>CM070512.1:14823393-15488234 GCA_036346375.1 Guadua angustifolia | reverse complement strand
GATTTTGGAAATTAAAATGTTTTCGAATTAATTTAAATTCCAGAAATTCAAGTAAATCCAAATAAATTCAAATAAATACCAAATAAATTCAAAAAATCTCTAAAATACAGAAAAAATTCCTTGAAGCACAAGGAACCCAATAAAAACTGAAACCTTTAATTTGGCGCATAGATTAATCAAATTAAATCTTATAATTATTAGAAAATTCAATTTAAGCTTTGATTAATTCGAGAAAATCTGAATGGTTCATTTTTAATTTAAAACATACCAAAACTCAAATTTTGGGATGTTACAAACCTCCCCTTAAATGGAATCTCGACCCTGAGATTCAGGCTAGAGAATAGGTGGGGAAACTGGGACTTGAGATCCTCTTCTCGCTCCCAAGTGGCTTCCTCTTACGAATGATTACTCCTTTGGACTTTGCAAAGCGGATGATCTTGCTTCTCGTGATCGCTCGCAACATCCAAAATCTTCCTTGGTGCTCTTTATAGGTGAGATCCTCTTGCAAATCGATGGCTCCCAGTGACATCATTCTTCGGCACTCATAAACACTTCTTCAATTCGACACATGGAACACATCATGGATTCGATGAAGGGATGAGGCAACTCAAGCTTGTAAGCAACTTCTCCTCTTCGTTCCAAGACTTTGAGCGGTCCAACATATCTAGGGGCAAGCTTTCCTTTTACTTGAAATCGCTTAACTCCTTTTAGAGGTGTAACTCTAAGATACACATAATCATTGGGCTCGAAACTCAAATCTCGGTGGCGATTATCGCATAACTCTTACATGCCTTTGAGCTATCCTCAACTTGTCTCGAATTAAGCTACTTGCTCTTGACTTCTTCACGGTATGGCGAGGACCAAATAAGCATCTTTCTCCGGTCTCCTTCCGGTTAAGAGGGTTACGCACTTTCTTCCATATAAATCTTCAAAGGAGATTTGCGGTGGCACGATAACTATTATTGTAAGAAAACTTCTGCGTAGGGCAAACACTTGTCCACTTTGCACCATAGGTCAAAGCACAAGCTCTTAGCATATCTTCAAGAATGGTTCCGCTTCGGTTTGTCCATCGATCCGAGGGTGATAAGCGATACTAAACTGAGATGAGTTCCCATAGCTCCATGCAAACTCGCCAAAAACGAGAGGTAAACTGGGTTCCTCTATCGGAGACTATCTTCTTAGGCACTCCATGAAGACTGACAATCCTTGACATATATAATTCTGCCAATTTATCTCCGGTGTAGGTAGTCTTAACTAGAATGAAGTGAGCTACCTTTAATTTGACGCATAGATTAATCAAATTAAATCTTATAATTATTAGAAAATTCAATTTAAGCTTTGATTAATTCCGAGAAAATACGAATGGTTCATTTTTAATTTAAAACATACCAAAACTCAAATTTTGGGATGTTACAAACCTCCCCCCCTTAAATGGAATCTCGACCCGAGATTGGATGGCTAGAGAATAGGTGGGAAACTCGGACTTGAGATCCTCTTCTCGCTCCCAAGTGGCTTCCTCTTGAATGATTACTCCTTTGGACTTTGCAAAAGCGGATGATCTTGCTTCTCGTGATCGCTCATAACATCCAAAATCTTCTTGTTTGCTCTTTATAGGTGAGATCCTCTTGCAAATCGATGGCTCCCAGCGACATCTGTTCTTCTGGCACTCGCAAACACTTCTTCAATTGCGACACATGGAACACATCATGGATTCCAGTGAAGGACTGAGGCAACTCAAGCTTGTAAGCAACTTCTCCTCTTCGTTCCAAGACTTTGAACGGTCCAACATATCTAGGGGCAAGCTTTCCTTTTACTTGAAATCGCTTAACTCCTTTTAGAGGTGTAACTCTAAGATACACATAATCATTGGGCTCGAAACTCAAATCTCGGCGACGATTATCTGCATAACTCTTACATGCGCTTTGAGCTATCCTCAACTTGTCTCGAATTAAGCATACTTGCTCTTGACTTCTTCGGTATGGCGAGGACCAAATAAGCATCTTTCTCGGTCTCCTTCGATTAAGAGGGTTACGCACTTTCTTCCATATAAATCTTCAAAAGGAGATTTGCGGTGGCACGATAACTATTATTGTAAGAAAACTTCTGCGTGAGGGCAAACACTTGTCCACTTTGCACCATAGGTCAAAGCACAAGCTCTTAGCATATCTTCAAGAATACAGTTCCGCGCTCGGTTTGTCCATCGATCGAGGGTGATAAGCGATACTAAACTGAGATGAGTTCCCATAGCTCCATGCAAACTCTTGCCAAAAAGCGAGAGTAAGCTGGGTTCCTCTATCGGAGACTATCTTCTTAGGCACTCCATGAATGACAATCCTTGACATATATAATTACGCCAATTTATCTCCGGTGTAGGTAGTCTTAACTAGAATGAAGTGAGCTACCTTTAATTTGGCCATAGATTAATCAAATTAAATCTTATAATTATTAGAAAATTCAATTTAAGCTTTGATTAATTCGAGAAAATCTGAATGGTTCATTTTAATTTAAAACATACCAAAACTCAAATTTTGGGATGTTACAAACCTCCCTTAAATGGAATCTCGACCCGAGATTGGGATAACTAGAGAATAGGTGGGGAAACTGGGACTTGAGATCCTCTTCTCGCTCCCAAGTGGCTTCCTCTTAGAATGATTACTCCTTTGGACTTTGCAAAAGCGGATGATCTTGCTTCTCGTGATGCGCTCATAACATCCAAAATCTTCCTTGGTTTGCTCTTTATAGGTGAGATCCTCTTGCAAATCGATGGCTCCAGCGACATCACATTCTTCGGCACTTTCATAAACACTTCTTCAATTGCGACACATGGAACACATCATGGATTCGATGAAGGGTGAGGCAACTCAAGCTTGTAAGCAACTTCTCCTCTTCGTTCCAAGACTTTGAGCGGTCCAACATATCTAGGGCAAGCTTTCCTTTTACTTGAAATCGCTTAACTCCTTTTAGAGGTGTAACTCTAAGATACACATAATCATTGGGCTCGAAACTCAAATCTCGGCGGCGATTATCGCATAACTCTTACATGCGCTTTGAGCTATCCTCAACTTGTCTCGAATTAAGCATACTTGCTCTTGACTTCTTACGTATGGCGAGGACCAAATAAGCATCTTTCTCCAGTCTCCTTCGATTAAGAGGGTTACACTTTCTTCCATATAAAGCTTCAAAAGGAGATTTGCGGTGGCACGATAACTATTATTGTAAGAAAACTTCTGCGTAGGGCAAACACTTGTCCACTTGCACCATAGGTCAAAGCACAAGCTCTTAGCATATCTTCAAGAATACAGTTCCTGGCGCTCGGTTGTCCATCGATGCGAGGGTGATAAGCGATACTAAACTGAGATGAGTTCCCATAGCTCCATGCAAACTCTTGCCAAAAGCGAGAGGTAATGGCGGGTTCCTCTATCGGAGACTATCTTCTTAGGCACTCCATGAAGATGACAATCCTTGACATATATAATTCTGCCAATTTATCTCCGGTGTAGGTAGTCTTAACTAGAATGAAGTGAGCTACCTTTAATTTGACGCATAGATTAATCAAATTAAATCTTATAATTATTAGAAAATTCAATTTAAGCTTTGATTAATTAAGAAAATCTGAATGGTTCATTTTTAATTTAAAACATACCAAAACTCAAATTTTGGGATGTTACAAACCTCCCCTTAAATGGAATCTCGACCAGAGATTGGATTAACTAGAGAATAGGTGGGGAAACTGGGACTTGAGATCCTCTTCTCGCTCCCAAGTGGCTTCCTCTTACGAATGATTACTCCTTTGGACTTTGCAAAAGCGGATGATCTTGCTTCTCGTGATGCGCTCATAACATCCAAAATCTTCCTTGGCTGCTCTTTATAGGTGAGATCCTCTTGCAAATCGATGGCTCCAGCGACATCATTCTTCGGCACTTTCATAAACACTTCTTCAATTGCGACACATGGAACACATCATGGATTCGATGAAGGGCGAGCAACTCAAGCTTGTAAGCAACTTCTCCTCTTCGTTCCAAGACTTTGAGCGGTCCAACATATCTAGGGGCAAGCTTTCCTTTTACTTGAAATCGCTTAACTCCTTTTAGAGGTGTAACTCTAAGATACACATAATCATTGGGCTCGAAACTCAAATCTCGGCGGCGATTATCGCATAACTCTTACATGCGCTTTGAGCTATCCTCAACTTGTCTCGAATTAAGCATACTTGCTCTTGACTTCTTCTGTATGGCGGACCAAATAAGCTTGTCTTTCTCGGTCTCCTTCCGAGTTAAGAGGGTTACGCACTTTCTTCCATATAAAGCTTCAAAGGAGATTTGCGGTGGCACGATAACTATTATTGTAAGAAAACTTCTGCGTGGGGCAAACACTTGTCCACTTTGCACCATAGGTCAAAGCACAAGCTCTTAGCATATCTTCAAGAATCGGTTCCACGCGCTCGGTTTGTCCATCGATCGAGGGTGATAAGCGATACTAAACTGAGATGAGTTCCCATAGCTCCATGCAAACTCGCCAAAAGCGAGAGGTGGCGGGTTCCTCTATCGGAGACTATCTTCTTAGGCACTCCATGAAGGCCGACAATCCTTGACATATATAATTACGCCAATTTATCTCGGTGTAGGTAGTCTTAACTAGAATGAAGTGAGCTACCTTTAATTTGGCGCATAGATTAATCAAATTAAATCTTATAATTATTAGAAAATTCAATTTAAGCTTTGATTAATTAAGAAAATCTGAATGGTTCATTTTAATTTAAAACATACCAAAACTCAAATTTTGGGATGTTACAAACCTCCCTTAAATGGAATCTCGACCGAGATTGGATTGCTAGAAGAATAGGTGGGGAAACTGGGACTTGAGATCCTCTTCTCGCTCCCAAGTGGCTTCCTCTTAGAATGATTACTCCTTTGGACTTTGCAAAAGCGGATGATCTTGCTTCTCGTGATCGCTCATAACATCCAAAATCTTCCTTGGCTGCTCTTTATAGGTGAGATCCTCTTGCAAATCGATGGCTCCAGCGACATCATTCTTCGGCACTTTCATAAACACTTCTTCAATTGCGACACATGGAACACATCATGGATTCGATGAAGGGTGAGGCAACTCAAGCTTGTAAGCAACTTCTCCTCTTCGTTCCAAGACTTTGAGCGGTCCAACATATCTAGGGGCAAGCTTTCCTTTTACTTGAAGTATCGCTTAACTCCTTTTAGAGGTGTAACTCTAAGATACACATAATCATTGGGCTCGAAACTCAAATCTCGGCGGCGATTATCGCATAACTCTTACATGCCTTTGAGCTATCCTCAACTTGTCTCGAATTAGCTTGCTTGCTCTTGACTTCTTACGGTATGGCGAGGACCAAATAATGTCTTTCTCAGTCTCCTTCGAGTTAAGAGGGTTACGCACTTTCTTCCATATAAAGCTTCAAAGGAGAGATTTGCGGTGGCATGATAACTATTATTGTAAGAAAACTTCTGCGTAGGGCAAACACTTGTCCACTTTGCACCATAGGTCAAAGCACAAGCTCTTAGCATATCTTCAAGAATACGGTTCCACGCTTTCGGTTTGTCCATCGATCGAGGGTGATAAGCGATACTAAACTGAGATGAGTTCCCATAGCTCCATGCAAACTCTGCCAAAAAGCGAGAGTGGCGGGTTCCTCTATCGGAGACTATCTTCTTAGGCACTCCATGAAGGTGACAATCCTTGACATATATAATTACGCCAATTTATCTCGGTGTAGGTAGTCTTAACTAGAATGAAGTGAGCTACCTTTAATTTGGCGCATAGATTAATCAAATTAAATCTTATAATTATTAGAAAATTCAATTTAAGCTTTGATTAATTCGAGAAAATCTGAATGGTTCATTTTAATTTAAAACATACCAAAACTCAAATTTTGGGATGTTACAAACCTCCCTTAAATGGAATCTCGACCCGAGATTGGATAACTAGAAGAATAGGTAGGGAAACTCGGACTTGAGATCCTCTTCTCGCTCCCAAGTGGCTTCCTCTTAGAATGATTACTCCTTTGGACTTTGCAAAAGCGGATGATCTTGCTTCTCGTGATCGCTCATAACATCCAAAATCTTCCTTTTTGCTCTTTATAGGTGAGATCCTCTTGCAAATCGATGGCTCCCAGTGACATCATTCTTCGGCACTCATAAACACTTCTTCAATTGCGACACATGGAACACATCATGGATTCCAGTGAAGGACTGAGGCAACTCAAGCTTGTAAGCAACTTCTCCTCTTCGTTCCAAGACTTTGAACGGTCCAACATATCTAGGGGCAAGCTTTCCTTTTACTTGAAGTCGCTTAACTCCTTTTAGAGGTGTAACTCTAAGATACACATAATCATTGGGCTCGAAACTCAAATCTCGGCGACGATTATCTGCATAACTCTTCTGTCTGCTTTGAGCTATCCTCAACTTGTCTCGAATTAAGCATACTTGCTCTTGACTTCTTACGGTATGGCGGGACCAAATAAATGTCTTTCTCAGTCTCCTTCCGATTAAGAGGGTTACGCACTTTCTTCCATATAAAGCTTCAAGGAGAGATTTGCGGTGGCACGATAACTATTATTGTAAAAAACTTCTGCGTGGGGCAAACACTTGTCCACTTTGCACCATAGGTCAAAGCACAAGCTCTTAGCATATCTTCAAGAATCTGGTTCACGCTTTCGGTTTGTCCATCGATCGAGGGTGATAAGCGATACTAAACTGAGATGAGTTCCCATAGCTCCATGCAAACTACGCCAAAAAGCGAGAGGTAAGCGGGTTCCTCTATCGGAGACTATCTTCTTAGGCACTCCATGAAGGACAATCCTTGACATATATAATTACGCCAATTTATCTCGGTGTAGGTAGTCTTAACTAGAATGAAGTGAGCTACCTTTAATTTGGCCATAGATTAATCAAATTAAATCTTATAATTATTAGAAAATTCAATTTAAGCTTTGATTAATTCGAGAAAATCTGAATGGTTCATTTTAATTTAAAACATACCAAAACTCAAATTTTGGGATGTTACAAACCTCCCCTTAAATGGAATCTCGACCGAGATTGGATAACTAGAGAATAGGTGGGGAAACTGGGACTTGAGATCCTCTTCTCGCTCCCAAGTGGCTTCCTCTTGAATGATTACTCCTTTGGACTTTGCAAAAGCGGATGATCTTGCTTCTCGTGATCGCTCATAACATCCAAAATCTTCCTGGCTGCTCTTTATAGGTGAGATCCTCTTGCAAATCGATGGCTCAGCGACATCTGTTCTTCGGCACTTCATAAACACTTCTTCAATTCGACACATGGAACACATCATGGATTCGATGAAGGGTGAGGCAACTCAAGCTTGTAAGCAACTTCTCCTCTTCGTTCCAAGACTTTGAGCGGTCCAACATATCTAGGGCAAGCTTTCCTTTTACTTGAAGTCGCTTAACTCCTTTTAGAGGTGTAACTCTAAGATACACATAATCATTGGGCTCGAAACTCAAATCTCGGCGGCGATTATCGCATAACTCTTACATGCTTTGAGCTATCCTCAACTTGTCTCGAATTAACTGTACTTGCTCTTGACTTCTTACGGTATGGCGGGACCAAATAAGCATCTTTCTCCGGTCTCCTTCGATTAAGAGGGTTACGCACTTTCTTCCATATAAAGCTTCAAAGGAGAGATTTGCGGTGGCACGATAACTATTATTGTAAGAAAACTTCTGCGTGGGGCAAACACTTGTCCACTTTGCACCATAGGTCAAAGCACAAGCTCTTAGCATATCTTCAAGAATACGGTTCACGCTTTCGGTTTGTCCATCGATGCGAGGGTGATAAGCGATACTAAACTGAGATGAGTTCCCATAGCTCCATGCAAACTCTGCCAAAAAGCGAGAGATGGCGGGTTCCTCTATCGGAGACTATCTTCTTAGGCACTCCATGAAGATGACAATCCTTGACATATATAATTACGCCAATTTATCTCGGTGTAGGTAGTCTTAACTAGAATGAAGTGAGCTACCTTTAATTTGGCGCATAGATTAATCAAATTAAATCTTATAATTATTAGAAAATTCAATTTAAGCTTTGATTAATTAGAAAATCTGAATGGTTCATTTTAATTTAAAACATACCAAAACTCAAATTTTGGGATGTTACAAACCTCCTTAAATGGAATCTCGACCCGAGATTGGATAACTAGAGAATAGGTGGGGAAACTGGGACTTGAGATCCTCTTCTCGCTCCCAAGTGGCTTCCTCTTGAATGATTACTCCTTTGGACTTTGCAAAAGCGGATGATCTTGCTTCTCGTGATCGCTCGCAACATCCAAAATCTTCCTTTTTGCTCTTTATAGGTGAGATCCTCTTGCAAATCGATGGCTCCAGCGACATCATTCTTCGGCACTTTCATAAACACTTCTTCAATTGCGACACATGGAACACATCATGGATTCGATGAAGGGCGAGGCAACTCAAGCTTGTAAGCAACTTCTCCTCTTCGTTCCAAGACTTTGAGCGGTCCAACATATCTAGGGGCAAGCTTTCCTTTTACTTGAAGTCGCTTAACTCCTTTTAGAGGTGTAACTCTAAGATACACATAATCATTGGGCTCGAAACTCAAATCGGCGGCGATTATCGCATAACTCTTACATGCCTTTGAGCTATCCTCAACTTGTCTCGAATTAGCAGTACTTGCTCTTGACTTCTACGGTATGGCGGGACCAAATAAGCATCTTTCTCCAGTCTCCTTCCGATTAAGAGGGTTACTGCACTTTCTTCCATATAAAGCTTCAAAGGAGATTTGCGGTGGCACGATAACTATTATTGTAAAAACTTCTGCGTAGGGCAAACACTTGTCACTTTGCACCATAGGTCAAAGCACAAGCTCTTAGCATATCTTCAAGAATCAGTTCCAGCGCTCGGTTTGTCCATCGATCGAGGGTGATAAGCGATACTAAACTGAGATGAGTTCCCATAGCTCCATGCAAACTCGCCAAAAAGCGAGAGGTAAGCGGGTTCCTCTATCGGAGACTATCTTCTTAGGCACTCCATGAAGGCGACAATCCTTGACATATATAATTACGCCAATTTATCTCGGTGTAGGTAGTCTTAACTAGAATGAAGTGAGCTACCTTTAATTTGGCCATAGATTAATCAAATTAAATCTTATAATTATTAGAAAATTCAATTTAAGCTTTGATTAATTAGAGAAAATCTGAATGGTTCATTTTAATTTAAAACATACCAAAACTCAAATTTTGGGATGTTACAAACCTCCCCTTAAATGGAATCTCGACCGAGATTGGATTGGCTAGAGAATAGGTGGGGAAACTGGGACTTGAGATCCTCTTCTCGCTCCCAAGTGGCTTCCTCTTGAATGATTACTCCTTTGGACTTTGCAAAAGCGGATGATCTTGCTTCTCGTGATCGCTCATAACATCCAAAATCTTCCTTGTTTGCTCTTTATAGGTGAGATCCTCTTACCAAATCGATGGCTCCAGCGACATCATTCTTCGGCACTCATAAACACTTCTTCAATTGCGACACATGGAACACATCATGGATTCGATGAAGGGTGAGGCAACTCAAGCTTGTAAGCAACTTCTCCTCTTCGTTCCAAGACTTTGAGCGGTCCAACATATCTAGGGGCAAGCTTTCCTTTTACTTGAAATAAACAACTCCTTTTAGAGGTGTAACTCTAAGATACACATAATCATTGGGCTCGAAACTCAAATCTCGGCGATTATCGCATAACTCTTACATGCGCTTTGAGCTATCCTCAACTTGTCTCGAATTAACTGTACTTGCTCTTCGGCTTCTTACAGTATGGCAGGACCAAATAACTGTCTTTCTCCAGTCTCCTTCCAGTTAAGAGGGGTTCTGCACTTTCTTCCATATAAAGCTTCAAAAGGAGAGATTTGCAGGCTGGCCTGATAACTATTATTGTAAGAAAACTCTGCGTAGGGCAAACACTTGTCCCACTTTGCACCATAGGTCAAAGCACAAGCTCTTAGCATATCTTCAAGAATCTGGTTCACGCGCTCAGTTTGTCCATCAGTCTGAGGGTGATAAGCAGTACTAAACCTGAGATGAGTTCCCATAGCTCCATGCAAACTCTGCCAAAAACGAGAGTATGGCGGGTTCCTCTATCGGAGACTATCTTCTTAGGCACTCCATGGTGACAATCCTTGACATATATAATTCTGCCAATTTATCTCCGGTGTAGGTAGTCTTAACTAGAATGAAGTGAGCTACCTTTAATTTGACGCATAGATTAATCAAATTAAATCTTATAATTATTAGAAAATTCAATTTAAGCTTTGATTAATTAGAGAAAATCTGAATGGTTCATTTTTAATTTAAAACATACCAAAACTCAAATTTTGGGATGTTACAAACCTCCTTAAATGGAATCTCGACCGAGATTGGATTAACTAGAAGAATAGGTGGGAAACTGGGACTTGAGATCCTCTTCTCGCTCCCAAGTGGCTTCCTCTTAGAATGATTACTCCTTTGGACTTTGCAAAAGCGGATGATCTTGCTTCTCGTGATCGCTCATAACATCCAAAATCTTCCTTGGCTGCTCTTTATAGGTGAGATCCTCTTACCGTCGATGGCTCCGGCGACATCTGTTCTTCGGCACTCATAAACACTTCTTCAATTGCGACACATGGAACACATCATGGATTCGATGAAGGGTGAGGCAACTCAAGCTTGTAAGCAACTTCTCCTCTTCGTTCCAAGACTTTGAGCGGTCCAACATATCTAGGGGCAAGCTTTCCTTTTACTTGAAATAAGCTTAACTCCTTTTAGAGGTGTAACTCTAAGATACACATAATCATTGGGCTCGAAACTCAAATCTCGGCGGCGATTATCGCATAACTCTTACATGCCTTTGAGCTATCCTCAACTTGTCTCGAATTAAGCATACTTGCTCTTGACTTCTTACGGTATGGCGGGACCAAATAAGCTGTCTTTCTCGGTCTCCTTCCGAGTTAAGAGGGTTACGCACTTTCTTCCATATAAAGCTTCAAAAGGAGATTTGCGGTGGCACGATAACTATTATTGTAAGAAAACTTCTGCGTAGGGCAAACACTTGTCCACTTTGCACCATAGGTCAAAGCACAAGCTCTTAGCATATCTTCAAGAATACGGTTCCTTTCGGTTTGTCCATCGATCGAGGTGATAAGCGATACTAAACTGAGATGAGTTCCCATAGCTCCATGCAAACTACGCCTTAAAAGCGAGAGGTAAGCGGGTTCCTCTATGGAGACTATCTTCTTAGGCACTCCATGAAGGTGACAATCCTTGACATATATAATTACGCCAATTTATCTCGGTGTAGGTAGTCTTAACTAGAATGAAGTGAGCTACCTTTAATTTGGCGCATAGATTAATCAAATTAAATCTTATAATTATTAGAAAATTCAATTTAAGCTTTGATTAATTCGAGAAAATCTGAATGGTTCATTTTAATTTAAAACATACCAAAACTCAAATTTTGGGATGTTACAAACCTCCCCTTAAATGGAATCTCGACCGAGATTGGATTGCTAGAGAATAGGTGGGGAAACTTCGGACTTGAGATCCTCTTCTCGCTCCCAAGTGGCTTCCTCTTGAATGATTACTCCTTTGGACTTTGCAAAAGCGGATGATCTTGCTTCTCGTGATCGCTCCATAACATCCAAAATCTTCTTTGGCTGCTCTTTATAGGTGAGATCCTCTTACCGTCGATGGCTCCGGCGACATCTGTTCTTCGGCACTCATAAACACTTCTTCAATTGCGACACATGGAACACATCATGGATTCGATGAAGGGTGAGGCAACTCAAGCTTGTAAGCAACTTCTCCTCTTCGTTCCAAGACTTTGAACGGTCCAACATATCTAGGGGCAAGCTTTCCTTTTACTTGAAATCGCTTAACTCCTTTTAGAGGTGTAACTCTAAGATACACATAATCATTGGGCTCGAAACTCAAATCTCGGCGACGATTATCTGCATAACTCTTCTGTCTGCTTTGAGCTATCCTCAACTTGTCTCGAATTAACTGTACTTGCTCTTGACTTCTTACGGTATGGCGAGGACCAAATAAGCTGTCTTTCTCGGTCTCCTTCCAGTTAAGAGGGTTACACTTTCTTCCATATAAAGCTTCAAAGGAGAGATTTGCGGTGGCACGATAACTATTATTGTAAGAAAACTTCTGCGTGGGGCAAACACTTGTCACTTTGCACCATAGGTCAAAGCACAAGCTCTTAGCATATCTTCAAGAATCAGGTTCCTTTCGGTTTGTCCATCGATCTGAGGGTGATAAGCGATACTAAACTGAGATGAGTTCCCATAGCTCCATGCAAACTACTGCCAAAAACGAGAGGTAAGCGGGTTCCTCTATCGGAGACTATCTTCTTAGGCACTCCATGAAAGACAATCCTTGACATATATAATTACGCCAATTTATCTCGGTGTAGGTAGTCTTAACTAGAATGAAGTGAGCTACCTTTAATTTGGCGCATAGATTAATCAAATTAAATCTTATAATTATTAGAAAATTCAATTTAAGCTTTGATTAATTAAGAAAATCTGAATGGTTCATTTTAATTTAAAACATACCAAAACTCAAATTTTGGGATGTTACAAACCTCCCCTTAAATGGAATCTCGACCAGAGATTGGATTAACTAGAGAATAGGTGGGGAAACTGGGACTTGAGATCCTCTTCTCGCTCCCAAGTGGCTTCCTCTTGAATGATTACTCCTTTGGACTTTGCAAAAGCGGATGATCTTGCTTCTCGTGATCGCTCATAACATCCAAAATCTTCCTTGGTTGCTCTTTATAGGTGAGATCCTCTTGCAAATCGATGGCTCCAGCGACATCATTCTTCGGCACTTCATAAACACTTCTTCAATTGCGACACATGGAACACATCATGGATTCGATGAAGGGTGAGGCAACTCAAGCTTGTAAGCAACTTCTCCTCTTCGTTCCAAGACTTTGAGCGGTCCAACATATCTAGGGGCAAGCTTTCCTTTTACTTGAAATAACAACTCCTTTTAGAGGTGTAACTCTAAGATACACATAATCATTGGGCTCGAAACTCAAATCTCGCGGCGATTATCGCATAACTCTTACATGCGCTTTGAGCTATCCTCAACTTGTCTCGAATTAAGCATACTTGCTCTTGACTTCTTCACGGTATGGCGGGACCAAATAAGCATCTTTCTCCAGTCTCCTTCCGATTAAGAGGGTTACACTTTCTTCCATATAAAGCTTCAAAGGAGAGATTTGCGGTGGCACGATAACTATTATTGAAAACTTCTGCGTGGGGCAAACACTTGTCACTTTGCACCATAGGTCAAAGCACAAGCTCTTAGCATATCTTCAAGAATCGGTTCCAGCGCTTCGGTTTGTCCATCGATGCGAGGGTGATAAGCGATACTAAACACGAGATGAGTTCCCATAGCTCCATGCAAACTCTGCCAAAAACGAGAGGTAAACTGGGTTCCTCTATCGGAGACTATCTTCTTAGGCACTCCATGAAGACTGACAATCCTTGACATATATAATTCTGCCAATTTATCTCCGGTGTAGGTAGTCTTAACTAGAATGAAGTGAGCTACCTTTAATTTGACGCATAGATTAATCAAATTAAATCTTATAATTATTAGAAAATTCAATTTAAGCTTTGATTAATTAAGAAAATCTGAATGGTTCATTTTAATTTAAAACATACCAAAACTCAAATTTTGGGATGTTACAAACCTCCTTAAATGGAATCTCGACCCGAGATTGATTAACTAGAGAATAGGTGGGGAAACTGGGACTTGAGATCCTCTTCTCGCTCCCAAGTGGCTTCCTCTTGAATGATTACTCCTTTGGACTTTGCAAAAGCGGATGATCTTGCTTCTCGTGATCGCTCGCAACATCCAAAATCTTCCTTGTTTGCTCTTTATAGGTGAGATCCTCTTGCAAATCGATGGCTCCCAGTGACATCATTCTTCGGCACTTTCATAAACACTTCTTCAATTGCGACACATGGAACACATCATGGATTCGATGAAGGTGAGGCAACTCAAGCTTGTAAGCAACTTCTCCTCTTCGTTCCAAGACTTTGAGCGGTCCAACATATCTAGGGCAAGCTTTCCTTTTACTTGAAATCGCAACTCCTTTTAGAGGTGTAACTCTAAGATACACATAATCATTGGGCTCGAAACTCAAATCTCGGCGGCGATTATCGCATAACTCTTACATGCGCTTTGAGCTATCCTCAACTTGTCTCGAATTAAGCTGTACTTGCTCTTGACTTCTTACGGTATGGCGGGACCAAATAAGCTGTCTTTCTCCAGTCTCCTTCCGATTAAGAGGGTTACGCACTTTCTTCCATATAAAGCTTCAAAAGGAGATTTGCGGTGGCACGATAACTATTATTGTAAGAAAACTGCGTAGGGCAAACACTTGTCACTTTGCACCATAGGTCAAAGCACAAGCTCTTAGCATATCTTCAAGAATCACGTTTCCGCGCTCGGTTTGTCCATCGATGCGAGGGTGATAAGCGATACTAAACTGAGATGAGTTCCCATAGCTCCATGCAAACTCGCCAAAAGCGAGAGGTGGCGGGTTCCTCTATCGGAGACTATCTTCTTAGGCACTCCATGAAGGTGACAATCCTTGACATATATAATTACCAATTTATCTCGGTGTAGGTAGTCTTAACTAGAATGAAGTGAGCTACCTTTAATTTGGCCATAGATTAATCAAATTAAATCTTATAATTATTAGAAAATTCAATTTAAGCTTTGATTAATTAGAGAAAATCTGAATGGTTCATTTTAATTTAAAACATACCAAAACTCAAATTTTGGGATGTTACAAACCTCCCTTAAATGGAATCTCGACCGAGATTGGATTTGCTAGAGAATAGGTGGGGAAACTGGGACTTGAGATCCTCTTCTGCTCCCAAGTGGCTTCCTCTTGAATGATTACTCCTTTGGACTTTGCAAAAGCGGATGATCTTGCTTCTCGTGATCGCTCATAACATCCAAAATCTTCCTTGTTTGCTCTTTATAGGTGAGATCCTCTTGCAAATCGATGGCTCCAGCGACATCTGTTCTTCTCGCTTTTCATAAACACTTCTTCAATTGCGACACATGGAACACATCATGGATTCGATGAAGGTGAGGCAACTCAAGCTTGTAAGCAACTTCTCCTCTTCGTTCCAAGACTTTGAGCGGTCCAACATATCTAGGGGCAAGCTTTCCTTTTACTTGAAATCGCTTAACTCCTTTTAGAGGTGTAACTCTAAGATACACATAATCATTGGGCTCGAAACTCAAATCTCGGCGGCGATTATCGCATAACTCTTACATGCGCTTTGAGCTATCCTCAACTTGTCTCGAATTAAGCTGTACTTGCTCTTGACTTCTTACGGTATGGCAGGACCAAATAAGCTGTCTTTCTCGGTCTCCTTCGAGTTAAGAGGGTTACACTTTCTTCCATATAAAGCTTCAAAAGGAGAGATTTGCGGTGGCACGATAACTATTATTGTAAAAAACTTCTGCGTGGGGCAAACACTTGTCACTTTGCACCATAGGTCAAAGCACAAGCTCTTAGCATATCTTCAAGAATCGGTTCCACAGCGCTCGGTTTGTCCATCGATCGAGGGTGATAAGCGATACTAAACTGAGATGAGTTCCCATAGCTCCATGCAAACTCTTGCCAAAGCGAGAGAGTAAAGCGGGTTCCTCTATCGGAGACTATCTTCTTAGGCACTCCATGGTGACAATCCTTGACATATATAATTACGCCAATTTATCTCCGGTGTAGGTAGTCTTAACTAGAATGAAGTGAGCTACCTTTAATTTGACGCATAGATTAATCAAATTAAATCTTATAATTATTAGAAAATTCAATTTAAGCTTTGATTAATTAGAGAAAATCTGAATGGTTCATTTTAATTTAAAACATACCAAAACTCAAATTTTGGGATGTTACAAACCTCCTTAAATGGAATCTCGACCCGAGATTGGATAACTAGAGAATAGGTGGGGAAACTGGGACTTGAGATCCTCTTCTCGCTCCCAAGTGGCTTCCTCTTGAATGATTACTCCTTTGGACTTTGCAAAAGCGGATGATCTTGCTTCTCGTGATCGCTCATAACATCCAAAATCTTCCTTTGGCTGCTCTTTATAGGTGAGATCCTCTTGCAAATCGATGGCTCCAGCGACATCTGTTCTTCGGCTTTTCATAAACACTTCTTCAATTGCGACACATGGAACACATCATGGATTCGATGAAGGGTGAGGCAACTCAAGCTTGTAAGCAACTTCTCCTCTTCGTTCCAAGACTTTGAGCGGTCCAACATATCTAGGGCAAGCTTTCCTTTTACTTGAAATCGCTTAACTCCTTTTAGAGGTGTAACTCTAAGATACACATAATCATTGGGCTCGAAACTCAAATCTGGCGGCGATTATCGCATAACTCTTACATGCGCTTTGAGCTATCCTCAACTTGTCTCGAATTAAGCATGTACTTGCTCTTGACTTCTACTGATATGGCGAGGACCAAATAATGTCTTTCTCAGTCTCCTTCGAGTTAAGAGGGTTCGCACTTTCTTCCATATAAAGCTTCAAAGGAGATTTGCGGTGGCACGATAACTATTATTGTAAAAACTTCTGCGTAGGGCAAACACTTGTCACTTTGCACCATAGGTCAAAGAATTTTGGGAAAAAAAATTTTTTTTCCAAAAAAAAAATTTTTTTTTTTTCCCTTTTTAAAAAATTTTCATTTTTAATTAAAAAAAAATTTTGGGAAAACTTTTTAAAAATTCTAGAAAATTTAAAAAAATAAAGGGTTTTTAGCTTTTTTAAAATGGTTTTTTTTTTACCCAAAACTCCCTTTTGGGATGTTCCCCCAAATCTCCAAATTTTTTAAAAAGGTAAAGGGTTTTCCTCTCCCCCTTTTGAAATTTAAACCCTTTTAATTTAAAGGGAATTTCTTTCCGTGAGGGGAAAAATAAAACTTCCTTTTTTAATTTCCCCCAAAATTCCAAAACTTTTTTTTTGAAAACCCTTTTAAAACTTTGAAACAAAAATTTGGGTGAAATTTTACCAAAACTCCCTTTTTTGGGGCCCCCTTTCCAAAGGTTTTTTACCCAATTTAAAACTTTTGGTTTTTAAAGGGGTTGAAATCCCTTTTCCCAATTTCTCCGAAATTTTTTGGTTTTGGGCCCCTTGTTTTCATGGCGACAAATAAATCTTCCTTCCTTTTAGGGGTTTTTCCTTAAAAAATTGGGGGCCCCAAAGAAAACTGGGGCCCAAAACCCTTTTCAATTAAAAACCTAAATTTAAAAATTTGCCTTTAGTGGGGTTTAAAAAAATTTTTTTTCCCAAGAAAAACCCCAAAAAAGGGGTTCCTTTTTTTTTAATCCTAAAATTTTAATTAAAACCTAATTTTTGGGTGAAAAATCCCAAAAATTTCACCAAATTTAATTGGTTTTAAAAACTTTAAATTTTTTTTTGTTTTTAAAATTTTTTTTTTAAAACTACCTTTTGGGGCCCAAAAACCCCTTTTTCCCCTTGTTTAGATTTTAAAACTCCCCTTTTCTTCAAAAATTTTTTGCCGGACTAAAAGGGGGAACCTTTTACCCCCCCCTTTTTTTTTTTCCCCAATTCCAAAAATTTACTTCTTCCGGGTTTCCCCTTTTACAACAGGGGAAACCAAAACCCTGGGGGAAACCCAACTTTAGCCTTTCCCCCCAAGATTTCTTTCCCTTCGGGGGGTTTCCTTGGCCCCTTGTGAAATCTAAATTTAAATTGCCAAAAAACCCGGTTAATATTTAAAAATTTAGGGCCCCTTTTTTGGGCCCTGTCAAAAAATTTAAATTTTAAAATTCTTTTTGGGGTTTGTTTTCCAAAAATCAAAAAATTTTTCCCCCTTTTAAATTTTGGGGAAAACCCCCCTTAAAAAATTTTAAAAGAAATTTTTTGGTTGAAACGGGGGGAAAAAACCCCTTTTTCCCAAGTTTTTTTAAAAAAAATTTCCCTTTAACTTTTTAAAAATTGTTTCTTTTAAAATCCCCAAATAAATTTTTTTCCGGCTCCAATTTTAAAAATTTTCCTTTAAATTTTTCCCCCAATTTCTTTGATTATTAAAATTTTTTTAAAAAAATCCCCTTGGAAAACCCAAAAAAGGGGCCCAAGTTGGTTTAAAAATTTTCCCCTCTTTTCCCCCAAAATTTTTTGGGGAACTTTTCAAAGGGGGACCCTTTCTTTTCCCTTAAAAATTTAGGCCCTTTTAGGGGCCTTTCTTTTGAAAAAATTTTTTTTAAAATTTAAATTAAAATTTTCGGGGGAAACTCAAGCCTTTACATCCTCCTTGTTCCAATTGGTACTTTCTTGGGCCTTCTTCGGAAAATCCTTTCCCTTTTATTAAGATTCACTTTCTTTTAAAACTTCAAAGGGTTTTGGGAAATTTTATGGGAAAACTTTCTCAAAACCTTTCCTTTGCATACGCCGCTCTTGATTCCAAAATCTTCCTTTCTTTTCCTCGATGGGGTATCATATAAACCAAGAGTTCCCGTCCAGAAAAAAAAGGGAAAACTTCCTCTTAAACTTCCTTGGCACCCATGAAAACAACCTTACATATTAATTGCCTTTTCTCGGTTGGGTTCAACAGTGAATAGCTACCTTTAATTTGGATAATTAATCAAATTAAACTTTATAAAAGAAAATTCTTTAACGATTAATTAGAAAATCAATGGTTCATTTTTAATTTAAAAATACCAAAATAAATTTTGGGTTTAAAACCCCCTTAAATGGAATTGACCCTTATTTGGGAATAGGTAAATTTAAATCCTTTTTAATTTTCCCAAATTTACTTATTTAAAACGGATGTTTCTTTTACCTCAAACTCCAAAATTTTTGTTTCTTTTTATGGATTCTTGGGATGGTCCAGGAATTTTTCCGGGACTTTAAAACCTTCTTCTTGCCAATGGCCTATGGATTCTTTGGGGGACCTCAAGCGTAACTTCTCCTCTTGTTCCAAACTTTCCAAATCTGGGGAACTTTCCTTTTATTGAAATCCTTAACCCTTTTAAGGGTTAATCTTCACATAACATTCTAAATCAAACTGGCAATCCATAATTTTGGTTTGAGACCTCAACTTTTAATTCTTTTTCTTGTTTGTTGGCGGGCCAAATAAGCATCTTTCTTCCCTTCCTTAAGGGTTACCTTTTTCCATATAAAGTTCAAAAATTTCTGGCGCATTATTGGAAAAACTTCCAAACATTGCCCCTTTGCACCATGGTCAAAACGCTCTTGATTCTTAAACGGTTCCATTTGCCATCCCCGGGTTCGATTAAAGAGTAGCCCTCTCCATAAAACCCCAAAAAATGGCGGGTTCCCAGGGAATATTTTTAGGACTCCTGAAGGGCAACCTTGCATTAAATTAAAACTCGGGGGTTCTTCAGAATAAGTCACCTTTTTTGGCCATGAAATCTTAAACTTATAAATTTTAGAAAATTCTTTAAGCTTTAAATTAAAAAACGAAGGTTCTTTTAATTTAAAACTACCCTAAATTTTATGTTACAAACCTCCCTTAAATGGAATTACCGGTTGGAGGTTTAGAAGAAAGGTAAATGGCGATTTTTTCCCAATTTTCTTAAATATTATCCCTTTACTTTGAAAACGGAATCTTGTTCTTATTAAACATCCAAAACTTCCCTTTTTTTAAGGTAAAATCCTTTAAATGATTCCCGCCGTTTTTTCCCCAAAATTTTAATTGGGAAACTGGCCCTCTGGTTCTGAAGGGAACCCAACTTTAAAATTTCTTTTCCAAAACTTTTAAAAAAATTTTGGGGCGTCTTTATTGGTAAAAATCCTTTTGGGGAACTTGCCCTTACCTTTTAAACCCCGCAATAAACTCAAGAATTTGGGGTCCCAAACCTTTAAATTTTTTTTTTGAGGGGAAAAACGTTTCTTTTCCCTTAAATTTCCCTTTTTTAAACTGAAAAATTTGGGGGCCCTAAAATTTTTCTTTTGGAAATTTAATTTCCCAATCCCCTTTATTTTTGGCCTTTTCTCTGTTTTATTTAAAATAAAAAATTTAAAAATTTTGGGGGGCCCTTTAAAAAACCCCAAATTTAAACCCTTAAAAAAAGTTTTAAAATTTTTGGGGGGGGTTTTTTTTTAATTCAAAAATCTTTTGAAAATTTAAATTTTTTAAAATTTTTTTAAAACATAAAAACAAATTTTGGGATTTAAAATCCCAAATAATCTCGGAGTTGGGTAACTAAGAATAGGTGGAAATATTGCCTTTTTCCCAACTTTTTGAAATTCCCTTTTACTTTGAAAACGGAATCTTGTTCTTATTAAACATCCAAAATCCTTTTTGGGTTTTAAACCTCTATGGTCCCAGAATTTTTGGATAAAAACCTTTTAAGGGAACTGGAAACTTGGATTCGTAAGGGGGGCCCTTGAAAATTCTCCTTTGTTCCAAGATTTGACGGTCCAACATCAAACTTTCCTTTTATGGTAATCCTTTTGATGTCTCGAACACATTCTTGGGCTAAACCAAATCTCGGCGAACGAAACTCTTTCCGAGTACCCAACCTCAAAACTTCTCTTCTTCAGGTTGGCGGCCAAAATTTTCCCAGTTCCTTTTAAGAGGGTTACTTTTTATTAAACTTCAAAAGATTTTCACATAACATTTTGAAAAAACTTCGCGTCAAACCTTCCCTTTACCTATCAAAGCCAAGCTTTAATTCTTCAAAATTTCCCCTGGGCCATCGTCGGGGTTCGATTAAAAGAGGGTTCCCTCTCCATAAACTCCCAAAAGGAGAATGGGGGTTCCCACAACTATTTTTAGGACTCCTGAAGGCAACCTTGCATTTAAAAGCCAAACCGGTTTAGGTATCTTCAGAATAAGGGCACCTTTTTTGGCCATAGTTAACAAATTAAACTTAAATTATTAAAAATTCAATTTAACTTTGTTAAAGAAAATGTGGTTCTTTTAATTTAAAACTACCCTCTTTTGGGATGTTACAAACCCCCTTAAATAATCCCCCGGTTGGATTAAGAATAGGTGGGGACTTTTTAATTTTTTCCCAATCTTTTTAATGAATCCCTTTACTTTGAAAAGGGAATCTTGTTCTTATTTAAACATCCAAAACTTCTTTTTTTAAGGTAACCTCCAAATGGGTCCGACCCTTTTCCCCTTTAAAATTTTAAAAAGGGAAACTATTTCTGGGGAAGGGCCTTTGAATTCTCCTTTGTTCCAAACTTTGAGGGTCCCTATCTGGGAATTTCCACTTTTTTCCCTTTTAATTTAATTAACCTAAATCATTGGGCTCGAAACTAAATCTCCGGCATTACCCCTTTTAATCACAAGCCTTTGAGTACCCAAGTTGAAAAATTTCTTTTTCCAAATTTTGGGGAAATTCTTTTCCCAATTTTCCCTTAAAGGGAAATTTTTTTAAATTTTAAAAAATTGGGGGCAAAACTTTTAAAACCCGGGAAAACCTTTTTTCCTTTAGCCACCCCTTTTTAAAAGGGTAGTTTTTCCCCCGATGGGGTTCATCTTTCCCCTGGGAAAAGGGTTTAAACTTTTCCCAAAACCAAAGGGGCCCCAGAAAAATTTTTAAAAAATTAGGGCCAACCTTGATTTAAAGAAACCCTTTAATTTCCAAAAATTACCCCTTTTATTTTGAAAACAATTTAAACTTTATAATTAAAAATTAATTTTTTAAAAAAAAACCCAAATTTTATTTTTTAAAAAAAAACCAAATTGGGAAAAATTTTTAGGAATTTTGGGGGGTTGTTTTGGGGAAAATGGCTTCCTTTTGTTTCCCAAATCTTTTTAAAAAATTTTTCTTTGGATTTTAAAAAAAATTTTGTTCTTTTTTAAAAACTCAAAATCTTTTTAGTAAACCCCTTAAAAACTGGAAATTGGAACCAAAATTTTAAAACGGAAAAATTTTTTCAACCCTCCTTAAAACTTTCCCCAACGGGAACCCTTTTTACTTAAACCAACTTCCTTTTTTATTAGAACCCTTTTGGCTCAAATCCCAAATTTCCAAACTTTAATTGCGTTTAAAATCTAATTTTGGGACAACTTTTCCTTTTCCCTTTATTTACTTTGGGGCCCCAAATTCTTTTAAAGTTTCCTTTTTTAAAGCCCTTTTAAAATTAAAGTTAAAAATTTTGGGAAAAAATTGGGGAAATTTTTCCCAATTGCCCCTTTGAATTCAAAATCTTCACTCGTTTCTTTGGGGGGCCAAAAAGTGTTTCCCGTCCGAAAGATCTTTTAAAACCGGAAAATTTTGGGGCCAAAACATTTTTAAAAAATTTAGGCCCTTTATTTAAAATAAAAAACCCTTTTAAATTTCAAGAATTTTTTTTTTTTTAAAAATTAAATTTAAAATTTAAAAATAATAGTTATTTATTTAAAAATAAATTTAAATTTTTTTCCAAATAAATTTTGGATTTAAAAAAAAATTGAATTTTCCCCGGTGGGTTTCTTGAAAATTTTTCCCTTTTGGCTTTAAAAAATTTCTTTTTTAAAGGGAAAATCCTTTCCCTTTTTTTTAAAAATTTTGGGGTTCTTTAATAAATCCCCAAATTTTGGGATCCAAACCTTCCCTTAAAAATTCCAAATTTAAAAAAAAGGTTTGGGTGAGAACTCCTTGTTTTCTCCTTTTTTTCCAAATTTAGGGAACTTTTTTTGGGAAAACCCTTTTAAAATTTAATCCTTTAATAATCTTGTCAAACCCGGCGAATCCTTCCTTTTTAAAATCTTCAATTGTTTAAACATCTTTGTTTGGGAGGGGACCTTGCCTTTCCTTCCCAAAAGGGTTTTTCCACCCTTATTAAAGGGGAGTTTTTTAATTAAATTAAAAAATTTGGGGGGAAAACCTTTCCTTTCTGGGCAAAAAATTTCCTTTCCAAATTCCCCTTTGTTTTCAATCGTTACCTTTCTTTACTTGATCAACCAAATAATTTTGGGTCCCTTTCGGGGGAATTTTCTTCCCCTTTAAAATTTGCTTTAATTAAATTTACTTTTTAGGGAAACTGTTGGACCTTTAATAAAGAAACCCTTTAATTTTAAAAAAAATTTTTTTTATTTAATTGAAATGAAAATTAAAAAATTCCCAATAAAATTTAAAAATTTTTTAAAATCCCTGGCCAAGGGAAAGAAAATAAAAAAATTTTCCTTGGGGCTTCCCAAAGGGTTTTTAATTTTTTATTTAACATATTTCTTTTATTAAAATCCAAAACTTTTTTTGTTTTTAATGGTCCTTTATACTCCAACTAAATTTTGGTTTCAAACCCTTAATTGGAACCTGGAACAAATGGATTCGAGAAGGTGGAACTGCTTTGAATTCTCCTCTTCGTTCCAAGTTTGGCTCCCTATTGGGAACTTTTTTTCTTGAAAAAATCCTTTTGGGTGTCTCTAAATCCAAATCTTGGGTGCTAAATTCCCTTACGCATCTCACATCTTTGGCTTCCCAACTTTCTCAATTACACTTGCCACTTCTTTGGTTGGGGCCAAATAAGCTTTTTAGTTTTCCCTTTGGGGTTCGACTTTCTTCCAAAAATTCAAAAGGAGTTTCTACTAATAAAAAAATTTTGGGGGGAAACCTTGCCCCTTTACCATGGTCAAACCAATCTTGCTATTTCAAAATTTTCCTTTCTTTGATCTCATGTCGAATAAAAGTATTCCCTGCTCCTGAAACAGCCAAAAAGCGGGGTGCTTCCTTAGAGTATTTCTTCATATAAAGTCAAGAAATTTTGCCAATTTATTGTAGGACTTCTGTGGGACACCTTTAATTTGGCCCATGTTAACAAATTAAATCTTAAATTATTGTTCAATTTAAGTTTGTTTTAAAAAAACTGAATGGTTCTTTTAATTTCATCCAAACTCAAAGGGATGCCCTCCTTAAATGGAACTACCTTTTGGGAAAAAGGGAATGAAAGGACTTAATCCTTTCTCGTAAGTGGCTTTCCCTTAGAATGATTACTCCTTTATTTGCAAAAGGGATATTTTTCTTATTTTAAATCCAAAACCCTTTGTTTTTTAAGGGAGTCCTTTAAATACTCCACAATTTTTTTGCACTTCCTTAAATGGAACCACGGATTGATAAAGGGGAGGAATAAGGAAGAACTTTCCTCTTCGTTCCAAGTTTGGCTCCCTACGGGAAGTTTCCTTTTTTGAAAAGCAATCCTTTTGGGTTCTCTGATCCATAACATTCCAAATCTCTGGGGTTTGCTTCTTAATTTTGAATCCTCAATTGCCGAATTCGACTTCCTTCTTCTTCGATGGGGGACCAAAAATTTTCTGGGCCCCCTTAAGGGGTTGCACTTTCTTCCTTCTTCAAAGGATTTGGGGGCAGAAATATTAAATTTTTAAAACTTTAAAACCTTTGATTTTATAAAACATTCCAAACTTTTGCCCTTTCGGGTTCCTATTGAAAGGTTCCCAACTTTATTTGAAACTCCAAAACGGAGGGGGTTTATCCCATCTTCTTCCTAGAAAGGGACAACCTTCATATAAATTAAATTTTTCGGTGAGGTATTTAAAAATGGTGGCACCTTTTTTGGCCATAGTTAACAAAAAATCTTAAATTTTAGAAAATTCTTTGTTTGTTAATTGAAAAGAAGGTTTTTAATTTAAAACATACCAAAACCAAATTTTATGTTCAAACCTCCCCAAAGGTTGCCCTTTATAAAATTGGAAACTTGGGAGGAAATCCTCTTTTCCCAATTTCCCTTTGGTATCCCTTTACTTTGAAAAGGAGACTTTTTCCTGATTTCATAAATCCAAAATTTTTTCCTTTTAAGGTGGATTTTAAAGACTAGGCCATTTTTTTTAAAACACCTTCAATTGGAAATGGAACAACTTTAAAGGGCGGGAACCAAGTTTAAGAATTTTTGCCAAACTTTGAGGGTCCCTTCTGGGCAAGTTTCCTTTTCTTTAATCCTTTTGGGGAACTTGAAAATAATCTTGGGCTCGAAACTCAAATCCCAATTTCTTTTGCCTTTAGTATCCTCCTTGTTCGAATTGCTCCCTTTGACTTCTTTTGGCCCAAAAATTCTTTCTCCGCTCCTTCCTTAAGAGGGTTTTTCCCCTTAAAGCTTAAAAATTTCCCCGTAACTTTAAAAAATTTCTGGGGGGCAAAACCTTTCCTTTACCTATCCCAAACTCTTAGTTCTTCAAGAATAAAAACGAGAGGTAAACCGGGTTCTCTATCGAGACTATCTTCTTAGGCACTCCATGAAGACCCACAATCCTTGACATATATAATTCGCCAATTTATCTCCTGTAGGTAGTCTTAATCGAATGAAGTGAGCTACCTTTAATTTGACGATAGATTAATCAAATTAAATCTTATAATTATTAGAAAATTCAATTTAAGCTTTGATTAATTCCGAGAAAATACGAATGGTTCATTTTTAATTTAAAACATACCAAAACTCAAATTTTGGGATGTTACACGGCCCATTACTGTGCGGACCGCAGTTGAATCGAGAGGGGTAATATCGACCGTTGGATTAGAATCCAACGATCTATAGTGAGCCGCGTCATTAAAGAAACCCTAATCAATAGTGGCCGTTAGATTCTGATCGCACGGCTTACATCGAATCTTACCGATTTGAAGTTGATCTTTTATCCGGACCGTCGGATGAACATCGTGCGGTCAAGGCTCATCGTCTCGGAGATGGAGTCGGAGTCCGGTTCGTACGCGCCGCCGTGGGGTATTTAAGGGCCAGCATGTCTCCCGAGGTTCACCACAAGCTGCCGCACCTTTTCCCTGTTGTGTCGTTGCACGAGGAGCTTCGTAGTGCGCGCGAGAGCTCGCCGGAGTCCGAGAAGATTGCCGAGGTGTTTGCGCCGTGGTTGCGACGCCGTCGGAGATTCTCTCGCCAAGCCAAGGCCAGCTTCGAATTCATCTCGACGAGACGCATCGGATCCGTCACCTCATTCTCGCTGAACTCAGCCGGAGCGCTGCCGAAAAGGCCATCGCCCCTAAGTTCGCCGGGTTTGCATGTACCACGCTTTCATTGCCGGATTGAAGCATATCAACCGTTGATCATCATCGACGTCAGAGTCGTCCACGTTATTTCGGTGCACAGTGAAGTACTCGGGTAAGTTCAACCGTCGAATGGAAATCGGAGGGTTAGGAGTGCGCCACGTCATTTATGTGCACAGTAAACCGCACGGGTAAGCTTGACCGTTGGATTTAGATCGGGTGGCTGTAGTTGAGCCACGTCGGTGCTTAAAGAGGAATCGTTGGATCAGTTTTAGATGGTCCAGATTTCACCACGTATTGACCGTACTGAGCCGGCGCCACGCTGGCGTCATAAATTCGGTTTTTCTTTATAAAAATAATTCGGGTAAATCTAGAAATTCAATTTAATTCATTTTCAAACTTCTAAATGCTATAACTTTTGCATACGAACTCCGATTGAGGTGATTCAAATTCCTAAAAATTTGTAAAATTGAGATCTATCTAATGGTAGCTTTAGTTTGAATTTTTGAGTTTGTTTGTTCTTTGGTTTTGGTGTTTATTTGCTATTTCTTCTCGATTCGCGTAGACGTTGAATTGAGCGAGGTTTCGGAGGAGGAATTAACAATTCAAGAGCAACATTTGGAGCAATACCAAGAACTTAAGCAAGGCAAGTTGTGCTTTGATCATGTTGCACCCATAGCTAGATTAGTTGCTATTTTGTTTTAACTATATTGCATGTTATTTCAATCGTATAAATGATTTCAACTTAAATTTGGGATTAGCTAATGCACCCTTTGAATTATACCCTACCTTGTCATTTGTATGCCATGATCTATTGTCACCCTAGGTTGGTTCACTATAGTTGGTTAATAATGAAATCAACATGGATGGTTAGATCAAATTATAATTGCTTAGCCATGCCACGTCATCACATGTACTTGAATCTTTGATAAATAATCTTGACTAATGGAATATGGAACAATGTTATGAATTTGTGTGTCATGTGCGGTCACACGATAAGATTGAGTTGTGGTGGCAATGGATGTCACGCAACGATATTGAATTGTTGATGGCATGTGGTGCTTGGTAATCAACTGTGGTTATGATTTTAGATCGAGCAAGTGGCAAGGGCAGATGCTGTGGTGGGCCCGATGGGCGATGGTATGTGTATGTCTTGCTTTGATCAACCCTAAGGACACCTTATGTAGCCTTTGACCGAGTCGATCATGCAACCACATGTCTCATATGGGGCGCCTAGCCGACTAATTTGCAATGTCTTAGTCTTGGTACTATCGTGGTGGCGGAGACCCGTAGTGGTAACCATCCATGCTCGGGTGGCTCACATGGCGCAGAGAGGGGCCCCGGATGTGGTAACTAGTCCCACCAAAGGTTGAAACCTCACGTAGTAGTACCGGGTTAAGATGATGCATTGTAAAGGCTTTGTCATGATTCTCACGCAAGACACCAAAGGAAGTGTGCTAATGGCCGTGCACAAAGAGATTATCATGTCATGTGGGTAAAGTGCATAACCTCCGCAGAGTGTACAATCTATTCGATAGCCGTGTTTCATGGTATTGAGCAAAGCTCGGGATTATAGTCAAGGGTTTAGACTTTTGCAAAATAAAACTTGGGATGGATGGCAAAGTTGCCATGGAAAGTTGAATCTTGACTTAGGATGAGAAAACTTGGTTTACTTGAGAAATGCTGAATCTATCTATTATCGTTATTTGGTTTTACCGTTTTTTCAATCTATATATCTTGACTTGTTCATAAATGATGCTTTACTGCAAATGAACCTCTTAGCCTTCCTTTGGAATAAGCCTTGCATATAGCTATGTTAGAATTGCATTCTGTGCACAACTTGTTGAGTACTTTATGTACTCACCCTTGCCTACAACAACATCATCGGTCAAGAAGGTGTACCATGAAGAGACTAATGTTTAGGTGCGAGCCTTGTCATTGTTCGTGGTATACCGAGGGTTATCTACGCCTTCATTCCGTCATAGCTCAATTTGGTTGTTCAAAGCTTTGAGGGCATTGTTAAGTAAGTTGACCATAAGGTCATTTAACTAGCAATATTTAAGTATATAATGTCTGTTATCTTATTTCCGTTGTGTATGATTGTGATATCCACTAATGTTGAGCCTGTGTGCACTAGCGTGATCCTGGACTAGTGCAGTATACACAAAGGATCCGGATTTGCATATTTGGGTCCCGACAGAGATAAAACCTACAGTTGTCCAATTTTGCATAAGAAAATGAGGTAAGTCCTAAACTTGGAGGTCATCAACTATATGCAAAAGAATTTTAGTTGCTGAAGCACGATGCACTCGATTTCTTGGCCTAAGATGATCAAAGAGCTGAAAGCTCAGAGGGACTTATCCAAACCCAAACTGTCATGCATAAAATGATGGATGATAAAGCTCATAAGACAGTTGGAATGTCTGACCCTGAGTATGCAAGCTGAGAGATAGAACACTTGGAGAAATGAATATCTTGAATAAATTTAGTGTTTCCTCAAGCATATCATCACTATCGGGTGTCAAATGTAGGAAAGATGGGCAAGGAAAGCAATCAACTACTCTATAACTGAAGAAATCGCACTAACGGAAATCCTCATGGTTGAGTTGAAAAAAAGGCCAAATACTTTCTTTCTCCGACAAGGCTAATCTTGGCCTCATTACCAAAGCAAAGGATAAACCTCCACCGAATGATCAACTACTTCTGTATTCAATCTCCTAGCCTTCCGGGGTTTCTTCCCGAGGAAAAGGAGTGTCAACAGATGCATCAATTTTAAATGATTGGCTGACATTCAATACAGCCAGACTTGAATGAACCACAAAGGGCTGCCTACATTGCCAATGGTAGGAGCCTATGCCAGTGAATAGCCAACAGTGGATTATGTGCATCATCTGGTAAACAACTCATGAAAACATCATACCCCAAGGCTAGCTAATGGCCCTCTACCAGCTGCTCAGCTATGACTTGATAAGTTTGGGTTGGTCCTAGAGACGCACTGCAAAATATGAATCGATCAAGCCACATATTAAGGACAGCGATGTGCTCCCTATCCGATATTTGCTCAGTCCTGATGTTGTTGGCAATATATCAGCTTCAGCCTTCTCTCTTGGTTGAAACTAATTTATGTTGAGGCTTAGCACTAAAAGCCAATATTTGGTCACTACCTAACCTTAGGCAGCAAAGTTATGCTACATCAAGAAGAGTTTGGCTGATGGGATCGGTTATAAATATAAAAGCAATAAGAGTGTCTAATCAAAAATAGCAAGCCATAGACACTAAGAGCTCGTTGGCTTCTGAATCGGCTAAGAAAAGTTTGAGACACTCTATGATGCCCATCTGCTCTCATTGAGGCATTTTCTGTGCCACTATTCAATTGTACCAATCTCTCCAACCTTTTAGCACTATCGGTTAAGCCCTAAAGCTCTTGCTCCATCCATGGATATTATACTCAGGAGCATGTAAAGGAAGTCTACGAATATCTTGCTCTATGATAGTCGATGGATCCGGATTTCCTATTGGGCCTAGATAATATCTATCTTCGCAATCAGGCACTGAGATGAATACCTGATTTGGGTTCGTATCTATCAAGACAATTGTCCTTTGAGCCGATGAAGTCTTGAGCGCTGAGAAAGCTAAGGTTGAAGAGAGAAGATTGCAAATTGATGGTGAATGGTTTGAAAGCTTGACACATGAAAATGGCAGGGGGTAAGCACCATATTTATAAGGGGTAAAACTAATGGCAAAAGGTGGATAATTTTGTCGAAGTTTCAAGTAGTTATGGTGAAAATGCACGTCTCGAGATTTTTACGACGAGATAAATGGGGCGGTTACCGAGAAGGGCAGCGAGAATTATGTGAAGGATCATGGTTAAGCCAACGATGAAGATTTTTTGGAAGACTAATGTCTTCTCCCAAAAATAGGGGCATGTGTTAGCACCAGAGTTTGATAATGTATGACTGATTTGTAAGGCTAAGTTAAAATTGGATTTCTAGCTGATATTGGTTCAAATAAGAACTTTTATCTTCAAGAAATAGAGGTCGATAAGGTTTATGGTTTGTGATGGATCGTAAAAGAATACAATGAGCCTACATGATATAAAAGGGACCCGAGACGAGTCAAGAGAACAACACAATAATCAATCCACTCAGATTCACTTTTTATCTACTTTCGTCGACTAGTAGTAGTTTTTAGACTTGGAATCTCTTTGTAATTCATTTTGATCAATAAAGTTGTGCATCGTCGATTTTGAACATCTTCGACACGCCAAGTTATCCTAAGTTTGTTTATACCGATCTTGTTATGCATCACCTTTTTCCTTAAAATAGATCTTTATCTAACATCTAATCGTCAGAAGGTTGTCTAGATCTATGTTATCAATTGTATCATCAAATCGGCTTAGAGCATTTATTTTCGATCAATCTTGCCGATTGTAGGATTAAATCGGCTGGCGTGCCACAAACCTAACTTGAACCCAGTGTTCACGTGTGTGGAGGTTGATTAGCTCTTTTTCGGCGCCAACAAGTTTTGAATAGGTTTAAAATTGAAATGAGTCTATTTCAAATGAAAAAATAATGAGTCTTGGCTCAAAAGTAGCTCGTTATCTCAAATCTAAAATAACTACTTAAATGGTAAATACAATAATTTTATATCAAACAATGTCAATTTCAAAATAAACTCACGGCACATGGACCCACACACCGACAGGTTGAAAATGAAAGCCCTCTCTCCTACCACCAAGTCACAAGCCTATTTACACCAAATTTGTATTTAGTTAGGTGATCAGTGATTTGTTCGGTAGCTACAATGGTTTATAAAAATGGATAACTGGAAACAAAATAAACACAAAAAACTACCTCGGGAACAACAAAAATGTGAGCTACCAATGATATACCTTTTGAGCGTTTAATACTAAAGAGTAGAGACTTTTAAATGGAAAAAACCGATAGAGATAAAAAAATTAAGTCACCATGCTTATACAAGAAATTTCACAATGCGGTACACTGGTTGTAGAAATTAGATCTAATTATTGATTTATTGAGTATATTCCTACTACTCTACTACTAGAGAAAGTATAAATAATACAACATATACACTACTGCACATACCCACATCATAAACGGTTCACAAAACACATCACAGACGGTTTTATGAACCATCTGTACCGAAGTGTCAGTGATGGCAATCGGTCATCACAGACGGTTTTGCAACCGTCAATGAAAAAGTCATCACAGACGGTTCCAAATTGGAACCGTTTGTGATGAAGCAGTCATCCCAAATGGTTCCAAACTAGAATCGCTCTCATGAGTAATATATCACGCATAGCCCAATTTGGAACCGCTCTGTGATGTTGATTTTTATTTTTTACTAAATTTTAATTTATTGGCTAGCCTCGTAAAATGCTAGCTATGCCCTTTGAAACAAAAGACAAAATACAAAGCATCACCAGCATTATTATGATATACATTTCAGAAATGAGCTCCGATCATATATCAACATATAGCGCATCGATTTTACAAATCAACTCTGATTGCACATTACAATGTAAAGCACATCTATTTAAGAAATCAACTCACATATATAAAAATCAATTGAATTGACAACTACAACTCACAAATTCATAGCACAAGGTTCATAAATTAATGAAAATGGTATCTAACAAATCCGCAACTCTTTAGGCGAGGCTTGAGTGGTGTTCGCCATTTGGATTAATGACCTCACGCATCAAGAAGGCACAGAGTTGTTCTCGAATACCTAGCAGGTCAGCCTATTCTAATACAAATTCAGTGTATTTCCAAGCCTATGATGGGAAGAGTAAAGTCTTGCGTGTATATAAATTAATAAGTGAAAACAATTGTTGCAATATTGACAAACCTCTATAACATTAGTCGTCTTTGAACCAATGAGGAGTTGTATGTTATAGCAAATGTAGAATCCATACTGGTTAGTGCCCTTTGGTTGCTGGTGGCACTGTCAAGATATAATAGGCTAATTAATTCTGAAGGTATTATTATGGAGTGTGAAGGATTATTGCGTACTAGCGGATACTGGAAAGTTGTAAATATGCTTCAGTGTCGTCGGGTTCTTCCTATGTGGGCCTCCACGAGCATTGTAGACACCAAACAATGTATCGAGTAAATATCTGATAGGCTTCAAGTTGTGGGTGCCGCCCTTGGGTAGTGGGGTAAAAGTATGAATTTTTTGTCCCATTGAGCCAATAATACTTTGTCCACGTACCCATAGATGATTTTTAAATTTTTGTCCATGGTTTGCTTGGATACCATGTGTGGGTCGAGGAAACCCACCGGTTGTTTCTTTGCTTCTGCTTCCATGATCATATATCTACATATACAAAATCAATGATCATATATATCGGACCTTTATCGGTACGACATGAATGTAAACTGTGATTACAAACACTTACAATGTTCAGCATCTCATGAGTGATGCATCGAGGGCATTGAGATTGTATAGGTCGAACAGGTCATTGAAGCCGACCATGAAATAGCCATCCAAAAACCAGTGTAACAAATGTGCCTCCTTGAAGTTGACCGAGATACTCGATGCACATCGTACACCAAATTTTGTTGCCTTATTCCATGCACCAATCTTATAATCTAATGCAGACTAATGTGAGCGTCTCTTAGTGCTCTTTTGGTACTTAACAAATTGTCCCACTAATTGACATGCCAATGAGGCAAATGAAAAGTCATGGGTCGTGGTTATCCCTTTTGATTTGCCTTTGTTGCCGCCTCGCCATTTACCAAATGTCGTCTTCACGGGAGATGACTTGACCCAAACTGCAATATCGGCCTATGCCTAATGAGATACGGTAGCTGATTTGGTGGGATCCTTCGGTGCAGCACATGGCTTCAGTAGTGCTGGTAGCTCTGGCACATCATGTGGCTCTAGTAGTGCTTGTAGCTTTGGTGCTCCTGGGCGGGCATCGAAAGAGATGTTCTTCTTGGGGCACTGAATGAATGTACTGATGGCATCTCCTAGTGTGATGATCTCATCATTTGGGGGTATCTCCAACGTGACAGCCTTGCAAATTTCGTGTACACCATCGACCTTTGTGTAGCCCGGATCTAACGTACAATCGTGCACCAATGCCCCTACACCAAGTCGAATATCTAAATATGGGGTATGAGTATGCACTAGAAACTCAAAGATTATACCATATATACTCAAGCAAGCATCTGGAAACTTCGGATATCATGGGCCCAATTCTATGGGATAAGATATACATGGAGGGGGCATCTCCATGCAGGAAGGACTCGCTGCTTTTCCGTTATTTAGGAAACCAACTCAAGTACACTTGATATCTAGGAAGTTTGATATGCTACGAAGATCATGCGATAATGAACTCCTCATCAGCTACGATCTAATATCCTAAACCGGCTACAACTTAACCTGAGGCAAGGCTACCCCAACTATATAAGAACGAGAATAGGCATCCTCAGGAAGACAAGCAATTCTCAGACAACAAGCCATCCAGGGCTAGACAAGTGAGAAGACCTTTTGAGCAGAGCATTCAAGAGCCGGTGAACTACGCTTCGCCAATCCTTAGCCATAGCTTAGCCACCCCCTAAGTTCAATCTTTATTGTAATTAGAGCTATGCATCCTGCTTTGTACTCTGTTCATCGATTCCATACGTCATCCATACAGGAGTAGGGTATTACTCTATCCGGGGATCCGAACCTGTCTGCATTGTGTGTTTCCAATTTTGTGCCCGACTTTGCTAATCTGAAGGTATCCGAAACTATAAGTTTATTATCGATTTCTAACCTTCAACAGCTTGGTGTGCCGTAGGGTCTTTAGTTATTTTTGCAGATCGATATGTCTTGCATGTTCACGGTAGAGTCTCCGACGAATTCTACTACGACTTTAGCTCGATCGCTTCATTGACCAAGCTCCGACAATGGATCTCGATATCGCCTTTGGAACCATGCTTTATCGATGGGGGCTAGACGGAGATCTTAGGCACATCGGCTTTACCGAGTCCCGCCTCCCCGACCCACGCCGAGAGGTGTGCTTCATACACTTCAACCCTATGGAGCCCAAAGATTTTCAAGCACGCCAAGACGGAGAGTGACAAGGATGAAAATGCCTCAAGAGCCAAAAAGCCAATAATAGTGCTACTGTCAGAAATTTCTAAGAAAGAGATCTTGGGATAGACACCACGGGTGGTCAGGGACACCAAATCCCCCCATGCACGTATCAAGATCCTAGCATGGTGGCAACTGCAGTGCGGGTGGGCACAAATGTTGTTGCTCCCAACACTACAGATCATCGGCGAGATCTAACCGTTGAGGCCATAGCCAAAATTGTGGCCAATCTATCGAAGCAACTCGATCTTGATAATCCGACGATACCCCGCACGCGGGCACTAGATTTTTAGGGACATCAGATTCTTCGGCAATGCGACCATAACGACGGGCCCAACTACGTCCTAGGAGCAAGATCCTATCGTGAGCCACAACAAATGATATCTTCAAGATTCGAGGCAAACGCCCAAAGGTGCCCATATGCTACTAAAATCCTTCCATCATCGGATCTCGACAACTCGATGACTCCGGTGTTCGATTAGATGAAAATGCTACTCGATGCAACAAGAAGCTCGCATCGCCGAGTAGCCAACTCGAGGTTCGGATGCCCCACCAAAGAAGGTGCCAGGAGCCGCTTGTCGACCATCTCATGATAGTCATCGAGTAGCAAGATCAGCGTGGCTAGCTCTAGCCATCGTGCCTCCGTGATGCCTCATTCCAACCTCCACTAGAGATGCCCTAGGATATTCGAGACCGATTCCTCATGATCGACGGGATTTATGTGACATCCTTCATGATCGAAGGGAAGAATGTGACCGCGAAGACTACAAGAGACAAGAAAATGAGTTCCCACCTTCAAGGGACCAATCTTCTGCACACCGGGCCCAACGAGGCGAATCTCCGCTTAAGGCCGCCGTTGCAAGACAACAGAGGTTCTCTCTCGATAAGAAGCACGGTAATGTTCAGGATAAGCTTACTTCGTGGACGCCGATGAGGATTGCAAAGCTGCTCACTCGAGCCACGTGCAACCGATGGTTGACAAGTTCAAGCCAGGCCCTGTCGAAAAGTACTCGAGCAAAATCAACCCTGTCGAATGGTTGCAGATCTACACTACAATCATGAGGGCTGCCGAAGAAAATGAGAAGGTGATGGCCAACTACCTACTCACCACCCTGGAAGGTGCAGCGAGATCTCGGTTACTCAACCTCCTACCTCAATCGATATTATCATGGGTGGAGTTGCGGGTCCAATTCATCGCTAATTTTCAAGGTACATATGAACACCCCGGAATGCATAGTGACTAGCATCGGGTGATGCAGAAGCAAGGAGAGTCATTGCGCGGTTTCATCCAATGCTTCAGCGACAAGCACAACTTGATACCTAACATCTCAGATGAAGTGGTCATAGTGGCCTTCGAGAACAGTGTCAAGGATAAAGAATTGAAGGGTAAGCTTGCTACTCAAAATAGCGACAGACAAGTATGCCATACGCGCTGAGGCCCGAGACCATCTCGACGACCACAAGCCTGACAGTGATAAGCCTGAATCGTCCAAGCAAGGGGCGAAGAAGAACAAGAACCGCAGGAAGAAACGCAAAAGTGACTCCACTATAGCCGCGATCCAAAGGGGCAAGGCAGGCAATATCGATGACAATAAAGGTCGAAGCCGTAGAGGGAAGAAATACTACCCAATCCATCATACAAATAAACATGACTTCGATGAGTGCCAGATGATTAGTAAGAAGGTCAAAGAGAAGCTCAAGGCCGCCCTTGCCGAGCGCGGAATCGAACATGCTAAAGAAAAGCCCAAAGACGGTGAGCCCGAATACCGCGAGGCTGATTACAAGCTGGTGTATATTTTTGAGGGATTTGCCATGTACGAGTCCAAAAGATAGTACAAGGCAGTGGAAAGAGAGGTCAACCTAACCACACAAGCTCTCCCCAGATTCCTCAAGTGGTCGAAAGTGCTGGTCACCTTCGACTAATCAGATCACCCAGCCATGGTTCCACATCTAGGGTGATACTCCGTGGTGGTTGAGCCCACCATCGTCAATATTAAGGTTGCTCGAATCTTGTTCGATGGAGGTAGCTCGCTAAACCTTATCTTCGTGAAAATGCTAGAGAATAAGGGGATCCCCCGGATAGAAATAAAGGTTGGAGTCGAGCCATTCCATGGCATAACTCCGCTATTATCATCAATACCACTTGGCCAGATTGAGCTATCGGTCACGTTTGTCATGCCGAACAATGTCCGCACCGAAAAGATCCTCTTCGATATGGCAGATTTTGAGACCACCTATACTGTAATCCTAGACCGCTCAATGCTAGCTGAATTCATAGCGATGGTGCACTATGCGTACCAAACCGTCAAGATGCCAGTGCCAAAGGGAGTTCTTACAATCAAGGGGGACCAACACGTTGTGGTCAGGTGCGATAAGAAGAGCATGAAGATGGTGAGCATCTCTGCAGATTGGCATTCAATGCCGGCGACGAGGGAGTTAAGCGCCAAAAATCCAAGAGTAGCGGTCAAAGCTCTCGCATCCAACAGTGCCGCCAAGGACCCGGTCGACGACGTCAAGAAAGATAAGAAGACCAATGGAGGTGTCAAAACGGTGCCCTTAGACTTGTCGGAACCTTCTAAGATGGTCAAGGTGGGCACCGATCTTGACCCCTAATAGGAACTCGAGCTTGTCACCTTTCATCGAGCAAACCATGACGTGTTTGAATGGCAACCATCTGATATGCCCAGGATCCACAAAGAGGCGATCGTGCATCGACTTGCTGTGGAATCAGGCACCAACCCTTTGGTGCAGAAGCAGCACAGATTCACAGAAGATCGGAAGCAGGCCATACAAGAGGAGGTCGGCAAACTTCTGATGGCTGGCTTCATCCGAGAGGTCCATCACCCGACGTGGCTGGCAAACCCTGTTCTCTTCAAGAAGCCCAATGACAAGTAGAGGATGTGCGTCGACTACACCGATCCCAGCAAAGTCTGCCATAAGGATCCTTTTTCTCTCCCCCACATTGACCAAATAGTGGACTCTATCACGGCTCATGAATCGCTAAGTTTTCTCGATGCCTATCCGGGGTATCACCAAATTAGTATATCCATAGAAGATGAGGAGAAAACTACTTTTATTACTACTTTCGGGGTATTCTATTATATTAAGATGCCTTTTGGTTTAAAGTGTGCTGGTGCTATGTATTAACACTGTATTCAAAATTGCTTGAAGTCCCAAATCAGGCGCAATGTAGAAGCATATGTTGATGATATCGTGGTTAAATCGAAAACTGGGAGCACCTTAATCAGTGACCTCGAGGAAATATTCGACAACCTTAGGAAGTATCGAATGATGCTTAACCCTAAGAAGTGCACGTTCGATGTCCCATCTAGCAAGCTCCTCGGTTTCTTGGTGTCCAATCGAGGCATTGAGGCTAACCCGTAAAATTGAGGCTATCGACTAGATGTGTCCTTCATGATGCCGAGAGAAGTGCAAAAGTCATGGGCTGCATCGCAGCTCTTAGTCAATTCATCTCTCGGATGGGCGAGCGAGGGCTACCCTTCTTCAAACTACTCAAGAAGCAGGACAATTTCGAGTGGACCGAGGAAGCAGAAAAAGCTTTTCAAAACTTGAAAAGGTATTTATCATCTTCATCAATTCTGATTTCACCTAATGAAAAAGATGAGCTCTTTTTGTATATTGCAGCTACCCCTCAAGTAGTGAGTACAGTCCTGGTGGTCGAGTAGGATTGCCCCGAGAAAAAGACCAAAGTCCAGAAGCCAGTATACTACGTGAGCGAGGTCTTGCACGACGCCAAGTTGCGATACCCTCAAATATAGAAGATATTGTTTGCTATCCTGATGACTTTCCGAAAGTTGCAGCACTACTTCCAAGTGCACAAGACTACGGTCATGACGACGTATCCACTCAAGGAGGTAACACACACCGTCGTCCCCTCCATGTATGGGGGCTGCGATGGACGGTCCACTACTACAAAAGGGGCTATATTAGACACATCATCATAAATGGTTTTAAGAGAGAACCGTCTCAGGATGTGTTTCGGCACATCACGACGGTTTGCCAGGATAAAACCGCCATTTATATCTAATTATCACGCACGGTTTGTGGATAAAACCGCTTGTATGCGTGAAGTATCACAGACGGTTTAGCTACAAACCCGCCGAGATGTTAGGTACAACTTCATAAACGTTGGTGGATAAATCATTGCAGGATATTTCGTCATCACGCACGTGTTTATCCACGAACCGTCTGTGATCATAAATTGAAATCTCAAAGAATCGCGCCATACAAAAAAGAGTATCGGATGGAGAACATTATAGTTTTTAGATCAATAAGACATCAACAAGATGCCCTAGCCCATATTGAAACCGGATAGAGATCGCTAACATTCAACCAACACACCGCAAACTTAACCCCAACATCACCAAACAAAACTAACAACCATAGACCCTACAGATTTTGTAAAAAAGATTACAGACAAGAAAGAATCACCATTCACCGCAAAGAACCCGAATGGGAACTCAACCTAACATAGCAGCTACCAAACCCGATAATGAGATATACTCTCGATCAATGCCATCAAAGATATAACACCTACCACACTGGAGAACATTATAGATTGCATTATAAGATCATTACAAAAGTGTTATAGATCGACTACTAGTCGTGCATTATACATTTGAAGCATTATACATAAGAAGCATTACAAAAAATCGACTACTAGTCGTGCATGCAAAAGCTAGTATACTTTAACTAAAACAGAGATCACTAAAACAGATAACTACTCATCATCGTCGTCGGAGGAAGCCAGAGTGGGGTCGAAGTCCGCGGAGTCCTCGCTGCGGCCGTTCGGGTCCTCACTCAAGCCGGCTTAGTCTAGGTCATCCTCCAGCTCCCAGCCGTCGCGATATCCCTCCGACGAGTCGTAGCTTTCATCGGAGGAGGAGGAGGAGGCCACGGGCGCCGAACGCCTTCCCCGGCTACCGGGAGGCGGAGGAGGTCGGGCGCCGACGCCTCTGCCTGGTGGAGGCGGAGGCGTGGAGGGGCGCGTGGAGGCGGCCAAGGAAGCGGAGTACGTGGAGATGGCATCGACAGAGCACCGCAGCCCATTCGCGCGGGTCATGCCCGGGTATGGTTGGAGGTGGCGGCGCGCTTGGGGTGGAAGCATTTTTGGTGTTCTTTGGTGTGTTGCTCATGGCTTAGCTTGCGCGCCGTGCTTGGGCCGAGCGAGGTAGTGGATGAGCGCTGTACCGAGGGTTCTTAAAAGGCCGAGCGCATTGGGTCGAGCAAGTGATATGACTACATTAATTGGAAAGATGAAGCGACGCTCTGCATTGGGAGGAGGATGAGGCGGCAGAAGACGAAGGGTCATCATTGCGACGGTTTTAGTCAAAACCGCTCAGGATCGATAGACATCGCAGACGGTTTTTGACTAAAACCGCTCTCGTGATGTACGATGTATGGTGAGATCGCAGACGATCCAAAACCGGCTCGAGATGATACAAAACCGCTCGAATATTATCGAGACGGTTTTTCTTATAAACCGCTCAGGATCCCACATCGCAGACGGTTTGTAGATAAAATCGCTCATGGCGATACCTCTTACGTATAAGGCAGAGAGCCTCGACGCATCGCCTCTCGCTTTTTTAGGTTTTGCTCGATCGTCTCTGAGGTGGCTGCGATTGAGAGGCGTTTCTTGTGAAAGAGGCCCTAGATTTGGAGATTTGATTGCAGATCCTTGTGCTCTTGGTCATCCAAGGTTAGTAATTGCTTCTAATCTGATCTAGCTTGTTCTTTGTGCTCTTGGTTGCAGATCCTTGTGCTCTTGGCTATGTTCTAGATCTAGCTTGTTGAATCTATCTTTGTGATGTGAAGTAGATATATTTGCTATACCTTGTGCAGATCCATTTGTACTTTACGATCTAAATTGCCATATTCATCATTTAACACCTATTGTTACATATGTAGCGAGATGGACCAAAACTAGATGTACGCCGAGAACCGTATAGTGCCGAGTACATTAATGGTGTCTCCACTTTTAGAAGAGTTGCAGAGGTAGATATGTCTAACAAGGGGTGGAATTTATGCCTTGTCCATGCATTGATCGCGAGAATCTCCTGATGTTTCAAACCCAAAGATGATTGAAGCACACTTGATTCTACGAGGTTTCAAAAGGATATACATGTTGGACCACCATGGTGAAGAGCAGATTATGCAGGAGCAAGTAGTATCGCCATGGTGGACGAAGTCGATGATACTCCTGATGATATCGACTATGCTTTCGGCGACAAGTCGGATCGATGCTACGGATGCGTAGGGAACCGTGATGAGTAGGAGTATGTAAAATTTCGGGCTTGATGGACGACTTTGAGAAACCTTTGTTCCTGTGTTACAAGTCCAGATACACAAGATTGTCGTCCGTGCTAGAATTGCTGAAATTAAAGGCAAGCAATGGTTGGTCCGACAAGAGTTTCACAACGCCAAGGTCTGTTAGCGGATATGCTTCCTGAGGGAAACGAGTTGCCAACAATGACCTACAAAGCCAAAAAGGTTCTTTGTCCCTTGGAAATGGAAGTAGAAAGAATACATGCCCGTCTCAATGATCAGATCTTGTACCGTAAATAGACGCAAACTTGCATGTATGTCCGTGCAACGATCCGTGTACAAGCGTAAAGATAGATCGATGATGACGCCGAGGGCATGGAGGTGAAGAAAGGACCTCCCGCTAAGGTGGCGTGGTATCCGCTTATAATTCCTCGCTTGAAGCGTTGTTTATAACCCAAAAGAGGCAAAATTGCTTCGATGGCACTCTTGATGAGCATAAGAACGATGGAATGACTAGGCACCCCGCCGATTCAACTCAAGGAGAAACATTGACAGGAGGTTTGAAGAATTCACAATGATTCGAGGAATATAAGGTTCGGATTGAGTACAGATGGAATGAATCCTTTTAGTAACATGAGCAACCATCATAGCACTTGGCTCAGAATATGTGTACAACCTTTCTCCTTGGTTGTGTATGAAGCTAAAGTACATATTGATGTCTCAGACTCATCAAGGCTCAAGCAACTCGGGAACGATATTGATGTGTACCTAGCACCATTGGTGGAAGATCTCAACACATTGTAGGCTCCTCGGGTGCAGTATGGGATGCTCACAAACGAGAGTATTTCACTTATGCGCCTATTGTTCTCGCACCATAAATGATTATCCCGCCTTGCTAACCTATCGGGCAGAGTACAAAAGGAGCCAAAGCAAGTACACATCGCTTGATGACACCGAGAGTGTTCCGCTCAATCACTCACGAAAACCATGTACATGCGCCATCAGAGGTTCCTTCGAGAAATCACCCATACCGCAAGATGAAGAAACAATTCGACGGCACAACCGAACACGCTTTTAGCTCCAAAGCCTTTAAGCGGCCCGATATTCATGATATGGTTAAGAAGTTGATGTTGCGCTAGGGAAGGGACATAAATCGAGGACCCGTGAGAAGAGCATGTGGAAGAAGAGATCAATATTTTGGGACCTACCTTATTGGGAGCACCTAGAAGTTCGCATCGTGATCGACGTAATGCACGCGGAGAAGAATGTCTCGTGATAGCTTGATTGGTCTCTCATCAACATTAAGGGTAAAACAAAGGATCAGTATCAATGCACGGCTTGACTTGGTCGATATGGGCATCAAACCCGAGTTAGCACCGAAGAGACCGAAAAAGGCCGAACATACCGCGAGCCCGCTAGTTACACTCGCCCAAGGCCGAGAGAAAGGAACTGTGCTAATGCTTGCATGGTGTGAAAGTTCCATCCGATTACTCGCCCAACTCAAGAGACTTGTTTCGATGAACGATTTGAGTTTAACCGCATGAAGTCCTATGATTGCTATGTGCTTATGACACGATGCTCCTCGTGGCAATTAGAAGTATTTTACCGACCAAGGTTCGGAGACAATCACAAGGCAGGTTATTTCTTTAACACAATTGCTCGTAAGGTCATCGATCCCGAAGGACTTGATGCTCGCAGGCGAGGTGGTAATGACTCTATGTAATCTTGAGATGTATTTCTCCGCCATTTTTTGATATCATGGTCCATCTCATTGTTCACCTTGTGAGGGAGATAAAGATGTGCGGGCCTGTGTTCCCACGTAGCATGTACTGCTCGAGAGGTACATGGGAATTCTCAAATCCTACGACGGAATCGATCTCGACCGAGGGTAGCATTATCGAAGGTTATGCAAATGTAAGAGGTCATCGACTCTGCATGGATTACATGGCTCAGTCAAACCGATAGGTGTGCCTCGATCCCGCCATGAGGGGAGGCTCTAGGGCATCGTGACCATCGAAGGAAAGCAATCACACCGATCCAGCTATGCGGCGCCAAAGCCCATTTCATAGCTTTTGCAACACATGTCTATTGTGGCCTCAGATATCGACGAGCACAAGAATTGGCTACGGCAACACAATCCGACGCTACCGAGTAATCGATCATCGACAAAGATAACCTTCACTTCAACACATGTTCAAGGAGCGACAGCCCATTACTGGAAGCATGTCAGGTGAGACGCTGACATGGTTGGCAAAAGGGCCAGCTTTTATGGTTGTAACATGGAAAGGATATGATTTAAATGGGTACACATTTTACACGAGATCGTGACATGAAGAGCACAAACCGTAATAGCGTGTTCGTGATCGATGCAATCAATATCACCGGAACGAGGAGGAGCTCAGATTATGGGTTCATTGAGGAAATTTGGGAGCTCGACTATGTGCTATTCAAGATCCCCTTATTTCGTGTCATTGGGCTAACTCCAAGACGTGAAGGTTGACAAGTACGGCGTCATTAATCGTGGACCTCGAACGCCCTTGATACCAAGAGGAACCATTCGCTCGCCAACCAAGTTGTTCAAGTCTTCTATGTAATCAATTCGGCCCAACAAGCAAGACCATGTTGTTCTTTAGGGAAAAGGAGGATTGTCTGAGTCGAGAATGTGGTAGATGAGGAAGAATACAATCAGCTTCGACGAGTTGCCTCCTATTGGTACCCAAGGCCACAATCCAGAAGGCTAACCTCGACGGTTTAGCTACACACGTGTTGATCATCGTGAAGGGCTAATTTTGTATAAAATAATAAACAAGTGTTGTCATGAGGACCTCGATCTATGTATATATACCAAGTGTTCCTGTATGAATTAATTAGTGAGATGCATGTATTGATTAAAATTAAGGTGTGCATGTGTATATGGACATGTATTAATTATCGAGATGTATTAATTAAAATTAAGCAATTTCTATGAGGACATGTATTAATTCATCGACATGTATTGATTAAAATTAAGCAACAGATAGAATAGCCCATCCTGCATTTGCCCAAATTAAAAGTCTCGATGGAGTTTCAGAGGTTCGGGATTGAACCGTCGGTGTAGTCTTCAAGACGGTTCAATCCAGAAACCTGGCCTGGGAAAAACATGGTTTTCCCTGCACGGTGCTCGATTGAACCGCCTTGGACGATTACACCCCTGACGGCTCAATCCTGCAACCGTCTCGAATGGTCTTTCCCGCCACTCAATAAATCCCCGCTTGCCATTTCACCAAGTCCCAAGACACTTAGTTTATTGTAACCCTAGCTCCTCCCGCCCGGCGGCGCCCTAGCTCCCCCTTGGTCGCGCCTCCCCTAGCTCAAGGTGCCCTCCCGCCTTGGTCTCCTCCCTCACAAGACTCCCACCCGACCGACTAGCTTGGAGGTGCCCTCCTGAATTGGTCTCTCCCCTCAGCCCCCCCACGCCTCCCCCACGGTGGTGTCTCCTTCCCCGGTGGTGTCTCCCTCCATCGGTGGTGCCCTCCTCCTCCCCACTCCATTTATTTTTGCCTTGCTTGCTCCACTATCTGAGTGTTGTTCCCTTTGTGAGTATTTTCTGCTCTACACTTGATTCTTGGTCAATCGAGATACTAGTGTTGTTCTGTGATGAAATTAGGGTTACTACCGAATATGACAATTGATGAGATGATTTAAGCCTTGAACCGCTAGACTTGTATGAAATTATTGGATTATATTCACTGCTCGCTCAATTTGTATTCATTTCGTTATCGCTTTGATTTTGTTTCAGATTATATCACCGTCGCTGATTGGTTCATAGATGTTGATCTAATTTAGCTAGCTAGTGGTCGTAATAGTTGCTTCGCTGCTTGATTTTGCTTATATTAATCAACTAAGTTGCTTATATTTATTCTCTAATGATCTTTGAACCGATCTCGAACCTACAATATATATTGGCTCCGCTTATTTTTTGCCTTGCTTGCTCCATGATTCGAGTGTCGCTCCTCGCGAGTATTTTCTGCTCGCACTTGATTCTTGGCCGGCCGAGATACTAGTGTTGCTCGTGATGAAATTAGGGTTACTACCGAATATGACAATTGATGAGATGATTTAAGCCTTGAACCGCTAGACTTGTATGAAATTATTGGATTATATTCACTGCTCGCTCAATTTGTATTCATTTCGTTATCGCTTTGATTTTGTCAAGATTATATCACCGTCTGCTGATTGGTTCATAGATGTTGATCCGATTTAGCTAGCTAGTGGTCGTAGTAGTTGCTTCGCCGCTTGATTTTGCTTATATTAATCTGAACGGTTGCTTATATTTATTCTTTATGATCTTTGAACCGATCTAAACCTACAATATATATTGGCTCCGCTTATTTTTTGCCTTGCTTGCTCCACGATTTGAGTGCCGCTTCCTCGTGAGTATTTTTGGTTCTCGCACTTGATTCTTGGCCGGCCGAGATACTAGTGTTGCTCGTGATGAAATTAGGGTTACTACATGAATATGACAATTGATGAGATGATTTAAGCCTTGAACCGCTAGACTTGTATGAAATTATTGGATTATATTCACTGCTCGCTCAATTTGTATTCATTTCGTTATCACTTTGATTTTGCTCAGATTATATCACCGTCTGCTGATTGGTTCATAGATGTTGATATGATTTAGCTAGCTAGTGGTCGTAGTAGTTGCTTCGCGATTTTGCTTGATTTTGCTTATATTAATCTGAACTACAATATATATTGGCTCATATTAGCTTGATCAGATCTTTGCTTATGATAAACCGACATTTTCTAGCTGATCTCAACACATTCATTTTATAAAGTTGAATAATACTTAATCATTTCATGTGCATGCTAAGGTGGTAAGGGTTCAAGGCTTAAGTTATTGAATTGATTAGTCTAGTCCATTTGTGATTGTGGTGAAGATCCTTATCTTCATCCAAACCCTAAAATCTGAGAGCACAACAAAATTAATTCTCTTAAACATTCTTCAAAGTTAGCTTGACAGTAGAATCAAAATGGAACTCCCCATGGATGCATGATCGAACTTAAAATCATGACATGAATCAATTAAAAGGATACTAAGATTAGTTTTAAAATACATCTCAAGATGCTAAACTTGAGATGTATTTTAATGCAATGCTAAACTTGAGATGTATTTTAATGAACTAATGCTTAGTATCCTTTTAATTCAGCCTATTCAGCCTATAATATGCTATTTTGTTTTATTCCTTATGCTCGATATTTTCTAACACAAATTAAACCGATCTTCAATGTTAATAAGATAAATTGATAATAATAAATATTAAGGATCTAATATAGTCCAAATATGTCATGATTGTTAAAGTTCGATCATGCATCCATTAAGGGGGAGTTCCTAACGCAACTTCGTGATATATAATACTCACAAGCTAACTTTGAGAGCACAACAAAATTAATTCTCTATTTGAGATAAAGTTTGATGGATGGCTTAAACTTGTTTAATATCATCTTGTTTATGTATTCTCGTGATACTTAGAAGTAATAATGAATAAAATCTTCCTCTTACACTCGAGATCTTGTCCAATAGTCCAAAAAATCTTCTTAAATTTGCTTTTTTAACTTACCTACTCTTAACCTTACATCATACAAGATGGCATCTCTTCAATCCTCCGCTACCAAGGGATCCGATGAAGCACCCAACATACAAAGAAACAAAGCGCAAAGGCAAGAGGGCTTAGTAAAAGGCCTCAAAGTCGATACACCATCACGGGGTCGATCCGCATGATGGGGCCCCTACCGCGCCTCCAAAGGTCGGGCGCTTTTTCGACCATGTGTGGGATCGCATGGAATGGGTCCCCATCACCTATCCATCATGGAAGACGCCGACAGATGAGGAGCGAATAACCGTGATGTAAATATTCGCTATTCGAAGCTTCCACAAGACGCCAGCCTCAGATCGCGACGATACGCTGCTAGTGGCGTGAAAGGCGGAAGAACTTCAAGAGCGCCCTTGTTGCTAATTACGTTAGTAAGGAGGTAACTCTGCTCCTGTAAATACGGGTTCATCTCTCAAGATGTTTGGAGGCAATTTGTTGAGTTGAAGACGACGGAAGAGTTCATGCTTCAAAGCGCAGCTCACAAGACCGCTCCAATAAAAACACACACCCACACTGCACTCTACTAACTGGTACGCGGTAAGATGGCGAATGGACGAGGGAGGACGACGAGGCAGCCTGTAATGAGGTCGCACCGCCATTTGCCTCAATTATGGACCCTGTGTTCAAATCGGAAAGAGCGAGGTCACGCCACACTTTCAAGCGGCGGTCCTTTGCAAACCCTCACGATGAGGAAGTGTCCCAACGCCTCATATAGTTGAGCACGGAATCTTCCTGTGGCTCTTTCACTTCAGACAGAGAGAAAGACATGCTCTCCACGGCCTTGGGAAACAAGGAGCACCCGGTCGCACTGTGAGGCCTAGGTGTTTTCGCTCTCTAGAAAATGGGATTCCCACAGACTCGCCACGACGGAGTAGGAAGAGAAGCAAAGCCGAGCGTGAGGAACAGCTCAGAGCCCTCATTAAGGAAAGGGTTGAGGAAAGGCTTAGAGCGCAGCTTCAATGATCACCACGAAGACTCGAGGAAAGGCCGGAGCAAAGGGTGGCCGAGGAGAGGTAGGCACGTAACGCATAGCCCAAGAAGCACATGTGCAGTCACCAACCAACCATCTGAGCAGCACGCTGGCCCACCCTCTGACATGAAGCCAAATTTCTCCCGACGACAACACGCATGTAACATGTCCGCAATGATCCTTACCTATAATTTTAATGTTGAACTTGTTAGCTAATTACTTGTGTACCCTTATGTAGGGGGCACACCGTAACTGCAAGTGAGGCTTGCCAATGGCTCTGCTCTCTCGCAGTCGCTTGGGGACAAGCGATGCATCCGGAAGAAGGGTCACATCGCACGGCCATCCGTTATACCTGGCTACGCCAAGGTCAATGTCGATGGTGTACATGAAATTTTCAAGGTCACACGCCGATTTCCCCAAATGACGAGATCGCCACACTATGGGATGCCATCGCACATTCATCCAAAGGGCCCAAGAGGACATCTCCTTCGATGCCCACCTAGGAGCACCAAGGTACAAGCAAGCCCCAGATGCACCACATCATGCACCGGAGCTACCAACACTACCAAAGCCATGCCATGCACGTAACGAGCCACCAAATCGTTATAGCGCCTCGCTCCGCCGCAGATCGCTCTCGCAGAAGGGCCCAATCATTTTCTCGAGAAGACGAAACTTGGTAGCAGGCACGCGAGACAAGGGCAAATCGAAATATACCACGCCGCCCATAACTTTCCGCTTGCCCCATTGGCGCGATAATTCGAAATGGGCAACCATTCGACGGCCGACCGCAACGAGACGCTTTCATTATCCCGCTTAGATTGCAACAATGGTGCATGCAACAAGCCAACAAGTAAGGCGAACGGCAAACGAGTATCTCCGGCTATACTCATGATTCTACTATATATCTCACCGGTTAGGTTCAATGACCACGACTTACATACCTTTGTAGGTATCATCGGGTTCTAATTGTAATTATACCGAGACGTAATCGGTCATTTATCTTGATTCCAAAAAGGGCGGCACCCACGATTTGAAGCCTATCGAGATTTTTTCGACACATCGCTCGGCGGTTCATAAATGACGGAGGGCCACACAAGAAGGGCTGGCCACTCTAAAGCATATGTGGATTCTATGTTTGCCACAATATGTCACTCCTCATTGGTTCCAAGCAAACCAATGTCATGCAGTGTCTGACAATCTTCCAACAAATGCCTCCACTTATTAATTTATATACACGCCAGACTTTACTTTCTCTCATTGATGTGCACCGCCATGCGCTTGAATCAGATGGAACAGCCGACCTTCAAGTATTCGAGGACACTCAGGCCTTCTTGTCAGCGTGGAGGTCTTAGATCCAACAGTGATGCTACTCAGGGCTCAACAATTAATGAGTTTACCAGACATTAATATTAATTTCGATCTAAACCCTCTAAAGTGAATTTGTCATTTGTACTTTTGAATCCAATTTGTTGTTATTACATTTCTTGTATTTCTGAAATGGATTGATGTGTAGTGCATATGTTGTAATGTGTGATGTTAGTTGAGTCATGAAATGGATGCGCTGTATGTTGTGTAACATGTGATTAGAGTACAATTTTTAAATTTGTCATAATAATACGCTAGTCATACTCTGTATACTGTCGTTTTGTTTCAGAGGGCATGGCTAGCAATTCTTGAGGCTAGCCAATATATTAAATTTAGTATAAAATAGAAAAAAAGCATCATAGACGGTTCTAACTAAGAACCGTCTGTGAATAGGCACAAATCACAGATGGTTCCACTGCGGCACCGTCTGTGATGAGGAAAAATCACAGACGGTTTAAAATTGGAACCATCTATGATATATTATACTTCACAGCCGGTTCTACTTTGAAATCGTCTAAGATATGCCAATCATCATAGACGGTTTGTAAGGGAAACCGTCTGTGATATTTTACACTTCACGATTTGTTCTTACTTAAAACCGCTCGAGATATGCCACTCATTATAGATGCTTGTAATCGAAACCGCTCGAGATGATACCACATTACAGACGGTTTGTAAGTGGAACCGTCTGTGATGTTATTTTTTCCAGACGGTTGAAAAACCGTATGTAATGATTCTTTATCATCATCGACACTTGAAAGCATGCACGGTTCGTAAAACCGCTCGTGATGAGGTTTCCGAACCGTTTGTGATTAACTTTTCTGTAGTAGTGGTCGTGTAAGCCTTTCTTCAAAGACCACAACCAACGATGTTGCTGGTGGCCTTGAAGTCCAGGGCAACCACGTACTGGAGGATGTCGCCGGTCGGGGAGACCAGGATAACTCTAGCCTCGCGCTTTTCGAGCTCAAGGAACCGCCAAAGAACAAAGTCTGTGGAGAATGCGTGGTATTCTTCAGCTTCTGCGATGTGGAGTCCATTCGCAATAAACTCCACCACTGCTTTTGATGGCGTAAAAGGGTACAAACTTGAGACAGAATTCCTCCAGCCCACCGACCACTTGGCGACACACTTCACTTTTCCTTGCCAGGAGGATCTCTCGCAAAGGGTAGGCAAAGGACCACCGTGATCTCGCCTCGAAGTAGTGTCGCAGCTTCCGGACGCCATCAGACAAGCAGTACAAAGATCTTCTCGTGGCTTATGGGTACCTAATCTCCGCCTGTAACACCTGTCGATGTAGTAGACCAGCTCGACGCCCTCTCTCCGCCACCTAGATCAAGGCCACCACCGCAGGGTAGCGCGGCGTCTGAGCAATGGTTCGCCAGTTTGGGGGTGACCAAAGACTGTGGAGAGGAGAGGTATCGCTTCAAATCTTCAAACGCTCATTGGGCCTCTTCACCCACTCAAGTGGTTGGTCTTTTTCAAAGATTTTGAATAGAGGCAGGCTTTTTCTTCCAACCGGGCGATAAATCGCCCAAGGATGCCAAAGTATCAAAGAAGGCATCAGACCGCTGAGCCGAACCGCGCTTCATGTGCTCAATAGCCGCTTATCTTGTCGATTGGCTTCAATGTCTCGATCAGACACGAGGAATCCTAATGCCTTCCTAGAGGGCACACCAACACACATTTCTTGGGGTTGAGCTTTAAGCAATTCTTCCGGAGGTTGGCGAAGGTTTCCTCCAGGTCTTCGATCAATTCTTCGCTCTTCTTAACTTTTGCAACCAAGTCATCGATGTACACCTCAAGATTTCGCCCTATCTATGGACAGAAAGAAATATACATGGTGCGTTGATAAGTAGAACCAATATTTTTTAACCCAAAAGCCATTCTGATATAGCAATAAACACCCATTGGGGTTACAAAAGCGCTTTTTTTCGTTTTCGCCGCCACGCTTAATGCAGGTGGTACCCAAGAGTACGATCCGTAAAGCACAAGAGTCGCACCGCCATCGAGTCGACAATGAGATCGGCGCGCGATAGGGGGTAAGGATCCTTCGGCAGTGCCTTGTTGAGGTCGGTGGAAATCGACGATATCCACCACTTCCGATGGATTTCTTGTCACATGTGGTTGGCAAGCCACCGGTGAAAGACTTCGACAATCCTCGCGCAAAGCAGCCTTCTACCTCCTCCGCACGGCATCTTGTCGCTCCGGTGCCTTCCTCCTAACCTTTGCCTGACCAGCGACTTCTAGGAGCGCTGCTAATCGGTGCTCGATCACCCGGGACCCCACCATATCGATGGTTGCCAGCAAATATGTCGGAGTTAGACCTGAGGAAGGTGACGAGCGTGTCTTCCTATTTGGCATACCGAGGTTGGCGCCAATGTTGACGGTCTTCCTGCTCGCTCGCTCAGGAGACTGACCTTAACCTCGCCGGCCAAGCCGGGCGCAGGCATGGGTCTTCGCCAGAGGGTTTCTTGATAGGCGGCATCACCGCTTTACACTGTGGCGCCACTGCATCCAATGCTTCCGCCTGTCCACTGGATGACTATGGGGCCACCAGTTCGGTATCTTCACCACCATGTATGCATAGCGGTCGCCGCCATGAACTTGGCCAACCGCCTGGCTAAGTAGGGTGTTGTACGGAGGTCGAAATCAGTGACTTCAAATCCACCATCTCCTCCAGACGGTAGTTGCTTTCTCCCGAAGATGACGGGAGGCGACCGCCCGTAAGCACCGAGAGCCGGCCAGGCGATTCCATAGAAGGGCAAGGCAGGTGCAACTCCCGCCGAGCATCTGAGCGCCAAATGCCTTGGAGGATGTGGAGGTTGATGGGGCCCTCCATCCACCAAAGACTCCGCCAAGCTTCACATTCCGGATCGTGGGCGAAACCATGATCGGAAGGTGACCTAGGCCGATTTGCTCTCAGCAGGTGGTTGGCCCGACCGAAAGTGATCGGCCCTTCAACCACTTTCAGATTCGACCGCCCGAGCTCGGCACCGGGCGCAGACCTCCTCCTCACCGCTTATACGTCAGGTTGAGGGGTAGGTGGCCGAGCCACCATGAATGTACGCCACGGTTTGATCTCGGCTTTGGAAGGCTGGCCAAGGTGGTCTTCGCCCCGGTCATCATCGCGGGGCGCGCCATTGCCGCCGCTCCACTATCTTATTCACAACTCCGCAACCGGCCGTCGTGGGTATTGACCCGTGGATCGGGCACTAGGCCTGCCTCCTCATGGTTGTCATTTCTCCAACCATAGTGATCATCTCGCTCGGTCACGACGGTCGAGACCTCATGCTTGGTATCCCTTTCGCCAGTGGCCACGGTCGACTCCGCCTTTGGTCTCAACCGCCCACGCCTCTTCGCCTTCTGTGTTCTGTGTGGGACCCTTGAAGTCCTGGGGCTTCATCTCCACCACGATCACCATGAGACCAACACTGCCCCAGAGCTTCCGCCTGCCGTGTGCACTTGTGCGCTAGAGAGAAAAGCTCGGAGGTAGTGGTGATGTTGTGGGTGGCCATCTTCTCCGCAGATCTTCAGATCCCGAACGCCTCCGAAGGCGATGACGACCAACTCGCTCAAAATCCGGGATCATATTACATAATGACTGAATCGCTTGGATGAAGTCACAGAACGATTCCTCTCTCTCGCCGAGGGCATGGAGATTGTCCTCCGCCGGCCAGTGTATGAGCCTTGAAAATTGGCAACTAAGAGGCCGCACAACTCCTCCCACGAAAACCGATCCTGCAGGTTCAATACCAGAACGGGCGGACTTCGCCAAGGGTGTCGGGAAATAATTGGCTATGGCCTTTTCGACCCGCCAAAGGGCCCGCACTCACCGTGGTGTAGATCTCGTAAGAATTCTTCCGGGTTGGTGGTGCCTGCTGTATTTTTCAATAGATGCCAGCGAACCTTTTGGCCACGCCACACGGCGTAGCTGCCGAAAACGCCTAGCACCTATCGTCGAGGGGAGTCATATCGCCCACTTGAACCCAAAGACGGAGACTGCGTCGGGAGTGCGGATCTCGACTCCCAAAGAATCGGAGGAGGACCTCCTCCTTGCTCCAAAGGTGAGAGTCATGGAGGAGCTTTCATCCCTGTGGAGCTATTCGCTGTCGTGGCCTTTGCCTCGGTGCGTGCGGCCATGCTGTAGGTGATTACGCAAATCATCACTGCAAGGCCACGGCAAGCTTCTCCAGATGAACCTCAGTCCTCGCGCCTCATGAACCGACCCGTGGTCTTGTGGCGCCCTTTCCTTTGCTTTGGCTCTCCCGCCGAGCGCTTTCGCCGGGCGGTTGAAGCTTGGGTGCGGCCAAGACGCACCCTTGATCGAGGAGTACCGATGGTACCGATTGGCCCGCATCCCCACACCGGAGCCAATGCGTCTACCACGAGGTCAGCAATGTCTCGAAGCCACGACGTGGCCGAGGTGTCTTATGCGAGTTCCACCAGAGGGTGGTCCAAGAGGAGACGGATCGTGATGCGTGTTCCGGGGCCGAGTGGCCGCCCATGGTCAATCGTTGCCCGAACCGGATAGCCGCCGCCACCGCAGGGCGGCGTGAAACTATCCCTTATCCGGCGGGAATGTCGGGACGTGTCCTGGGCGTTGCTAGCCTCCGCCGTCTCTTTCTGTTGTGAGTGCAAACCCGCCATCACCAGATGTGCGGTCCTTCCGCATGTAAGACCGGTGGGGAACCGCCCCGGACTCCACCGATTCACCCAACGCTGGCATATCTCAAGTGAATCAAGGAACCTCGAAGCGCCCCGTGATTATACCCGTTGGTCCTGTGATAGTTCGCCAACACGCAGCATTCTCATCCAACAGCTTGACATCACGACACATACATAATTAGCGAAGCATAAACGTTATTACATACCAAAAGGAGGACTGCAATCCATAACGACATATTTAAAGTTATTACATCAAGTAGCAGCCGAAATCACAAGATAAACAACAAAAGGGCCAAGATGGCATGCCCCCAAACCTCGGACAACAAGCAATGGGGCAAGAACGGCAACTACACGTTAGCATTATCGAAGTCGGCCCGGTAAAAGTCCCCGGGTAATGCCTCATCCTCACCTGCAGCAAGTGGACAATCCGATTGAGTACAAAGAGTGTACTCGCACAATAATATACATTTCATGCTGATCTCTAGCTACATGTGGTTGCTACATCAAGGAAGGCATAATGGCAATTTCAGATAAAGCAATATTTGAGATAAATCATAAGCAAGTATAGATTGAAAGATTTGCATTTAGTAAACATTTGCAAAGTCTAGTACATAATATAACATCATCATAATCACATTCATATCATGCCTTCAAGCATTCTCCAACCATGAGTCCATCGCTCAAGTTCAATTAATTCATATCATGCCTTCAAGCATTTTTTCGAACCATGAGTTCCATCGCTCATGTTCAATTTTACACACAAGTACTCCAATACTTGTGTCTACTTTCCCACTCCCATCCCATTCTTACTAAGTCCTTAATACTCACCAAAGGATCGACAATTCAAGAGATCGCCCCTAACCATGGACGCCGCTATTCAATAGTTTAAACTCGCAGAGGTACGACATTTACCCACACGACACGCCACACTCGAAGCCAAGCTATTAACACATTTCCTTAGATGTGTCGCCGAGGTGAACGTGACACACCATTTTCCAAAGATGCATGGTAGTGTATCTAAACCATCCGGATGATTTGTGACCCTCGATCCCGTGCCTAGTGCTCGTTATTGTGTGTGGATCAAGGAGTACACCCGTTGTTGGACATCCCTAACTCAACAAAGTTCGAGGGACTCAGAGGACCTTCCTTAGCGCTCCACTAAGCCCAAGGAATTCCGTGACCATTCCTTGGCGCTCCACTAAGCTCAAGGAATCCCGAGTGCACATGGTTTACATACCCTAGTCATACACAAGTGCTTAGTTCTGCAGGTCCCATAAGCGGCGTGTGGTTACGCACGATAGTTACTCAAAGAGAGCGTCACGAGATTTAATCCTTAGGGTCCTTAACCAATATCTCTATTCATTAAACAACAATTGAAAACAACCTCATCATAATAATTCTCAATCATTGCGACCAATGGACTAAGTCCATCTATCAGTAGTTTCTAACGATGTTCTAAGCATGGCTAAGCAATTATACGAACCCATATAATAAGAATAATAACCAACCACCTAGGCGAAAATGGAACACGGAAAAGAACATGATAAGGGATGACATCACAATGTGGTAATAGCTACAATTTCTACCCAAACATAATTGTAATTAAAAGTAAGCATACGTCCAGATAAAAATAAGTTCAAAATGTAAGAGTCAAAATAGTAGGAGCAATCATGGTCAAGGAGTAAAGTAGTGCCTTGTCGCTGATTCTTGACTTCGTAGACGTAATCGATTCTGGAGTGCCTCCAAGCGTCAACACCTAACGAGAAATTCAATTCCATAAACACCAAATCAAGAACTCCAATGATGCACAGGAGTAAAAGATGCATGAAATGCTCATGATGTGTAATACTAACCATAATATGAAAGTACTAATTGAGTTTTGTGTTAAAAGTTCAAGTATTAAGGTTTTATTGAATTATGTTAGGAGTGTCCAGTGTCACCGACCGTCAGAAAGGACCCTCTCGGTATGAAATTGAATTATATTCTGGACTATCCGACATGGTGTTCTGAGTATCAGAAGGTATGTTCGAGTATCCAAGTGTTACCGGAATGTCCGAAAGGCCCTCTCGGTTAGCCAATGCAGCCCTCAAAGCTAATTCCTATTCGGACTATCCAGAACTTCATTCGGAGTATCCGAAGGTGTTCGGACTGTCCGAGTAAAATCTCGGACTGTCCGAGCTGAGCGTTTCTGTTTCAAAACGGCTGGTATGTCTATTATCCTCTACACTTCCAAGTAATGAGCTAGGGTTTCACGGGGATGGACTAGGGTTTCAAAGGGATGGTCTAGGGTAGAATCTTACCACTACAATGTTGCTCTTGCACTTGGTGAAGATTGGTTTCGGTGAGGGGATGACGAAAAATGTCACAATGCCGGTTCTTCACGGTTCGCCTCCTCCTAGCTCACGTGAAGCGGCAATGCCTTAGCTTGCTCGAGCTTGCAACTACAACTAGCCCTCCTCTTCCGGCTTCCATATGACATGCGCCACCCGATTCAATTGTGATAATGGATCCCATGGAGAAGGAAGAAATGAGCTTCAATAGCCAAAATTTCAGAACATGGAAGAAATGAAATTGGTTGCCACTCACCCAAAACTTGGTTCCTCAAGAATCCATTTGGATGGATTTGAAGCTCTTGATCTTGGCTTCAAGGGGGTGCAACATGCACAGACCAAAACTCAAGTTTGGAGGGGATTTGTGGGGGAGAAATGGCAAGAGTGGAGAAGAACACCTTGCTGTTTTTCTGTTCTTGAGCTGAGCAAATGAGCAGAAAAGGGGAGAAGAAACCAAGGTTGAGACCTTATATAGGCTGCCCACTCATGCCTTACATGTGGGGCTAGGTCCCACATGTCATAGAGTAGGTGGAAGAGTGGGTATGGGTGGTTGAAGTGAGAAAAGACATGGAAAAGATGTGCAGTCCACAATTTTCTATGCAAAGGTAGGTCCCATGTGTCATTGACTTGTCATGTACATAGGTAGGGGTGAGTAATGTAGCAACTAGTAGGGTAGGTATGTGCAGCCTTCTCTCCTCTCTCTTATAAACATGGCCCACATGTCATTGAGTAAGGTGAAATAACATGTGTGCAAAGCTTTTGGAAAGTGAATGTTAGGATTTTGTAACTCTCTCTTTATGCAAGATGAACGTCCTAACACTTGGATGCTGATAATTAAATGAGGATGTAATGACATTATGGGAGACGTTGGCGTAACCAGCCTCACTTACCGGACTAGCGAAAATCGGGCTGTTACAACCGGGATCCGTCGGAGAGATGGCTGGGTGAGCCAACCGCTAGCCCCCTACCTAGCGCGCCCTTGTCGGCGTATTTCACCGGTGGGATTTCTCCCAAGACGGAGAATAATGTTCGGTAGAGGGCGTCTTCATGGTCGGACACCCTAATGGCCCTCCCTCGAGGGATTCGGGGGTCAACAGATCAAAAGAACACACCAATTTACCCAGATTCGGACCCCCAGTGTGGGTAACAGCCCTACGTCCTACTAGATCTTTGTTGATGTATATTGAGCCAGTTACAATGCTTTTCCCTCAGGTTTTCTGCTCGTTTTTTACTCTATCTTTTTCCCTTTCTTTCTCTCTCAGTTCGTGTCCGGTCCCTCCGTTCGTTCCCCTCCTCTTCCATGCACCAGAACTCCCTTATATAGACTGGGCTAGCTCGGGTAGATGAGAAGATGATATCATACTGATCTATGATTCATTTATTACACTCATCAATGTAGTCTTGTCCCTCAAGCCTTATTCTCCGTGCCATTGTATGGCTTCACCCGGTCCACCCGGGATGTGACTTTCCTGCGACGGGTTAGGTGTGAGGCGTCAAAGGGATGGGCCATCGTTGTGTCGACAGCAGAACTCTTCGTAATCAATGGCTCTGACATAGCTCTGACACAGCGTGTCAGGGGAAGGAGACTTCGAGGTGAAGCCTCCTTCTCATCCCTTTGGTCGTCGGCTGCCCGGCGAGTGGGGCCTAATTGCCCACCTGCTCGCCAAACCGCCACATGGGCCGGTCGCTCGGCAAGTGGGGCTCGATAGCCCGCCACCGCCGAACGCCACGTGGCCGATCGCTTTCGGCGAGTGGGGCCTCGTCGCCCGTAGCTCACCAGTCGCCACGTGGGCGATCGCTGCATTTCGCCCGAGCCATCGTGGGTCGACGCCCGGCGAGTGGGGCTTGATCGCCCACCGGCTCGCCGGCCGTCGCGTGGGCTGATCGCCCGGCGAAGTGGGGCTGATCGCCGCCAGCTTCGCCAGTATGCGCGGCGCAAGATGGGGCTCGTCGCCCGCCAACTTCGCCGAGCCACCACATGGGCCGATCACCCGCCGTGGGGCATGATCGCCGCCATTTCGCCACAGCCGCCACGTGGGCGATCTCCGACTAGTGGGGCTCGATCGCTCGGCAGCTCGCCCGAGACACAGCGTGGGCGATCGCCCGGCGAAGTGGGGCTGGTCGCCCGGCGAGTGGGGCTCGATCGCCCGCCACCGCGGCCGCCCGCAGGCCGATCACTCAACGAGTGGGCTCGATCGTCTGCCCAGCTCTTTCGAGCAACTGCGTGGTCTTACTTGTGTGCGGCGGAGAGGGTACCTTGGCGTGAAGTACGCCGCCACTATATAAGGTGAGCACATGCTTCTCTCACATCACACAACCCGTTTCTCCTTTTGTCCCAAGCTTTTGCGCCCCTGTTTGGCCGGAGCACCACAAGAACCTAGAACACAAACTGAACAATGGTCGATCATCCTAGCAAGCTTCCTGATGCCTCAGACCTCCTCTTTGTGATCCGTTCACGTTACATCGTGTTCCCAATCGTTGTGAAGGTAACCCCATAATCAATTCAAGTTTAGTACATCGTGTGCGATGGATTTTGAGTTTTTCCAAAGTGTATTCATCGTCGTTCATCGCACTATTGTGCCACTATCGGTGCTTCTCGACCATTGTCGTGATCACCTTTGAGTTCATTGTGTCGCGAGTTTTCTCGTACTCCTCTTGGTCTGGCCTTATCCCTAGCTTTACCTCTTGTGCTTTGACCCCTTCCTTGCCTGTGTTGCTAGCATGCAGCTGGGCACTCTGTGTTACTCTCGGGTGAATAGTATGTGAGGTTATTGTAGCAACCATAGTAGAGAGAATATCATATGAAAAAAGAAGAAAATAAAAATATGTATAATTTTTTTTAAAATTAAGAATTAGTTTTCTAATTATATTCAATGATTCAAATTTTATTTTTATTTATAAAAATAATTTAAAAGTTCAAAAATTCTTTCTTTATTACTTTATGTGATTTAAACTTTTCAAAAATCCATTATCCCTCATATGAGCTCTGATTGAGGTGTATTCAATTTCTAAAAGTTTATAAAATCAAATTCTATTTATTGGTGAATTTTATTTAATTTTTAGAGTTGAGTTTTCCCTCTATTTGGTATTTATTGTTTTATTTATTTGTTACGCGTAGACGTTGAAGTACTTGAGGTGTTCGACGGTGAATCACTACTCCAAGAGTAAGGTCCATAACAAGAGCAATACCTTTTCCAAGGTAAATTGTGCTTTAATCGTGTTGATCCCATATTTTAGAAGTTATATTGTTTTAAACTATTGCTTGCTAATTCAAGTATAACTATTTCAATTAATTTGGGACTAGCTATTCAACTTGATTGAATTATACCTACCTTGTCATTTATATGCCATGATCACTTGTCACACTAGAATGGTTTGATTATTAGTTGGTAATTATTATTAGCCAATATAGGTTGGTTAGAACATGAATAGTTTGCTTAGCCATGCAACGGATTATCGATAACATTTTCAAGGTACAAAATTAATCTTGACTAATGAAATATGGAATGTATTTATGAAAAAGTGTGTTATGTGTTGTTATATAGTATTGATGTTGTTGATATTGTTGATGGCACGTGTTGCACAATAATTAATTAGGGTGGTAAAATGATTTAGACTGGGGCAAGTGGCAAGAGTTGTGAACTATGGTGGGCCAGTGTGGCATTGTATTGTTGTGATTTTATTTCGATGAGTATGGGAATCGAAGTGATGATTTGTGATAGTGGTTATTGTGAATTTTTTTGGAAGTCTTGCCTCGATCAACTAAGGGTTTAACCTTGCAAGCCTTTGAATTGGGACAAACATACAATTACATATCTAGTATGGGACAAATCTAGTAGATTAATTTGTAATATATATATTTTGGTACTGCCATGGTGGTGTGGATTTCGGATGTACGGGTAGATTTACATGGCGCAAGAGAGGGCCATGTGAGTGGTAACCAATCCCTATAGTGGTAAAACCTCAACGGGCAATACTGGGTATAAATAGAACATTGTAAAGGTTTTGTCATGATCACTGAAACACACACCAAAGTAAGTGTGATAATAGCTTGGCATTGTGACATGATCATGTCTTGTGGGTAAAGTGTATAATTTCTGCAGAGAGTGTCAAACCTATTTGAATAGCCGTGTCCACAATACTGGATAATGCTTGAAAATTGTAGTCAAGGCCTCAAGGGTTAGATTTTAATGAAAAACTTAGGAAGGAAGGCAGGAGGCCAAGGAAAGTCATGGAAATTGATTTAGGGTTGTTTGCTAATTTACTTTGTGAAATAACAGAGAAATTTTCTATTATTATTATTTGCTTTACTGTGTTTAATCTATTTATTGTATTCAATTGAAAAATACTTTTTTACTGTAAAATAACCATATCAGCCATCCATTGAAACAAGACATGCATGTAGTATAATAGACTTGCATTCAGTGCACAACTTATTGAGTGCTTCATGTACTCACCCCTTGCCACAATAAATCTATCAGTTGAAGAGAAGTTTACATCTGCGTTGGAGGAGGAGCTCTACGAGGAGGCGAGTGTCTAGGAGTTGAGCCTTGTCAGATGCCTATGGCATGTTGATGGGATTCAATAACGTTCTTCATTCGGTTGCTGTTTATTTACTTTGATTTAGAGCCATTGAGGCATAATAAATGTAAGATTGAATTTAAAGTCGTTCAATTATCTCTTAGTCAATAAATGAGTCTTTTAATATATTTTTGCTACGTATGATTGTGATATTATATCTAAGTTGTAACTATGTATACTAGCGTGATTCTAAACTAGTGCAGAATATACAGAGGGTCCGAATTTACATATTCAGGTCTAGAAAAGATATAAACAATAGAAATCTTCCCTGTAGTAGCCCCTAAGAATTTTTTTCAGAATTAACCCTGTGCGATTTTTTTGAAGATATGGCCTCTGACCGCATATCCTGCGCTCCCATGTCTTTGCAATGCTAATCTTGAGCATAGAGTCTTGCAAACTAATTCCACGGCTCCCTCAGTTGCAACACGAAATTTTTAAGAAATACCATGGTACTGTAGCATGATTTTTTAATTTTAAATTGACGCTAAGTGAAGGTGCAATATTTATTGCCGGTGGCATAGAAATTCAGTAATTTGCCGAGTGGGGCATGGCATTAGATATTTCACCACGTGTCACTTCGTAGTTATTGCAGCGCTTTCCATGCATGGGATTTGCGGGTCAGAGGCCATATTTGCAAACCTGACGTGCAAATATGGCACCTAGCTCGTAAATCCCGCTCACAGGGAGCGCGACAAACACAACTCTCCCACATGGGAAGCGCTGTAATAACCACAAGGTGACACGTGGTGAAATACTTAATGCCACGCCTCCACTCGGCAGAATTACCGAATTCCCACGCCACCGACGATAAATACCACGTCTCCACTCAGTGGCAATCTAAAATTAAAAATGCACTACACTACTGTGGTATTAGAGCATTGCTGCGCTTTAGTACCGTAGTTTTTTAAAAAAATTGTGTTGCAGCCGAGGGGAGCCACGGCATTAGTTTGCGGCGCTCCCCGTGCGCGGCATTAGCATTGCAGCGCACAGGGAGTATAGGATATGCGGGCTAAAGGGTCGTATCTGCAAAAAAAAAAAATTGCACGGAGACTAATTCTAAAAAAAATAATTTCTTAGAAGCTAAAATAGTGAAGATTTCTAAACAGTATTGGACATCGGGGTTGAAATTAAACCACACAAAGCACGGAGTATGGAACTTTTTTTTTCCTCGCCAACTAGCTAACCACATCGTCTGCCACAGAATCCGTCTTCACAAGAACATCTGCCTACCCTGCCGGTGATACTGATACGTCCAATATGTACTAGCTAGCCAGCATTGATTAGCCACGAGCAGAAGGATCTTAAATGAGATGAGGTTATCGTTGACTTGATTAGAGCCAGTGGATCAAAATAATTCAGAATCGTGCGAATCCAACGGAGTGGGAAAGCGATAGTGTAGACGTGTAGTGGTGCGGTTATAGTTAACAGCACTCGATCCAATTAATCCGCTTATTTTAATCCATGCTGTCCGAGCTACTCTTATTTTAGGCGCTGTTTCGGAGTTTTAAGCAAGTTTCATTTGAAAACTAGTAAACTTTTCTAAACAGCGTAGCTTTTTAGAGGTTTTTGTATAAATTAAAAGTCACGTATAATTAGCGAAAGCAAAAGCTAGATAAAATCTACTTTTGTATCTTATTGTTAAGAAAAATTAGTTATTTATCAAACAATCTTTTATAAAAAATTATAATTACTTTTCAGTTCAGAAAACCAACAAATAACTTTTCGAAAAAAAGCTACAGCACAAAGACCCTTTGGTGCATGCATGATCGATCGATCTATTCTGAGCTCTAGTCTTCTGTGGCCGGACAAGTACAGCGCACTAGCCCAGCCACAAAGTCTTCTTTCTACTGGTGTTTTTCTCGTAATGGTGTTTACTTTCCTTTAATTAATCAGCACGGATCATGCACTAAGAAAGTTTGGATCGTTGGCACAAGTATACAAATCATGCCTGGCCTAATTAAACACTGCTAGGATATGGGCATGGCACTTGAAAGGTCACCGCGCGATGGTGGATGGCTGGGTGTGAATTATTTTTAAAAATAAAATTTACAGAAATAATATATCGAAATTAAAAATTACAAATATATCTCCATCTAGTCATTACAAACAATTAGAATGGTGATAGAAAGTTTCATCTCCACCGAGCATACACAGGAGAAAGGAAAGGAGGTTTGGCGATAGGCCTTTGTCGCTATTTGGAACGACGACAGGCCTCTGTCGCCATTTGGAATGGCGACGGGGAAGTATGTTTGTAATTTTTAATTTTAGCATATTATTTCTGTAATTTTTTATTTTCCAAATATTATTTTAAAAATAATTCGGCTGGTGCGATGTTCAGGTAGAAGCATTTCGCACGGATTTCATAGGAAAGCTGTGTAGTAGTGTCCTCTACGTGATGATTTTTATGAAGATCTTTATGCTCTAAGTGGAGCCAAAATGTGGCCATGTCGTTCCGCCAATTGTCGGTTGCCATCATAGAGAGAGAGAGACAGCACTATGTTTGCAATAATTTATACGAGGTCATGGTTAAGCACTTCTTCTGAACTTGAAAAGGACACACTAGTTTTTTACTAACTTACATTTCAGCGGATTCCTTACAGGATTTCAGGAGAATGTGAGCTGGTTAAAGTAGCTTAATTTCGAACACGATCGAATCATGAACGTCTTCTATTTGAGACAGCGCGCAACACTCGACACAAGTTTGACTCCGCATTTCCGCCCTCTCAAGATTCAAGAATAGCTTTTCGATTTTTTAAAATTTATCTCACTTTCTTTGGAGCAAGATATATATACTCGCGTTAATGGTAAAAAATTAATAGTAATTAAAAAATAAATCTTAATTACTTGATTTTTATTGTTGACGATTGGAAAACAGGTCTCCCGTCGGGCTTACTTGTTGATTGAAGGATCAACCAAGGTCTCTTTTCCGTGAAGGATTTGCGTCCGAAGGATACTACTAGGATGCGATGCTCGAAAGGACAAGGGACAAGAGACTTTTATACTGGTTCGGGCCTTTCTTGATGGAGATAATAACCATACGTTCAATGATCTTGCTATTGCTCGAATTCTTACAGGAAGGTGTATGTGCTATGCTTTTTGATGCTGCTTGTCTATGTGTGTATGTCTATCTCCCTTTATGCCGATCTATCAATGGGGTTTTATAGACGATTGAAATAATTACCGCCGAATAATGCGCCATTACTGCGCTCGGACGTGACTGTAACTGCACCCTTGATTTTGCCATGCCGTGTTGTGGACATGATAGACTCAGATCATGGCATTGTGGACTTAAAACCGTAACGTGATTATCGCCACGTCGTCATTATGGGCCGAGCACGACTTCTTAATCACGCTCGGGATTTTTCTTCAACTCTGACCGATCATTGCGCACCTCCGAGCAAGCATGCTCGGGGATTTATGGCACATGCACGGAGTCGAGCCTAAGTATGGTCGGGGCGGACCCACCAGCTGATCCATCAGAGGATCCTTCTTGGGACATCATCCAAGAGTATGCATGGTCGGTTGAAAATCGGCTACTGGGGTATAATGGTCTTTATGGAAATTATTCAATCCCCGACAGCTAGCCCCGACACACAACCGAAACGCATCCTGCTTTGTACTCTGTTCATCGATTCCATACGTCATCCATACAGGAGTAGGGTATTACTCTATTCGGGGACCCGAACCTGTCTGCATTGTGTGTTTCCAATTTTGTGTCCGACTATGCTAATCCGAAAGTATCCGAAACTATAAGTTTATTATCGATTTCTAACCTTCAACAGTTGGTGCGCCAGGTAGGGGTCTTTAGTTATTTTTGCAGATCAGATATGTCTTCGGTGCATGTTCACGGTAGAGTCTTTGACGTCGACCTCTACGGCGACTTCAGCTCGATCGCCTTCATTGACCAAACTCCGATAGTCGGATCTGATATCGTCTTTGGAACCATGCTTTACCGATGGGGGCTAGACGGAGATCTTGGGCACATCGGCTTTTACCGAAGTCCGCTCTCGGGACCTGCCGAGAGGTGTGCTTCATACACTTCGACCCTATGGAGCCCAGCGTTTTCAAGTACGTCAAGACGGAGAGTGACAGTGACAGCAACGGCCTCAGCAGCCAAAAAGCCAATAATAGTGCTACTGTCAGAAATTTCTAAGAAAGAAATCCAGGGATAGACACCACGGGTGGTCAGGGACACCAAATCCCTCCATGCACGTATCAAGATCCTGGCACGGTGGCAACTGCAGTGCGGGCGGGCACAAATGTTGTTGCTCCCAAAACTACAGATCATCGGCGAGATCTAACCGCTGAGGCCATAGCCAAAATTGTGGCCAATCTATCGAAGCAACTCGATCTTGATAATCCGACGATACCCCGCACGTGGGCACAAGATTTTTAGGGACAGCAGATTCTTCGACAATGCGACCACAACGACGGGCCCAACTGCGTCCTAGGAGCAGCATCCCATCAGAGCCACAACAACGACATCTTCAGTACTCCTGAGGCAAACGTCCAGTGTGCCCATATGCTACTAAAATCCCTTCCATCACTGGATCCGGACAACTCGATGACTCTAGTGTTCGATTAGATGAAAATGCTACTCGATGTAGCGCAAGCTCAGACCGCTCGAGTAGCCAACTCGAGGTTCGGATGCCCCAGCCAGCAAGGTGCCAGGAGCCAGTTGCTGGGACCATCTCATGATAGTCATCGAGTAGAAAGATCGGCGGTGGCTAGCTCTAGCCATCGTGCCTCCAGGACAGCTCGTTCCAACCTCCACTAGAGATGCCCTAGGATATTCGAGACCGTATTCCTCATGATCGACGGGATTTATGTGACATCCTTCATGATCGAAGGGAAGAATGTGACCGCGAAGACTACAAGAGACAAGAAAATGAGTTCCCACCTTCGAGGGACCAATCTTCTGCACGCCGGGCCCAACGAGGCGAATCTCCGCATTCAAGGGGCCGCTCGTCAGCACGGCGTAGGTTCTCTCCTCGACAAGAAGCACGGCAATGTCTGTCTATCGACTAGATGTGTCCTCTGCGGATGCTGAGAGAAGTGCAAAAGCTCGCGGGCTGCCTCGCAGCTCTTAGTCAATTCATCTCTCGGATGGGCGAGCGAGGGCTACCCTTCTTCAAACTACTCAAGAAGCAGGACAATTTCGAGTGGACCCAGGAAGCAGAAAAAGCTTTTCAAAACTTGAAAAGGTATTTATCATCTTCATCAATTCTGATTTCACCTAAAGAAAAAGATGAGCTCTTTTTGTATATTGCAGCTACCCCTCAAGTAGTGAGTACAGTCCTGGTGGTCGAGCAGGATTGCCCCGAGAAAAAGACCAAAGTCCAGAAGCTAGTATACTACGTGAGCGAGGTCTTGCACGACGCTAAGTTGCGATACCCTCAAATATAGAAGATATTGTATGCTATCCTGATGACTTTCTGAAAGTTGCAGCACTACTTCTAAGCGCACAAGATTACAGTCATGACGACGTATCCACTCAAGGAGGTAACACACAACCGAGAGGTAACAGGGCGAATTGCACAGTGGGTGGTCAAACTCAACGAGTTCAAGGTCGATTTTGCACCATGGACCAGCATCAGGACAGGGTCTTAGCAGACTTCATCGTGAAATGGATGCACATCGAGGAAAAGGAGCATAGGATGGTCAATAACCATTGGACTATATTCTTCGATGGATCGCTCATACTTTAGGGCTTGGGGTCCGGCATCATACTCAAATCCCCGACAGGTGAGGAGATCAAATATGTTATCCAACTCGATTTTCAAGCTTCAAATAATGTTGCAAAATATGAGGAATTGGTCAACGGGCTCCGAATAGTGGCATCACTTGGGATCAGGAGATTACTCATGAAAGGGGACTCACAGCTAGTCATAAACTAAGTGCAGAATGAGAGTACTAGTGCTCGGATGACAACATGGTGGCATAACTGAATGAGGCTCACAAGCTAGAGCACAAGTTTGAAGGGCTCGAGGTAAGACATATCAGGCGAAGTGATAACTCCACTGTCGACGAACTTGCCTGTCTCGCTTCATCCCGTTCACCCATGCCTACAAGTGTCTTCGTTGAGAAACTCCTTAAACCATCTGTCTCTCTTATGCAGAGGCAGATGTTGCTTAACTTCGACCAGCGGCACGGTCGAGTCAATGAGGTAGAATCTGCGGAACGTGAAGGCAGACTACTCGAACGTGAGCTGACTTGGATGACTCCATTCCTAGCCTATCTTGAAGGTTGAGAGATCCCTGACGATGATGCCTCAGCCGAGAAAATTGCACATAAGTCTAAACTATATGCATTGGTAAACGACAGACTCTACCGAAAAGGGAGTAACAGAATCTTGATGAACTGCATCACTCAGGAAGAGGGCAATAAAATATTGGTTGATATCCATAGAGGCATCTGTAGCAACCATGCGTCCTATCGCACTCTAGTCGAAAAAGTTTTCTGGCATGGGTTCTATTGGCTAACTGCTCTTCAGGATGTTTGCGAGCTGGTGAAAAAGTACAAAAGCTGCCAATTTTATGACAAGCAAACCACCCGACCAGTCTAGGCCCTGCAAACTATTCCTCTATCTTGGCCTTTCTTTGTCTGGGGCTTGGATATTTTGGGACCATTCCCAAGAGTCCAAGGAGGTTACAAGTTCTTATTCGTGACAATTGACACGTTCATCAAGTGGATCGACGTCGAACCTGTCAGGAACATCACCTCAGAAGCATCCAAGGAGTTCATGAGGAGTACATTACCAGATTCGATATCCCTAATCGAGTAATCATAGACAATGGTAGTCAGTTCAAGAGCAATACTTTCACAGTCTTTTGTGAAGAATTGGGTGTCAAACTTTGCTTCGTCTTTGTAGCTCATCCTCAGAGTAATGGTCAGGTCGAACGCATCAACGGCATAATCCTACAGGGGATTAAGACCCGTGTATTCGATAGTCTTAAGGTTTATTTGACCCTGTGGGCAAAAAAACTCCCCTCGGTGCTATGGACTGTTCGTACATCGACTAGTCGAGCCACTGGTGAAACACCATTTTTCTTGGTCTACGAAGCAAAAGCGGTGCTTCCGATCGAGTTAACATTCAGGTCACCCCGTGTGGACATCTACTCAGAAAAAGAACAAGAGTAGGAGCGAACAGATAATGTAAATCTACTTAAAGAGTACAGGGATCGAGCATCTTTTCGAGCAGCCAAGTATAAGCAAGTCTTACGCAGATATCATGGCCAGAGAATCTAGGAACGAGCACACACTGTTGGGGACTTAGTACTACGAAAGGTGCAGAAACAAGACAACCGTAACAAGCTATCACCTAAGTGGGAGGGTCCCTACGTGGTGGTTAAAGCGACTCGACCAGGATCAATACGGCTATCTACGATGGAAGGAATAATGCTGGACAATTCATGGAATATCGATCAACTGAAATATTTCGTACATAAATAAAAAAGACAGTGCATTTGATGCATCGATCAACAAAAGTTTAGACAAATAAAAATTTATTAAATTTACTAACAAAAGTTATCTTATTACGTTTTGAGGCAGGTATCCTATGACTACTTGTCCTCGGATGCATCGCGCTACCTCCCCTGCATCCATAGAGACTAGAAAAGGAGGGTCCCTAGGATGGGCCTGCACCCTCTGTACGGGCCAAAAGAGGCGGCGAAGATCCAGACACTTGTCGATGGAGAAGGTGACCTCTCCTTCGTCAAAAGCCTTCAAGCATCGTGAGGGCTTGAAGGGCGAGCAGTCGCCGAACCAATGAAGCCATTTTGAGCTTCACCTCCTTCACCGGCATCAACAGCTTCACCTTCTTCTCCTCGTGAGTCGGCGGTGACATCTGCTCTTGTGAAGGTAGTAGAAGTGGCGTTATCTTTTTTAACAATGACACGTAGCTTGCTGGTAACCTCATTTTCCTCTTTCGGCCAAACCTCCCTCAATGGCCTCCCAGTCAATCTTTTCCTCCCATCGGAAGAGATGATGATCATCCCAAAAGCGATGGCGATGGCGTGGGGAGGGACTATCCAAGGATCTCTACGGATGGGGATGATGGGGGAGGGGAAGCCATGAAGGCGATTGAAAAAACTAAGGCATCGCGAGGAGAAGGAAAAAGAAGAAGATGAGTTCTGACAGGCAACTGCAAGTTCCGTCTATTTATAGGTCAGGGAATGCGTCATATTGAAACCACAACCTATCTAGATTTGTGTTGGTCCCAATCTACGAGGCGTCTTTTTGCACTCCCACATAAATACGGGAACCGAAGAGACGCTAAGTTATGACATGCCGCGTGGAAGTTGAAGGGGCGCGAAGGCTATAACAGCATGTAATCATTATAACGGAGTAAAAAAAGAATGCTGAGCTTTACCAGTATGCTCGAGGACTCATGCGCGTGAGTGTATGGTCAAGGGCTACCGTCTATGATGCTCACGCTCTACTTTCTCCTTGATACAGTTATCGAACAGAAAGTCAGGGACTACATCATGCATTTGTCAGCACATTCGCTCTACCATCGCCTCATTGCATTCATCAAGTAGAAGGTCAGGAACTACATCGCTCGATTGTTCTATTACCTGGCTCAACTCTCGGCTCGATACGTCTATCGAGTAAGAGGTTCAGAGTTGCAACAGGTATCTGTGATGGTAATGCTCTACTTTTTGCTCGATATGGCTGTTGGGTAAAGAGTCAAGGGCTACATTACGACTTTGTGTTTAAGTCAATCTATTCTCTACTCGATGGCTTCATTAAGTAAGGAGTTGTGGGCTACAAGTAACTCGGCACCTTTTTTCTATTTCCTAGTCAATATAGTTATCGAGAGGGGAGCTGTAGGCACAATTTCTTTATTCCTTTTGCATACGATTCTTTATTTTTTTTACATGCGAATTTTTTACACGTATTTACTCGATCACGTACTTAGCATATCAGTGAACAAAACTAAAGTGTGACCATGCCTGAACCCAACAACGAGCAATTCTATCCTGTGCACATATGAGCACCAGATTGTTAGACATCTATAGCTCAGTGGTCAGTGGGAGACGAGGCCTCTAGTCAGTTCTACATGTGCTGCTTAGTAAGTTCATATTTGTTACAAAGTCTGAGTCATATGGTCGATGAAGACTTGTAAAAACCATGTAGTTTCACTTCGACTTAAATAACGTTTATGTTGTATATGGCCTCTCCGAGTGTAAGCTCGGGTGCTTAGCTATCTGATGAAGGTTTTTTAGCCTTATGTGCAGATACAATCAGGCATGCACATGGCAACAAAGTTGCTTACCGAGAGTCTATAAGTGCTAAATCGGATTTGCACCTACTAGTGTTACTCTGTTTTGTTGACAAGGAAATAGCAGGCAAAACACGATAGAAAAGCAAATCCATTAGCAGTGGCAGCACTACAATCGGTATGGTCAGGCCTAAGTTTTTTAGCTGGCATCATCAGCATCGTCAGTAAGAGACAGCTCTAGCTGGGCCACGAACCTCTCAGCAAGGTCACCGAAGGACTCAATGTGATTGGTAACTTCGCCCTCGTCACATGCGAATCCTTCATCCACAATCGAGAGGTCCAGGCCAGGATGGTGGCTCTTCACCAGGCCAAGCACATGGGAAGTCGCAAGTTGTGCAGATGAAGTCATGTGCTCGAGTGTCTCAACTGCAAAGTGGCAAGTGCCGTATCTACTGTAGTCTTTTCGACCTCGACCACCTTCATGCCCGTTTAAGCATCGAACTTTGGCTTTGACCCACGCAACATCGGTGTAAGTTTAAGCTCCATTAGTTTTGGTGATTGGTTTAATATTAATATTTAATCTTTGTTTAATGACAAATCTAATTATTATGAGACTAACATGTTTAATTGAGCTACATTCTCATTAAACTCAAATTTGGATGAAAAATGAAAACCCAAGGTGTGCACTTGTATTCACTCTATTGCCTTAATGCATACTTAGGATTCAAGTTAAAGGATGAACTATTTCATTGCTTAAGTCCAAATATGTGCATTATGTTTCTAAATCCATATATACATGAATGCTCACATCTGGAGAGAGTTCATAATTTAACTTGATGTTTCAACAGTATTGATCAATGTCTTCCTACCAATTAATATAAAGGATCAAAACTTTGAAACAACCCTTGAGTACACATAACTTGCGTAGTTATAGTATACTCATATTAATATAGGATAAACTCCAATGCAATCAAATTGAACATGTGCATATTGGTTTCAATCCAATTATATATATGCACATTTCTATGTGGAGGTTATTCTATAATTGATGGTCTCAAAAGTATTAATCTATTCCACTCCAATATATTTGGATCATTACTAACCATCATATTGAATATATAAAACTTGTGTAGTTATATATACTCATGTCAATTTAAATGAAATTTAAATTAAGTTCGGTTGTTTTTCAATCAATCAAAAAATATTTCATCATGTGTTGATGGTGTCGCTTTGTTAATTAAGGACAAGCGGAAAGTTCTTGAGTATAATGAAGCATTAGTTGCATAAAAGTACTCAAGACACATTTAATCATTCAAATTGATTTAAGTTGCACTCAATCAATCTTAGAGGCATCCATTATGTGTTAATGGAATGCAAGTGATGATTGAGGCAACCGTGTTTGTTGGATTAATGATCTTCAATGAGTTGTGAAGTAGGTTGAGTCTAAGAAGATGAAAAATCGGGAACGAGAAGTCATCATGTGTTGATGAGTTTCAAGAGGAGATCCCGAAGTGAAGAGAAGGGCTAGAGAAGGTTCATCATGTGTTTGATGAACAAGAAGAAGAAGATTCAATTATGGAGAGAAGATGATTGAAAATCATAAAAGCTCCAAGTGGATCGCTAGAGGCAAAAGTATAACTAGCTAGGGCTAAGAATGTGTTCCTAGTCTTTTACCAATCTCGATGTTTGGATGGAAGACCGGATTGGTAGTTAGGTGCCGTACTATTAAGAGGGGTTGAGTCTTTTAGCTTGAGCTTCATCATGTGGTGATGAATTCAATCCAATTCACTTTAGCTCACTGTTTTAGTTGGATTTTGCATAAGCTAAGTATTTGCATGTGTTGCAAATAAGGGTGCTCATGCTTGAATCTTATTTGAATCTTATCAATTTATTTTTACATGGAGTTATGGTCTTCTATGTATTGCAAAAGGGAGATAGCTCATGTAATATTGGTTTATGTGGTTGTTGTATTGAGCTAAGTTTTGCATGTGTTGCAAAAGGAGAGAGCTCATGCAATTTGATTTGAATAGTGGTTGTTTGCATGGTGCTAGAGATTTGCATGTGTTGCAAATAGAGAGCTCATGCTTTGGTATTTTAAGCTTGTGATTGGATTATGTGTTGATCATCACAAGGCTAAGCTTGGTTTGTGCTTTTAGTTTGTAAAATGTGTTTTTGCAAAATATTGATGTTTATACTTCTTATCTTGGAGCATGAGATAAGCATTTGCAAATGTGTTTTGCAATATGTTGGGTTCATGTGTTGATCATCTCATGGCTAAAGATGTGCTTTTAAGTGGTTGGATTTGTTATTTGCAAATATGTTTTGCAAATGAGCTGGAAGTTATGGGTTTCGATCCTAGAGCATGCATTGGCATTTGCAAATGTGTTTTGCAAAGCATCGAGATGATGTGTTGATCCTTACATGGATAAGAGGATTGATCTTATAGATTCTCGATTTATTTGCGAATGTGTTTTGCAAATAAGTTAGAGTTTAATGCAATTCTTTGGAGTATGTGAATTAGAATTGCAACAATGTTTTGCAAATTACTTGATCATATGTTGATCATCACATGGCTCAAAGAATTAATCATTATTAATGATTGATTTGAAAAGAAAAGATTTTTGTGTGAAAATCTAATTTTATCTGGAAATCGGTAGTCTGCGGTGTAAAGTTTGGTACTACTGATGCAGTAGTATCATTGTTTTAAGCAGTACTACCGAAGGTTGGTAGTACTGCACGTGTGGTCGGTTGTTATTTTCTAGAAGAGCGCTGTCGGTGTTTCGTATAACCGGTAAGTAAATTTGTAAGTCAAGGGGCCACGCGTTCCCTCTCCTTGATGGTTGACTCAGGGAGCCCAAGATGTATACTAGTTCGGGCCAAATATCCCTACGTCCAGTTCGTGGTGGTGGTTTTGTATTGCTTGGGGCACAGCGAACTGCACTAGATTACAAGCGAGGGCTCAAGACAGGCCTTGAGCGCTCGTCCGAGTGAGGGGAGCGAAGGCTCGGGGGTTGGGAACGTTCGCCTGACTCGGATGATGGACTCGGTGGCGAGACGCAGACTGGTTGTTGAATGCGAATGTGAAGTGGAGGAAGAGAGAGCGAGAGAGAGAGAGCGAGAGAGAGAGAGAGAGCAAGAGCGAGCGAGAGACCCCCCCTCCCTAAGGGTCCTGCCTCCCTTTATATACGCGGAGGGGGCAGGTTACACGGGAGTTTGGAGAAAAATGGTAGGGGTATGCTACGCCCGGGAGTCCTGGTCTCTGGTCGTGACACTGACAGTTCTTTGTCCATCCCATGCGGGTTAGTAGACACTGTGAGACAGTATTCCGTTGGGAAGGTCTTTGCCCTCTGTCACTTTGTCAGTCTTGGCGTTGCTTCTGTTGTGCCCTGTTCCGCCTTGGGGCGGAGCGTGTCTCTCCATGCTCGACGGGTGAAGGGACCGATCTTGGGACTCGCCCCGCCACCTTGGGAAGGAGCCACTTGCCCCGTCATGGCCGTCGTGGCCATGGGGCGGTGTTCCCTTTGTGCCGATGGCGACGTGGCGAAGGTTGTTGAGTCGAAGCTTGTTAGGGATCCGACCCAAGACCAGGTCAGAGCCGGCGGGGGCGCCCGACTCGTGGCGAGGTCGGAGCCTGCGGGGGTGCCCGACCTGAGGTCAGGTCGGACCGCTCCTGGTGGGCCTGATCGAGGCTGAGGGTCCTTTGTGGCCCCTTGTGGCCTAGAGTTGGGCTCAAAACAGATCGTCTGGTGTTCCAGCCAATATTTAGGGATAATCCCATCTGTGGGGGACGGAGACTTTGGTAATACCCTCTTCAGCACTCTGCATCGCTGCCAGTCTTGCTACCATGTCCGTATGACTGAGAGAAAAACGATCTTGAAATAGATGTATACTTTGCTGTGGGGTACCCCTGGTATAAGTATTCGTCAAGCACATTTTCTTGGTTTTTGAAGGCTAGAGCTACCGCCGATTGCATTCAAATTGCCTTCTTCTCTCTTATTCAAACTCAAAACTTATGCCTTTTCATGTGTTTGTCAATATACTCATCAAGGGGGAGATTGAAAGACCGTGTGGAGATCTATCCTTGTGTGTGATGAGTAATTGATGAGATTTGAGTTTGGTTTGATTTGAAATTAAGTTTGATTTGAATTGGATTTTCGATTTGAAGTAATTTGAGTGTTGGTTGCTTTTCGATTACTCTAGGCCTAGGAGTATGTAGGACCTTTGAGCGAAATTATGATTGATTAATGATTTTGGGATAATCATTGAATATCTTTGTAGGCGTTGCTATGTGAAAGATTTTTTCCTTGTCTTTGATGGTTGCAGGGCGACGGTGCTAGATCATGGTGAGGCGGAGAATGACCAGGACTAGGCGAGGAGTGTCAGAGGTCTAGATGGTCAAGAGATCGCCAGAAGATGATCGAAGACTGAGTCTGAGCAAGCGAAGAAGACAAGGAAAGGAGTATATGCTAGCTAGATGCCGTGTGGATCGATGAGGGCCGTTGGATTGCGGTCTAGTTGATAGGTTAGCGGGTCTAGGTAGTATGCTTTGAAAACCGTGCAAGAAAACCCGTTATGTGTGTGGGTTTTAGATTAGCCCTTGCATGGCTATGTGAGTGGGCTAATCCTAGCACTTAGATGAGTGCTCTAGGCTTGAGGGACTCATCCAAGGGTGGTAGGTGGCCCAAGAGTTGTATAAATAGAGAGGGAGGGGTAGCCTCCTCCTCTTGAAGGTTGTAGAGGTTTTTGTGCTCTTTTGAGCTTTGTCCACCTTGTTGTGAGGCTTTGTAAACCTCATCCTTCCAGAAATGCAAATTTTTTTCTTTCATGTTTGAATTTATATTACACACTTTATGTCTTAAATTCAGCATTTAAAATCAGCATTTAAATTCCTGCAATTTACTTTCTCGTAATATACTTTCTTGCAATTTGGATTTGCCTCCCCTACTTCTAAATGCTGCTGATCTTGGATGTCTTGAGTTTGTTCATATGGTTTTACATCTTTCTTGCATCCTAGGATAGACTAGAGATCAAGCTTTCTATCAAGTTGCATCTCTGTCCAGAACTTGTTCTTCACGCAACAGTCAGTTTTTGATTTTTATAAAAATCTAGAAAAATTATTTTTTAGTAATTATTATTGGAGAAGATGCAGGATTCTTATATCCATCTGTAGAAAAATTTGGGAGTCTACTGGTCGCACCTTTTGGGCACCATGAGGTGAAAACCGAGCCCTAAACTTTTTGCTCGAAGTTCCTGATAGTCTATGATATTTGATTTTTGTTGATTTTTTACAAGGAGTTCTGAGGTGATCTTTAGTGGAGTGCTTCAAGACACATTTTTCATAGGAATAAAAATTTCCAAAATTTTTAGAGCACCAGAAGTCCACCAACCACCTGCTCCAAATGAGGACAGTTTCTGGAAATTCTGCTTTTGCTTTTCTGAAAGTGACTTTTGTGATTTGGCTCAATCTCCTTTTTAAAAGCAAGAGTTGAATTGATTCCTTTTGTTTTGGATACTTGACAACCAGCATTGTGACTCAAAAATCCCCACATATTCTATGGTTCTCATCCATGCAAGTTAAGGATACACATAGTTGTCAAGTTGTTCGAGTCTTTCACGATTTCTTTTACGCGATCTTTTTGATGTCTTAGTTAGAGTATTTTGTGAGGAAAATTTTGTTTACGACCATTCACCCTCCTCTGTTCGCCATCTCGATCCTTCAATGTGACATCTCCGAAAGAAGAAGAAAGAATTATGAGAAAAGAGAGGTAACTTACTTCGCCAGCCGAAACTTCACCTTCACGTTCTTCTTCTGTGTAGCTGTCTTCATCAGGACCAATCTAGTCCTAGTAGTTGGCTTCTCGCTAGGCCCCGCTGGTTGAGGAGATGGCACCGGTGGATCAACGACCAACGGTGAAGCCTGCACACAGATGAGTACTGTGATCAAAACACTTGTTGCAAACGAATTTAGTAAGCACTAACCAATGGTGGTGTTACCTACTCAACTATTCTAATCGATGGAGACCTCATTTGAGGAGATGTCTGCATGGGAATCATCAATCTCTACACATCGGCTCCCCAAGTGGCCCGCTAGTTCTCCAACATCTGCTGGATTACGTCAGAAGCAATCTCATAGCATCCAAGTGAATGATTGAAGGTCACCTGGTCGGATGGTCTCATCGATGAGGTTCGAGGCTATCTTCTGGTCGATGGAGCGATGGAAACACCTACCTCGTTGTTCGAGGTGACTCGGCTGCCTCTTGCTCCAGAGCCGCCTCACCCTCGCTGGGGTCAATGATAGGCACTGGATCGTTCAAGGGAGGAACGTCGCTAACGGAAGCAGAGCCTAGTGCTTGATCATCATCTCAAATTGACTCATCATCCAGGCCGATGTCTCCCTCGAATTGCCTTTTTTCATCATCAAATTTGGCCTCCTGAGGAGATGCTGGGTTAAAGAGGATGACAGATGCATGAACGATGCATTACAAGCCATGATTCAGTACTCACCTCTAGTCAAGGGTTGGCCAGCGAATACGCCTTGATGCCTCAAGGGCTAGGTTCTGAGCCTTAGAACATTTTGCTCAGCCTAGAGGAGATGTTCGCGTCCAACAGATCTAGAAAAAAACAAGTCAGTTCGCTACTCATCAACTGAAGCAAAAAAAACAACAGTACTGCTAGTACTTACTTTCAGGATTATTCCTAGTGGCATCATTGACTCCAGAGCAGACCCAAGCCAAGTGATCCCAGCACTTCAGCAGACTCGATCGGCGCGTAATGATGTCTTTGGTAATATGCCACCCTGTCAATCCATTCTTCCTCAGCTTCTTGATCTTCTGAGCATAATGCGCATTGCGAGAGTTCGAAGGAGAAACTTTTGTCTAGAGGTCAATCGGATTAAGGAGGAGTGGTCGATAGGCCAGAGGGTAGTTCACTGTGTCTGAAGAGGTGATGTAAAACCACAACTTTTTCTAGTTTGACTATCAGGAAGAAGTAACGGGAACAAGGATATACAGGCTAGACACTCCACTACGGAGATGGAAACCGACACCCCCAACAACATCATTTTTCGTCGCCCTCTTCAGATTGTAGAAGTAGCGAAATAGATTGAGGCTAGGCTTGATATCCAGAAAGGCCTCACAAAGGTGGACAAACACGCTGAGTATCAGGATCGAATTGGAACTCAGGTGGAAAAGCTGGATCTGATAAAAATCCAAGACGTCGAGCAAGAATTGAGAAGGGGGAAAACAGAGTCCACGGCGGAAGAAAGCCTCGAACACAATAGTCTCATCCTCATCCTTGGGGGTGGGATATAGCTCACCGAGTGACGGTCTCCAATGGAAGAACTCCCGAGGAGGAATGAAGTCATTTTTCTCCAATTCGATGAGACGCTTCTCCGTCATCATCGACTTCTGCCACACCCTTTGGAATGCCTCATCCTCAAAAACCACTTCGGTCGTCTCAGGTTCCTTCTTCGGCGGTGGAACAACTCCAGCACTAGCAAAAGGGCTGGACGCCATTGAGAAAGGTGTCGAAAGGATTCTTCAAAGGTGGCAAAAACCCCTTCAGGCTAACGGTTCACTCCTCGCCGTACAGTGCCTTGATCAGCAAAAAAAGTGGGATGATGGCACTACACCAGTCGTGGCGTTGCAGACGACAGCAATAAATGCTCAACTACTCAATGTTTAGAATTTCTGATTTTTGTTCTAACTCTGCTTAGAGTCGAGTCAATGAGTCAACATCAAGTAACATGTGGTTACCTTAAGAACTCGAGTTAGGCTAGTAGCAGGGCACTCGACCTGACACATTCCTACTTGATACTTAGAGATTCCCAATCTACTTGAGTCGTTCGACCACAAGTAGACGAGGCATTACTCGACCAAGCTAGAGCTTGGCAATAATCAACCATGCACTTAAACGAACCATCTACTAAGCAGAGTTCGGGGACTACTATCGAATATCTAAATATGGAATATGAGCATGCACCGAAAACTCAAAGATATACCATATATATACTCAAGCAAGCATCTGAAAACTTCGGATATCATGGGCGATTCTATGGGATAAGATATACACGAGGAGGTATCTCCATACAGGGAATGACTCGATCATTTTCTCGTTACGAGGAAACCAACTAAAATACGTCTGACATCTAGAGAAGTTTGGATATGCTGCGAAGATCACGCGACGATAGACTCCTCATCAGTTACGATCTAATATCTCAAACCGACTACAACTCAACTTGAGTAAAGGCTACCCTAACTATATAAGTACGAGGATAGGCATCCCCAAGAAGACAAGCAATTCTTAGACTACAAACCATTCAGGACTAGACAAACGAAAAGACCTTTTCAGCAGAACATCCAAGAGCCGGCGAACTACGCTTCGTCAATCCTTAGCCATAGCTTAGCAATCTTCATTGTAATTAGAGCTAGGCATCCTGCTTTGTACTCTGTACATCGATTTCATACATCATCCATACAGGAGTAGGGTATTACTCCATCCGAGGGTTTGAACCTGTCTACATTGTGTGCCTCCGATTTCGTGCCTGACTTTGCTAATTCGAAGGTACCCAAAAATATAAGTTTATTGTCAATTTCTAACCTTCGACACACCGAATGGATATGTGCGCCCCAAGTAGCCTGAGGAGGAATAGAGCCGTTAGCAAGCCTCACTTAGAGATTGCATGGCATGGCCATCCACGAAAGAGTACACAATTAATTAGATAATATGTCAAACAGGTCTATCTAAAGAGCATTGCAGACATGTATATTACCTCAGTTTCATTCGAATGAAATCTGGCTTCATCCACGTTAGTTTCAGGGGCAGACGCATAGCTTCTTCGATGGTTGGTTGGGCTGAACTGCGCCTGTACTTCTTAGGCTTGCACGTTTCATGCCTACCCCTACGTATCCACCCTTTGCTCCATCTTTTCTTTGAAGCTTCGTAGCTGACTATCGAACTACGCTTTAAGCCTTTCCTCAATCAGGGCTACTAGTCGTTCCTCATGCTTGGCTTTACTTCTCTTCCTATTCCGGTACGTGTCGAGTTATGTGGGAATCTCATTTTTTAGGAAACAAAAAAACCTAAGCCTTAGGTGCGACCTAGATGCGCCTTGTTTCCCAAGGCTGTGGAGAGTATATCTTTCTCTTTGTCCGAAGTAAAAGAGCTCTAGGAACATTCTGTGCTCAACGATATTAGATGTTGGGACACTTCCCCATCAGCGGGGTTGGCAAAGGACACGTGTCGGTGTACTTTACACCGGGGAACCCTCTCCGTGAGAAGTGATAGGCACGAGAAGTGGCTCGCCAGTTTAAAGCCCACGTGGCCCTGGCGGGATCTGGCGACCACGCCCGCTTTCGAGCGGCGGGCAGCGTGGCGACTGACAATGGTAGTCTTGAGGCCCCCCTTGTCAGGCCACGAAGGCAACCAAAGGAATGAGGGAAAACTTCGCCTTGAAGTTTCCCTCCCTGGCACCTCGTTTGAGGTCATTAATTGTGAAGGACTCGACTTTTCGACCATTTACGGCGGCTCATCCCTCGGCGCATCTTACCAACTTTGTCAGAGGTGTCTGCCCCGTGGACGGCGAAACCTCTCACCGACATTAAATGAGGTTCGAAGGACAAGGCCACAAAGGCGTGCTTAATAAATGCATCGTGAGTCAACGTGGAAGCTGGAATGATGGATGTAATTAATGTGTTGTAGATAAGTATAGCGCCACCTTCTCTCCTGCTCAGGATGGCTCGTCTATATAAGGGCATCCTAGTGCATGAAGAACGGGGGATCGGTGAAAGCTGAAAGCATAGAGAAGCAGACACTGAAGAACACCCTTGTAAACGCCTCTCCATTTTCTCAACAAAGAACCAGCAGGACGTAGGGCTATTACCCACACAGGGGGCCTGAACCTGGGTAAACCATCGTGTCCACCGACTTGCGATGTTCAAATCCATCGTCGAGAGACATTAGGGTTTCGACCACGAAGATGCCCTCTCTAGAACCAAATTTTCCGTCTAGGAGTAGACACCTGTTAGCGGAATCTTGTCAGGCGGAATCGCCGACGGGGAAAGTGGTGGGCCCATCGAAACGCATTGGCATTAAATAAGGTTCAGCGGTGGCGCGTGTTCGAGACAGCCGGGAACTCTTGTCGATCTACTTTGCACCGGTACCTCTCCGCCGTAAGTGATAGGCCCAAGAAGTGGCTGGCGGTTTAAAAGCCGCGGTCCTGGCGGCGATCTGGCGACCATACCTTTCGCCAGGCGGCGGCAGCGTGGCGCCACGATGGCAACCGGCGAAACACGCCCGCTTGCCGGCGAGAAGCCCGTGGCTCCTGGCGGCGATCTGGCGATCACGCCCTACTCTCGGGTGAGTAACTGCGTGGCGGCTCGACAATGGCGGGTGCTCGGGCCCCTTGTCGAGCCAACGAAGGCAACCAAAGGAATGAGGAAGGCCGCCTCGAAGTTTCCCTCCCGGCACCTCGTGTCGAGGTCATTAATGTGAAGGACTCGACTTTCGACACGATGGCGGCTCATCCTCGTGTCATTTGCCTATCGGCGGAATGGGCGAAACCTCTCACCGACATTAAATGAGGTTCGAAGGACAAGGCCACGAAGGCATGCTTAATAAATGCATCGTGAGTCGACGTGGCAGCTGGAATGATGGATGTAATTAATGTGTTGTAGATAAGTATAGCGCCACCTTCTCTCCTGCTTAGGGTGGCCCGTCTATATAAGGGCATCCTGGTGCATGAAGAAGGGGGGATCGGCCAAAGCTGAAAACATAGAGAAGCAGACACTGAAGAACACCCTTGTAAACGCCTCCCCATTTTCTCAACAAAGAACCAGCAGGATGTAGGGCTATTACCCACACCGGGGGCCTGAACCTGGGTAAACCGTCATGTCCACCAGCTTGCTGATGCCCAAAATCCATCGTCGAGAGACATTAGGGTTTCCAGCCATGAAGATGCCCTCTACCGAACCAAATTTTTCGTCTAGGGAGTAGACACCCTGTTAGCGGAATCTTGTCAGGCGGAATACGCCGACAGGGGTGTGCCAGGTAGGGGGCTAGTGGTTGGCTCATCTGGCCATCTCTCTGGTGGATCTCGGTCTTCCGTCCAAAAGGACATTGCACCTGGTGATGGCGGGTTCGCACTCGCAGCGACAAGATGCGGCGGAGGCTAGCAACTCCCAGAATACATCCAGGCGCTCTCGTCGGACGAGGGATCGCCTCACGCTGCCCCCGGAGGAGGGCGGTGGCATCCCCATGGCGGCGGACGAGCTTCCGGTTCGACGTCGGCTGGCCATGGAGGCCGCTACTCCAGCTCAGAACCTGCATGCGATCCGTCTCCTCTTGGACCACCGTCTGGTGGAACTTGTTGGAGACACCCCGGCCACCCCGTGGCTGCGGGATATCATGGGCCTCGTGGACGCGGCTCAGCTCCGCGTAGGGATGCCCGGCCGATCGAGACCGCGGTTCCCCTCGACCAAGGGTGCCGCAGAGCGCACCCAAGCTTCGATCGCCCTAGCGAAGCGCCGGCGAGCGGGCGAGTAAGGGAAAGGGCGCGCAAGAAGAAGGTCCCAGCTCCGCGAGGAGTCGTGGGGACCTGAGGTCCCATCTGGAGCTCTGGCGCCGGCCGTGCGGCGGTGATCTACGTGATCGCTGCGGCATCGCCCAGGCCTTCATGACAGACGGATGGCCCCCGGGGTGAGGTTCCCCCTAGCTCTCACCTTGAGGCGAGGAGGAGGTCCGTTCCTCCGACTCTTTGAAGTCGCGGTCCGCCCTCCTGGCATGGTTTCCGGGCGAGGTCAGGACGGCGAGATCCCCTATGGCGTCCGGATGCGGCGTTTTCCGGCAGGCATGCGCGTGGTGTGGCCGAAAGGTTTTGTCCGGCTCCGCCGAGAACTATGGCGGCACCACCAACCTAGAGGAGTTCTTGCAGATCTACACCACGTAGTAATGCATCTGGTTGGTCGAGTGCAGAAAGGCCATGGCCATTACTTCCCAACGGCCTTGACGGAAGTGCCCGGTCTGGTATTGAACCTCCCGCGAGATCGGTGCACTCGTGGGAGAGTTGTGTGACCTCTTTGTCGCCAATTTCCAAGGCTCATTCGCTGTAGGGCATGGAGGGCGATCTCCATGCCCTCGGCAGAAAGAGGGAGTCATTCTTGCGATTTTATTGGCGATTCTGCCATTTATGCAACACGATTCCCCAGATTTCCAAACAATCGGTCGTCATCGCCTTTCCAAGAGGCGTTCGCGACCGCAAGATGCGGGAAAAGATGGCGACCCGCGATATCGCCACCACCTCCGAGCTCTTCTCCTGGCGCTACAAGTCTTGGCGAGAGAGGCTCGGGCCGACATCCATCGCCGCATGAGGGCGCGGGGCAATCGGGACTTCGAGGGCCCCGCCATGCAAGGCGAGGAACGCAAAGCGAGGTGGCCGAGACCGGCGGGTCTGGCCGTGGCGAAGCTTCAAGATGCCCAGCAGCCGAAGCGTGATCGCCGTGACTGGCGGGACGACCTTCACGAGCGGCGGGATGACCTCCGAGGTCGGCGTGGCGACCGCTGCGGTCGGGGGAGCGAGCGCCGCAAAGAAAAGGAGGCAAGCCCTTACGCGATCCACCAAACCAACTCTCACGGCACGGAGGATTGCGGGTTGTGAATAAGATGGTCGGCGGCGGCTCAGGAGCGCCGCCCGTCGCGATGACGACCGGGCGAAGACCCCATCTCGCCTGGCCTTCGGCGAGCGGACCACTGTTGTGGCGTACATTCATGGTGGCTCGTCCACCTATCCCTCAACGCTTCCTAGCGGTTGAAGAGGAGGTGTGCGCCACTGGCGTCGGGTTCAGCGTGTCGGATGTGAAGTGGTCGGAGGAGCCGATCACCTTCGGGGTGACCACCGAGAAGCTGCCGCGCGAGCCACCCCGATCATGCCTTCTCCCACGATCCGGAACGTGAGGCTCGGCCGAGTGCTGATGGACGGAGGAAGCTCCATCAACCTGCTGTCCTTTGAAGCTTTTCGGGCGCTCCAGGTGCCAAACCAGGAGTTGTCCCCTACTCTGCCTTTCTACGGCATAGCCCCGGGAGCTAGCATGGTCCCCCTGGGTCAGGTGCGCCTCCCCGTTACTTTTGAGGAGGAAAGCAACTTTCGTACGGAGTTGATCGACTTTGAAATCGCTGATTTCGACCTCCCGCACAATGCCATATTTGGCCGACCAGCTTTGGCCAAATTTATGGCGGCAACCCACTATGGTTACATGGTGGTGAAGATGTCAGGGCCTAGTGGCCCCATAACCATCCGGGTGGATAGGCCAGAGGCTTTGTGCTGCCACAGACACGCACTAGACCTGGCCGGAGCCACCTATGGGAAGTCGGCTGATGCCGCCTTCAGGAACCTCGGCAGACCAGCGCCTCGCCGATTCGCTGGTGAGGTGAAAATGGTCTCCTGATGTCTTGGCGATTACCGAAGTTCTGTCTTCATTGGCGCCAGTCTCAGCGCCAAATAGGAAGACATGCTCGTCGCCTTCCTCCAGTCTAATTCCGATGTGTTCGCCTGGCAACCGTCTGATATGATTGGGGTCCCTAGGGAGGTGATCGAGCACCGACTGGCTACGCTCCCCAAGGTGCGCCCGGTTTGCCAAAAAATCCGGCGCCAGGCACCAGAGCGTCAGGATGCCATTCGGGAGGAGGTAGAGAAACTGTTGTGCGCAGGGATCATCCAGGAAGTCTCTCATCCTGAGTGGCTTGCCAACCCTGTGCTCGTCAAGAAGTCCAACGGGAAGTGGCACATGTGTGTCGATTTCACCGACGTCAACAAGGTCTTGCCCGAAGAACCCTTACCCCTTGCCGCGCATTGATCTTATCGTTGATTTCACGGCGGGATGTGAACTGCTGTGCTTTCTGGATGCGTACTCTGGGTACCATCAGATTAGCATGGCAGCAGAGGATGAAGATAAAACTGCTTTTGTAACACCCATGGGCGTTTATTGTTATGTTAGAATGGCTTTTGGGTTGAAAAATACTGGTTCTACTTATCAACGCTCCATGCATATCACTTTTCGTCCACAGATAGGGCGCAACCTTGAGGTGTACGTCGATGACCTGGTCGTGGAAGTGAAAAAGAGCGAAGCCTTGATTGAAGACCTGGAGGAAGCCTTTGTTAACCTCTGGAAGAATTGTTTGAAGCTCAACCCTGAGAAGTGCGTATTCGGCGTACCCTCCGGGAAGCTGTTAGGGTTCCTCGTGTCCAGGCGGGGCATCGAGGTCAATCCTGACAAGATAGCGACCATCGAGCATATGAAGCCGCCTGTTCGACTCAAGCAGGTGCAATACCTGACTGGTCGCCTGGCCTCACTCGGGCGGTTTATCGCCCGACTGGGAGAGAGAAGCCTGCCTCTTTTCAAGCTGCTGAGGAAAACGAACCATTTTGAATGGACTGAGGAGGCTCAGCAAGCGTTTGAAGACTTGAAGCAGTACCTCTCCTCCCCGCCAGTGCTGGTCGCCCCTCAGCCTAGTGAACCATTGTTTACAGACATTGTTGCTACCTGACAAAGTGGTGGCGCGATCTTTGAGTGGCGAGAGGGAAGGCATTGAAGCCGATCTACTACGTCGACAAGGTGTTACACGCGGAGACTAGGTAACATAGCGCGAGAAGATCTTGTCTGCCGTCTGGTGGCGTCCAGAAGTCAGCGGCACTACTTTCAAGGGCGAAGTCACGATGGTCACTTGCCTACCCTTTACGAGAAATTCTCCACAACCGGGAAGCAGAGGGCCGCATCACCAAGTGGTCGGTGGAGCTAGGGGAATTTTGTCTTAAATTTGTACCCCGCACTGCCATCAAGAGTCAGAAGTAGGTGGAGTTCATTACCGAATGGACTCGCCGCCTCTGGTGAGAAGTACCACGCCTTCCCCTTGGACCCTGTTTTTCGACGGTTCCTTTAGTCTCGAAGGCGCTGGGGCTGGGGTAGTCCTGGTCTCTCCATCCGGTGACATCCTCCAGTACGTGGTCGCCCTCAATTTCAAGGCCACTAACAACATTGCGAATCTGAGGGCTGCTTTTGGCGTGTCGCCTCGCCTCGACATTAGGTGTCCGACGCCAACAAGTTAAAGGCGACTTCCTGCTGGTTATCAACCAAGCATGGAAGGAATTTCAATGTTCTGATCCTACTATGGCCGCCTACTTGGCGGAGGTCAGGAAAATGGAGAGCCACTTCGAAGGACTGGGATATATCCATATCCCCCGGCACGACAACCATCTGGCGAACAAGCTTTCACAGCTCGCGTCCTCAAGAGCCTCTGCTCCAGTCGGAGTCTTTGAAGAAAGACTCTCACGGCCGTCCGTCATTACCCCGCTCGCGTGCGGGAGGGCCATTCCTCGTCATTGCTTCGCTCTGCGGCGGGAGGCCAGTTCCTCGTCGTGCCCCCACTCCACACGGGGAGAACGGCCCAGCCGTTGTTGCCCCTGCTCTACGCAGGGAGGAGGGCGGTGATCTTGCTGATGCACACCGGGAAAAGCCCGGCCCAACTGAGTACCCAGGCGATCACCGTGTGGTCGCCGCTCTTGGCCAGGAAGGCCAGTGGATGGACCCCATCCTCGCCTTCCTGCGAGACCGAGAGGTCCCCGATGATGATGCCTCTGCTGAAAAGATAGCACGAAAGGCCAGGTGCTACTCTCTGGTGGATGGGGATCTATACCGCCGAAGTAGAAACGGAATTCTCCTAAAATACATCACTCGGGAAGAGGGGAGCGCCCTGTTCTCTGATATCCATGGAGGCATGTGCGGGAGCCATATGTCCGGCCGGACGCTTGTCGGCAAAGTGTTCCGCGAAGGATTTTATTGGCCTACTGCCCTCCAGGATGCTTGCGAGCTATTGAAGAGGTGCGAAGCATGTCAATTCTTTGCCAGGCAAACTCACCGACCAGCCCAAGCTCTGCAAACCATCCCGCTCTCTTGGCCGTTCGCGGTCTAGGGGTTGGACATCCTGGGCCCGTTCCCGTGGGCCACAGGGGGCTTCACCCACCTATTCGTCGCCATCGACAAGTTCACCAAGTGGGTTGAAGCCAAAGCAGTGCGTGCCATCACGGCTTCCGCTGCCATCAAGTTCATCCACGGGATCTTCACCCGCTTTGGAGTCGCTAATCGTATTATCACCGACAACGGCACTCAATTCACCAAAGACGGCTTTCGAATTCTGCGAAGATGTGCACCAAGGTGTGCTTTGCTTCGTGGCCCATCCCAAGAGCAATGGCTGTTTCGAGCGTGCAACGTGGTGTTGAGAGGCTTGAAGACCAGAGCATTTGATCGACTCCATAAGGGAGGGGTGCGGTGGACGGAAGAACTCCCGGTTGTGTTGTGGTCGCTCTGAACCACACCCAGCCGGGTGACTGGCGAGACGCCCTTCTTCCTAGTCTATGGTGCCGAAGCTGTCCTTTCGTCCGAGCTATCATTTGGCTCGCCACGCGTCTCGGCGTTCAGCGAGGAAGAACAGGAGGATCACCGTGGTGACGACATCAACCTTCTGGAGGAGGTGCGACCGACGACCTTGGCGCCGCCCGATACCAAAAAACCACAGGCGATACCATGCCGCCGGGTCTCCGAGAAGAACACCGCGGTTATGCGACTGGTTTGCGTAGAGTCGAGATGCATCAAGGCTCCTGGCTGTCTCCCGATGGGAGGGCCTTTAAGGTGGTCTCGATATCTCGGCCGGGCGGTCCGGTTGACTCGAGGATGATCAAGAGCTGGCCAACTCCTTCAATGTGGAGTTGTTACGGAAGTTTTACCCCTAAAAAGTTGTAAGTTCCCGGTGGTTCGCTTTGACTGGCTGCGTGGGTGAACTTTCCCTCGGCTGGTCGGTGGCTGCTGGTTGTTAGTAAAGTTGTTTACTTTAAGAGCTTTTGTTTTATTTCCTCCGCTTGTCCCTTGGCGGGAAAGCTTGCGTGGAAATGTCATGTGTCCTGATGGCTTGGCCGCTCTTTGTTGATCCGTGGTGACACCCGGCCTTCGCGTCGAGCCCGAACGGGCGACCAGGAGTGCGAGCCTGGCATGGTGATTCAAACACGGCCCACACACCTCGATTCAACTCAACGAAGCACCGACGGCTGTCTCCGCGAGCACCGCATAAGCCCAATATCCCTCCTGCGAACCTGCTCCCATATCACGCAAAGCCAGGGGCTAATTTCGAATCATAGGAGCCTAAGTTTCCAAGCAAGGGACCACGACATACCCGCGCAGGGCCTTACGTACCCTAATATGTTTTCTGCATGTTTTGTGCAATGCCCACTTGTACTTTCAGTGGCCATGCGCGATCGCAAATGAAATGCTAAGTCTACCAGAACTCAGCAATCGAGGTAACCTCGTGGCGGTTGGGTGGCAAAGGAGGCGACCACGCCCGCCCACTGGCGGCAGCCCGTGGCCCCTCGGCAAGCAGCAAGCGATCAAGCCACCTCGCCGCCAGCAATAAGCCCACGTGAAGGTTTGGCGGGCAATCCAGCGACCACGCTCTGCCCGTCTGGCGAGCAGGTGGGCGACCGCGCCCTGCTCACCAAAGTGTTGGCCTTCGTGACCAGTCAAGGAGCTGGTCGCCCAATGGCCTATGGCAAAGATAAGTTGTTTGCTTTAGCAGTACCAACTTATTTTTTACACTTGAGCCTTAATAGGTTGAAGTATGCGTGGTTATCACTGGCTCTTATAACCTAATGGCTCCTCGTTGATAAGCGGAAATACCCAACGTTTGTATCGCAAGGACGCGTGACTAGGAGTGCGAGTGTGGCACGGTGACTCAAACGCGACCCATACACCCGGGTTAACTCCATGTAGTCCCGCTGGCTGTCTCCGCGAGCACTGCAAGCCTAGTACCACTCCTGTAAGCTCACCTCCTTATTGCGCAATGCTGCGGTAAAATTCCAAGAGATCACAGGAATATAAGTTCCAAAAGAACAAGAGTCAGTAATACCCTTGCACAGCGATTTAAGACTTTACTTGTCTATGCTCTCCATCCACTGCATGATTCCTGTTTGCATTATTGCAATCACTCACATAATGCCTAAGTGTCGACCTAACCTGAGTATTTAGGTTTGCATCATGACGAGGCTAGGGGCTGATCGCCCCAAAATTGAGTTAAAGCAAGCATACCCAAAATGCGAACGGATGAACATGCCCAGGTGAAACCAAAATATGCCAACCTCATTTACAATTCTTGATATTGTTACGGCATACAATAGCGAGGAAAAAAAAACAAACACAAAAGAAGCGGCGGGTCGTCGATTAAATGGTTGGCGACTTGATGCCCAAATCATCATCCTCGGCCTCCGGCTCTCCTGCCGCCGCACCAAGGTCCGGAGCTTCCGCGGCCATCATGTTGACGACGCGCTCCGCGGCCTCCTGTACGCGCGCCTGTGCTTGGGCCTCGTCTCCCTCAATGCCGTCTACAATGGTCATTGGGTTGAAGGCGGCGTCACGGCTGGCGTAGCACGCGAGCACGAAGGTGGCGGTGACTCTGGCGACTTGCTGCCCTTCCTGGATGGAGCGGGCAGTCATGGTGGCCGGCAGACCCGATAGCGCGTCAGCAACCCGGGTGGTGCAGTGGGCGTACTGCATCACCGTGGGCTCCAACGGCTCGCGAAGATCTACCCCAAGCGGCGCCAAGACCCGCACCATGCGCCGGTATGATGACCGGAGCATGGTCGCGATGTTATCGGCGTTACGCGCTGCTCCTCATTGCCTCCCTCCATGTTGTCTCGGCCTCCTCGCCCGGCAAGTGAAGTTGCCGGTGGCCCTCTCTTGGGCAGCCTCGCCTCTGCCCTCTCCGGCTCAGCGGCTTCCACTCTGTGTGTCAAGTGGACCTCATATTGAGTGGGCTGCCGTGAGGAAGGCGTTGGCGGCAGCGAGCGCTCCGCCAAGCTCGGCGAGTAGCGTGCGCAGGTCGGCGGGGGCGATCAAAGCGGGAGGAGCGGAAGCGCTGGTCCCAGCAACATCGAGCCCAGCAGCCTTGGAGCTACCAGGCTGCTCTTGGGCAGAAGTACCCGCTGCGCTTGTCGGCGCCGCGGACGTCTGCGCGGGCGGAGTGCTTGGGCGATCCGCCCTCAGAGGCGATTTGAAGCTGAAGGATATGGGTGCCACTGCGAGCCCGCTCAAGCGAATACTAGTGGCAGTTGGACACGGCGCCATTGGAGTTAGCGCCGGTGGAATTGGCGCCAATGAAGGCGGCGCCGCAAGAGTTGGAGTCGGCGTTGGTGCAGTCGGCTCCGAGGGAGGGGTGGCAGGCATTGCCGCCCCGGAAGAAGACGTCGCTGCTTCAGATGCGCTCGGTGAGGTCGCGAATGTAGCTGAAAGACCATGTGGAGGTCTATCCTTGTGTGTGATGAGTAATTGACAAGAGTTGAGGTTGGTTTGATATGAAATTGAGTTTGATTTGAATTGGTTTTCGGTATGAAGCAATTTGAGTGTTGGTTGTTTTTCCTAGTGCTACTGGGAAGAATAGCATCTGATTGATGAGCTAAATTTTGATTGATTAATGATTTGGGATAATCATTGAATATATTTGTGGGCATTGCTATGTGAAAGGTTTTCCTTGTCTTTGATGGTTGCAGGCGGCGGTGCTAGGTCATGGTGAGGCGGAGGATGACCGGGACTAGGCGAGAGCGTCGGAGGTCGAGACGGTCGGGAGATCGCGGAAGATGACGGAGGCGGAGTCCTGCAAGCCAAGAAGATAAGGAAAGGAGATGATGCTAGCTAGATGCGCGTGGATCAATGAGGGCCGTCGGATTGCGGTCTAGTTGATAGGTTAGCGGGTCTAGGTAGTATGCTTTGAAACCGTGCAAGAAAACCCGGTATGTGTGTGGGTTTTGGGTTAGCCCTTGCATGGCTGTGTGAGTGGGTCAATCCTAGCCCTTAGATGAGTGTCCTAGGGTTGAGGGACTCATCCAAGGGTGGTAGGTGGCCTAAGAGTTGTATAAATAGGGGTGGAGGGTGGCCTCCTCCCCTTGAAGGTTTGAGTTGCTCCTCTGAGCTTTGCCCACATGAAGTGAGGCTTTGTAAACCTTCCCACCAGAAATACAAAGAAATTTCTTCGCATCATTGTGAATTTAAATTCGCATTTACATTATGTCTTTACTTTACATAATTTAAATTCAGCATTTACATTACGCATTTACTTTCCCGCAATCTATATTCATGCAATTTGGATTTGCCTCCCCTCCTTCTAAATGCTGATCTTGGATGTTTTGAGTGTGTTCATATGGTTTTACATCTCTTTTGCACTCTTTGATTGAGTAGAGATCATCTCTTCTTTCAAGTTCCAGTTCTGTCCAGAACTTGTTCTTCGCGCAGCAGTTAGTCTTTGATTTTTAGAAAAATCTAGAAAAATCCTTATGGAGTTATTCTTGTTGGAGATTGTGGGACTCCTATACCCATCTTTATAAAAAGTTTGGAGTCCACTGGTTTCACCGTTTGGGTGCTATGAAGTGAAAACCGAGCCCCAAATTTTCTGCCCGAAGTTTCTGACTGTCTGTGTTCATAGATTTATGATGATTTTTCTACTTGGATTTTTGATCTGAATTTTGGTGGAGAGCTTCACGACTCATCTTCTCATAGGGAGAAAATTTCTCATAATTTTGTGAGCAGCAGAAACCCACCAACCTCCTGTTCAAATTAAAGACAGATTCTGGAAATATCTGCTTTTGCTTTTCTAAAAGAGACTTTTGTGTTTTGGCTTGATCTCTTTTAGAAAAGAAGTATTTGAATTGATTCCTCTTTCTTTTGGACACTTGACAACCAGGATTGTGATTGAAAAATCCTCACATATTTTATGGATAATATCCATGTAAGCTAGGGATGCACATAGTTGTCTAGTCGTTCGGTTTTTGCGGGTTTTTCACGATTTCCCTTTTGCGATCTTTTCTCGGTTTTAGTTGGAGTATTTTGGGGGAAAATTTATTTGCGACTATTCACCCCCCCTCTGTTCGCCATCTCGATCCTTCAGTAGCGGCGGCAGAAATTGGGCTCCCGGTGCAGACCCTCTTGGGGTCCGCACCAGGGGCGTCCAAAGCAAGAGGCCGTTTGCCTGCACTCCGATCGGCGGCCCGGGGCTGGTCCTTGATTATCAAGGGGCCACAGGTCCAAGGAATCACTCATACGATCTACTGTCATAGATAGTCCTAGCAGGTCAATATGATGTTGTCCGGCAAATTGTCCATAATCGTAAAAGGCATTGTTAGTACTTTCCCGAAAATCTGCTTGGTCTTCTCTGATCCATAAGAGATTACTTGACTATGATGTATGTGCAGCTTCAATTTGATTGCGCAGGTGCTTGTGATTTGTATCCAGTTTCAGATTCATGTCATATAATATGTCTCTGATCAAGTTCTGATTTGTGCCAAGCTGAGTGACCCAATTCTTCATATCCCCAAATCTGGCAAAGGTGTCATTTCTGAATTTGAGCTACTCTTCATATTGATTTCTCATCAGTTCTTGAGCTTGCTCATTATACAGTTGAAGTGCTCTCATCTGTTCTTCATGTCTTTGAGTGGCCTTTTCTTGATCTTCCTTGTAACTAGCTTGGAAATCCTGTTGATCAGCATAGTATTGTTGTTCAAAAGATGTGAACCATGAAGGCTGAGAATCAGTGGTATTTTCTGGATCTTGATTAGATTCTTGCTGCATTTGCTCATGATATGAATGGATAGACTGATGTTGATAGTCAAACAAACTTTCCTAGCTCTGGATGTGCTGCATGAGATGGATACAGTGATTCAACTTCTTGAGGCATCCCAGACCCACCAGCTTCATAATCATGTGCACCTGGCCTAAAACTCTGATCGTGAGCAAATCTTTCAGCTGCTGCTAACTCTTGAAGGTGATGAATTTGTTGGTCTTCATTTAAAGATTGAGCGACTGAGCCTGACAAGACTTCAGTTGCTACATCATCTATAAAGTCTTGTCCTTGGTCATACCAAGAGTTATGACCATCCATTATTTCAGTAGGTTCTGGAGAGTGGATTGAAATCTGAGCAGCATGTCTTGGAGAGTGACTATGACTTGGAGTCTTACTCTTGTGTCCACTCTTAGCACTAATCTCATTTCCAGACTTGCTTTTGCTGACAGGTTTAGCACTAGGCTCTCTTTCATTTTTGCTTGTGTGTACACTGTGAGCACTAGGATCTCTTTCATTTCCAGACTTGTTTCTGCTTGAACTTTGCAGTCCACGATGACTACTGTGAAGACTGTGACTTGCATGCCTTGAAGCTTCGGAGTCTCCATGAGAGTGATAACTTTCATAGTGTTGGTGACTATCATTGAAACTACCATATGAATGATAATAGTCACTTTCACTGTAATAAGACTGAGTGTGACTGTTGTTATCAAATTTATTTTCAGGCTCAATCTCTGACTCTTTATCATCTGTAGAATCACCTTCAAGGATAATTTCTCTACTAGGTTCATTCATCCCTTCTTCTTGATCCTGGTGCACTAGTTCTTCTTCTTCTGCAGGTTGATTCTCTTGTAACCTTTGTAGAAAGCCAGTGACCCTCAGATTCTGTCCAGTGGACTTGTGCATGTTGTATTTCTTTGGAAGACACTTAAAATCTCTTTGCATTTCATTCTAAGATATGATTCCTTGTGTCAACATAACTTGAGCGACTTGCTGAGCAAAAGGCAGAGAACTACTCATCTTTCTGTAGATAGCCTCTTCCATTTCCCCAAAAATGTAATCCACTAGGTCAATAGGTTGTCTTGACAGTATTAGATGCAGCAGCCAAGCTAGGGTTGGGGGCACACCTTCTCTGTATCCTGATCTTGAAAATATGGTGTACCTCAAAATAAGCAACAATACTTTTGTTTCTTCAGATAAGCAAGAGACTCTATTTGGATTGAAATCAGCACTTGTGATATCCTTGTAGATGTGGGCAAAAATTTTCAGATCAGGCATGTCACTATTTAATCTCCATCTTTGATATGGATACATCTTTTCAAAAACTCTGGTTCTATTCACTAATGGACTTGAGGCTCCAATGGTTGATTCAAACTGGGCAGCTTTTATTTTTCTAATCTTTCCATTTATAGTGAACATAATATAATTTCTTTGCTTGTTAACTAGCAAAGATGCATAGAACTCTAGGGTTCTTGACTCACTCCAGGGTATAGTATTATTTGACATTAAAGAAGCCAAACCAGGAGTGGAGTTTATGCAGTCAAACAGCCTATTTGATCCTATAATGGAGTTCACTTGTGCCCAATCCACATATCGATGATTTACCAAGGCAGAGACAGCTTTTCCTTTTCCATCTAGCCTATTCTGATAAACATTATAAATGTTCTTGTGGAGCAGAGAAACAAAGTTTTCTCCCAATGCTGGAAACCAAGATTTTTCACCTACTAATCTTACTGCTCTCAATTTTCTGCCACTTAAAGTTATCAAGTCTTTACTACTTAGCAGATCAACTTCAGAGACTAAGTCAGGATTTTCAGATGAAGAATCACTGTCAGGTTCATATTCACTGACAGGTTCATATTCACTGTCATCTGAGGAATCTGATTCTGCTACATCTTTGCCTTTTCCTTTCATGGGGTGAGAAGTGACCATTTTTCTATTTTTTCTTTCAGCACTATGAGCATCTTGAATCACAATAGGGCCTTGAGGTTGTCTAGATATCGATATTCCGGGAGAGGAACTTGATACTTTCTGTTTCTTGCCTTTTACTTTGTCAACCATTTTTCCAATCAAACCTCTTTTATCAGGATTCTTGGACCTCATTTGATTACTCTGTTTTTAGGCAAACTCAAATGCAAATCCTTTCCAGGCACAAAAACCCGACCTAAAAAAGCAAATCTGGTTTCTAAGTTCTAATTCTAGGGTTTTGATAAGAGTACAGAGAGGTTGATTGAACTTATCGCCTTTAGAAGATCCTGCGCTAGATGACAGATGATCACCGTTATAACGCCCAACTTGGGATTGCCGGTGAAGAATGAATTAGGGTTTCGTCAAGAGAAGAATCGCAAGGAGTAGGGCGCAAGGAAAGCTTTTGATCGAATTAAATTACAGCAATGAATGAGGATGAGAGAGGTAAAAAGGAATCTTTGGAACCAGACGCCATAAAGCTTGGTGGTTGAAAGGAACAGGCGTCCAGGTAAAAAGGTGGTGGGACCCCTTTTGCTGAAGGCAATAAAGGTAATAATAAGGGATCCCAAAAACCAAGGATGAGTTAGCAAAGGATAAGACCTAAAGCATTTTTCGTAGGATTTTGAACACCTTTTGAAAACTGAGATAAGAAGAAAAAGTTTTATAAAACAGATCAAAACACCTCTTTTGAATTTAGATAAGAAACAGATTATAAAAGGTTTTTCATACATGTCAGTCCTGATTCAATCAAAAGCACAGAATAAACCCTTTTTGATTACGGACAAGAGACTTTGTTAATGACTGAATCAAATCTATCATATAAGAAATTTTCTGAAAATAGCAGATATAACTAAGATGAGTAAAACAACAGCCGAAATACAAATTAAAAAGAATTATGAGTTTTTTTAGGACATGTTTGAGTCCAGATTTCACATGAGCATGAGTATTTGCAACTTCAGCTCATTTAACAGACTCATGTGCTGAAACAGACATAACTAGTGAAATTTGTCACTAAGGTTTTGAAACAACAAAGATTTTACTTAGGTACTATGTTTCAGATGAGATAAGGAAGAAGCATAGTAAGATAAGACCTTTTCAGAATCATTTTCTTAAATTCAAGGTAAAGAAAGTGCAGGATCGAAATATACTGATCTAGCAATCAGAGGGGGGGTGAATGATTGCGCGGAAGCCAAAATCAAATTTTTGACTTTTGAAACACCCCAAACAAACTCAGATTGCTTAATTTGTATTCAACAAGAACCTTATTGCATCAGACCAAATTTGCACATGTATGCTAGACCAAACTTCGCCTCGGACAGAGAGTTGCACGTGTATGACGGACTAAATTTCTACTGTAGCAAAGGAGTTGCATGTGTATGACGGACTAAACTTCGCCTCTGATATGTGTATGACGGACAAAATAAAAACAGCCTAACACATGTTCACTAAAACAATAATTCCCGAAGATCCAACCGCTGGATTGATGTGAAATTTTAACTGTAAAAACTAGACTTGATTCCAAAGCTAACCCAAAAAGAATCAACTCAATCGGACCTATGAATCTAAAGTTATGACCCTCGCAAGACAGCTGAAACAAATCCCGATCTAATATGACGGACCCAATTCAGACTAGTGACGGACAAAACTTAAAAACAAGATTACTGAAGATCCAACCGTTAGATTGATATGAAATTTTAACTGTACAAACTAGATTGGATTATGAATCAAACCCAATAAAAATCAACTCGATCAGATCTACAGATTAAAAGATATTACATTCGCAAGATGACTGAATCAGATGATGACGGAAATTGATTTCAAAAGCTATGACGGACCAATCTTCAGATGCAGCGACGGACCAAGACAAAATTACTTACACCGGACTAAAAACAGAACCACAGAATCAGAGAATTTGCATGTATCTGCGGTCGCTTTCTAGTCGCTTGCTTCAAGCCTCCGATGCAGGACTTCCTTGCCGCCTCCCCTAATCACGATCTCTCAGAAGCAATAGCCGCAGGAACTTCAAGCCGCCAGGAGCACTCTTGCCAGGAACACCTGCACGCACCGCTCTTGATTTTTCTAGTCGAAGCTATGCTCTGGCCGTAACTCGTCACGCATGCATGCAACTAGAAGCAAAACAGCAACTCAATTATCTAGTCACCAAGAACTTCATGCATGCACGTCCTTTTACTTGTATGCATGCGCGGCCACAAGAGAATCAATTAGCGCATAAACAAAACGACCACGGATCAAGCACCGCCGCCCTTGTTTCTCCACGCCGCACGGCCACCAAGAACTTACGCAAGAAAACTTTCTGGAAGATTGATTTTTATTTCATTGTCTAAAGTACTCCATCACAAGAGTACAAACTCTAAAAACTGGCTCAATAATAAATAGGGGACACCTCCACCTATTTATCTGAGAAAAAGAACAGAGAGATTGAATACAACTCCACTTCCAACATGGAAAGAGTTCATATTCATCTCAATCTGCCCAACATGACCAAAAACAACTCTTGCACGCATGCAAGAACAGAGAGATTGAATACAACTCCACTTCCAACATGGAAAGAGTTCGTATCTATCTCAACTTGGCCCAACATGGCCAAAACCAAAACCTTGCACGCATGATCAGCCCACCTTTGAACATCGTGACTAACTAACCTTCACATGCATGTTCTCTAGCCCAAACGTCCGCATGACATCCTTGACCACCAATACCTCGATTCCTCCCTGAACCTAGTCTCGAACCTCAGTTCCTCCATGAACCTAGTTCCGGTCCCGTCATCGACCACGTTCGCCCTCGAGCAACCCCTGCATATGAAGTAATAAACAACGCGTCCGAGCACAAGTCCACGACTTGACTCAAGATTAATCCATGCAACCACTCACATGAGTGCATTGCATCAAGCAAAACCATTATGCTATCACCAGCATAATAATCATCTCAACATAGCACATGCACAAGCACCACACATGCTATAACCAAATTCACTTTACAATGCCAATTTCACCATTCAACCAATTTTTCATCACATGATCTCACAATCTCCCCCTTGATGAAAACATTGGCAACACCATTTGGAAACATTGGCATTCACCTTACAATAGCAACACCATTTTTAAAAGAAGTAAAGTGACCAAAAGACAGAAAGAGAAATCTCCCCCTACAAAGAAGAACAAAAATCTCCCCCTATCTAAAAAGAAATCTCCCCCTATGACAAAGAGAAACTCCCCAATGAGAAAAGAAGAAATGTGTGTGTGAATGAATGCGCAATGTGTGACCGTGACCAAAAATTTCTCCTTTTGATTCCAAAATTTCTCCCCCTTTGACAATGGATTCATCAAGAATGCAAAAAGAGAACAAAAGAGAAACTTCTCCCCCTTTATGTCGTTGTTTTCCTTTTTTTATGTACTGAGCATTATGAATCATGCACAAATGTAACAACTTGATCACCAAGTCATGCTATCAACAGTACTTGCACCCTCAAATCTACACATAAACAATGTAGAGTAAGCATAACTAGAAATCAAGTACTATTAACGATTTTTTGCATGGCATGATCTCCCTTTCTCAACAATCTTAAAACCTGAAAACATTGAATTTTTGTGCACTTTATTTGTGCTTTGAAAAAACTGATTCATTACTTTGATTGCAATAATCACAATTGCAAGGAATTACATGTACTATCAGCCTTACTTTTCAACCATGCCAAGCAATCACAAGCTTAAGGTTTCATGGTTTCGGTCATACACAACCTCTTCCAAGTTCATATCAAAGTGCAATGATAAGCAGTCTCGTAAAGAAGAAGTGCGATAGTACATAACCTTGATCTTGCTTTTATCAACAATCACTTTTTGAGTTTTAACACATAACTTTGATATTTAGCACTTTTTCGAGCAGGATCAAGATAGCCAAGAAAGTTCAACCATGACAAAATTTAATTCAAGTTGTCATTCCATTTAAAAAGTCATGACATAAACTACACCATATATGTATAAACAGGAAGTTGCAAAGACCTTGTAGCATAAACATGGCTTCAAATGACATATGTGTATGAAATACAATGCTCAGTACTTTTTATTGTTTTTCATTTTTTTGTTTTTCAATTAAGAAACACACAAAATAAAAAGTATGTTACAAAATATTACAAAAACATCAAAAACTCCCCCTCAAAACAACCATCTTAAAAACCTTCTACAAAATTGTCACCTGAAGGGAATTATTTTAAAAACAAAAGACTGATAGAACAAACCTCCCAAAAAGGCAACCGAAAGGAATTTTCACCAATAACCAATAACTCCCCCTCAAATGGATAACTAATGAAATCAACAGAGAGGAGATGATGATATTCATATGTTTGAGTTATCATGGTATGTTCAGTTAAGCATAAGCATGAATCATGATAAGTGAATTCAAAGCATGAAAGGCATGATATAAGATATAACATTATTGAACAAGCCAGGGGATACATATGAGCATATGAACAAACATCTCATCTCATGTCACAATTAGATATATGTGAGTGTAAAAGACATGAGTGTATAAAATAGCTCACAAAGTAGATGAAGAATTATTGCACATACCTCTTAAAAACCATCTCAAGGGTGAGAACCATCCAAGTCTTGATCCCATCTTGCAAAAGACCAAGATCCACTAAGCTTCTGTTCTCCAACCCAATTCTGAAAAGCCTACATAGCACAAGAAGATGTCGAGGCCTCGGTACTGGGGTTAGAAATAAGGCATTTAGGAATCCAGTACTGAGACACACGATGAGTAGGCACAACACGAGTATGCTTGTTCACAAAATCAGATTTGCCCTTTCCCGTGTTTCTTGTAACAAAAGGTGTTTGCATCATCATCGGCACAACACGAGTATGCTTGTTCACAAAATCAGATTTGCCCTTTCCCGTGTTTCTTACAACAAAATGTGTTTGCATCACCCTAGGCACAAAATGAGGAGTAAAATGTGCCTTCCTGAAATTAGACCTAGCCTTAGTCTTCTCTTTCTTTTGCTGTTTGGCTAGCCTAAAGCAAAAATCTACTAAATGTCCATCTTTACCACAATGAGTGCAAGTGTACTTAACATGATGTTTAGCTTTAGGAACAGAAGTAACATTTGCATTCATTATAGTAGAAGATAACACACCAGCAGACTTGAAAACTGTTTTCTTAGGCTCATTTGCAATCTCAAGTTTTCCTCTTTCAAGTGTCTTAATAACAGTAGGAGCATGTGGCTTATAATGAGCATAAGAATCAAAATCTAAACCTTTGTGATGAGTACTGACTTTTGATTGATCCAAAATCATGTTTAGGTTTTTCTTTCCAGTAGTGAACCGTTCTAAAGATTTTTCCAAGTAATCAACCTTTTGAGAAAGAGTTAAACAGTTATTACATAGAACATCCACTTTTCCTTTCTGTTTGCGACAAGTTGAGTATGAGAGAACTTCATGAGTGAGCATAGCATCTGTCATTTGAGAAACCCTAGCATTTGCATCATGCAACTTCAATTCCAAAGATAGCACATTTAGAACAATGAGTTGTATCATGCAAATCAACAGTTGAACAAACTAGCATTTTTCACATGTTTCTCATTTTCTTTCTTTCAAAGATTGACTTGCTCTAATAAAGAAACATGTTCTCTCCTAAGCACAAGAAGCTCACAGATATTAAGTGACATGATTTGCAAGCATCATCATCGAGAATTAAAGATTTAAGTCTAGCAATTTCAGCATGCAAAGATTTCACAAGAACATCATGTTTCTTAATCTTCTTGTCGCGTTTGTCAAGCAATTTTCCAAGACGAGCAACAGCAACAGCTAAATCATCATAAGAAGGTTCTACCTCATTGAAGTCGCTGTCATGATCTTCCTCGGTGAAGCTTCCATCACTTTTAGCCATGAGACACAATCCTGTCAAATCATACTTGCTTGGAACCATTGTGTCATCCTCACTGCTCTCTGAATCCACATCACTTAAGTTCACTTGTTCAAGAGCAGAAAGAACCCGATGAACAACCTTTTGTTGATGAAGCTCTTTTTCTTTCTATCACTTGGTGAAGACTTCTTCTTTTCTTTTCTTTCGTCATTGTCCTTCTCCTCCTTGATGCTTTACCCGCAAGCTTAGGACAATTTGATCTAATGTGATTGAGGTCACCACACTCATAACATCTTGGAGGACCACCACCAACTCTCTTTCTCATTCTCACATTCTGGCAAAGCTTTGTTAAACCGAGAAGAGAGTAGTGCCAAATCTTCTTCAGGAACCTCTTCGATCTGCTCATCAGTTAGTGAAAACAAAGAGGACAAAGCAAAGCTTGAAGAAGTATTGTTCGTGCTAGATTGCGAAGTCAGTGCAATTGATTTATGATCTGTCTTCCTAGCAAGAACATCCAACTCATGAGTTTTTAATTTAGAAAACAAGACATCTAAAGTGAGTGAACTCATGACAAGAGATTCTCTAATAGATGTGACTTTCATTTCCCAAATAGACATGTCTAATGCACCAAGTAATTGTCTAGCATTTGTAGCCTCATCAAAGAAAACTCCAACAGCACGCAAATTGCTAAGAATTTTATTGAACCGTGCAAAAAAATCATCTAGAGACTCACTAGGCTTCATCTCAAATCGCATATATTCCTTCTTATAAATATCTTGCCTAACCTCTTTGACAGTGTTAGAACCTTCATGATAATCACAAAGAGATTTCCATACCTCATATGCAGATTTGAGATGAATCACACGATCAAAATCACTTCTTCCTAGTCCTTAGATGATCAAGTTCCTTGCTTTGCTATTTGCTTCAATATGTGTTCGATTGGTGTCATTGACTTCATCATTCTCAGGAACATTGTATGGCTTGTAGACCTTTTCCCAAATTGCAAAACCCTGAGCTTGAATATATGCCTCCATCTTTGCTTTCCAAAACTGAAAATCAACACCATCGAAAACACAAGGTTTTGTCGAATACCTATCCATCGCTACGGTTTCTAATCACGGTTAAGATTAATTAGAAAAGAACTAGGCTCGATACCACTTGTAGGATCGAAATATACCGATCTAGCAATCGAGAGGGGTGAATGATTGCGCGAAGCTAAAATCAAATTTTGACTTTTGAAACACCCCAAACAAACTCAGATTGCTTAATTTGTATTCAACAAGAACCTTATTGCATCGCATCAAATTTGCACATGTATGCTAGACCAAACTTCGCCTCGGACAGAGAGTTGCACGGTATGACGGACTAAATTTCTATCAGTAGCAAAGGAGTTGCATGTGTATGACGGACTAAACTTCGCCTCGATATGTGTATGACGGACAAAATAAAAACAGCCTAACACACGCTCACTAAAACAATAATTCCCGAAGATCCAACCGTTGGATTGATGTGAAATTTTAACTGTAAAAACTAGACTTGATTCCGAAGCTAACCAAGAATCAACTCAATCGGACCTATGAATCTAAAGTTACGACCCTTGCAAGACAGCTAAAACAAATCTCGATCTAATATGACGGACCCAATTCAGACTAGTGATGGACAAAACTTAAAAACAAGATTACTGAAGATCCAACCGTTAGATTAATATGAAATTTTAACTGTAGAAACTAGATTGGATTATGAATCAAACCCAACAAAAATCAACTCGATCGGATCTACAGATTAAAAGATATTACCTTTGCAAGATGACTGAATCAGATGATGACGGAAATTGATTTCAAAAGCTATGACGGACCAATCTTCAGATGCAGCGACGGACCAAGACAAAATTACTTACGCCGGACTAAAAACAGAACCACAGAATCAGAGAATTTGCATGTATCTGCGGTCGCTTTCTAGTCGCTTGCTTCAAGCCTCCGATGCAGGACTTCCTTGCCGCCTCCCTAATCACGATCTCTCGGAAGCAATAGCCGCAGAACTTCAAGCCGCCAGAGCACTCTTGCCAGAACACTGCACGCACCGCTCTTGATTTTTCTAGTCGGTTATGCTCGGCAGAACTAAATCACGCATGCATGCAACTAGAAGCAAAACAAACAACTCAATTATCTAGTCACCAAGAACTTCATGCATGCACGCCCTTTTACTTGTATGCATGCGCTGCCACAAGAGAATCAATTAGCGCATAAACAAAACGACCACGGATCAAGCACCGCACGCCTTGTTTCTCCACGCCGCATGGCCGCCAAGAACTTACGCAAGAAAACTTTCGGAAGATTGATTTTATTTCATTGTCTAAAGTACTCCATCACAAGAGTACAAACTCTAAAATCGCTCAATAATAAACAGGACACCTCCACCTATTTATCTGAGAAGAACAGAGAGATTGAATACAACTCCACTTCCAACATGGAAAGAGTTCATATTCATCTCAATCTGCCCAACATGACCAAAAACAACTCTTGCACGCATGCAAGAACAGAGAGATTGAATACAACTCCACTTCCAACATGGAAAGAGTTTGTATCTATCTCAACTTGGCCCAACATGGCCAAAACCAAAACCTTGCACGCATGATCACCCCCCCGCCGCACATACGTGACTAACCCACCTTCACATGCATGTTCTCTAGCCCAAACGTCCCGCATGACATCCTTGACCACCAAGACCTCGATTCCTCCTCGAACCTAGTCTCGAACCTCGTTCCTCCATGAACCTAGTTCGGTCCGTCATCGACCACGTTAAGCCCTCGAGCAACCCCCTGCATATGAAGTAATAAATAACGCTATTCGAGCACAAGTCCACGACTTGACTCAAGATTAATCCATGCAACCACTCACACGAGTGCATTGCATCAAGCAAAACCATTATGCTATCACCAGCATAATAATCATCTCAACATAGCACATGCACAAGCACCACATATGCTATAACCAAATTCACTTTACAATGCCAATTTCACCATTCAACCAATTTTTCATCACATGATCTCACAGAAAGTTACGAAAATATTGATTTGATTATGATTCAGCACTCTGTATTTATTTATTCACACTGTGGGTATCAAGAGATGCACAGTAAGAAAACTTGCTCCCCCTTAGTGTGACATTATCAAACAACATTTGAATAATCAATGATATTTAATTCATTTCTCGATCTTGAAAATCTTGCCTCATCAAGTGGTTTGGTAAAGATATCACCAATTGATCCTCGGCCTACATAACTAAGCACAATGTCGCCTTTGGCAACATGATCACGAATAAAGTGATGTCTGATTTCAATGTGCTTAGTTCTAGAATGTTGGACCGGATTATTTGCTATTTTTACAGCACTTTCATTATCACATAACAGAGGCACATTATCAAATTTTATTCCAAAATCCGAAATGTTTGTTTGATAAATGAATTTGAGCACAACAACTTCCTGTAGCTATATATTCAACTTCGACGGTTGAAAGTGCTCTTGAATTTTGCTTTTAGAACACCAAGAGACTAAAGATCTTCCAAGCAAATGACAACCCCAGAGGTGCTCTTACGGTCAATTTTGCAACCTAAGCATAATCGAATCAATAGCCAAGAAGCTCAAAGGAGCACCCTTAGGATACCATAAACCAATATTGGAGGTAAACTTAAGATATCTAAATATTCTTTTAACAAAGACTTAAGTGAACTTCTTTAGGTGCGACTGAAATCTAGCACACATGCATACACTAAACATGATGTCGCCTAGATGTGTCAAATATAGCAATAAGCCAATCATAGACCTAAAAGCTTTTGGTCAACAGACTTACCTCCCATATCTTGATCAAGATGCGTGTTTGTTGCCATGAGAGTCTTGATTGTCTTGCAATCTTCCATTTTGAAACGTTTGAGGAGATCTTTGATATACTTTTCTTGAGAGATAAAAGTTCCTTCCTTTAATTGCTTAACTTGAAATCCAAAGAAGAATGTCTGCTCTCCAATCATAGACATCTCAAATTCTTTTGCCATCATATCACCAAATTCCTTGCAAAGAGAATCATTAGTACATCCAAAGATGATATCATCAACATAAATTTGACAAATCATTAATATTCCATTGATATCTTTTAGAAACAGTGTTGGACCAACCTTCCCAATTTTGAAGTTCTTTATTATCGGAAAATCTCTATATGCTCATACCAAGCTCTAGGTGCTTGTTTTAAGCCATCTGAGCTTTAGACGACTTGTAAACATGGTTAGGCAAGTTTGAATCTTCAAAACCAGGAGGTTGCTCAACATAAACAGTTTCATCAATGAATCCATTAAGAAATGCACTTTTACATCCATTTGAAAAAGAGTGATATTAAAATGAGTAGCAAAGGCAAGAAGAAACCGAATTGCTTCAAGACGAGCAACAGGAGCATATGTTTCTCCATAATCCAGCCCTTCTACTTGAATAAAGCCTTGAGCTACCAGCCTAGCTTTATTTCTTATTACCACTTCATTTTCATCTTGTTTGTTTCTGAATACCCATTTTGTACCAATGACATTATGATCCTTTGGTCGTTCAGTTAAACTCCAAATTTTGTTTCTTTCAAAATTGTTTAGCTCTTCTTCCATAGCTATTATCCAATCAGCATCTTCTAGTGCTTCTTTAACTGTTTTAGGTTCAACAAAAGAAACAAAAGAATAATGTTCACAAAAAGAAGCTTGTCTAGAGCGAGTTTGTACACTCTTACTGATTTCACCAATGATTAGATCAGAGGGATGATCCTTAGCAATAGTATGATGACTTTTAATTATGGCTGGTTGCTCTCGTTCCTTTTCTTCCTCTTCTTCTTGAGTTCCATCATGTGGTACCATTGAGTGTGTAGGTGGATCATCTTTGTCTTCCTTGGGCTTTATATCACCAACTTCCATTTTCCTCATTGCTTGCACCAGCCCATCATCACCTACATCATCTAAATTCTCATGCTCACCTTGTGAGCCATTAGATTCATCAAATTTTACATCATAAGTTTCCTCTACTAAGCCAGTTGAATTATTGAATACTCTATAAGCTTTGGACTTAGAAGAGTAACCTAACATGATTCCAATATCACACCTAGTCTGAAATTTTCCCAAGTGGGTCCTCTTCTTATATATGTATACTTTGCAACCAAAAACTCCAAAGTATGAAATATTAGGTTTTCTACCAACCAATAATTCATAAGGAGTTTTCTTAAGTAATTTATGAAGATATAGTCTATTAACAAAGATGGCTAGCAAGATAATGGCTTCAAACCCAAAATGCATCGAAGTATTATATTCATCTAGCATAGACCTAGCCATTTCAATTAGAGTTCTATTCTTTCTTTCAACTACACCATTTTGTTGTGGAGTAGTAGCAGATAATTCATGTTTAATTCCTAATTCATCACAGTATTCAATAATGTTAGTATTAACAAACTCAGATCCATTGTCACTTCTGATTTTCTTGATGGGACAATCAAACTCATTTTGGGCCCTTTTTGCAAAAGATTTAAAAATCTTTCCAACTTCACTTTTATTTGGCAAAAAGAATGTCCAAGTAAATCTAGAGAAATCATCAACTATAACTAAACAATATGAGTTGCCACCTATGCTTGCATATGAAGTGGGGCCAAACACATCCATATGCAATAGCTCAAGTGGTCTAGAGGTGGACATGATACTTTTGGATGGATGAGAATTGGCTACTTGCTTGCCTGCTTGACAAGCACTACAAAGCCTATTCTTTTCAAATTTTACATCCTTCAGTCCAACTACTAACTCATTTTTGAAAAGCTTTTAAGATTAGACATACCCACATGTCCAAGCCGCCTATGCGAGCCATCCAAGTGAGACTTTGGCCAATAGACAAGTTGAGATGCATGAGGAGTTAGATTTGAAATCTACCAAGTAAAGATTTTGAAATCTGAAACCTTTGAAAATAAGCTTTTCATTTTTTTCAAATACTGTTACCCCATCAGAAGAGAAGTTACAATGAAATCCGAGATCACATAATTGAGCTACAGATAACAAGTTGAAGTTTAAAGACTCAACAAGAAGTACATTATCAATAGAGTGTTGAAATAGCAATCTTACCAAGCCCTTTTACCTTTCTTTTCCTGTTATCACCAAAAGTGATTTTGTGACTTGAGTCACTTTCTCCTTCAATTGTGATGAACATTTTTGAGGTGCCAGTCATGTGCTGGGTGCATCCACTGTCAATCACCCAGTGCCAGCCTCCACTCTTGTAATTTACCTGTGAAGTTATTTCTTGATTTTAGGTACCCAAATACTTTTGGGTCCTTTAATGTTAGTCTCAATAATCTTAGGCCTAAAAGGGTTTAGCAGCATAGACTTGGGTACCCAAACAGCCTTCAGTTTCTTATCCAGATTAGAAGGACCAACATATTTAACATTCATTTTGCCCCTAAAGTTCTTAAACAGCATGTAATGGGCATCTACCATACAACTCCTATTAGCTTTAGAATGAGAAGCATTTGCAAGAAAGCAATTTTTAGATTCATGATTTGATTTATGACAGTAGTAACATTGAGTGCTTTTCTTGACAAAAACCTGTTTGGTTTTGCTGGATCTATTCTTCTTGAGCAGGTTGTTAGGTTTATACCCTAAGCCCTTTTTGCCCAAGTTAGGTCTATGTTCAACCACAATTTTGTCAAGAGTTGCACTACCCAGAAAGCATTTTTCTAAACCTTTGTCAAATCTAGCTATCTTGATCTTTAATTCTTCATTTTCAGTTTTAAGTTCTTTAGCACAGGAAGCATATTTGCAACTTTCATCACAATAGCTAGAAGAGCTAGAGATTATGGTTTCATTTGTAAACAAGTCACATGAAATAGATGCTTCACAAACAGATTCATGTTCAGACTTGTTTACGAGCATCTCATTTTCAATCTTTAACTCATAATATTTATTCTGTAAGTCTTTATGATCTTTAACGAGAAAAGCATGACTTGAAATCAAATCATCATAACTTTTTACAATCTTTGTATGTTCATGAGCAAGCTTGTCATGTTTGTCTTTTAATAAATCTTGGTCATTGATTAAAGTCGGCAATAGTCTTTTGAGTGTTCTAGTTGAAGTTGTTTTAGCATGCAAAGCATTGTTTAATTCTTCAACTATCTCAACTAACTCATCATATGTAGGAGAATCACTGACCTTTTCCTCATCTGTTCTGGCCATCAGACATAGAGGAAATGAGGGTGGTGGAGGAGTTGACTCATCCAGGGCAAGCCCAGCTAGCCCGTTTGACTTTGAGTTTTCATCATCCGAAGATGATTCTTCACTTGAACTTTCCTCATCAGTAATCCATTCTCCTATGTGAGCTTCTCCTTTTCCTTTCTTTGAAAATTTCTTGGAGTAGCTTTTCTTATAATATTTCTTCTTTGATTTGTCATGAGTCTTTTCATTGTCATCATCATCTTTAGCCTTGTACTTGTTCTTCTTCTTGCTTTTGTTAGGACACCGAGCAGCTATGTGTCCTTTTTCATTGCATTCAAAACAAAAAATATTAGTAAAAGGATTTTTCTTTGAGTAGGAGTTTGACCTTCCTTTGTCCTTGAAGTTTACTCTTCTCATAATCTTATTTGCTCTTCTCATTAGTAAAGCCAATTGCTTTACATCTTCATCACCTGCATCACTTGACTCATCATCACTCTCATCTGATGAGTCTTGCACAATCTCCTTGGCTTTAAGAGCAATAGACTTCTTCTTTGGTGCATCTTCTTCTGCCAAGGTAAGCTCATGAGCTGAAATCTTTTCAAGTAGCTTAGTGAGAGTGAGCCTCTTGAGATCACCACTGTTTGACAAGTAGGTGATCAAACTGTGATAAGCTCGAGGAAGAACTCTTATCATCTTCCTGCAAACTTCAACATCAGAAATTTTAGTTCCTAGGCCTTTGAGCTCATTGACAATAGGATTAAGCCTAGTGAACATATCATTTGCATTCTCTTGAGGAAGCATTTTAAATTGATCAAATTTTTCTCTAATAACATAATATTTTTCTTCTTTAACATCATAGGTTCCTTCATGAATTTCTTGAAGGGTAGTCCACATATCATATGCAGATGTTAAATTACTAACTCTATCAAAAACTTCCAAGCTAAGGCAAGAAAAAATAGCATTTCTAGCTTGAGCATCATACTGCATATTCTGAATCTCACCAGGGGTGGGTTCACCATATACAGTTTACCCTTCAGGCATGATGCGTGGAGGCAGAGGCTTCTCTTTAACCCTCCAAACATCATACCCTACAGCTTGTAAATAACATCTCATTCTAATTTTCCAATATGCATAATTAGTACCATCAAACACGTGTACTCGACCTATACTAATCAGAGAGAACTATTCCTCACCATTTACCAAAGCTAGTTAAGCTAAACAAGGTAAAACTCGCTCGATACCACTTGTAGGAACGAGTTGGCTTAGAGGGGGTGAATAGGCAACTCTTCAATTTTAAATTAGTAATCACAATTAACAATTCTATCAAATAGACAATTTGACAATGTAACAACGAAGATAATAACTGAAAATGCGAATTAGAGTAATGCAACAATAAAGAACACAAGAGAATGTAAACTGAATGAGACAAACAATTTATCCGTGGTTGAGCTTCACTCCTATTCCACGTTGAAGCACTTCTCTCAAGTATAGCTTCACCGCAGCCTAGTCGCAGTAGCCACAGTATCCACTCAGGTAGCTCTTTCACAACCCCTGTGAGGTGAACTACAAACCCTTCACAACAAAAAGTGGCCTTCCACAATCTTATTTGGATAGGTCGCACTCTTCACTTCCTCCAAGCTGTCTAGGATCACGTTGATCCAAGAGTAATAAACTTTGCACAAGCTCTGTCTCTTGGTTCACACGCTAAGAAACCACAGCTAGACACAAACTTGGAGCTAACACACTTAGAAAAGATGGGAATTTTGTGTTTGCAGATGAAGCACAAGCTCCTTGAGTGAATGAGAGCTCTTTGAATGCTAAAATGACAAGGAGTTCATAAAGTTCTATGGTAGATGGCTCAAGCAATGCTTAAATAGGTGTTCTGATGAAAAATAGCCGTTGTACCAACCACAGTGACCGTTGCACGTGTCAGGGTGTCAAATTTCAGCTAAAGACACGTTTACAGCGGACAGAAATCTTAAGTTAGCGATACTGATCATGTGTATGACGGACAAAAAACAGAGGGTTATGACGGACAGAAAATTTTGTCCGTCATACAAGTGAATCGCAGCGGATTTGGTCCGTCAGAGCAAAGGAGGACCACATGTATGGCGGACAAAATTTTTTGTCCATTATAGATGAGTCGCAATGCAAGACAGAGCTAATGATCAGTTTTAATAAAAAGATTTAACTCAAAGGATTTTGAGATTTGACAAAGACTAAGACTTGAACTTGACGCATTTAGGTCTTTTGTCAGAGTAATTTTCATAAATGAGGTATATCTTTGATCGTGAATGAAAAGACTGAACGACAAAGGTTGGTTTGACAGATAAATGTGATATTTTGAATGTGAGCCGGACAAAAACTTCAATTGTGGGAGTGCACATACATGCCGGACAAAACTTCAGGTTTGGAAGTGCTTATGTATGCTGGACTAAAAATTTAGTCTGTCATAGATGGGCAGCTGAGCTACTTTGATCAGATGAGCGCAAGAGTATGGCGGACAAAATATTTTGTCCGTCATATATGGGTAAACTGGGTTCATTGACTTTTGAGAAGAGGTTTTCACTAAAAGAGAATAAGAGTTTTGATCTTATGAAAACCAAATGGATTTTAATGAAGGATAGAAAATGAAGAACTCAGGTGATTGATGATTGAATTCTTGGTTGAGATCAAAACTTAGGCTCGAGAGTGACAGACTTAGATGAATGGCCGAATATCATCTGTCAAGAAAACTTAGCACACAATGAGCTATGGATTTTGATTCAAGGTTTTAGAACGTCTAAGATTTTTAACTCCAAGCATTCTAGATATGTCTTTTAGCCTTATGAACCAAGCTACCAACTTGTGCAAAGTCCCTCTTTATAGTACAGCCAAAATAAAACAATCCTAGCTATTTGACTTGAATCAACTCCCAAGTCATAAACTAGTAGTCAAATACCTTAATCAGGTTTGTCCAGCCTGTTTCATCCATGATTTCCTCACATGCTTCTTGTGATTTGGAGACTTATTAACTTAGTCATTATCACCAAAACCATTTATCATAAATAAGATAAAATTGAGGGGCCTAGATGCTATCATCATCGCCGACATAAAGCCAGTCGCCCCGCCAGTTCTTCCAGTTGGAGCGGGGCTGGAAGGGAATGTAGCGGGAGGCCGACCCATCATGGGTTTAAGTGGCAGCTCCGTGATTCCCTCATTGTCGGAGGTGATGCGGCAAAGAAGAAGTAGCGAAAGAGGGGAAGATTGGGCATTACCCCCACGAACATCTCGCAGAGGTAAACGAAGGTGGAGAGGAAGACGATGGAGTTGGGGGAGAGATGAAGATGGTGAATCTCGTAGAAGTGAAGGACGGTGAGGAAGAACTTAGAAAATGGCGGCACCAGGCCCGCCATAAGCCCCCAGGTGAAGACAATAATCTCCCCTAGCTCGCAGTTTGACACGGCAGTCCCCTGGGGAGGACGAAGGGCACCCCTGGGTGCCATCCCAGTGGCGAAGTCCATCTGGCGTGGGCCGGCGGTGGAAGAAAGAAGGGACTGCACCATTGCAGCGGGAGTGAAGTCTTTCATGCAAAGAAGACGAAAGGGCAAAGGGCAAAATATGAAGAAAGCAGGAGGCGTGAACTGTTGCGTGGGGGTGTACGCATATATAGACCCCCCGCGAGGACGGTTCGCATCAGGCGAAAGGCACGGCGTTTCGGGTCCCAAGAAAAATCGACGGACGTGGGGAGGACCGAAGCAGTTGTGTGCGCAGAAGTGATGGGCCCATCCAGGAACTCACTGGCATTAAATAAGGTCTGAAAAGCAGCTGGCGCGCATTCCAGGATGGCCCCGGGGGCTACTGTCGGTGTACTTTGCACCGGGGTACCCTCTCCGCCGTAGAAGTGATAGGCCCAAGAAGTGTCTGGCCGGCTTAAAGCCCACGGGCCCCTTAGCGCGATCTGGCGACCACGCCGCTTTCGGCGAAGCGTTCGTGGCGCCTGGCGGCAGTGGGCGAAAGCACGCCTCCGCCGGTGAAAAGCCCATGTGGCCTCGGTGGCGATCTGGCGACCACGCCTTTCGCTGCGGGCGGCCAGCGTGGTGCCTCAAGGCGGCACGGGAAAGCACGCCCACCACCGGCGAGAAGCCCACGTGGCCTCGGTGAGCGGTCTGGCGACCACGCCACCTTTCGTCAAGCGGCGCCCATGTGGCGTACAAGGCGACCAAAGAAGCACGCTGTAACATCCCAAATTTTTTACTCTTATTTAGTTAACAGTGTGTTATAATAATTTATGCTTTTTGTGAATTTTCTGGATTTATTTGGATTTTCTGAGATTTATTGGAATTATTTCAAATTGAAGTATATTACCTTTTGTCAAGAATTAATTATAGAAAGAAAGGTTTAAAATAAAAATTTTGCCAAAAATATTTTATTTAAGCTCAGGATGTCTCAAAGTATTTTTGAGATTTTTCTGGGATTTTTTCTGGTATTTTTACTATCCTAAATAAATCAAATTATTTTCCTTATTTGTTTTAAATAAAAAATTCCGAGTAATTCGCTTTGAATAGTGTTGGGCTCGCCTGAATCTGGCGTCAGGCGCCCAACGCCAGGCGCGACAACACGCCATTGAACCCCATCGCGGACCGTTGGATCGTGATCCGAGGGTCATTTTCAAACTACGTCGCTTACCAAAGCCTAGCGTCCGTCGCCATTAGATCTTGATCGAACGGTCTATATCAAGCGTGCGCCACGCAACCCAACCGCATCCCAACTGTTGGATTCATCAACCGATTAGGAAAGTGCCACCCCTAGAGTCCCTCGTGGCCGTCGGATCGAAATCGTGCGGCTGCTCGTCATCGTGTCCGTGCAGGACTCGGAGCCGTCGCCGTACTCATTCCAGACGCCGCCACCGCCATAGTTTCCAAATTTTCACGCCGTTGAGGGGTATCTAAGGACCAGGGCACCTCTCCCGAGAATCCCCACAAGTCACCGCGTAGTTTCATTGTTGCATCTACGCCGGAGGAGCATTAGAGAAGTCGCGGGAGTTCGCCGGAGTACCGAAGGACTTTGCGCCGAGTTTCGTCGCCGCCGGGGACCTCTTCCGCCACACTGAAGTCGGATTCGAGTTCCTCTCGCCGCGCCGAATCCATACCGCCACTTCTTCCTCGCCGGAGAGCACCGCAGCGACGCGCCCGTGGTCGTCGTCTCCAAGTCCGGTGCGTCTTCGCCACCGGGTTGCCATCGCAAGGATCGAAAGCTCTCAACCGTTGGATTGTCATCGGACCATCGGAGGTAAGCCACGTCGTAGATCGAATAGTAATCGGCTCGGGTAAAGTTTCGGCCGTTCGATCTTAGGTGAACGGTCGGGATTGGGCCACGTCAATTAGGTCAGCAGTGTATCGCTCGAGTAAGCGTAGCCATCCGATCGTAGATGAGCATCCTGGATCGAGCCACGTAGCTGAGTGAATAGTGCTTAGCTCGGGTAAAGATTTACCGTCCGATTCAGATCTAGTGGATATCGTATAGCCACGTCAGGGATTAATAAACGACCGTTGGATCGATTCGGATCGGTGTAGATTGCGCCACGTGTCAGCCGTACTGGATCAGCACAGTGCTGACGTCAGCTAACGCAATAAATCAGATTTTTCTTTTCAAAAATAAATTGAATATTTCGGATTTTCCAATTTTATGAATTTTCAGGAATTTGAATTTTCCGAGGGCTCGTTCTCCCTCATACGAACTCCGATTGAGGTGATTCAAATTCCTAAAAATTTGTAAAATTGAGATCTCTCCAATGGTAATTTTTGTTGGATTTTTAGAGTTTGTTTGTTCCCTAGTTTTTGTGTTTATTTGCTATTTCTTCTCGATTCGCGTAGACGTTGAATTGTGCGAGGCTTCGAAGGAGGAATTAGCTACTCAAGAGCAATCATCAGATCAAGACCAGAAACTTAACCAAGGCAAGTTGTGCTTTGATCATGTTGCACCCATAGTTAGATAGTTGCTTTTTTATTTACTATATTGCATGTTGTTTCAATCATACAAATGATTTTAACCTAAATTGGGATTTAGATATCATACCCTTTGAATTATACCCTACCTTGTCGATTGTATGCCATGATTCACTTGTCACCTTAGGTTGGTTTACTATAGTTGGTTAAATATAAAATCAACATGGGATGGTTAGAACGGTATAGAAATGCTTAGCCATGCCACGTCATCACATGTATATGAATCATTGATTATTAATCTTGACTAATGGAATATGGAACAATGATATTAACTTGTGTGTCATGTGTGGTCACACAAAGAGATTGAGTTGTTGTGGTGAGGAGGCCACGCAACGATGTTGACTTGTGGATAGCACGTGGTACTTGGTAATCAACCGGGGTTGGTAATCACTTAGATTGAGGCAAGTGGTAAGGGCAAATGTGCCAGCGTGGGCCCGATGGGCAGAGGATATGTGCAAGTCTTACTTTAATCAAATCTAAGGACTTAACCTTACGAGCCTTTGACCTGAGTCAATCATGCAACCACATGTCTGTTATGGGGCAGCCTAGCTGAATAATTTGCAATGTCTTAGCTTTGGTACTATCGTGGTGGTGTGAGTCCAGGTGTACGGAGGAAACTCACATGGCGCAAGAGGGGGGCCCTGTTGTGGTGGTATAACCCTTCAGTGTTGAAACCTCAGCGGGTAGTACTGGGTTAAGGTAGAACATTGTAAAGGCTTTGTTATAATCATTCGCCTATGTGGTGCATGGTTGTATCATGTGGGTAAAGTGCATAACCTCTGCAGAGTGTACAAACTATTCAGATAGCCGTGTTTCACTGTGATTGAGCAACGCCGAATTACTGATCAAGGGTTAGTTTAATAAAATGGACAACTGAATGGGTTGGCAGGATGCCATATGGATAATGGAACTTGACTTAGGATGGAAACTTGGTTTACTTGAGAATCACTGAATCTATTTATTGCTATTATTTGTTTTACTGTCTTTTCAATCTTTGTATTGTATGTGTTCTTAAATGTTGCTTTACTGCAAATGAACCCTTAGCCATTCTTTGGAATAAGCCTTGCATATAGCTATGGTAGAAATGCATTCTGTGCACAACTTGTTGAGTGCTTTCGTACTCACCCTTGCCTATCAACAACCAACAACAGTGGAGGAATCATCGCCGTTATTGGAGGAGGACTTTCAGGTGGACACGAGTCACTAGGCCAATCCTTGTCAGTCTCCTGTGGTGTGCTGATGGGACATCTACGTCTTTTGCTATACTTTCCGCTGCATTTGTTTAAGTTTACTTCAGCCTAGCCCATGTGGCAGAATAATGTAAGTGATCATAAGATCATACACTAGTTATATTAAATAAATGAAGTCTTATTATTCTTATCGTTGTGTATGATATGATGCTTACCGATATTAAGCTGTGTGCACTAGCGTTGATCCTGGAAATAGTGCGGTAAAACACAATGGATTCGAATTGGTGAATTCGGGTCCTTATAGAGGTGGTATCAGAGCATACTGACTGTAGGTCTTGGCCCTAGATAGTTGGTCGTCCCTATAGGTCCTTCAAAATTATTTTCTAAAGTAAAAGTCCTAACCTAGAAGAATAATGTGTTCTTGACTTATCTTATTCTTCTATTTCTATCCTTACCAAAAATTCTTTCTTTTCCTTTGCTGAAATTTCTTTCTCTTACCTCTGCTGAATTGAGTTAAAATCTTACCTGAGTTATCTTGAGTAGAAAACGATATACCACACTTTAGGAGATGGCATCGAGTGCCTGCTGCTACCATAAAAATCACGATGGAAAGAATCATCAAGCTTATGGAAGGACGGATCAATGAAGTGTACGAAGAAGACTCGGTACTTCAAGTAGCCGGTTGAGACTCACGTGTGGGAGTCGTGTTTCCTAAGATAGGAGTGTCGCCCATGTAGACGGTAGTTTTGCGTGTTTAGGTTGAATTGGTTCTTCTTGATTGTTGGGGTGCAGTATGTGTTGCAAAGCTTTTAGGCTTATATAAGCAACCATACCAAGTTATTAATATTGATTGCTTAAGTTATTGGGTCAAATCTATCTCCCCCGCTTAGGAACTCTTGCATCTTATCTATGCTGCTTCTACCTTTCCTAACCTAAAGATCAAATCAGCAGATGGTGAACACTCGTGGTAACAATGGAGCGTCAGGAAGCGGCCTTCGCCGGAATGATAATTTCAATGGGGAAGCGTCACCACAGCCAGCACCGCCAGTGGAAATGCAGAACTTGGGAGCTTTCTTAGCCGCGCAGACTCAGCTTATGCAAACGATGATGCAACAAATGCAGAATATGACCAATCAAGCTGCAGGCCACAACAATGTGCAACAAGGCAATAATGGACCGCGTTCTCAATCTAAGCTGTCAGTCTTCATGAAAACCCGCCCACCAACATTTTCAGGCAATGCTAATCCTTTGGAGGCTGATGATTGGTTGAGGACCATTAAGAGGAAACTGCATATTACGCAGTGTGAAGGTAATGAGAAGGTGTTGTATGCTTCGCACCAGTTGGAAGGAACTGCCGCAGAGTGGTGGGAGGACTATTGTGCCGCACATGAAGCACCACGGGAGATTACCTGGGAAGAGTTTTCAGCTGCCTTCCGTCAATACCATGTGCCAGAAGGTATGATGGACCTTAAAAAGGAGGAGTTCAGGGCTTTGAAGCAAGGAGACCAGTCAGTGGCAGAGTACCTGAACAAGTTTACTCAGTTAGCACGATATGCACCAGAAGATGTGGCTACAGATAAAGCCAGACAGTCTCGTTTCTTGAAAGGTTTAAACTCGGATTGCGGTGGGGTGATCACCCACAACTTCCCTGATTTTCAGGAGTTGGTTAATAAGACTTTGATTCTTGAGGACAAACGCAAGGAATTGGGTGAGGATCGTAAGCGCAGGATGGCTAGTCAAGCTGAACGGCCTACTCAGTTCAGATTAAGGATGTCACCGCAACAGTTTGCCAGAATCCAACCCTAGTGGACCAACAAGACATCAACTCCATCATCTCGCCCTGTTAACCAGAATTTTCAGACACCAGCACCGGGAGGCAATGCACCAGCAGGAAGTCAGCAGTCTGTTGTCAAGAAATGTTTCTCTTGCAACGAGCCAGGGCATTTTGCCATTAAGTGCCCAAAGAAGGGAAATATTACTCCAGTTCATTTCAACCTGGGCACTACCCCAACCAAAGCTCCGGTGACAGGAGGTAATCGAGTGCCAGTGCAATCAGGAGCGTCGCCCCAGACAACAATGCGTGGAAGGATTAATCATATCACTGCAGATGAAGCCCAAGGAGCAACAGACGTCGTACTGGGTAAGTTTTTGGTTAACTCAGTACCAGCGACCGTTTTATTTGATTCTGGAGCTTTGTATTCGTTTGTTTCTCGGAGTTTTGCAACGAAGAATGGATTTGCTGTTAAGAATCTTAAATGTGTGCTTTTAGTCCAAGCCCCAGGATCTGAACTTCGATTTAGCCTTGGGTGTTTGGGAGTTAAGTTGCTTATGAATGGGATAGAATTCCTAGCAAATCTTATCTTGTTAGATACCCAAACCTTGGATGTTATCCTAGGAATGGATTGGCAATCCAAGCATAAGGCTGTTTTGGATTGTGGACAAAGGATGGTATCCCTAGAAAGCCCTAGTGGCAAGAAAGTGGAAGTGCGTGCAACCGCAGTTCGTGATGGTCAGTAATGGTTAATAGTGTGAAGGTTGCTAATCTAGAAGATGTGCTAGTGGTTAGAGATTTTCCAGAAGTATTTCTGGAGGATTTACCAGGCATGCCGCCAGACCGGGATATTGAGTTTGTTATTGAATTAGCACCTGGAACAGCACCAATAGCAAAGAGGCCATATAGAATGTCAACCGATGAGTTAGTGGAAATGAAGAAACAGATTGAAGAATTGCTTGAGAAAGGGTTTGTTCGACCAAGTTCTTCCCCGTGGGGAGCACCAGTTTTGTTCGTCAAAAAGAAGGATGGAAGTCTAAGGATGTGCATTGATTATCGTGCACTTAATGAAGTGACGATCAAGAATAAGTACCCTTTACCAAGGATTGATGATTTGTTCGATCAATTGAGAGGAGCAGGAGTATTCTCCAAGATAGATCTCTGATCCGGGTATCATCAGTTGAGGATTCGAGAGGAAGATATACCGAAGACTGCATTCTCTACCCGTTATGGACATTATGAGTTCATAGTTATGTCTTTTGGATTAACAAATGCCCCTGCATACTTCATGAACATGATGAATAAGGTATTCATGGAATATCTGGATAAATTTGTGGTTGTCTTTATAGACGATATTCTTGTGTACTCCAAGTCAGAAGAGGAGCACGCAGAACATCTGAGACTGGTTTTGGAGAAGTTGCGAGAATAGCAGTTGTATGCCAAATTCAGTAAGTGTGACTTTTGGAAGGAGAAGGTGAAATTCCTTGGCCATGTAATGACCGCTAAAGGAGTTGCCGTAGATCCAAGTAAAGTAGAAGCTGTGTTGCATTGGGAATCGCCGAAGACAGTTACCCAAATTCGTAGTTTTCTGGGAATGGCGGGGTATTACCGTCGGTTCATCGAAGGATTTTCGACGATTGCTAGACCTCTTACGCAATTGTTGAAGAAAGAGAAGAAGTTTGCATGGACGCCAGAGTGCGGGAAGAGTTTTCAGGAGCTAAAGAAGCGATTAACATCTGCACCAGTGTTAGTATTGCCAGATGTGTAGTGTAGCTTTGACATTTATTGCGATGCCTCAAGGCAGGGTCTTAGTTGTGTGTTGACGCAGAATGGCAAAGTGGTGGCCTACGCATCAAGGCAGTTGAGGCCGCATGAGGGGAATTACCCGACGCATGATCTGGAGTTAGCTGCCGTAGTGCATGCCTTAAAGATATGGCGTCATTATCTCATTGGCAATAGATATGAGATATATACGGACCATAAGAGTTTGAAGTACATATTCACTCAGACAGATCTTAATATGAGGCAAAGAAGATGGCTAGAATTGATTAAGGATTATAATGTTAGAATCCATTATCATCCTGGAAAAGCTAATGTGGTAGCCGATGCCCTGAGTCGTAAAAGCCACAGTGTGAATTTGTTGGTAGCAAGCGATCAACCGAGGTTGTGTGAAGAATTTCAGAGGTTGAATTTAGAGGTTGTGCCACAAGGATTTGTAGCTACTTTAGAAGTAAAGCCAACTTTAGAAGATCAAATCAGAGAGAGGCAGAGTGCAGATGAGAAGATCAGCAAGATCAAGTCCAAGAAAGAGGAAGGTTTAGCAGAAGATTTCACCATGGATGACCAAGGAACTCTGTGGTTTAAAGGTCGAATTTGTGTGCCGAACGAGAAGGAACTTAAGCAATTGATTCTCGAGGAAGCACACGATTCTAAGTATTCTATCCATCCAGGAAGTGCCAAGATGTATCAAGATCTTAAAAAGAGATTCTGGTGGCCAAGTATGAAGCGTGAAGTGGCAGAACATGTTGCATTATGTGATGTGTGCCAAAGGGTAAAAGCAATGCACCAAAAACCCGCAGGACTTTTGCAGCCATTAAAGATTCCAGAATGGAAATGGGAGGAAATTGAAATGGACTTTATCACCGGGTTGCCTAAGACTCAGTGAGGTTATGATTCAATATGGGTCATCATTGACCGATTGACTAAAGTTGCTCACTTCATTACAGTGAAGACAACTTATTCAGGGGATCGATTGGCAGAATTATACATGGCAAGAATTGTATGTTTACATGGTGTGCCTAAGAAAATTGTGTCAGATCGAGGTACCCAATTTACCTCAAGATTTTGGGATAAATTGCATGAAGCAATGGGAACTCGTTTGAATTTCAGCACCGCTTATCATCCGCAGACGGATAGTCAGACAGAAAGAGTTAATCAGATTTTAGAGGATATGTTGAGAGCTTGTGCGATATCGTACAGTACCTCTCGGGATAAATATTTGCCATACGCAGAGTTCATTTATAACAATAGTTATCAGGCTAGTTTGCAAATGTTACCATATGAAGCCTTATATGGTCGTGTTCATTGCACTTCGTTGAATTGGAATGAGACGGGGGAGCGTTCTATGTTTGGGCTTGAAATTCTCAGAGAGGCTAAGGAGCAAGTTGCCATGATCAGGGAAAGACTGAAAACAGCGCAGTCAAGGCAGAAGAGTTATGTTGACAATCGCCGTCGTGAATTGAGTTTTAAACCTAATGATTTTGTGTATCTCAGAGTTACTCCCCTTAAAGGTGTTAAGAGGTTTCAAGTCAAAGGAAAGCTTGCACCCAGGTTTGTCGGACCATTTAAAATCCTGAGCCGCCGAGGAGAGGTTGCATATCAACTGGAATTGCCTCAGTCATTAGCAGGAGTTCATGATGTGTTCCATGTGTCACAGCTTAAGAAATGTCTCAGAGTGCCAACGGAGCAAACGCCATTAGAAACAATCGAGTTGCAGGAGGACTTGACTTATAAGGAGCAGCCGATCAAGATTCTGGGCATTATGGAGCGTAGAACCAGAAACAAGTCTATTCGCTTTTGCAGAGTTCAATGGAGCAACCATTCGGAGGGCAAAGCAACCTGGGAGCGTGAAGAGGACCTGAAGTCAGAATTCCCAAACCTGTTCTCTAGTCAGCCTTGAATCTTGGGGTCGAGATTCTGTTAAGGGGGGGAGGTTTGTAACATCCCAAATTTTTTACTCTTATTTAGTTAACAGTGTTTTATTGCAATTTATGCTTTTTGTGAATTTTTTAGATTTATTTAGATTTTCTGAGATTTATTGGAATTATTTCAAATTGAAGTATATTACCTTTTGTCAAGAATTAATTATAGAAAGAAAGGTTTAAAATAAAATTTTGCCAAAAATATTTTATTTAAGCTCAGGATGTCTCAAAGTATTTTTGAGATTTTTCTGGGATTTTTCCTGGTATTTTTACTATCCTAAATAAATCAAATTATTTTCCTTATTTGTTTTAAATAAAAAATTCTGAGTAATTCGCTTTGAACAGTGTTGGGTTCGGCCCAGAACTGTGTGTCGTGCGGCCCAACGCTGTGTGCGCAACCCGCTCGGCTGAACCCCATCGCGGACCATTGGATCGTGATCCGAGGGTCATTTTCAAACTACGTCGCTTACCAAACCCTAGCATCTGTCACCGTTAGATCTTGATCAAACGGTCTTTATCAAGCGTGCACTGCGCAACCCTACCGCATCCCAACCGTTGGATTTATCAACCGATTAGGAAAGTGCCACGCCTAGAGTCCCTCGTGGCCATCAGATCGAAATCGTGCGGCTGCTCGTCATCGTGTCCGTGCGGGACTCGGAGCCGTCGCCGTACCCGTTCCGGACGCTGCCGCCGCCATAGTTTCCAAATTTTCACGCCGTTGAGGGGTATTTAAGGACCAGGGCACCTCTCCCGAGAACCCCCACAAGTCGCCGCGTCGTTTCATTGTTGCATCTTCGCTGGAGGAGCATCAGAGAAGTCGCGGGAGTTCGCCGGAGTACCGAAGGACTTTGCGCCGAGTTTCGTCGCCGCCGGGGACCTCTTCCGCCACACCGAAGTCGGATTCGAGTTCCTCTCGCCGCGCCGAATCCATTCCGCCACTTCTTCCTCGCCGGAGAGCACCGCAGCGCCTCGCCCGTGGTCGTCGTCTCCAAGTCCGGTGCGTCTTCACCGCCGGGTTGCCATCGCAAGGAATGAAAGCTCTCAGCCGTTGGATTGTCATCGGACCGTCGGAGGTAAGCCACGTCGTAGATCGAATAGTAATCGGCTCGGGTAAAGTTTCGGCCGTTCGATCTTAAGTGAACGGTCGGGATTGGGCCGCGTCGATTAGGTCAGCAGTGTATCGCTCGAGTAAGTGTAGCCATCCGATCGTAGATGAGCGTCCTGGATCGAGCCACGTAGCTGAGTGAATAGTGCTTAGCTCGGGTAAAGATTTCCCGTCCGATTCAGATTGGGTGGATATCGTATAGCCACGTCAGGGATTAATAAACGACTGTTGGATCGGTTCGGATCGGTGTAGATTGCACCACGTGTCAGCCGTACCAGATCAGCGCAGTGCTGAAGTCAGCTGACGCAATAAATTAGATTTTTCTTTTCAAAAATAAATCTAATATTTCGGATTTTCCAATTTTATGAATTTTTCAGGAATTTGAATTTTCCGAGGGCTCGTTCTCCCTCATACGAACTCCGATTGAGGTGATTCAAATTCCTAAAAATTTGTAAAATTGAGATCTATCCAATGGTGATTTTTGTTGGATTTTTAGAGTTTGTTTGTTCTCTAGTTTTGGTGTTTATTTGCTATTTCTTCTCGATTCGCATAGACGTTGAATTGTGCGAGGCTTCGGAGGAGGAATTAGCAACTCAAGAGCAATCATCAGATCAAGACCAGGAACTTAACCAAGGCAAGTTGTGCTTTGATCATGTTGCACCCATAGTTAGATAGTTGCTATTTTGATTTACTATATTGCATGTTATTTCAATCATACAAATGATTTCAACCTAAATTGGGATTTAGATATCATACCCTTTGAATTATACCCTACCTTGTCGATTGTATGCCATGATTCACTTGTCACCTTATGTTGGTTTACTATAGTTGGTTAAATATGAAATCAACATGGGATGGTTAGAACGGTATAGAAATGCTTAGCCATACCACGTCATGACATGTATATGAATCATTGATTATTAATCTTGACTAATGGAATATGGAACAATGATATTAACTTGTGTGTCATGTGTGGTCACACAAAGAGATTGAGTTGTTGTGGTGAGGAGGTCACGCAACGATGTTGACTTGTGGATAGCACGTGGTGCTTGGTAATCAATCGGGGTTGGTAATCACTTAGATTGAGGCAAGTGGTAAGGGCAAGTGTGCCAGGGTGGGCCCGATGGGCAGAGGGTATGTGCAAGTCTTGCTTTAATCAAACCTAAGGACTTAACCTTGCGAGCCTTTGACCTAAGTCAATCATGCAACCACATGTTCATATGGGCGCCTTAGCTGAATAATTTGCAATGTCTTAGCTTTGGTACTATCGTGGTGGTGTGAGTTCGTGTACGGAGGAAACTCACATGGCGAAGAGGGGGCCTGTTGTGGTGGTATAACCCTTGATCTTTGAAACCTCGTGGGTAGTACTGGGTTAAGGCAGAACATTGTAAAGGCTTTGTTATAATCATTCGCCTGTGTGGTGCATGGTTGTATCATGTGGGTAAAGTGCATAACCTCTGCAGAGTGTACAAACTATTCGGATAGCCGTGCTCACGGTATTGAGCAACGCTCGGGAATTACAGTCAAGGGTTAGTTTAATAAAATGGACAGCTGAATGGGTTGGCAGGATACCATGTGGATAATGGAACTTGACTTATGATGGAAACTTGATTTACTTGAGAATCACTGAATCTATTTAGTGCTATTATTTGTTTTACTGTCTTTTCAATCTATGTATTGTATGTGTTCTTAAATGTTGCTTTACTGCAAATGAACCCTTAGCCATTCTTTGGAATAAGCCTTGCATATAGCTATGGTACAAATGCATTCTGTGCACAACTTGTTGAGTGCTTTCGTACTCACCCTTGCCTATCAACAACCAATAACAATGGAGGAATCATCGCCGTTATTGGAGGAGGACTTTCAGGTGGACACGAGTCACTAGGCCAATCCTTGTCAGTCGCCTGTGGTGTGTTGATAGGACATCTACGTCTTTTGCTATACTTTCCGCTGCAATTGTTTAAGTTTACTTCAGCCTAGCCCATGTGGCAGAATAATGTAAGTGATCATAAGATCATACACTAGTTATATTAAATAAATGAAGTCTTATTATTCTTATCGTTGTGTATGATATGATGTTTACCGATGTTAAGCTGTGTGCACTAGCGTTGATCCCGAGAATAATGCAGTAAAACACGAAGGATTGAATAGGTGAATTCGGGTCTCATAACGCCCACCACGGGCGAGAAGCCCACATGGCCCCGGGCGGCGATCTGGCGATCACGCATTCGCCGCCGGGCGAAGCGACAGCGTGGCGGCTCGACGAAGCGGGTGTGCTCGCCCCTTATCGTGCCATGAAGGCAACCAAAGAAATGAGGAAGGTCACCCGAAGTTTCCCTCCCCGCACCTTGTGTCAGGGTCATTAATTGTGAAGGACTCAGCTTTCGACACGACGACGGCTCATCCCTCTGACGCCTCTTACCAACCCGTCATAGAGGCGTCCTGTCCCGGGCGGACCGGGCGAAACCTCTCACCGACATTAAATGAGGTTCGAAGGACAAGGCCACGGAGGCGTGCTTAATAAATGCATCGTGAGTCGATGTGGAAGCTGGAATGATGGATGTAATTAATGTGTTGTAGATAAGTATAGCACCACCTTCTCTCCTGCTCAGGGTGGCCCGTCTATATAAGGGCATCCTGGTGCATGAAGAAGGGGGGATCAGCAAAAGCTGAAAGCATAGAGAAGCAGACACTGAAGAACACCCTTGTAAACGCCTCCCCATTTTCTCAACAAAGAACCAGCAGGATGTATGGCTATTACCCACACCGGGGGCCTGAACCTGGGTAAACCATCGTGTCCACCAGCTTGCTGATGCCCGGAATCCATTGTCGAGAGACATTAGGGTTTCCAGCCACGAAGATACCCTCTACCGAACCAAATTTTCCATCTAGGGAGTAGACACCCTGTTAGCGGAATTTTGTCAGGCGGAATACGCCGACAACACGCCACCCGAAGACGTGGGATGTGACCTCACTCTTACCCTGTTTTAAGCGCGCGGGTCCACGATCGAGGCAAACGGTGGCACGATCTCCTTCTAGACTGCCTGGTTGTCCTCCCTCGTCCATTGCATGATCTTGCCCACATACCCAGTTGAGCCGAGTCTTTGTGGGTGGGTGTTTTTTGATTGGACGGTCTTGTATGTCGCACTTCGTCACACAAACTCTTCTGTCGTCTTCAACTCAATAAATTATCCCCATATATCTTCAGTGATGAACCTGTACTTCTAAAATGGAGTCATTTCCTTATTCACATAATTAGTGACAAGGATGCTCTTGAAGTTCATTCACGCCTTTCCAGCCACTAGCAATGCGTACCGTCGCAGTGCGGACATGGTGTCTTGTGGGAACTCAAACGACGTGAATATTTTTGTCACGAGGTTATCGTGTTCCTTATCTGTCAGCGTCTTCCATGATGAATAGGTCATGGGATCCTTTCATGTCCAATAATCCCGTACATGTTCCGGAAAGCTGCCGCAGCCTTTGGAGGCGCGGTGGGGCTCGTTGCGCGGATCGATCACAGTGATGGTGTATTGTCTCTGAAGCCTTTTACTAAGCCCTCTTGGACCGCGCCTCTGATTACCTACGTTGGGCACCTCATCAGATCCATTCGGCAATGAGGAATGAGGGGACGCCATCTTGTCATTAAGAGAAGGTAAGTTAAGAAAAGCAAATTTAAGAGAAGGTAACTTAAGAAAAGCAAATTTAAGAGAAGGTAAATTAAGAGTTGTTTTATACATACAAGGTTAAGACTATCAATATTGCTTACAAGTGACAATATACAAAATAATTCATGATATTTTAGTTATAAGTTTTTAGGAGAACAAACAAACATTGATGACGATTTTGTTGTATATTGCTCTCAAAAATAGGGCTCAATTGAAGATTTTAAATCTTCAATCTCAAATGGGGTAAACAATTAATTAAGTAAACAAAGCCTCGAATCCTTACCACCTTAACATACACATTAAATAATTGATAATCAAGCTCACTGTTAACAAACTATATTCAGTTCAGCATACATTTAGATCAGCAGATTGAATATTTGCTAAGCGAATCATGAAATGAAGTTCGGATTAGTTAGCTAGTAATTTTACTAAGCAATTATTATTCAGATCGGTAGCCAATTAATTAACTAAATAGAGCAGTATAAAGACAATAAAGTAACACTGACAGTGAGAAATAGCAAATATCTAATATTGATCAAACTAAACAAAATAGTACAAAGTCTATTGGTTCAAGGCTGAGTTCACAAAATTAATTGTCATTATCATCAATTTATCCAATGTCATCACAGAGCAATTCCCACAGGCAACAGAAGATTGAGAGAGCAATCTGGAACTCCAAAGAAAATAGAGAACGACCTTTGAAAATAATATGAAGTATCTCCAAATTTGCACGAAAATATAAAGTAACTCCAAAGTACGAAAATATGAAGTAACTCCATTTTATGTGAAGTGGATGTGCTGGTTGATCAACATTCTTTTGGTGAGCAATATATCTACGAAGTACGAATTGCCACATGGCTGTGTTTATTTCTCCTAGTGTCTCATTCACCCGTTATTGACATGATCATGGCAAAGACTTGCAGTGTGGTGTGTAATAACATCTTGCCTTTGTTTTGATTTTCTCATGACTCTTTACTTTCTGTAGGACTGCAGGGCATATGCGAAGCTTATGCCATTATGTCTACTTTAATTTATGTCCATACAAACTTTGTATTCTGTATGGAAATTTCATGTGGTGAGGGGTTAATAGCTATTGAGCAGTTTTATTAAGATATGTACTAAAACCTTGCAAAAACAGCAGTATGGTACAGAAGCTCATTATAGATTCATCATTGGACCTGATTCCCTAGAGAAAGCTGCAAAACTCTTAAGAGTTAATTCATAGTGCCGATTTGCTGGAAATTGACTATTTGTTCAATTCAAAGATTGATTACTATGCCAATAATAGGTTTGTTGCATGTTATTTGGACAGTTAAAGATCTTGCTGTACAAATATAGTTTTGAGGAATGTTTGTGATCATTTATTTCTCTGATGAATTGCTTTTGGCTGCTTTTGTGCCATAGAACATATTTCTTTGTGCTTACTGTCCTGTGCTCATGTTCATTATTTCTTCTTTGGCAGGGCACCTACAATATCCAAATATTTTCATTGGTTGTTCTATTGTCAACCATGTTCATATACAACCAGGTATATTTCTGAATGAATGACTGAGCATTTTCTATCTCTACTACCAGACTGTTTGCATTTGAAGATGTACAAATCACGAACCCAAAAAAATCAGCCATATCAGACAACAGCATATAGTGACAAAGAGGGGGCAAGTGTAAAACAAGGGTCATTCTAATCAAGACAACTAGACAAGCACAGTCATGACAAACATGGCGAGCTTCCATTCAACTAAAATATTAACAGAATTTAGAGAACCCAAATCTGCTAATTGTAGGATAGTTACAAAATGCCATGTTGCATACAATAGGATAGTTTTTTGATACTTTGATAGGACATCACGCAAGTACTTAAACATGTTTATGCACTCAAAAATTGTCTCAACAGTATCAAACAAGCAACCCAAGTGCATAGCACATGTTTCAACACTAAAATTCAATCCAACAAAGGCCCCAATAATATTAAACAACCACATATATACATACACCATGGACATGGGAGTCATGGACAGAGTTCATGATCTACTGCAAATTGTTAAAAGAGGATATAAACTTAAGTATCAGAATTTAGCTAATGGAACCTTCGCTAACTCATTTTGCATTTTAGTATCAGTCTAGCTAGAAAAAGACTACAAATGCAAAGCAGAATGGCAAGTTAATTATTGAGTACTACTTGTAAGATGTAACTACTAAGGTTCTGTTTGTTTGGATTTTTTCACTGGTTTAAAAGCTAAAGCCTAAACAAATGAATAGCTTTTTATCTGGGCTTTTCAAAAGTCATAAGTCTTCATATAACTAAAAGCCAAAAGCCACTGAAGGGAGGCTTTTTTGGCTTATTGATAGTTGGTTTTAGACTAATAACGCTAAAGTTAGATAAAATTACCCACCTCTATCACGTACAACAGCCATTAGCTTTTAAATTGTTTAAGCCAAAAAAGCTGACTTTAAGCTATAAACTAAAAAACCTAAACCTAAACAAACAGAGCCTGAGAGAATAAAGACTTCTTATCAGGAGCTTATGCCTTTTTTATCAATGATATGAGATCATTTATTTCTTAAACAACCGGTTACATATGAAACCGTTGAGCTTAAATTTCCTTGCAAAAGCTACTAAAAGGCTAGTCACCAGTCAGATTCACTACTAAATGATGCCAATTCAATCATCCCTACCTTTTTTCTATTTTCAAAAGGCGCATATGTACTTAGCGGTAGTTTCCATTCATGATTCATCCATATCTTCATGTCTCTTTCATTATTTTCTACATCATGTTATATCCACGATGTCGTGCTATGTATCTTAATATTTCTATATCATGCTACGTATTCAAATATTTGTAAGTATGTTTCCTCTAATCGTTTTGTACAACATGCTAGGTCATCTTCTTCCGTACGAGCCATTAAGCGTTGCTTCTTCGAATTTTTCCTTACTAATTTATCTCTGCCTTGTTATTTTCTATTTTCTACTTAAAAACGAAATGAAGGGAGCCAAATGCATCAACAATATGTTGTTTCGGTAATTTTGTGTGTCGGCGACATTAGCTTCCTCATTTCTCTCTGAATCATTTTCCATGCCATTCGTTAGTCGTTACAAACAAAATTCGATTATAAAATTAATACTCTATTTAGTAAAAAAAATATTTCGCACAATATTTTCTGCTGTTGTCATTTTTATCTAAAAATTTTGTTCGCTTCTCTATTTTAAAAAGGAATTAAAAATTTGAACACGGGACTATTTTCTGAAATAACATCCAGCAGGGGACCGGAACAGAAAATCTTTTGGCTGGCAGTGGTGCTAGGCCACCCTAGCGCGCGTCGCGTGGCGTCGGCTTTCTAGCGCTCGGAGGCCGTTGGAAATTTTCCCACCTGCACCGTACCATCCGATCGGTCGAATCTAGCGGCCTCCAACCGTTGAAAAATTTCCAGCATCCGAATCCAGCACTCGGCGTCCGTAGAAAAAAAAAGGCCAGCGCTATGGTGGCGTGACAAATAATACAGCGCTCAGCATCCGCTGAATTTTACATGAATAGAGCTATTTTTAAAAATTCATCGGGACGAAGACCATGCACAAAAAAAATGAGTCAGACGGTCTGTACAATAAAAAAATTCCATACTAGGACATCCGAAACGAAGTGCTTGCCAAAGTTGCCGAGCATGCTGCGCTTTAACTCGCACTCTGTCCTGGCGGTGGCGGCACGCGTGATGCTCCGACAGAACGTGATCTACCATTTTTTTAACCGTCCAGAGTACTTGGAAACGCTACGACGTTCTGAAGCGACGTGCGATGCATCGGCATATGGCCATCGAGTGAGCTGAATCCAACCCACAAAAAGAAGTAAGAGTACTGCTCGCTCCGGCTAAATTTTTATATAGATACGGTTAAATTTTTGAACTTTTGAGGGTCAATATTTTTAAAATAATTAAATTAGATATTTAAAAATAATACGTGTAGATTTGTTTCAAAAGTACTTTCATAATATTATAATTTTATTAAATTTTATAAAAATATTATAATAGAAATTAGTGGTAAAAACTGTTTTTTAAAACCAAGTTGATATTAGAAACGATAAACATTTGTATTAAATCACGAGCCCAGTCGATCAATATTAATTATAAAGTCGCCGATTCTACAATTCTAGAAGCATGCACTTTGAACTCTAGAATCACGTGCTTTGAATTCAACTCCCAGTTCGCGTGGTCAGTCGCAGACTCGCAATCGCAACTCGCATGTCCGCACCCGTGAGACGGCAATCGCGGTTCGGAACAGTATACGTTTATATTAACGTTTCCGTCTTAACACGTCGATAGCTGCGACCGAGGAATGCTAGCTTAGGCTTCCGTCAGGCGTCGATCTTCTAGAAGCCGTGTTCTAGAAGCAGACTCGGGATATTTGAACTTTGAAGAGGCTTGGGAGGTGCTTCTATACTTTTTTTTTCACAACTATATAAATATTAAAATATAAATAAAAGGTAGATGGTGATTATTTATCTCTTCGTTTGTTTCAAAATTTATACAACTTGTATTAGAAGGAAAAATATTGAAACACTGCTTAAGAAGTTTACGTGCTGAGAGAGTTTTGCCTCAGTAGGAATTGGTGTATTAAAATGTACTCCTACATATCATTATTAGAAAGTTGTGCATACATTAGAGTGTAAAAGAAGGGTAGGTAGTGATTACTTACATATATTTGTATAACTTGTATTAGAAGGATGATGCATAGAATCACTGCTTAACTTATTATTACTATTATTAAGAAATTCATACAACACCATAAACTTTGGTCGAAAGTTCATTTAGCATCCTAAATTATGAAACCAGACATTTGATCCCTAAACTTTGCAATTTGGTTAACATTATAATCCGATTTTGTATAATTGTATTGCCTGTGCGGTGCAATGAGTAGGCAGTTTTGCTATGTTAGGTCAATGACAGGTAGATCCCACATGCGCTTCTCTCCCGCAGAGCTTCCTATCATGCTTTCATGGTTGTTGGCCCTGCAGCTCCCTCTCCCTATTTCGATTTGTAAGAGAAACTTCTATAAGTTCCATTTGTTATTCACCTAAAATTACACTAGCGTGTCGTCTTATGTGGTAAAACCGTTCACTCATCACTCTACGCGAGCAATATTATTATACAAAATCAGGTCAGGGTATTATTTGAACTGGATTGCAAAATTCGAGAGTCAAATAGTTAGTTTTGTAGCTTAAGATACTAGACGGACTTTTGAGCAAAATTTAAGATGAGGTATGGACCTTTTTTTTCAGTTATTATCGGCAGTCAGATCTTGGATTAAAGAAAGCGGAAAAAACACCGTCGAGTCAGGATACGCACGTGTCTTTTGAGGAAACTTCGCACTGATGGACGCATAAACACTACACTACGAATCAAGTCTCAAGATTCAGTTAAGTTGCCCTTGCTTAAAAGTTGTTCTGAAGCGACGTGCGATGCATCGGCATATGGCCATCGAGTGAGCTGAATCAACCCACAAAAAAAGTAAGAGTACTGCTCGCTCCGGCTAAATTTTTATATAGATACGGTTAAATTTTTGAACTTTTGAGGTCAATATTTTTAAAATAATTAAATTAGATATTTAAAAATAATACGTGTAGATTTGTTTGAAAAGTACTTTCATAATATTATAATTTTATTAAATTTTATAAAAATATTATAATAGAAATTAGTGGTAAAAACTGTTTTTTAAAACCAAGTTGATATTAGAAACGATAAACATTTGTATTAAATCACGAGCCCAGTCGATCAATATTAATTATAAAGTCGCCGATTCTACAATTCTAGAAGCATGCACTTTGAACTCTAGAATCACGTGCTTTGAATTCAACTCCCAGTTCGCGTGGTCAGTCGCAGACTCGCAATCGCAACTCGCATGTCCGCACCCGTGAGACGGCAATCGCGGTTCGGAACAGTATACGTTTATATTAACGTTTCCGTCTTAACACGTCGATAGCTGCGACCGAGGAATGCTAGCTTAGGCTTCCGTCAGGCGTCGATCTTCTAGAAGCCGTGTTCTAGAAGCAGACTCGGGATATTTGAACTTTGAAGAGGCTTGGGAGGTGCTTCTATACTTTTTTTTCACAACTATATAAATATTAAAATATAAATAAAAGGTAGATGGTGATTATTTATCTCTTCGTTTGTTTCAAAATTTATACAACTTGTATTAGAAGGAAAAATATTGAAACACTTTGCTTAAGAAGTTTACGTCTTTGAGAGAGTTTTGCCTCAGTAGGAATTGGTGTATTAAAATGTACTCCTACATATCATTATTAGAAAGTTGTGCATACATTAGAGTGTAAAAGAAGGGTAGGTAGTGATTACTTACATATATTTGTATAACTTGTATTAGAAGGATGATGCATAGAATCACTGCTTAACTTATTATTACTATTATTAAGAAATTCATACAACACCATAAACTTTGGTCGAAAGTTCATTTAGCATCCTAAATTATGAAACCGGACATTTGATCCTAAACTTTGCAATTTGGTTAACATTATAATCCGATTTTGTATAATTGTATTGCTGTGTAGGTGCAATGAGTGGCGATTTTGCTATGTTAGGTCAATGACAGTAGATCCCACATGCGCTTCTCTCCCATGAGCTTCCTATCATGCTTTCATGGTCATGGTTGCCTGCAGCTCCCTCTCCTATTTCGATTTGTAAGAGAAACTTCTATAAGTTCCATTTGTTATTCACCTAAAATTACACTAGCGTGTCGTTTTATGTGGTAAAACCGTACACTTATCACTCTACGTGAGCAATATTATTATACAAAATCAGGTCAGGGTATTATTTGAACTGGATTGCAAAATTCGAGAGTCAAATAGTTAGTTTTGTAGCTTAAGATACTAGACGGACTTTTGAGCAAAATTTAAGATGAGGTATGGACCTTTTTTTTCAGTTATTATCGGCAGTCAGATCTTGGATTAAAGAAAGCGGAAAAAAAACACCGTCGAGTCAGGATACGCACGTGTCTTTTGAGGAAACTTCGCACTGATGGACGCATAAACACTACACTACGAATCAAGTCTCAAGATTCAGTTAAGTTGCCCTTGCTTAAAAGTTGCCAGCAGATGGAGGTTACTAGGATAGTTTGCGCGGTGTATACGTCACGTGCGTTATTTTTTCGCGAGAAAAATTTTGTTTTTTTTCCATCAACGTTTTTTTAAAAAATAATCGAGGAAACGCGTGAAATGGTTGAAAAAACAAAAGTGCATCTATGTTTGCGCTAAATCGAAAGGTCCTTTCGTGTAAAACAGTCGGAATGATCCAAACGTCAATACGTTTTTTTTCGGTATCTATTTAGGGTCCTCTCACGAAAGATCCAAACGTCAATACATTTTTTAACACGCGGTAGCGTGTCATTTCGAAGAAAAAATTCTTTTTTCGGTGTTTTATTTTTAAATCGTCGAAATAATGGTAAAATTTGAAAGAACATAATTTTTTATCGGCGTAACCGCGCTGCGTATCATTTTCATAGATTTTTTTTTTTTGGCGTTTTATTTTTAAATCGCTGAAATAATTTATTTTTTAAATCGCTGAAATAATGAGCTTAAACGGCTAAAGAACACAATTTTTTTCATAGCGTAACACGCTTGCAGCGTGTCGTTTTTAGAAAAAAATTCTTTTTTTCGCTGCGTTTTATTTTTAAATCGTCGAAATAATGAGTTAAAGCTAATTTGAAAGAACACAAAATTTTTCGCGCGAAAACACGCCGCGACGCGAGCTGCTTTTTTTTCGTAGAAAAAATTTTTTTTTTCGACGGCGTTTTATTTTTTAAATCGTCGAAATAATGAGCGAAACGGGAAAAAATAGAGAGATAGAATTGTAGAAATATCTCTTTCGACGATTTATTTGAAAAATATTGGAAACCGAGTTGAAAAACCGTGGTGGGAAAAAAGTCTAGAGGGAAAAGGGTGAAAAATTATTAGAGATGACAACCTTCTTTTGTCGAGGCTAACACTCTACGCGTTCACCGAGTAATAATACATGGTTTAAAAAATATTAGAGATCAAGATAGGAAATCGAGGTGGGGAAAAAGTCTAGATATAAAGCTGAACACATATTTCTAGTGACGAAAACATTTTTTCCCGGGAAAACACGGAGAAAGGACCTAGATGTAAGGAGCAAGGACACGAATAGTGCGTTTTGGACTGTCGCTATCTGAAAAAAAAATTAGAAAAGGGCTTTGTTCGCGATTTGAATTTAACGGAGCTTCTTTACGTAAACGGCAGTATACGAGGACCCAAACGTGATTTTCGGAGAAAATATCTTTCTCTCACAAAAAATCGCGAAGGACCTATTCGTAATTTATAAAAGGGCCAAAATGTAATTTTTTTTAGCCTAGCCGGTTGGCGCTCAAGCCGAGCCGCCGGCTCGGCTCAAACAACGGAGAGGCGCGGAAAACTCCCAGATTTAGGCGAGGTATAAAAAAAAAAAAAATTTCGGTGGTGTTTTATATTTTAAATCGCTGAAATAATGAGTGAAACGGTTGAAAGAACACAATTTTTTTCGCGGCGTAACACTCATGCGTGCACCGTTCACCGTGAAAAAAATTTTTTTAATAGCGTTTTATTTTTTAAATCGTCGAAATAATGAGCGAAACGACTGAAAGAACACAAAATTTTTCGTGGCGTAACACGCCGCACGTGCCGTTTTTTCGTAGAAAAAATTTCTTTTTTTTCGACGGCGTTTTATTTTTTAAATTGTCGAAATAATGAGCGAAACGGAAAAAAATAGAGAAATAGAGCTGTAGAAATATCTTTTTCGACGAATTATTTGAAAAATATTGGAGACCGAGCTGGAAAACCGTGGTGGGGAAAAAGTCTAGAGAGAAATGGGTAAAAAATTATTAGAGATGACAACATTCTTTTGTCGAGCCTAACACTCTACGCGTTCACGAGTAATAATACATGGTTTAAAAATATTAGAGATCAAGATAGGAAATCGAGGTGGGGAAAAAGTCTAGATATAGAGTGAACACATATTTCTAGTGGCGAAAACATTTTTCACGGGAAAAAAACGGAGAAAGGACCTAGGCGTAAGGAGCAAGGACTGAATAGTGCGTTTTGGACTGTCGGATCGACGGAGAAAAAATTTAGGAGGTATGAAAAAAATTTTTTTTTTGGTGTTTTATTTTTAAATCGCTGAAATAATGAGCGAAATGGTTGAAAGAACACAATTTTTTTTGGCGTAACACGCGTGTAATCGTTTTCAGAGAAAAAATTCTTTTTTAATTGCGTTTTATTTTTAAATCGTCGAAATAATGAGTAAACAATTAAAAGAACACAAAATTTTTACGGCGTAATACGCCGACGTGCCGATTTTTCAGAAAAGATTTTTTTTTTTCAAAGCGTTTTATTTTTAAATCGTCGAAATAATTAGCGAAACGGGAAAAAATAGAGAGATAGAGCTGTAGAAATATCTCTTTCGAAGAATTATTTGGAAAATATTGGAGACCGAGCTGGAAAACCGTGGTGGGGAAAAAGTCTAGAGGCGGTGGGGAAAAAGTCTAGAGGGAAAAGGGTGAAAAATTATTAGAGATGACAATCTTCTTTTATCGAGGCTAACACTCTACGCGTTCATCGAGTAATAATACATGGTTTAAAAAATATTAGAGATCAAGATGGGAAATCGAGGTGGGGAAAAAGTCTCGATATAGAGTTGAACACATATTTCTAGTGACGAAAATATTTTTTCCCGGGAAAAAAAGGAGAAAGGACCTAGACGTAAGGAGTAAGAACTTAAATGGTACGTTTTTAGACCTGTCCGCTATCCTAAAAAATTAGAAAAGGGCTTATTCGCGATTTGAATTTAACGGGAGCTTCTTTCTATAAAACGGCGCACGAGGGACCCAAATGCGATTTTCAAAGAAAATATCTTCCTCTCACAAAAAATCGGGAAGGACCTATTCGTAATTTATAAAAGGGCCAAAACGTAATTTTTTTTGAGCCGGCTCAAACGACGGAGAGGCGGAAAACTACCAGATTTAGGAGAGGTATGAAAAAAATTTTTATGGCGTTTTATTTTTAAATCATTGAAATAATGAGCGTAAACACTGAAAGAACACAATTTTTTTTGGCGTAACACGCCCAAGCGTTGTTTTTTCAGAGAATTTTTTTTTTTTACTGCGTTTTATTTTTAAATCGTCGAAATAATGAGCGAAACATTTGAAAGAACACAAAATTTTTCAGCGGCGTAACACGCCAAGACGCGTCGCTTTTTACCGAGAAAAATTTTTTTTTTTCGATGGCATTTTATTTTTTAAATCGTCGAAATAATGAGCGAAACGGAAAAAAATAGAGAGATAGAGCTGTAGAAATATCTCTTTTGACGAATTATTTGGAAAATATTGGAGACCGAGCTGGAAAACCATGGTGGGGAAAAAGTCTAGAGGCGGTGGGGAAAAAGTCTAGAGGGAAAAGGGTGAAAAATTATTAGAGATGACAACCTTCTTTTGTCGAGGCTAACACTCTACGCGTTCACCGAGTAATAATACATAGTTTAAAAAATATTAGAGATCAAGATAGGAAATCGAGGTGGGGAAAAAGTCTAGATATAGAGCTGAACACATATTTCTAGTGACGAAAACATTTTTTTCTCGGGAAAAAACGGAGAAAGGACCTAGACGTAAAGAGTAAGGACCTGAATGGTACGTTTTTGGACCTGTCCGCTATCCTGAAAAATTAGAAAAGGGCTTGTTCGCGATTTGAATTTAACGTGAGCTTCTTTCCGTAAAACGGCGCACGAGGGACCTAAACGCGATTTTCGGAGAAAATATCTTCCTCTCACAAAAAATCACGAAAGACCTATTCGTAATTTATAAAAGGGCCCAAACCTATTTTTTTTTTAGAGCCGGTCGACTTGGCTCAAACGACGGAGAGGCGCGGAAAACTCCCAGATTTATGAGAGGTATGATTAGTACCATTCTAGAAGGTCCAAAGTTCAGCTGGTTCAGTGCTGCATGTGAATTATATTGTTTCAAGACTGGCAAGCTTGAATGAATAGTTGCCCGATTGATTTGTGATGCAAACTAACTTCGATTCGTGTGGCGCCCTGGGCTCAACAGATCAGTGTCTCGTCATATTACTGAACGAAGAAATAGCGGTCAAAAAGATTTGAAAAATAACGTCTTCGAATAATAAGCCAAACAATCACTATTGTTCAAGCACGAAAGAAAAGCTGAAAAAACTGGAACCTCATTAAGCCAAGTGCAGCAAAGGTTATAAGCGGAGGCTTGTTTCCTGTTTGGTAGAGCTCTCTCGATCTGTTAGAAGTGCCAAGTGCGAAAGTGATTCTCTAACGAATCCATAGGATAAACTCTACCACTCTTTGTTGGGAGTGAATCGGAGGCTCTAGTTCATTTAGAATCACTTCACGAGAATTACCCTGGGAGCGATTATCAGAAAACTGTTGTTTGGCAGAGGACCTTAGCAGACATGGGTGGCCAAATACGCTTCTCGTCTGACATGAACTAACTACATCACAGAACACATGGTGTCTCCGCCGTCAACGGATTTGAAAGCAAGAAAATCCCACAATAATTCTAAATTCTAGAAATTCTCACATTAATCAAAAGAAAAATAGAAGGATCTCCACTATTTATTTTGATGGGGCTATATTATAACGATGTAGATTAATTATATATAACAAATGCAATTGTATTTCAATCATTGTAAGTAGAGTTGTATATCAAAGAAAAGATCCCCACCACTTATTTTGGTGGGGACCAAATTATAACAGTGCAAATTAATCATATATAAATAGAGTTATATAACAAGTAAAATTTGTATTTCAATCATTGAAAATAGAGTTATTTATATAAAAGACAATTATATCATAATATCTAGACGTGTAGTTAAGCGGGTAAGCATACTAGTTTTATGAAAAGGAGAGAGAGTGTTGCTGAGGGCTTTTAAATATAACACTGTGAGTTGGCGATACTTGATTACTTAGACGTCATTAACATTTAGAGACGTCATTAATATTTAGAGTGCATGAATTTAACAGCAAACAATTAAAATAGATTCTAATAGAAATCGAAAAAAAATCCTATTGTTCCAAGCAGAGTTACAGTTTTTTAATACAAGAATCTAGACGTTACGCATGTCCTGCCGACCAAACAATTCTGCACGCCTCCCTGACGAAATGGCGGAAACCTCAGGGGCGGATGTAGGAGGCGTCGGGTATGTCCCAGCACCTTCAAAACTTTGAAAAATGATACAAGCATCTTCTACTTCAGAACAATGACTACGCATGTCCTCCTGATCTTTCTGTTGACACTGTCAATTTTCCCAAGGTTTCTTGCCGAAGGCATCGGGTCACACAGGTTGGGTTCCTGGTAGGTACTACTGTCCCATTTTGATCCTAGGCATTGACAGATTTCTGCAAAAGTTTTTCTTCTCAGGGATATGCACGTTGCTCACAATTAGCGATATCGACATGCAGGTGTGCGCTTGTCCTGAACGCAAGCTACAACGCCCGGGACCTGATCGGGAGATGCACACCTTTGATCGAACGAACGCGCCGAGCTGAAATCTAGAAAGGGCATCGCAGTAGCAGTCCTCTCCCGGTTCTTGCTCCTGCTCAATCCATGCAGCTCGCATTGGCATTGTTTGGTTGGCGTGTTGCAGAATGTTGGTACTACTACTACTACCCGCTGGCCTGCTACATACAGACTACGGAGCCGCCACCTACCGTTGCCAAACGGCAATAAGCCATCTCTCGTCTAGTCATTTTCTGGTCGTTTAGTCCTGGGATCATTTTATGGTCGTTTAGTTTGGCAAGCAAGAACTTTCGCCCAACCCAACCATGTAGCCCGAGACGGTGTCGCGCGTCCTTGTGTGACTATCCACGCGCGCACAGCGAGGTACAGTGAACGTATATTTCCCGGACATGTCAGCGGTCAACGTGCCGTGTGCGCGCGCAGATATATATACAACACACACTGCCCTAGCTCTTTGCACCAAGCTAGGCGCAGTACGCTTTCACTTACAGGCTGCAGATCAACGCGCGCGACCAACCGCCTCGCGATGGCGGCCGGGGAGATCACGCCGTCGGGGAGCCGGCGGAGCTGGCTGTCGGCGGGCGCGGCGTCCATCACGCGGTCGCTGCGCGAACAGGACGACCCGTTCCGGCGGTCGGCGGCGAGCCGCGGCGACGCCGACGACGAGGAGAACCTGCGCTGGGCGGCGCTGGAGAAGCTGCCGACGTACGACCGCATGCGGCGTGGCATCATCCGGAAGGCGCTGGACGACGGGAAGAGCTACGCGCCCGACGAGGTGGACATCTCCAACCTGGACCCGCGCGACGGCCGCGAGCTCATGGAGCGGGTGTTCAAGGCCGCCGAGGACGACAACGAGCGATTCCTCCGGCGGTTCAGGGACCGGCTCGACCTGTAAGTACTGCGCAGTACACGTACTCGTAAATTAGCGCGTCCAGGTAATTAACCACGCATGCATGAGAATATATAATTTAACTAGTTGGCCCTGTTTAACCTCGTGTCATTGCGCACCGTTAATTTCTTTGTTTCTTTTTCATTGATCGTGAGCGTTTTCGTTTTCGTTAAGCAACATTTTTAAGGAAACTTATTGTCTTTAAAATGGAAAAGTGCATGATTCGACTCGGGAGTTGCCGGTCAGCACGTAGCTCTGAGTTTACAGGAATTTTCTGAATTCTCACCGGAATTGAAGTTGAACTAGCAATTTCCTAGCTACATGCCTACATATTATTTTTACGTTCCAAACATAACATACTGTAACTACGTACCGATGCAGGGTTGGCATCGAGCTTCCGCAGATCGAGGTGCGGTACGAGCACCTCTCCATCGAGGCGGACGTCCACGTGGGCAAGCGCGCACTGCCCACGCTGCTCAACGCCGTCATCAACGCCATCGAGGTATTTAAGAGCTTCGAATGCCAACGAATGGGGGAACCTCTGTTTTCTTCTTCTTCTTCTTCTTCTTCATCATCATCTTCCAGTGTTGTTTTTATTTGTGAGGGGACCTTTTGTTCCAGCCTGACGTGGAATTTATCGGCCATATACCGTTGGGTTGGAAATAGATAGCTTGGATCGATGTACGTTAGTCAATCACGTTTTTCCGAGGTTTGATTTTTAGTACCACCCCCGCCAGCCGATCATTCTGTCTTCCAATCGAGGTCCCTGTCAAACGGAGATGAACGGTGTTACAGGAGAGAGGATAATGAGGGAACGAAAGCTCCTCCCTTCTATAAGGAAAAAAGAAAAACAGAGGAAAAGACTCCTTCTAGATAGAAACAGCGAGTGGGATTGGGATTCCCGTGCGTTCATGGTCCGATCATGTGCTGAACTTCTGCTCTCCTACCTCTGAAAAAACAAATTAAGCGACTTCTCTTCGTCATAGACCTCACATCATTCTATGTCATTCTTTAACGGTGAACGTGTCGTCACTATATACATTGGTTGCTGGTAGCAAGTGATATATGTATAAAGTAATTCAAGAAAAAAATCATCGTTGTATTTAGTTGCTTGAATAGAACGTTTTATTCTGAATATAGAGACATAAATTTTAGAAATATTCTCTTTAGATGCTCAATTATTTTATTCACCAAAAATAATAAAACCAAGTGGCATGAAACCATCTTATTGGATTATTCCATCTTATCTCATCAGCTAAACACAACCTTAGTTATCCTTGCATTTAGCTCAGTGTGAATTTCTGCGTGTGCAATATATGGTCGCAACTGGCTTTGCTCCTACTGCACGAAAGCAACAGTTCTGTTAGTTTAGTCCTTTTTTGGGGTGTACTTTCAAAGAAATAAACGAATTCATACATTAGGGACAGGAAGGTCTTCACACCTAGTAAAAGAAAGAAAAGAAAAAAATTAAACAATTTAAGCCAACCAAGGCTTGTTCGGCGAGCCTAGAAGCAAAAACGGCGAAGCCGCAATTCCACTCTGAGGGTGCGTTTAATTGGTATGTATAATTTTATATTCATCTGGAATCTAATATTTCTCTCAATATGATTACCGGTAAACATATTACTAGTAATCTAAGATTCTAACGTTTGATTGCTTCGAAATAAACTATAAAATAGTCTTAAACATTTCATAACTCAAACCAACAAGTCCACAAATTTAAATTTTTGTATTTGAAATTTTAAACTTTGAATGTTCATATTTATAAAGTCTAAATTAAAAAAAAAATTTCAAAATTTAAAATTGTAACCATAAAATTTGAAAGTCCAAAATTCAAAATTTGAAACTTCCAAAATTAAAATTTATAAAATTTAAAATTTTGGAATTGGAATATATAAAATCTAGAATTGAAAATTACAAAATTTAAGATTTAAAATATCATAAAATGGGATTTCAAAATTTTAAAAAAATTGACTGAATTTAAGACTATAAAATTCAGGATTCAAATTTTGATATTTGGGTTTTGAAATTCATATTTTATAAAATTATTAATTCTATAACTCTGATATTCAAATATTAAAATAAAACATAATTTGGATTTTGAATTTTGAAAGTTTAAAATTTGGCTGCAATACATTAAAGCAAATGATAAAAAAACGCAACAACAAAGATTTTTTTCCGTGGTATTCTAGGATATACATCATTTTCTACCGAAAATACATTCTTATAATTGATGGTAATATAATTCTTAAGATAATCTTGGATTCCTGTTCAGATTCCTACTTAATTTACTAAACAAGATAATCTCGTAGTAGAGAGTAGAGACTTCCTCCGACCAAACCCACTCGAGGCACCAACCGAAGCCATGGAGCCGTCCACCGGCCGACGCCTCCGTCTCGGGCAGCCGCGGCGCGCGCGAGCCCGGCCGCCGTATCCTCGGTGCCCCTACTTCCACGGATTCACGCGTTTGCCCGCCTTGTCTCCTCGCTATTGCGTTGTGCCGTAGGACCTAGGACGACGACTACTGGTACTAGCCCTTGTGTTGTCCTTGTGCCCCCATTCTGTTCCGTGCGGTGCGGGCTCGCGTCGCAGCTGCGTTGGCCGTCCGCAGGTAAATCACGCGCTGCGCTGCGATCCCATTCTTTTCAGTGTTGTGAATTTGTGAATTGTAAGGATCGTAATGATGCAAGTTCAATGAAATTAAGGCTGGCTGCTGGTTGGTATCACCTGTCTGGTGTGTGCTGTGGCTTGTGTTACCTAATACCTATGGCTCAAAACCGCTATCCCTGATGCTTTCTGACAGGGGATCGTTAGCCAGTTCGGTTCGTCGAACAAGAGGACGATTAAGATACTCAAAGATGTCAGTGGCATTCTCAAGCCATCGAGGTACACTCAACTGTTCTTTGAAGCGATTTCGGTTATGGAACCCTTTTAACTAACTAGTGTTAATTTACAGTGATAAATGTCAAAATTACATATCTCTGTTGATTCATAATTCCCAAGTGACACTGTCTGATCTAACCTATTTGGCTTATGCAACCATAGCTGTTCTGAAATTCATGCTTTTTCTCAAATTTTTTTGGTAATAGAATAGAAACATGGCCCGTGCATCGTTGAAATTTTCTATGCAGCCACGTTTTTTTTTTTTTTGAAAGGGAAATGCAGCCACATTATTAGCTCTGCTTGCAAAATTGCTTATAGATGTACAATATTACTGCTGACCATATTTGTGAAATTATTTCTTTTAATTGTCATCCAATTAGTTGCTTTACTGTTATTTGATAAAAGTAGAATATTGTCACTGTTCTTTGGAACTATTGTATTAAACTACTTATGTCAGGATGACACTTCTTCTTGGACCTCCATCATCAGGGAAAAGCACACTTATGCGAGCACTAACTGGGAAGCCTGATAAAAATCTCAAGGTTTCACTTTTATTCTTGTTGTTTAGTCGACTTTCTTCTGATTATGTATGCGTGCCATAAGCTAAGTCACTCAACTGCTACAGGAGTCTGGCAATATCACATACTGTGGTCATACGTTTTCAGAGTTCTATCCTGAGAGGACTAGTATGTATGTCAGTCAGCATGATCTACACAATGCAGAGATGACAGTAAGAGAGACATTGGACTTCTCGAGACGATGCCTAGGTATTGGTGCCAGATATGATATGCTCTCAGAATTAGCAAGACGGGAGCGAAATGCAGGCATTAAGCCTGACCCTGAGATTGATGCTTTCATGAAGGCTACAGCAGTAGAAGGAAAGGAGACTAATGTTATAACTGATCTTACTCTCAAGGTGAGGTTCTATTGTTCTTTAACTTTCTTTTATCTATCTATTAAAATGAAGTTGTGCTTGAATTTGTTTTCTATTAACATTTTTTTACAAGAAGTGCACATGTATCACTTTGATAGTGGCACACATATGAAACCTAGTACTTCTGTTCCTGATGCAATTATGCAAACTGAGTCTCCACAATCATATGTGATTCGCTGTGCTAATTGAGCTTATAAAACTCTGCAGGTGCTTGGGCTTGACATTTGTGCTGATATTATTGTTGGTGATGAAATGAAAAGGGGCATTTCTGGTGGCCAAAAGAAACGTGTGACAACTGGTATGCGTGCTTATCATGCACATTAAATATAACAGAAATGATTGACCATTTCCTTCGTAAAATTATATTCGCACACTACATCTTTAGTCATACCTAGTATAACCTAGATATAGAGAATTCTCTGCATAAACTGGCAGTTATTTATCTCAAATAGATTTTGGGATTTCCGTGTGTATATCCTTTCTCCAGTGATCGGGCTACGATTTTACCCAGTGGGATCTAATTACACATGATACAACCCTGTTAGGTCTACTCCTTGTATTTCTCAGTACATTTATTACTATAATTCAACAAAATATTGCAACGACTTATGCTATCAGTCTACAAGGTGGCTGCACCAGTGCTTTTCTCTGTTAAAATATTGCTAACTGTACTTTTTTCTGAGTTATTGTGCATGAAATGTTTCATCGCTTGCATAAGGAATCCTGGTATTATGTTATTCACATATCAACAGTCATAAGCTTGTACTTTTGAATTTGCTTTGATTATAGGGGAGATGTTAACTGGACCTGCAAGAGCTTTATTCATGGATGAAATATCTACTGGGCTTGATAGTTCTAGCACATTTCAGATTGTCAAATACATCAGACAGATGGTCCATGTGATGAATGCTACAGTGATGATCTCTCTCCTCCAGCCTCCGCCTGAGACCTACAATCTATTTGATGACATCATTCTGCTATCAGAAGGGTACATAGTTTACCATGGGCCACGAGAGAACATCCTTGAATTCTTTGAGAGTGTTGGTTTTCGGTGTCCTGAACGGAAAGGAGTGGCTGACTTCCTTCAAGAGGTGACTTCCAGGAAAGATCAAGAGCAGTACTGGTACCATGACCAGGAACATTATCATTATGTGTCAGTTCCTGAATTCGCTCAGCTTTTCAAGAAATTCCATGTCGGGCAGAAGCTCCAGAAAGAGCTGCAAATTCCTTACGACAAATTTAAAACACATCCTGCTGCGCTGGTTACCAAGAAGTATGGGTTATCTAGCTGGGAGTCACTCAAGGCAGTGTTGTCAAGAGAATGGTTGCTGATGAAGCGCAACTCCTTCCTCTACGTATTCAAGTCTTTTCAATTGCTTGTCCTGGGACTTGTAACCATGACTGTATTTTTCAGAACAAAGATGCCCCACAGGAAATTTTCTGATACCACCAAATTTAGCGGTGTTTTGACTTCTTCTTTGATCACAATCATGTTCAGCGGACTTGCCGAGCTTCAAATGACTATAAAAAAGCTACCAGTATTCTACAAACAGAGAGACTACTTGTTCTTTCCAGCATGGACCTTCGGAGTTGCAAGCATACTCTTAAAGCTTCCTTTTTCGCTTCTGGACACATCCATTTTTACAGTAGTCACATATTATGTTATAGGTTATGCACCTGCTCCAGGAAGGTAGCTGATCTACTTCTTCCTTCCCGCACCTTTTCATTTTAAATAATTTTATATGAGGAGGCTTTGTTGTAGTTTTTTTGTAATTGATGAATTCATCTGTCCTGTCTACTGATTTCAGGTTCTTTAGCCAGCTTCTAGCATACTTTTGGACCCACCAGATGGCCGTGGCCATGTTCCGGTTGCTAGGTGCAATTTTAAAAACGATGGTCGTAGCTAATACATTCGGAATATTTGTGCTGCTCATTGTTTTCATGTTTGGAGGATTTCTCATCCCCAGAAGTAAGTATGTCATTGTGTATTTTAGTCCCCTAGGCACAATAAGTTAACTAGCCTCAGTTATGGTTCGTTAGAAACAAAATAACTCCCTTGAAGATAGATTGAAACTTTATTGTTGAGGTTTTCATCCTATTTCCTCTGAAGATTCCAATGTGGACTACTATTAACTTCCGTTTCTTACTGGATTTATTGACATTTATGTGCATAGGTGACATTAAACCATATTGGATCTGGGGATACTGGACATCTCCCATGATGTATAGCAACAATGCCATATCAGTCAATGAATTCCTTGCCAGTAGGTGGGCTATTGTAAGTTTTCTTTTACCACACTATTTTTCTTTCTCTAAATTTAATATTTTTCTATATTAGATACAGACAAAAGCACAAAACCATTGATCACAAGGCAAATATTTCTGATTTATTTTGTTAGTATGCACACACCAAAGAAAAATCAGAACATCTCATAAGTTTTGTCACTTCAAATTTCGAGGATGTTGATATATCTGGACATAATAGAATCTGGAACTAATATCATTTCTTAACTGCAGCCAAACACTGACAGAAACATTGTTGCACGGACGGTCGGGGAGGCTTATCTAAAATCCAAAGGCTACTTTACGGGTGAATGGGGGTATTGGCTTTCCATTGGGGCCATCATAGGATTTATGATTCTTTTCAACATTCTCTACCTTTGCGCTCTTACATTCCTGAACTGTAAGCACCTTTCCTTTTCCTGGCATTTTCACTTGTTTGATGCCTAGGTGAAACACTTATAATCTATTTTTTTCTTACAGCTGGTGGCAGTTCGAATACTGTGGTTTCTGATGATGCCACAGAAAATGAATTGAAAGCAGAATCAGCAAATCAAGAACAAATGTCCCAGGTTACCCATGGTAAGATAGCAGCAGATGCATCTCTGTGTCATCTTCAATCCATATTGTTTACCTCATCTCCATTTTGTATCAAGTTGTGGATGTTTTCCATTTTTTCAAGAAGGCCCCATTTGGGTGGGAATTCTAGGAAGTTAGGGAAGGAAACATCCACTCTCACTGGATGTTTGGTTTCATATGAAATTTCTAAGAGGATCCTACATTTCAAATGGGCTGTAAATTATGTTATGGCTTGATTCATCATTCATATATGCAGCTCACACTGGCATATTTATTTGCATGCAGTTTTGTTTCTACTACTATTTTTAATCTGTTTATGAATCTGTCATCTCAAAATTTATTCTGCTTCCACATCATTGTGTAAGGTACAAATGGAGCAGCAAAAAGGAGAACTCAGACAGGAATGGTGCTGCCATTCCAGCCTCTTTCACTTTCTTTCAACCACATGAACTACTATGTCGACATGCCCGCTGTAAGTTGATCTTCTAAAAAGGTGCCCCAACTTTTTGACATAACCAGATAGTGCAAAGTAAGTAAGATACATCGAAGCTGGACTACAAATTAGTTTGTTTCGCTTCCTCTTATTAGATAAATATTTGCATCTTTTCTAGCCTGGACATTACCTCTTGAGTCGTGTGATAATCGTCCGTTGAACTAAATGAGTAACTCTTATGGCTTTAATCAATGAATGCAGTACAGATATGAACTTGAAATGCAAAATCTTGCCTTGTAGGAAATGAAGACACAAGGATTCACAGAAAGCCGCCTCCAGCTACTATCTGATATTAGTGGTGCATTTAGACCTGGTGTTCTGACTGCATTAGTTGGTGTTAGTGGAGCTGGAAAGACCACTCTAATGGATGTATTGGCCGGAAGAAAGACAAGTGGAACCATTGAGGGAGATATCAGGCTCTCTGGTTACCCTAAAAAACAAGAAACTTTTGCCCGTATCAGTGGCTATTGCGAACAAACTGATATCCATTCACCAAATGTTACTGTTTATGAATCTCTTGTTTATTCTGCTTGGTTACGCCTTTCCTCAGAAGTTGATGAGAACACTAGAAAGGTATGTGTTCTATTGTTTTTTTGTGGGTTCCATGTGCATGAACTCTTGATGCTTCTAGAGGAAAATAACCATGTTACTTGTAGTTTTGTTTGTGCGCATGGGCGGGGGACAGGTGGGGGAGGGTGCGTGGGTGGGTGGATGCGCATGTGTGTAGTGTGTTGTGTCCATTAACTGACACTGTGCTTATTGATCCCTAATTATGTACTTTTTCAATGTGCTTATGGAAAGAAAAAAGAACAGGTTTCTTTTTTCCTTTAAAAGAGGAATAGTTTTTTTTGGGCTCTACCCTAGCATGAAAACTTTGTAAATTTTGACCTATATTAAGAAAAGTTTTACATATTGAATACCGAGCCTCAATTTGCTGAATACATCCTTTCAAGTTTGTGTAAAGTGAGATGATCCTGAGGCTGGAATGGATTGATTCATTTGAGATTTCTATATGTTGATATATCAATGTGATCTGTATTATGAGTGACATATCATGAGATCCTATTGCTTTTGTTATGGCGTGACATGCCATGGCCAGGATGTGGTGCATGGCAGCATGTCATTAATTAGGATTAGAATAATTAGTTTCCTTACTATTTGGGTTTGTTTCCTTTTAGATTATTTCCATATAATAGGGATTAGTTTCCTTAATAAAAGAATAGGTTTCTTAGGGGTCAAGTCTAGCCATCCCTATAAAAGGACAACACTGTACGTATTATCATTAAGCAAGAGTAAGCCAAAGTTAGTCCCCAACTGGTCGGCAGAAAGATCAGAGCCTCCTTGTTCGTTGAGGAGAGCCCCATCGAGCTTGGATGGCGATCCGTCGCCTTCCTAGCTAACAGGACTTAGAGCCTCTCTTCCACGTCAAGGAAGAGTCCTGCTGGTTTCTAGGTGAGGGAGAGCGCCCTACCTTTGGTCCTCGGACCCATACCCAACCAACGACCATAACAGCTTTTCTATATATACTTCAGTTATACATATTACTTATTACATTGTTATGAACACCTTTTTTGTTTTTGTATGATACTGATACTGATAAAAAGATGCAATATTTTGTATCTTGGGAGTTGAAAGCACTAATTCCTTTTGATAAAATCATTTTCACTGTAGGTGTTTGTGGAAGAAGTTATGTCGCTAGTTGAGCTTGATGTATTGCGTGATGCTCTGGTTGGTCTCCCTGGTGTTAGTGGGTTATCAACAGAACAAAGGAAGAGGCTAACAATTGCTGTAGAACTAGTTGCAAATCCTTCAATTATCTTCATGGACGAGCCAACTTCTGGCCTTGATGCTAGAGCTGCAGCAATTGTTATGCGTACTGTGAGAAACACAGTTAACACAGGACGAACTGTGGTTTGCACGATCCATCAACCCAGTATTGATATCTTCGAGTCTTTTGATGAGGTCCTTGCAAGTTGCAACTTCACTCATGTTCCCTAGCCTTATTTCATCTTTTATTTTTAGCTCTCCAAGTCTATACTGAAAATGGTTATGTTTTTCAGCTTCTATTGCTGAAGAGGGGAGGACGGGTCATATATGCTGGAAAGCTTGGTCACCATTCTGACATACTAGTTGAATATTTCGAGGTGAATTGTCTTTGCTAATATGTATCAGTTTGTGATAACCAAGTTCTAATATGTTATCTATTGGTATTGCTAGTCAGTCACCACTCCACAGCTAGTGTTGGCCCATGCACTTCTTCTGAGAAAATTTTGATGGGATTGCTAACCTGAAAATATGCATATTATTTGGGAATTCTGCTCAATTGTTTTAAGGTCTTTTAGGCCATTTCTAATAATGCAGAAACAGAATATGTAGATAGATTTTGGTGTTCATGGTTGTATATACACACCAACTAGTTGGGATACTTTATGATTTAAAGTCGATATATTTTTGACCGTAGGATTGATTCTTGAAAGCTGTTTTACCCATTTGTGGCATACTCTTTCATATGCCACCTCGGGAATTACCTAAGATATAGGATATAATGATTTGTCATTGGTGAAGATATACAATACATAATATGCAATGGAGAGGACCTTACTTCACGTGAGACAACAAAAGGATACTTCTAATGTATATTCTCCTGCAGGCAATTCCAGGTGTTCCAAAAATCACAGAAGGATATAACCCAGCTACATGGATGCTGGAAGTTAGCTCTCCTCTAGCTGAGGCTCGCCTGAACGTAGATTTTGCTGAAATTTATGCCAATTCTGCACTTTACCGGTAACTAGATTAGCAAAGTTGTTTTATTAACAGATTTTAGTAAAATTGTTCTTGCTTTGACACCATTTAAACTGAATTCTTTGGACGGTCAAACAAACAAAACATTAATTTTCCATTTTTATCCTCTTACATTCTTTCATGAATATGTTCAGGAGCAATCAAGAACTTATTAAGGAGTTGAGCGTTCCACTGCCAGGCAGCCAGGATCTCTCGTTTCATACCAAATATTCTCAAAATTTCCTAAATCAGTGCGTGGCAAATACATGGAAGCAATTCCGATCATATTGGAAGAATCCACCTTTTAATGCTATGCGTTATCTTATGACTATTCTCTATGGTTTTGTGTTTGGTACAGTCTTTTGGCGCAAGGGAAAGAATATGTATGATACTACTCTATATTCCTATTTGTCTTCAAATTCTTTTCATACATCTGTTCTAATTGGTCAGTGCGTGGAATGATGTTAGACCAATGCCCCGCTGCGCTAATGCATCTTGGTTTGATCTATTGATATTTTCAATTTGTACAGAGAATCCCAGCAGGACTTGTACAATCTACTTGGAGCCACCTATGCTGCCGTTTTCTTCCTTGGAGCTGCAAGTTTGCTCTCAATTCTGCCTGTTGTGTCTATTGAGAGGACAGTCTTCTATCGTGAAAAGGCAGCAGGGATGTACTCTCCATTGTCTTACGCGTTTGCACAGGTAATTTTCTAATGAGTACACTTTACTTATTTACTATACTACCCATGTTTTGACTGAAATACTATTATCTGGACAAACGGTAATCTTGTTTCAGATAGAAGTACTTACATCCAAGTTAAGAACAGGCCAGCAAAATGTTGAACAGAAGAGCATCTTCTTTTTCTTTCACAGTTTTCAATTATTTGATAGAGAGGGGAAAATTAATGATTATATATTTTTGTGTAGAAATGTTGAAGTAACTGAGTGCATAAACCATGACTACATTTAAATACTACATGTGCTATTTATACTTTTCCCCAATTATAAGCGAGCGCGTCTAGTTAGCTTCGTATGTGGTGAGCTTTTAGAACGTCTGTAATATACATTTTCATCGTGTTATCTTACAAATAGATTTTCTCTCATGGTTGTTACTAAAATCTTACCTGTACAAAAATATGCACTCAAAACTTCTACCCTGAAACTGAGTGATGTTTACAGGCAGTTGTCGAGTTTGTCTACAGCGCAGCTCAGGGTGTTCTTTATACCATCCTCATCTACGCCATGATTGGCTACGAGTGGAAGGCAGACAAGTTCTTCTACTTCCTGTTCTTTATCATTGCGAGCTTTGTCTACTACACATTGTATGGCATGATGCTGATTGTATGCACTCCCTCCCAAATGCTCGCAAGCATTCTTGTCTCGTTCTCTCTCACTCAATGGAACATTTTTGCCGGGTTCCTCATATCCCGACCGGTAGGCACTTCATTGAGCTCTGGTGTTACAGCACACTTCTCTTGGTACTAACTAGGTTATGACGAGCTTTTGATACATCTCTAAAATGTTTTCGCTATTGCAGCTCATACCTGTTTGGTGGAGATGGTTCTACTGGGCTAACCCGGTTTCGTGGTCCATCTACGGTGTCATCGTATCGCAGTTTGGCAACAACAACAGTGTCGTGACAGTCCCTGGCGAAACTGGCGGTGTGGTGGTGAAGGATTTCTTAAATGACAAGCTGGGCTTTAAGCACGACTTCCTCGGCTACCTTGTGCTGGGGCAAATCGGCTACATCCTCCTCTTCTTCTTCCTCTTCGCATACGGCGTCAAGAAGTTGAACTTCCAGAGACGGTAGGAGGGGGACCAGCCTCATGTGAATCCAAAATCACCTCTTGTCCCGTCATTTTTTGAGTGTGAAGCAAATGCAGCAACCTACTGTACACTACACTTTCCTGCAGAGATATAGTCTAATTGAGAGCAGCTAGCTTGTATTGCATTTCAGATGTAAAATGTAACTGTTCAATGTGATGTAAATGGGTATATGTTCCTTTCCATTACGAATCTCTACTACTTCTAATTACGAGTTGGTGGCGGTGGTCCGTTCTCTCCTCCGGGTATACCCACGAAACCGGCATTGTCCCGATACATTGGCGAACGAAGAAAGTTTTAATTCGGTTGGATATGCATGCATGTGTGATCTACGGCGTATCAGACTCATATCTCAATTAGCCGATTCTATTTTCAAATACTGCACGGTTGATTCTTTTTCTATATACTGTATGCATACAACTTTTGAGTTACCATATGCCTTTGAGTTGCCATATGCATCCTTTCTATTAAATATTTACTTGCATGTGTAGATAAAATCATCTTTTCTTTTTATCTAACACGTATGGTCTTGATTCCGGCCAATCAGTAACATACGTCACGGCTATGCATGAAGCAACTAGATAAGTTTGTTATCTCTATCTCTACTAATTCTAATTAGGAGTTGGTGGTGATACGTCCGTTCTCCACCCTCACTTCGCATGCGCATGCTTTTCGCGTGGCTAAGTGGGAAGTAAGCGATGGTGACTCGATGGATTGGATTGGATCATCCCGTTGTGGAAGGTAAATGAATATGCATGACTCATTTATTGCTTTCCTTTCTTTCATTGATCTGACATTCAAATCGACGACAATTGCCTAGTGCTTTTCGGATTGGATTGATTGATTCCCTTTCGAAGGAAGCAGAGTTTCGATTCACAGAGTTAGGTCTCTTCTCGCCTCTTTCTCTTTTGTTGCCTTCTTTATTCGACGATTTCTTAATCTGGATTCCATAGATATCTTCTCGGTTGTTGAATCTATATAACCCTATCGCTTCTTGCCTCTCCTGCAGATGTGTTGAGTTTATCCGTTGAGCAGAGGTAATGGGTGACCTTCCTGATCTCGTCGATGCGACGCAAGGACAGGTTGTTGGTGGTGGGTGGCGAGATAGACTGGTGGCGCTGCTGGAGCTCGCCGCAGTGGATGATGTTAATAGTCAAGTTGAGGGAGGCGCTCGCGAGAGGAGGCGAGAAGGCGGTGGAGCTGGTTGATGGGGTGGGGTTATGGTATAGCCGGAGTAAGGCGTACAAGCCACGCACGCCGCTGATGGTGGCAGCCACATACAGATGACACGTACCTCTTCAATACCTTTGCGCCCATAGGGCAGCAGATGATGCCTCTTTCGGTCAATTAATCGATCTTGAATTATGGCGTTACAAATTTACAATCAAAGTGATGTGATGTTATTATTTAAATTTGTAAAATTAAAAATAATTTTAAGCTCTAGTTTGTAAATGGGTGCTTGGAATTTGTATGCTTCGATGAGTTGATTTAAACATTTAACCATTGCACATTCAGAGTGAACATTATTATTCATATAAAGTTAGTGCTTTTTGCAAATAATTTTTTATCGCAAATTGAGTTTCTGTTGCATCGTACAGCACATAGTGACGATCATATCTCTTCCTCCTTCGTATTGACCTGTTCCATTTTTTTCCAATAAATAATGATTACTTTTTTTTCCCATTTTAAAGATTGGCAAGTTAGGTGAAAAACCGTGCATTCATGTCTTCTTTCTTCATTACCAGCCATCTTCTCAGTTTATTATTTTTCTTAGTATTTCTTAACGAACTTTTGTATGACCCAACTAGGCAACAAGGGTAGGGACATTACTCCCTCCGTTTCATACATGTGATTCTAACTTTCAAATTTTTGTTTTTAAAAACATGTCATTCTACACTTGTGAGGTAGGCCTGGGCATTCGGTTTTTTCGGTTTTTTCGATTTGGTTTTTTCGGTTTTTTGAAATTTCGGTTTTTCAGATTCGTAAACCGAACCGAAACCGAATAACCGAAAAAACCGAACCGAATTAACCGAATTAATTCGGTTCGGTTTTTCCGGTTAACCGAATAACCGACAGGCAGTACTGATCAGTGATTACTTACGTAACTTACCAAACAAAGTGCATGCAATAAGGGATTAAGGGTGACTAATGACAAGCAAGTGAGCAACTAAAATACATTGTCCACTGTCTAGTAATTACATCAAGTCATCAATACTGATTAGCACATCATATATGATATATCAATACTAATTAGTTGATAAGCAGTAGCGTCAGTGGCTCAGTATCCAGCACGGATGACAAGCAGTAGCTTCAAAAGTTCAAAGCACTAAGCAAGCAAGCAGTAGCGTCAGTGGCTCAGTGCGTCACTTGAAAAGTTCAAAGCATAAGCAGAGGTCCTCGGGATGAAGCGAGATAATCAGATTCAGCCTTCAAAGCGGAGCCAGAGGTGAGCATTCAGATTCAGCATTCAGCTAACTGTGAAATGACAATTGACAAAACAAAATTGTGAGCATTCAGATTCAGCATTCAGATTCAGATTCAAGATCATGGCATATCATTTCCATCTTGTTTTGAAAAAGACAATTCCATAAGCCCCTTCAAAGCCTTCAACTGCTGGACTACTTTTTAAAGAACCAGAGGAAATGTTTGTAGTAATATCTAACAAGGATTCATCAGTACCTGTCATTCATCCTTAACATAACCTATCATGCATCAGTACCTGTCATTCATTAATCAATAGTATATGTTCTCAGCTTGCCTTTGCAAAGAAAGAAAAGAACAATCTGACAGGCCTGCACTATGTAAATTTAAAGAGCAATCGGGCACTGTAAATTACTGAAGAAGACACTCTGCACTATATATGTAAATATGTAAGTTAACATAACCTATCATGCATCAGTACCTGTCACTCATCCTTAACATAACCTATCAATCTATATCATAGTGAGAGAAGACAAAGAATGAACCAACTACAAAATTCCAAGACCACTTAATTTTATCAGTACAAAGAGATGAAGGCACACCAAAGTCACTTCATTTTTTAAACTCTTTCACAAAGATTGGATTGTTGAGCAAGTTACATTTAGATATCACCTTCCTGGCTTCCTTTGGCTTATTAGATAACCTATACGTGGACTAAAATTACCTTTAGAAGAACAAACTGTACCTAAATAAAGCATCAACTATCCCAATTCCCATATCAATCTGTAATGGAAATAAAAGCTAATGGCATGGCAGCTACAGGTATTCGTACGATTGATATTTAGCAAAAGATGATAAGAGGTATGCCATGCTTAATAAGGCACTAACACATTTTGGGAATTGGGATCACCAAACCACTAGATCTTCCAAATTATTTCAGTAGTCTATACGTCATCCATTAATTTTGTTGGACTGTCGAGCCTCAACATCGTACATCGAAATGTAACCTATTGGCTATTGCTCAATATCTATTATACGCTAGGAGGAGGAAGAAGAGAATACAACTGTACTAATAGTAGTGTCCATGATTCTCTTACGATCATTTTTTCTTGAAATATGCCGCTGCAAAGTTCTTACTTCTTAGTTCTAAGATATGCCACTACAAAGTTATCATGATATGTGTTCACAGCAACATAGATCTAATCTAATAGAGTAATCACTAATCAGTTATGAAGGATTGAAGGTTGAGGACTGACGACTGAGTGAGAGTTTTACCTTACTGCCACTGGCCGGAGTAGACGGAGGATGGGAGGAGGTCCGCACTCCAGTGGGCTCTTGGGCGACGGACTGGCGGAGTCGTGGTCCTCGGCTCCTCGCGGAGGAACTGGTCGCGGAGCGGCGGAGGAGTCGCGGAGGGCCTGGAGGAGTGGAGGAGCCGAGGAGCTGGTCGCGGAGGGCCTGGAGGTCCGCACTCCGGTGGGCTCTTGGGCGGCGGAGACGCGGAGTCGTGGTCCTCGGCTCCTCGCGGAGGAGCTGGTCGCGGCGGAGTCACGGACGGCCGGAGAGCAGCGGACTGCAGACGGAGCGCCGAGCGCCGAGGCGGTGAGGCGCATGACCTAGGGGCTAGGGCTAAGGTTGTGAGGAATGAGGATGGGGCACGGGGGAGTCCGGGAGTGGACGGGGGGAGCGAAATCGCCGAATGGGGAATTGGATTTGGCCATTTGGGGGCGGCGGGATGGGGAATGGGGAATGGGAATTAGGTCATCGGTCCAGCTCGCCTCCAGGGCTCCAGGTGAATTATTAGTCGGCGAGTCGTTGCTTATTCGGGGTATTCGGTTTTTCGGTTTCTGGAGTTTGAAAACCGAACCGAATACCGTAAACCGAACAGTAGCGAAATAAAAACCGAACCGATCACCGAAAACCGAAAAAACCGAATTTTTCGGTTAATTCGGTTCGGTTCGGTTCGGTTTTTCGGTTTCGGTTAAATTATGCCCACCCCTATTGTGAGGTAACATTTTACCATTTTTCTTCTATATTCCTCTCTTTCAGCTATTTGTAATATCATTTGCTACAATGGACTAGAGTAAGATATACTATTCAAAAATAGAACAAAGATGGGTAATGTAGCCTTTTATAAATATGTTTTTTTAGAAGCGAAAGAACCTAAAATGATATATGTTTAGGAACGAGGGAGTACAAGTTAACAAGCTAGGGTTTCTTTGGCGCACTTACCCTTTTAAGTCGACGCCGTCGAACTGAGAACTACGAACAACCAAGGCAGAAGATTAGACTTCTTCCAGAAAGACTTGAAGAGAGGGTGCGCCTTCTAGGATGGTTGCTTTTCTCTGCAGTGTGGCGTTGCCAACTTTCTGGTGTTTCCGTCTGGTCGTAAGTCGTAGCTATGAATTCTTTCTTCGCAGTGATTGCCGAGTAATTTTTCCGGGCTTCGCCCCTGATTACGCTATCTCGACGTGAATACGTGTTACAATAGGTTATTGGACTTTTACCAAGTCATATATATAAAAATCTGTATTATGTTTGGATGGGATATCTTACTTTAGTCTATGATAGTAAATGATATCAAAAAATAAGCAAAAGGGAGAGATATAGAAGGAAAAATGATTAAAAAAATTATCTTAAAATTGTAGAATAATATATATTTAAAAGCTAAATTTGAAAGATATAATGATATATATTCAGGAAAAGAGGTGGGCGTTGTCTTGGGGCCGGGCAGTCAAAGACGGCCCATCATGATTCGGGCCGGAATTGTGCCGGGCTGCGATGGCCCGTTATGACTGCCGTGTCGTGCCGTGCTGGTCCAACTCACCTTTGGCGAGCCCAAGCACAACCTATTTGCGCTTCGTGCCGTAACAATCTAGACCTAGCTCATTTACACTATTGCGACGAGAGGAAAGGGCCCGAAGACGCACGGAATTGATTGTACAAAAATACGCCTTATAAACTACTAGTAGTATTGTCGCAAAAAAGAAATATATTACTAGTAGTATTATACTTTTTACTGTGTGCCAAAAATTTATATTGAGATACATTCATAAGGACAGTAAAAAGATTCCTATAGTTAACATGCACGCCTCGTAGATTACTATTTTCTCTATTAGGTACTACCTTTTTAAAAAAAAAGATTATGTGCATGTGAATGTGTGATAAGTACATTTTCAGCTGTAACTTTGCACGAACAAAGACCTTGTAGTCGAGTAGCTCACATTTGAATCTGACTTTAGATCCATTGTAAAGACCGACAATCGGAAGACTTGTGAGAACACCCTCATGAATGGACAGCAAAAATTATGTGTAAAAAGTACAAGGATATTACCCATCAAGAGGTTAGCGTACTGGCTTACTACAAATTTACAAGTGGGCACATAAATGCATGCTTCTTGGTCAGCGTGCCACAATGCTAGAGACAATGGGCATAGGGCACTCATTTTCAACCATATGGAGGCAATGGACACAAATATTAATATTACTCACAATAGACACAAATATTAGGGGAAAAAGAAGTAAATTTTATTAAATCTTGAATATGTATAGAGTTACTGCCTCATTAAAAACCTTTCACCCCGGTGTGGGGTATCCCCATTAAGAAAAGAGTACAGTAACTACGTATATATGTATAGACTACCCGAGGTTGAGATTGTCAAATTCGGCTACCGCGTCTGTGATCTCCGGATACTTAGGCTGATGTTGTGTTCTGTCATCTGCACGCTCCCAATATTTGAGGCTTGTAATTGCCTCAACCATCTCAGGTCTGAGAGACGACTTCCTCGGCTCAAGTATCCTTCCCACCAAACTGAAAGTGGATTCTGATGAGACAGTGGATACTGAAATCGTAAGTACGTCCTGTGTGAAATGGGATAGAACGAGGTAAATACATTGGCTATTCTTCCACAACAAGAACAAGCTGAGTTGATTTTTCTTGTCCATGTCAAGCTCGGACTTCACGAAAGATGTGTCAAGGTAGTGGTTGATCTCTACCCGTAGATTCTATTGCAACCTACTCGGCATTTTGGAAGACGAACTAGATGACTTGCCTTTCAACTTCTTCCATATGCTTGAAGCGGTTGAACTGTCTCGTATTTGTTGCATTGTTAAGGTAGATTTTCCTACTTCACCTTTGGTGCCAAACTTCTCATAATATTTATCGAAAACTCTGAAAAATTATTATAAACATGAGTATAGGCCTCAGAGAAATTAAAATTGAATACCTCACCTATTTCCTCGAAGGCGCCCTGCAAGTCAGAAATTTTCTCCAAGGATCCAAAATAGTAGCAAAATAGTACAGATATGGAATAGCTTAAAAATATTTTAAAATTTTTGCTCCATTAGTTCTATAATGCGATGTAAAATATAATTATCTCTACTTTCTTTCAAAGCAATAGCAATAGTCTAAAGCCACTCGATGACTAAGCAAGAAGTTAGGTAGTACAGAGCGGATAAATATGTAGTTGCATTGTAAAAAATTCTAAACAAATGACAAAAATGACTAGCAATATCCCAATCTGCTTCAATAACCAATGTCTCACCATTATTGCAGTTGACGAAGATAGTGATAATATGCTCGCAGCCTATGCACCGTTGCAACATAGTATATGTTGAGTTCCATCTAACCTTCATATCAAAGTTGAATCTTCTTAGTTCCTTATTGTTGGCCCTGCGGTACTCTGAGAACTGGGCTAATTAACCTTATAGGCAAATTAGTAACAAAATTGATATAACTATGTATGCCCTCCAAATTAGCTTTCATTACAACCAAATCTGTCCGCACAATGAGATTAATAATGTGGCATACGCACCTCTAGTAGAGTACAAAACCTCCAACATAAGTCTTTAGGTGCGATGAGAGTTGCTCCATAGTCGTTGTATTCGCTGATGCATTGTCAAGAGTGATGAAAATAATTCTACTTTTAATTTTAAAGTCATTGACAACCTCTAAGTATATGGGTAGCGATAGCCTCTCCGATGTGTGACTCAAAAATTGATATAAACCCTATGACCCTTTTGTTTAGTACATACTCATCGTCTAGATAATGTGTAACAACATTAATATAGGCTACTCTTTGATAGGAGGAAGTCCATATATTTGATGTTAATGCAAAAAAAACTAAGTGTCATGAATGTCTGTTTTAATATTTCTAGTTTATTTGTAAATATTCTATAAATATCATATGTAGTTATTCTTTTACTAACATGTTGGTGTTGTAGGCAAAAATCACGTTGCACCATTCTCTCAAAACTAGAGCTCTCACCCATTCTAAGTGGAAAATCCTCTATAACTATGTAACATGCAATTTCGTCTCTAACTACGCCGGTGTTGTATATCCATGTACTTACCGAACCGTCAGTGTTGAAGTTGAGCTATGTCTGCATGCCCTCGCCTGGTCTCCGTCCGGTCGATATCTTCCTCAAACAATTCTCCGTGTTCTCTTCAGATGACATGTTCCACCACATGCATGTGTAGATAGTTTAGCTTGACAGTATTTGCAAACAGCATATACTACCTCACATTTGTCTACAATTTTGACGGTTTTGTCCATATGTTGCCAACACCACGCGTGTCGACTGCCGGATATGGATGCCCGTGCTTGTTGCATCGATATGTCAGGCTGCGTGTTCGGTGTGGATACCGACGCCCATCCCGGATATACCGAGGTAGCGACATCCGAGCTCGGTGCATCTGGAATGTATGAGGCATCCTCGATGCGTTCATGCCATCCAGATGACAGTCATCTATACCGTAGTCTCCCATGCTGGGGGAGAGTTGGCTTGAATCAATCTCTTGATCCTGACGAGGTGGACTTGGAAAGCACCGGCGTGCTCTCCTGCTCTTACTCTTGTGAAATATTTGATATCGTGACAGGAGAGAGAAAAAAGCAATTAGAGAGAGAGATGTGATGATATGCAGAATGTGATGAGCAAAAATGGACACAAATAGAAAGTGCGAGAGAGACGTGCAGAACAAATAAGAGTCGTCCCCTGTCTTTATGGCGTGTCTCTCTAATTGCCCGTTGCAAATTGAAATCAAGCACAGGCAGTAGGATGAAAATTGAAAGCAACTTTATTTCATGTCACACATCACATCACTGTCTGAAGATGTTGCAAATTCAAATGAGGCGCGACCGCGCACTCGCACATGGTGAAAATTGAAGAACGCAGGACAAATACGACAAAGCAGCTTTATGTCTTTCGATGCTTTATGTCCATTTCAATCATCTTTTTCTCAGCATGCTATCTCAGAGTGGGGAGCCCAAGAGAGACGTTGAATTCACATTCAGTGATTCCCTCGAACGATCTTTTTCTTGTGATTCATGTTCAGACATTGAATTCCTTCTCTTTTTACCCCCTCTCGTTTTCTTTTCCCATCGGACCAGCCCCTCACTCTCTTCCCCCTTCTCTCTTTTCACATGCGCCCAGACCCACCCCTCCCTCTCTTTTCCCCCCTCTCCCTCCCTACTCCCTACCTTTTCACCCAACCCCTCTCGGTTCGTCCGCCGTGCACCCCCTTGGGCCCCACGTGGCCGTGTGGCATGCCCCCTCGCCTTGGCTCCCTCGTCCCTCCACTCCCTCCACGCCACACAGCCCACACCTCGCCGCCTAAGCCGACTCATCTGCCTCCCTCCGTCTCCCTCGCCACCCTCCCTCTCCTCCACTCGACCTCCCTCCTCCCTCCGTCGGCCTCCCACCCCGCGACCTCCTCCCGATCCTGCGACCCTCCTCCCTCCCCTCTGCGTGACCCTCCTTCTCCCTTCCTGGCGGCCAAGGCGCGAGAGGTGCTATGCATGGCGGTGACGTGTGAAGCAGCGGGCGAGGCATCACCCCAGCCATTCGGCAGCCATGGCCACGGCATTGTGCGCCCGGCCGCATGCCTTGCCACATGCGAGCGAGTCGGCATGCCGCCGTGCTGCCTGAAGACCTATGCGGATCGTGCCGGCCAGGGCATGGCCCATCTCACCATATTGTGCTGGGCCTCCCATCGTGCCTAGTTGGTAGGCCTAGCATGGCCCAAGCAAACATGCTGGGCTGGCATGACATGATCCCAATAGTACCATGCCGGGTTCTGGGGCAGTCTGGGCCGGGCGTGCCTCATGCTAGCCCGAAATGGCCATGCCTAGATGCCCACCTCTATTCGGGAATAGTGAGGGTTCTTCATTGTGACTGTCATGAACGTGCTCTTGCTCAAGTATCAGGGCTATGGATGGGTTGGTGGGCTTGGTGTTCACTTGGCCAAATGGGCTAGTGGCTAGTTGGGAAGTGAGATGGGCAGGGCCCAAGTGCTAAACAAGAGTAACATGTGGCATATAAGGTCTAGTCCCAGTAAGAAGGGAAGGGAACAGATCAGATCTTGGCTGTTGACATCCTCTCTCTTTCTGTACCTAGTACCCTTCTCTGTTCTCCTTAAATTGTCTCTATCCTCTGCTAATTCCTCCTCTATTGTATCCAAATTATTCTAAGTACTTGTGCTAATTGTATCTGGAAGTGAAGGACCGTGACAGTGACAATTTTAATTTGTTATGTGGTTGCACAAAGGGATATGCCCTTTTTCGAAAGAACATAAGAAAATTAAAAAGGGAAAGTTTGATGAGGTTGTGATATTGCGAGACCAGATTTTCAAATTTGAACCTTCTGTGTAAAACTATGCTAGTCTAGAAAAAATAGCACACATAGTGGAAACAACGATGACAACACATCCACATCACAAATCAACTATTAATACTTAAACAAAAGGTTCCGGTGTTATGGTTAACCATTACAAAATAAATAACTCATGGTTTGAGTTCAATAAAGTATTAGCAGAAACAAAATAAACAGCAACAAGATAAGCCTATCCATTTGCCCAATAGGCAATCGACTGTTGTACATATCCTAGTAATCTGGATTGCTTTCATCGTAACCATAAGTAAAGAACTCGTAGTCACCTTCTATGCGTACTCTTCTATGAAAAGTAGGGATGTTGCAAGGGTGAGTACAAAATATACTCCGCAAGCCTTAGAATCATAATGCATGATAACTATATGCAAGACTAAACAAATGAAGGATTAATATGGCTCATTTAGCATAAAGCAATGTTTAACTTAAAATATGACTAGTAGTTTCAGAAAATGTCATTTGATCAAATGTAATTGTAATAATTAAATTTGATATGAAAACTAAAATAGGTTCCAACCACATGATTGGCTTCAACCACCAAACCACAACCCAAGAGTTTCATCCACTCATGGAATCCCAAACCATAACCTGAGAGTTTTATCCACTCACATATTTCCAAACCATCATTTCTAATTAAAACAAAACCATAAAATCTATAATATGAAAGCGTACTTCTCTTGCCTTTGACCGTGGGCACAGTTACTTAAGTAGTTTAAACTCTGTAGATTATGTATAGCTTTACACACAAGGCATGATCGATCTTGTTGCCATGCAATTAGCACACATCCTTTGATGTGTCGGTAGAGAGATCATAACAAGGTCTTTACAATGTACAACCTCACTATTAACCTCACCCACTAAGCTTTCACCACTGAAAGGTTCCATCCACCCATTCAAAATCCCCCTCTTGAATCATGTGGGAAAACTTATCTTCATCCGACACTCACATTCGACCGACTGACAAAGCCAATAACAAGGTGTACAAATTAATTGGCTAAGTCATACCCATATAGACTTGTGGTCATATGGCAGTACTCGGTCCATGATAACACATGCTTCAGTCCTTAATTGACTAGGATGAAACAATCACTTTACAAGGTCTCGTGCTTCCTGCACCCACCATACACTCCATCCACCTTGGTCTAAGCTATTTTTCTACTTTATTTCATTTAAGTAACATTAGCAATACCAATTGTCGTAACTCCACACATGAGTTTAAACATGTTTGAAATGATTCCTATAATGGCATAACACCAAAATGTTTAAGCTAAACTAAGCAACTCCTACCACACCATGCTACTCTACTGGTTATCATCAAATAAAATAGCTAATGTTACCTAGAGTGACAAAAGGTATATTGTGACCAATGCCAATGAGGTCATAACAATTCTGGAATTTAACTAAACCTTAAGACTAAATTTAAAGTACATTGCACAAAAGTAAGCATGCATAATTTAAAATAACATAATTATTTTATAATTTGGGATTAATATGGTTAAGGAAGATTTTCCTTCGCTGCCCCTACTGGTTTTACCTCCGACTGTTGATTTGCTTGAGCTTCGATGACGTCGTCTACACGCGAAACGAGAATAAAAAATATAAAAAATTCAAAAAATGAAAATAATGGTATAGTAAGGTAGTGCTTGAATTTATATGACTTTATAAATTTGAATAACTAGATTTGGAGCTCGAACGGATGAGAATGGGCTCTCGGATGTGGCTTAGATCAGAAAATCAGAAAAAAGAAAAATAGAGAGAGGGTGACACATGGAGCAATCTGATTGGCAGGGATTTTTGGAATTTTCTAGAAAAAGCAAAAAAAAGTTAGGAAATCCACGGACATGTGTAGGATCAAGCATAACCGACTAGAGGGGGTGAATAGGAGGTTTCTAAATTTTTCTGTTCTAATTTCAATTTGCAAGATCACTAAGCACGAGTTGCTAATCTAACAATTTTAACACCAAACACTTCTAGTGATCACTAAATTATTCTAACTATTCAAGTAGCCAAAATACAATTGTACACTAAACAAGGTTCTCAATTTGCTTGAATTGTAACTTTTCATAAGAGAATAAGAAATGTTGTCGGTGTACTCTACATCGGGGTACCCTCTCCACCGTAGAAGTAATAGGCCCAAGAAGTGGCCTGGCCTAGTTTGACGCCTGGCGAAGGGGCGGGCGACACGCCTCATTGGCGAGGAGCCCACGTGGCCCCCTAGCGAGCAGCCTGGCGATCACGCCGCTGGCAGCGGCCCGTGCATGCTGGCGGCGCGTGGCGATCACGCCGGCCGGGCGAGGAGCCCATGGCCCTCGGCGAAAGCAACTTGGCGATCACGCTTACTTGCGTGCGAAGGGCTGTGGAAGCCGGCGGGCCGAAGCGATCACGCCCCGCTTACGGGCGAGGAGCCCACGGCCCCTTTAGCGAGCAACTGGCGATCACGCTTCGCTGGCTGCTGGCGAAGCGTTGTGGAAGCTGGCGGGCAATGGGCGATCACGCCGCCACGGTTTCGGCGGGCGCTTAGCGATCACGCCGCGCCATCGGCGAGGAGCCCACGGCTTCGCGGTGCGCTCGTGATCATGCTCGCTACGGGCGAAGCGTTTCGTGCCTGGCGGGCGACCAGCGATCACGCCCGCCACGGGCGAGGAACCCACGTGGCCTTCGCGGCAACTGGCGATCACACTCGCCACGGGCGAAGCGGCAGCGTGGTGGCTGGCGAGTGGGCGGGTGTTCGGCCCCTTGTTCGAGCCACGAAGGCAATCAAAGGAATGAGAGGGAGGCTTCGCCTTGAAGTTTCCCTCCCCCGGCACCTCGTGTCAGGGTCATTAATTGTGAAGGACTCTGCTGTCGACTCGACGACGGTTCATCCCTCTGACGCCTCTTACCAAACCCGTCGCAGGTGCATCGTGTCCCGGATGGACCGAGCAAGGCCACTCACCGACATTAAATGTGGTTCGAAGGACAAGGCCACGGAGGCATGCGTAATAAATGAGTCGTGGGTCGACGTGGAGGTTGGAATGATGGGTGTAATTAATGTGTTATAGATAAGCATAACGTCACCTTCTCCCCTGCCCGGGCCGGCTCATCTATATAAGGACGCCTCGGTGCATGGAGAAGGGGGTCGGCTGGCGTAGAGAAAGAAGTAGAGAGGACTCAGAAGAAAGCTCTTGTAAACACCCCAACACTTCCTCAACAAAGATCAAGCAGGACGTAGGGCCATTACCCGAATTGGGGGCCTGAACCTGGGTAAATCGTTGTGTCCATCAATTTGCTGATTCCCGGAATCCATCGTTGAGAGATGTTAGGGTTTCCAACCACAAAGATGCTCTCTACCGAACCATATCTTCCGTCTAGGGAGTAGTCACTCCGTTAACGGGATCTTGTCAGGTGGAATACGCCGACAGGGGCGCACCAGGTAGGGGACTAGTGGTTGGCTCATCTAGCCATCTCTACGACGGATTTTGGTCTTCCGTCCGAAAAGACCTTGCATCTGGTGATGGCGGGTTCACACTCGCAGCGACAAGAGGTGGCGGAGGTTAGCAGCACCTAGAACATGTCTCGGTGCTCTCGCCGGACGAGGATCGCCTGGCGCCCACCCCAGAGCCGAAGCGATGGCGCCCCGGCCATGGAGGCCACCACTGCCTTCGCATTTGGCATCGGAACTGGCCATGGACGCCACCAGAATCGGCACAAAACCACAACATGTGGTCCACAAAAATAGTTATTCTCCTCGGCAGAAAAGCCTTATTTTGCTTGACCACCCTCGAGATAAGGAACTTCGAAGAGCTTAACACGCGGCTAAGAAATGATTTAAAGTTAGTTATTTTCGCCTTACCATGAGTGCGCCGATGAAAGTTATCATTCATTTATACATATATCATTCATTCATCCACATATCTCATTCATTCATCCACATATATCATTCATACACGATATATCATTCATTCATACACAACTGCAATCATTCATTCATACCCATTTTTCGCATGGAATATAAAAAGGCTCTTCCCTACTAAATAGACATACCATCCACCAAAGAATCATTCATTTTGTTTATGTCACCATTATACTAAAGTGATCGAGTGTTCATGACAAAGATATGGTGTGCTCACAACCCGCACAAAAATAAACTAAGATCTTTCTCATAAAAATATGCAGAGGGATTTTTTCGACAAGGATAGAAGAATAAAGAGTGACATTAAAAATTGTTGGTCACTTTCCCAAACATAGAAAAGAAAGATGACAAACAAATAGGTGCAAAGCTTGTTGGTACCACCACACCACCACAGAGATGCACTAAAGGCGGCCTTCCAGATGATATTCTCACTACATAACAAGTTCGTGAGTAAGAAAATTTGTCATAATAGATACTTCAACTAGTTAATGAATTACAATCAATTACCAGATATTAGTAGCAATGAACAGAGAAATGCCAGAACCAAGACCATATCCTTTCTGGAGAAGCTCATCTAGACAAATGACAATGATACCAGCAAAGAAGAGTTGGAGTATAATGAGAATAGCATTCCCAATTCCAAGCTGGCTTACACTGCCATACATTCCAGACACAACATATGCCACTGCTTCCCCAATAGCAATCAGGATGCCAAGCAACTTTTGGGCACCATTCCTGGGTTTTAAAAAAAAAGAACACCATAAATCATAAGACCATTCTAGAATTAAAAAGTGTACAAAGAAATCACAAGACAATTACTTAATAGAGGAAATACAAACCGAAGCCTTGAATTGTAACTAATCGATTTTCAATCTAGAAAAATATGCTCAGATACCTTTCTAGTTCAACTAACTAGGAAATTTTCCCTCGGCACTTAATTAACATTGTTCATTCACTACCAAAACCAAGATCTTGAAGTAGTGTCTTCTTTCATAAATAGATACAACATACTCAAGAAAAACATAGCATTTTTAACTTGCCCTGTGCCACAACCAACAACCAATAAAGGCGGTCCTTATACGCTAAGATAAGCAAGCAAGATATGTTGTGTATGTTATAACTGGATTTTATTTTTGATATCCATGAAATTTAAATGCATAAGAGATCCAATTACTTACAGAAGAACATGTGAAGCCATGAACAATTGGCTTTCTCCCCACACATGTGGTCGCTTAACTGGGAGACATATGTATCGAAATCCTCACAACAAACCCCGCAAAGTGGTGTGATGAAGAAATTTAATAGTTCAAAATGTATCGATAATAGCCATTGGTGGCTCAATTTAGACTTAGAACGTAAGAACAAACATCACAATAAGAAAGTGTATAAAGATATGAACTAACCATTCGCCTCTTCCGTCTCTTAACAAATTCATCAAAGAACTCAGACAAAGGATGAAGTTAAATAGGAGCTTCAGAGAAGAAAGTCAATAACACTAATAACCAATTACCCATAAGCATTCCGCATATACCAAAGGTTCTTAATTCTTCTTCTTGTAAGAGTCGACGCTTCAACTCCCTGGCCCACAAATTGTTTCAACTCTTCGATTAAGGGTTTCAAAGATCACGCTGAGGCGTGTCCTAGGATGTTGCGGGCTAGGTATGATAAGGCATAAGAACATAAACTTATATTTCATGCAAAGAGCGGTGGAAGGTTATACGAATAAAGAAAGACGGGCCAACAAGAGTAGGAGGTCATGGATTGGCCGAAGGTGTGAAGCCATCGGCCGCCAACCCAATGCGAACATTTCTCGTGATCGCGCTAAGTCTCATACAAAGCTGCCCAGAGCCCTCCATGCCTCACCATCGACGGTGCACCATCACTCCGCTGCTCACGACACCTTCCTTGTGCCACCTCATGTGCCTAGCGGTTCTCTTTGAGAGAAATGTACCGCTTGACCCATGTGTAATCGGCATGTAACGGTTGCTTATGTGCAACATCACCATCACATTTGCACCGCTTCTTCATTTACGACCTCGACGCATCTCGCTTTGCCACACTTCAAGCACTTCTTCTCATTCTTATGTTTTTCCGTAAAAGCATGCAATTGTCTTTGCACGCATCAATCTTCTCATATTTCATACCAAGAGTAGAAACCAATCTCTTGGCATGGTACATGTCTTTGGGCATGTTATGAGGCTTCAAGCACATCACCGATCAAGTTGGAGAGCTCGTTGTAACAATTATTCGAGAACGCAAACTTTGACTTAATGGCCATGAGCCGTGTCACAAAAGCTAGGAGGGTCACTTCACATTTCAGGCAACGGCTCTTCCGAAGCTTTGAGGGCCTCAAGAACCTTTCAACCTCGTGTAGGCGATCCCTGAATGCGTCAACTCCCGCCAGATAGCTTCAAGCATCTCGTCCATCCTATCATAACCCTCCCTATCATCATCTACCTCTTCTACTTCAGCTTGAGAGAATGACTCGCTGTGGTGCACCCACAACTCATAGCTTGGCATGAAACCGCGTCGACAAAGGTCTAGCGCCACCTTTGTCTTGTCATGTTTGGACAAATTTTGGCACTTGCCACATGGGCACCTCACCTTATTCCAGATTAGACAAAGAGAACACACGGTTCACAAAAGCCGTAGTCTTGGCCACCCACTCATCCGAGTGAGCCCCACTCTTATCCCAACCATCATACATCCATCGCCGATCGTCACCCATCCTTGAGGCTATAGATTAAAGCAAGTGTAATCATGAGTTTTTTCGCTCCTATATATATCATGGCCCTACATCTATAGGTAAGGATATGTCCTAAACTCCACCTAAGAGTGGCCGACAGAGACGGATTTATGATTTCAGAGGGTCCGAAGAAGAAGAAAGATAACCCATTGCTCTCCATCTCGCACGCTCGATATGGTGCAGCGGAGAACATCGTGGTTATGCCGCCGAAATCTCGCTCGACCCCGTGGCTCGCTCATAAATACCACGCCTATCGGCCACTCCGAGGCTGTCCCCGTGGATAATCCTGACCAAAGACATCTCACATGTGTGGCGATGTGTGGCGTCGTCCGAACGGTAACACATAGGTTTCGTGACACTAATAAACAGTAATTTGGAAAGGAAAACAATTATTACATTGATGACCAAACAGTACTCAGATGTAAAAAGAACAAAAGAATAATATCATGGGTTTATTTTTGCATATATCTTGTCATAGATGGTAATCGGATGTCTATATTTTTCAGATATATCCGCTTGCAATTGGAATGCAAGGATATGACATGAGTTGGTTTTACATAACAAAGAAAACTACATATAGTTTATATCAATGTACAAAAGATAGGACATATGTAATTTCGTTCTTCATTATTGAACTATAACACTATATTCTTTCGTGGTCTTGACAAGGTCATAGTGCTGCTTTTAGGATTGAGGACCATAGAACTAAATCGCTTGCTTGTTAGTATTGCTAAAAGTAAATTTACAAAGCATCGAGATGAGAAAATCACAAAGCCGTAAGAACTTGTTCGCTATATGATCCGCTAATTCAAGTAAGTACGCTTTATATTATACTCATCAAGTTGAGTACTTTTGTCGATGTGAATCGCTTTTACTTTGTAGAATACAATGACCTAACTCGATTTAGTTAGCTCGAAGGATAAAAAGAGGAAGAAAATACTTTTGTTCATGAGTATGAACTGAAAGGCTTGGCTTTCCGTACGAGAGGTCCGCTCCACTTTTTTCAAATCTAGCAAGTTCTTTAATGATCGCCTTCTTTGCATTCACACGCCTCCGCTTTGATAATAAATCTATTCATTTAACTATGTTATGATTTTGACTGCTTTTATTGGTTTGTATGTCTTACTATCACAATTCGTAACTACAACTACCCCAATCATATATCAACTAAAGCATAAATTAAACAACAAAGTTACAAGAGCTTGACACAAGGCACCATATAGTCATACTTATTTTCAAACCACTTCATTTATATAAATCGTCCAACTAGTTAATAAGGCTTCATTTGATATCCAAGAAATTTTACATCTAATGCCTAGTGATTATCCTCACAAGTTTTGTTTTGGAAACCGTGCAGATGTTTCTATTTGGCAAAGTCATATAGTTCACCAAGAAAAGGGTCAAGCATATGCATTATTCTCACATGCCCATTCTCTCACCGATTCTCAGACCGCAACAGTGGCTAATATCCCGACAAGGTTTGCCATTGAGCCAACACTTCTCTTGTTGATTGTTTTTTTGGGCAAATGCTGATTGTAATTAGTGACTTGTTATAGAAAGGAATGTCTTATATGCAAAATACACCTTGGGTATGCACTAAGTGCAAGCGTGATTAAATAGACCCACACCACATCCCTCCAATCAGCTTGGCCCATCGTTGCATGCCTTCCCTTGTCTCGGTTCCAATCTTCTCAAGGAACTAAACGAGACATGAACACTTTGGTTATTGGAAATTACGCCTAGGCGAGAGGAAGCACACGGCACTGGGAGCGGGCGGCTGCGGGATATTGCGAGGCCTCGTGGGCCTGGGCTCGGCTCTGTGTAGGGATGCCCGCGAGTGATGCGGTCTAGGACCGTCGGTTCCCCTCGACCAAGGGTGCTGTTGATCGCCTCAAGCTTCACCATAACCGCCCAAGTGGGAAGCGCTCTTAAAAGCAAGGAGGGCGAGTAAAGGAAAGGGCGTGCAAGAAGAAGGTCCCAGCTCGCGAGGAGCCATGAGGACTGAGGTCCCATCTGGAGCTCCCGAGGTGGTCGGCCGCGGTGATTTGCTTGATCGCCGCAACATCGCCGCTTCGTGGCAGACGGATGGCCTCGGGGTGAGAGTCCCTCCCGTGACTCTCACCTTCAGAGCGAGGAGGAGGTCCGCTCCTCCGACTCTGTGGGGAGTCACGGTCCACCCTCCCCGGTGCGGTTTCTGGGCCGGGGCCAGGGTCGACGGCTGGATTCCCCCTACGGCGTTGGATGCCAGGCATTTTCTCGACGGCTGCGCCACGTAGCGTGGCTCGAAAGGTTTCACCCGGCCTCCATCGAGAAATACGACGACACCACCAACCCAGAGGAGTTCTAGCAGATCTACACCACCGTGGTGCGTGCCGCTGGCGGGACTAGAAAGGCCATGGCCAACTACTTCCCAACGGCCTTGACGGAGTCCGCCCAGTCCTGGCTGTTGAATCTCCCACGAGGATTGGTGCACTCGTAAGAGGAGTTGTGCGGCCTCTTCATCACCAACTTCTAAGGCTCCTTCGCACAACCGGGTCTGGAGGACGATCTCCATGCCCTCGAACGGGAAAGAGGGGAGTCGTTGCGCAACTTCATTCGACGATTCTGCCACTGTCGCAATACGATTCCCCAGATTTCCAAGCAGTCAGTCGTCATCGCCTTTCAAAGAGGCGTTTGCAACCGCAAGATGCGGGAAAAGATGGCGACCTGTGATATCGCTACCACCTCCGAGCTCTTCTCCCTAGCACATAAGTGCGCTCGGGCAGCGGAGGCTCGGGGGTCGACATCTAGCGCCGCGCGAGGACGCGGTGGGGACGAGGCCGAGACTTCGAGGGGCCCCGACCCTGCAAGCAAGAAGCCGCGGAAGCGCAAGGCGACTGAGACCAGGCGGGTCCTGGCCGTCGGGCGCGAACGCTAAGACGCCCGGCCGTGGAGGCGTGACCGCCGCGACCGGCGGGATGACCGCCGAGGCCGGCGTGGTGACCGCCGCGGTCGAGGGAACGACCGCCGCGAGGAAAAGGAGGGCGAGCCCTTCTGCCCGATCCATCAGACCAACTCACATGACCTGGGTGATTGCCAGGTCATGAGCAAGATGGTCGAGCAGCGGCTCAAAGAGCGCCGCTCCCGCGATGAGGACCAAGACGAAGACCCCGCCTCACTGGCCTTCCAGTAGGTGGACCGTGTTGTGGCATACATTTATGGTGGCTCGTCCACCTATCCCTCCAACGCTTCCTATAAGCAGTTGAGGAGGGAGGTGTGCGCCACGGCGTCGAGTTCAGGGGCGTGTCGGATGCTGAAGTTGTCGGAGGAGCTGATCACCTTCAGTCGGGCTGACCACCCTGAGAGCACCGCCGGCGTAGGTCACCTTTCGATCATGGCTTCCCCTACGATCCGGAACGTGAAGCTTGGCCGAGTGCTGATGGACGGAGGGAGTTCCATCAACCTCCTGTCCTTTGAAGCATTTCGGGCGCTCCAGGTGCCAAACTAGGAGCTGTGCCCTACTCTGCCTTTCTATGGCGTAGCCCTGGGGGCTAACATGGTCCCCCTGGGTCAGGTGCGCCTTCCCGTCACCTTCGGGGAGGAAAGCAACTTCCGTACGGAGTTGGTCAACTTCGAAGTCGCTGACTTCGACCTCCCGTACAATGCCATACTTGGCCGACCTGCGTTGGCCAAGTTTATGGCGGCAACCCACTATGGTTACATGGTGGTGAAGATGCCAGGGCCTGGTGGCCCCATAACCATCCGGATGGATAGGCCAGAGGCTTTGCACTGCTACAAGCACGCACTAGACCTGGCCAGTGCCACCTATGGGAAGCCGGCTGATGCCGCCTTCCCAGGAGCCCCTCAGGCGCAGACCCGCGCCTCGCCCGGCTCGCCTAGCGAGGTAAAGGTGGTCTCCCTGAGTGCGGGCAAGCCCGGGAAGTCCGTCTTCATTGGTGCCAGCCTCAGCGCCAAATAGGAAGACGTGCTCGTCACCTTCCTCCGGTCTAATTCCGACATGTTCACCTGGCAACCGTCCGATATGACTGGGGTCCCCAGGGAGGTGATTGAGCACCAACTGGCTACGCTCCCTGAGGTGCACCCGGTTCGCCAAAAGATCCGGTGCCAAGCACCGGAGTGTCAAGACGCCATTCGAGAGGAGGTAGAGAAGCTGCTGCATGCAGGGATCATTCGGGAAGTCTCTCATCTTGAGTGGCTTGCCAACCCTGTGCTCGTCAAGAAGTCCAACAGGAAGTGGCGAATGTGCATCGATTTCACCGACCTCAACAAGGCCTGCCCGAAGGACCCTTATCCCCTGCCGCGCATCGATCTCATCGTCGACTTCACGGCGGGATGTGAGCTGCTGTGCTTTCTGGATGCGTACTCTGGGTACCACCAGATTAGCATGGCGGCAGAAGACGAAGACAAAACTGCTTTCGTAACACCCATGGGTGTCTGTTGTTATGTTAGAATGGCTTTTGGGTTGAAAAATACTGGTTCTACTTACCAACGTGCCATGCATATTACTTTCCGTCCACAGATAGGGCGCAACCTTGAGGTGTACATCGACGACCTGGTAGTGAAAGTGAAAAAGAGTGAAGAACTGATCGAAGACCTGGAGGAAACCTTTGCCAACCTCTGGAAGAATTGCCTGAAGCTCAACCCCGAGAAGTGCGTGTTCGGTGTGCCCTCCGGCAAGCTATTAGGGTTCCTCGTGTCCAGGCGGGGCATCGAGGTCAATCCTGACAAGATAGCGGCTATCGAGCACATGAAACCACCGGTTCAACTCAAGCAGGTGCAATGCCTAGCTGGTCGCCTGGCCTCCCTCGGGCGATTTATCGCCCGACTGGGAGAGAGAAGTCTACCTCTTTTCAAGCTGCTGAAGAAGATAAACCACTTCGAGTGGACTAAGGAGGCTCAACAAGCATTTGAAGATTTGAAGCAGTACCTCTCCTCCCCACCAGTACTGGTCGCCCCTCAGCCTGACGAACCATTGCTCCTGTACATCACTGCTACCCCGATAGTGGTGAGCACAATACTGGTGGCGGAGAGGGAAGGCATTCAGCTTGATCCACTACATCAGCAAGGTGCCACACGAAGCGGAGACCAGATACTTGCAAGCGCGAAGATCTTTGTACGCCGTCTGGTGGCGCCCAGAAGTCGGCATTACTTTCAAGGGCGAAAGTCACAGTGGTCACTTGCCTACCCCTGCGAGATTCTTCAATCGGGAAGCGAGAGGGCCAGACGCCAAGTGGTCGATGGAGCTGGGGATTTCGTCTTAAGTTTGTACCCCGCGACCGCCATCAAGAGCCCAAGTGGCGGAGTTCATTGTCGAGTGGACTCCGCCGCTCTGGTGAAGCACCGCGCCTTCTCCTTGGACCTTGTTTTTCACGGTTCCTTCAGGCTCGAAGGCGCGAGGGCTGGGGTGGTCCTGGTCTCTCCGACCGGTGACATCCTCCAGTACGTGGTCGCCCTCGACTTCAAGGCCACCAACAACATTGCTGAATACGAGGGTCTACTGGCAGGGCTGCGCGTTGCCTCGGCATTAGGCGTCCGGTGCCTCCAAATCAAAGGTGACTCCATGCTGGTCATCAATCAAGCGCGGAAGGAATTTCAATGCTCTTATCCTACCATGGCCGCCTACTTGGCGGAGGTCAGGAAGATGGAGCGCCATTTTGAAGGACTGAGATATATCCATATCCCTCGACGCGACAACCATCTGGCAAACGAGCTTTCACAGCTCACGTCCTCAAGAGCCACTGCTCCGGTCGGAGTCTTTGAAGAAAGACTCTCATGATCGTCCGTCATTGCCCTCGCTCCCAATGGGGAGGACGGCATGGCCGTCGTTGCCCCCGCTCCCAGCGGGGAGGACGGTAAGGCCGTCGTTGCCTCCGATCCAGGTGCGGGCGGCGGTGCGGCTGTTGTGCCCTCCGCCTTAAGGAGGGTAGGTAGTGCACTCGTCTCGGCCCCCTGATCCAGGAGAGAAGACGGCGGTGCCGCCGATACAACACCCGGGGAAAAGCCTGGCCTAACTGAGTACCCAGGCGATCACCGTGTGATCGCCACTCTTGGCCGGGAAGGTCAGTTGATGGACCCCATCCTAGCCTTCCTGTGAGACCGAGAGATCCCCGACGATGATGCCTCTGCTGAAAAGATAGCACGAAAGGTCAAGTGCTACACTCTGGTGGATGGGGACCTATACCGCCGAAGCAGAAACGGAATTCTCCTGAAGTGCGTCACTCGGGAAGAGGGGAGCGCCCTGCTCTCTGATATCCATGGAGGCATGTGCGGGAGCCATATGTTCGACCGGACGCTTATCGGCAAGCGTTTCGCCAAGGATTTTATTGGCCTACTGCCCTCTAGAATGCTTGCGAGCTGGTGAGGAAATGCGAAGCATGCCAATTCTTCACCAGGCAAATCCACCGACCAGTCCAAGCTCTGTAAACCATCCCGCTCTCCTGGCCATTCGCGGTCTAGAAATTTGGATATCTGAGCCCGTTCGCAGGCTGTGGGAGCTTCACCCACCTGTTCGTCTCCATCGACAAATTCACCAAGTGGGTCAAAGCCGAAGTAGTACGTGCCATCACGGCTTCCGCTGCTATCATGTTCATCCACGGGATCTTCACCCGCTTTGGAGTCGCCAATCGCATCATCACCGACAACGACACTCAATTCACCAGCGCGGCTTTCCTGGAGTTCTGTGAAGAGATGAGCACCAAGGTATGTTTCACCTCGGTGACCCATCCCAAGAGCAATGGCCAAGTTGAGTGTGCCAACGCGCTGGTATTGAGAAGCTTGAAGACTAGAGCATTTGATCGGCTCCATAAGCGGGGGGCACGGTGGACGGAAGAGTCCTCCGTGTCTTTGTGGTCACTCGAACCACACCCACCGGGCGATCGCACATCGCCCTTCTTCCCGGTTCTCTGGCTACCAAGCCGCCCTCCCGTCCGAAGTCGTTTGGCTCGCCACATATCTCGGCGTTCAACGAGGAAGGACAAGAAGACCACCGTGGAGAAGATGTCAACCTTCTGGAGGAGGTGCACGACCGAGCGGCCTTGTGTGCCGCCCAGTACCAGCAAAGTCTCAGGCGATACCACACCGCCCGGGTCTGCAAGAGAACACTGGCAGTTGGCGACCTGGTCTTGTGTAGAATCCAGACGCATACCGGGCTCCACAAACTGTCTCCCCTATGGGAGGGCCCCTTTAAGATGGTCTCAGTATCTAGACCCGGGGCGGTCCGGTTGACTACTGAGGATGATCAAGAGCTGGCCAACACCTTCAACGTGGAGTTGTTGCGAAAGTTTTACCCCTAAAAAGCTGTAAGTTCCCAGTGGTTCACCTTGATCAGTTGTGCAGGTGAGCTCTCCCTGACTGATCGGCGGCTGCTGACGGTTAGCAAAGTTGTGCGTGGGGATGTCATGCGTTCAGGTGATTTGGCTGCTCTTTGTTGATCCATGGTAACACCCGGCATTCGCGTCGTGCCCGGACGGGCGACTAGGAGCGCGAGTGTGGCACGGTGACTCAGACGTGACCCGCACACCTCGGTTCGGCTCAATGAAGCACCGACGGCTGTCTCCGCGAGCACCGTAGGCCCGATACCCCTCCTGGAAACTTGCTCCCATGCCATGCAGCGCTGCGGGCTGACCCCACGTCACAAGAGCCTAAGTTCCAAAAAAAGACCATGACATACCCGCGCAAGGACTTACGTCCCTTAATATGTTCTCTGCATGCTTTGTGCAATGCTTACTTGTGCTTTCAGTAGCCATGCGCAATCGCAGAAGAAGTGCTGGAGCGCCTGTAGCTCAAGCATCCAAGGCAACCCCGTGGCAGTCGGGTGAGCAGGCGGGCGATCATGCCTTGCCCGCCGGGTGAGAGGCCCGCGTAGCCCCCTGGCAAGTGGCGGGCGATCTTGCCTTGCTCGCTTGGCGATAAGCCCATGTGAGGGTTCGGCGGGTAGTCAGGCGACCACGCCCTGCCTGCCGGGTGAGCAGGTGGGCGACCACGCCCTGCTCGCCGAAGAGTTGGCCTCCGTAACTAGCCCAAGGGCTAGTCGCCCAATGGCCTATAGTAAAGATAAGTTGCTTGCTCTAACAGTACCAACTTATTTTTCGCATATGCACCCTGTTGGGTTGAATTGTGTGTGGCTTCACTGGTTCTGGTAACCTGATGGCTCCTTGCTGATAAAAGGAAATGCCCAGCGCTTGTGTCGCAGGGACGAGTAACTGGGAGTGCGAGTGTGGCACGGTGACTCAAACACGGCCCATACACCCGGGTTAACTCTGCGAAGTCCCGCTGGCTGTCTCCGCGAGCACCGCAGGCCCGGTACCGCTCCTGTAAGCTCACCTCCTTGTTGCGCAGCGCTGTGGTCAGGTTCCAAGAGATCATAAGGATATAATTTCCAAAAGGACAGGTGTCAGTGACACCCTTACGCAGAAACATAAGACTTTGCTCATCTACATTCTGCATGCTTTGCACAATCCCTGTTCGCAGTATTGCAATCACTCAAGGAATGCCTAAGTATCGACCTAACCTGAGTGCTTAGGTTCGCATCATGACAAGGCTGGGGGCTGATCGCTCAAGACTGAGTTGAAGCAAGCATACCCAAAATGCGAACAGATGAACATGCCCAGGTGAAACCAAAATATGCCAACTTCATTACAACTGCTAATATTGTTCTGGCATACAAAAAACAGGAACAAAGAAGAAGTGAAGAAAACAAAAGAAGGTGGCCCCGGCGATCAGTCGCCGTTGACGACTTCGATGCCCCCGTCATCATCCTCGGCCTCGGCTCCGCCGCCGCCGCGCCAAGGTCTGGGGCCTCCGCCGTCATCATGCCGACGACGCGCTCCGCGGCCTCCTGCACGTGCGCCTACGCTTGGGCTTCGTCTCCCTCAATGTCGTCTGCGACGGTCATTGGGTTGAAGGCGGCGTCGCGGCTGGTGTAGCATGCGAGCACGAAGGTTGCGGTGGCCCTGGCGACTTCCTACCCTTCCCGGACGGAGCGGGCATCCATGGCGGCTGGTAGGCCGGAGAGTACATCAGCGACCCGGGTGGTGCAGTGGGCGTACTGCATCGCCGTGGGCTCTAGCGGCTCGCGAAGGTCTACCCTCAGTGGCGACAAAACCTTCGCCATGCGCCGGTATGATGACCGGAGCATGGTCGCGATGTTGTGCAGCGCTCGCCGCTGCTCCTCCGCTGCCTTCCTCCGCGCTGCTTCGTCCTCCTACGCCTGGGCGAGTAAGGTCGCCCCGGTGGCCCTCTCTTGGGCCAGCTGCACCTCTATCCTCTCCAGCTCCCCGCGCAGCGTCTCCGCTTGCTGTGTCACGTGGACTTCGTGTTGGGAGGCTGCCGTGAGGAGAGTGCTCACAGCTGCGAGCGCTTCACCAAGCTCGGCGAGTAGCGTATGCAGGTCGGCGGCGGGCGACGGGGGCGATCAGAGTGGAGGGAGCAGGAGCGTTGGTCCCGGCGACGTCAAGTCTGGCGGCTTCGGAGCTGCCAGGCTGCCCTTGAGCAGAAATGCCCGCCGCGCCCGTCGAAGCTGCGGATGTCTGCGCGGGCGGGGCGCTTTGGCGATCCACCCTCGAGGGCGACTTGAAGCTAAAGGAAGTAACCGCCACCGCAAGCCCGCTCGGGTGGGAACCAACAGCGGTTGGGCTCGGCGCCGTTAGAGCTGGCGCCACAGGAGCTGGCGCCGGCAGAGACGGCGCCGCAGAAGTTGAAGCCGGCGTCGGCGCGGCCGGTGTCGGAGGAGGGGCGACAGGCGTGGCCACCTCAGATGAAGATGTCGCCGCTTCAGGCGTGTTTGGAGAAGTGGCAGAAGCGGCGACAGCAGAAGTTGAGCCCCCGGTGCAGACCCTCTTGGGGTCCACGCTAGGAGCGTCCGGAGCGATCGGGCGTTTACTGCGCTCCGTCGGCGGCGATCTTTGGTCCACGATCACCAGGGGCGGCGGCACCTGGCGGGACGATGGAGTCCATCGTCGGGAAGGATTGGATGATCTGGAGGCATTCTGAGGACTCCAGATCACAGAGCGGCCGAGCCTCGGCCGAAAATTCCAGGCCACTCGGCACCAGTGGAATCAGCACAGATAGCCACCTGGAGAGGACAGCATCATTCAGGTTTCCCTCACCTGGCACCAAAAGAAGACAGGAGCATTAGATGACGGAGACTGCAAAGAAGAATATACATTCAAAGGGAAGAGTAAGAAGACTTACTGCTCGCGTACGTGCGCGTCATGTCGTCGTCCCCTGTATACTGCCATGCAGGGCGGGCACGACGACGCAGGGGGTTGATCCTCCGAGCCACGAAGTCCTGGACTACCAGCGCCCTAATCAGGTCGGCGCCCGCAACCAATCGATGTGGGCCACCATTGCTAGGAGCTCCGCCGTCTCCTCGACGGGCGAGCTCCAGCTCTCGCGTGTCTCCGCCCACGCGCAAGGTACTCCAAGAAGGTCGACCCTGCTGTCGTCGCCGACATAAAGCCAGTCGCTCCGCCAGTTCTTCCGGTTGGAGCGCGGCTGGAAGGGAATATAGCAGGGGGCCGACCCATCGCGGAGACAGAAGTGGCAGCTCCCTGCAACCCCACTGTCGGGAGTCATGCGGCAGGTGAAGAAGTAGCGAAAGAGAGGGAGATTGGGCATTACCCCCACGAACATTTCGCAGAGGTAAGCGAAGGTGGAGAGAAGGAAGATGGAATTGGGGGAGAGATGAAGATGGTGAATCTCATAGAAGTGGAGGACAGTGAGGAATAACTCAGAGAATGGCGACACTAAGCCCGCCATGAGTCCCTAGGTGAAGATGATAATCTCCCCTGGCTCGCAGGATGGCACGACCGTTCCCTAACGAGGGCGAAGGGAGCCCTCAGGTGCCATCCCGGTGACGAAATCCACCTAGTTCTGGCCAGCGGTGGAAGGGAGAAGAGGCTGCGCCATCAGAACAGAAGAAGAGTTCTTTGAGCGAGGAAGGCGAAAAAGCAAAGGGCAAAATGTGAAGAAGATCAGAAGGCGTGAACCGTAGAGTGGGGGTGTGCATATATATAGACACCCCACGAAGACGGTTCGCGAACAGGCAAAAGGCGCGGCGTTTCGGGTCCCAAGAAAAATCGGCGAAAGTGGGGAGGACCGAAGCGGTTGCGTGCGCAGAGGTGGTGGGCCCATCCAGGAACGCACTGGCATTAAATAGGGTCTGAAAAGCAACTTGCGCACCTTCCAGGATGGCCCCGGGGGCTACTGTCAGCGTACTCTGCACCGGGGTACCCTCTCCGCCGTAAAAGTAATAGGCCCAAGAAGTGGCTCGGTTGGCATACTAGCGGCGACCAGCGATCACGCTCTGCCGGGCGAGGAGCCCACGTGGCCCCTAGCGGCGACTGGCGATCACGCATACCTTTCGTAGGCAACGACCGTGGCGCTACTGGCGTACCGGCGATCACGCCGCTCACGGACGACGAGCCCACGTGGCCTTGCCAGCGACTGGCGATCACTCACCTTTCACGGGCGGCGGCCCGTGGCGCCACGGTGAAGCGGCGACGATCACGCCGCTAAGCGAGCCCACGTGGCCCCTAGCGAGCGACTGGCGATCACGCCACCTTTCGTCGGGCGGCGCCCTATAGTGCCTGGCGGCGGCGGCGATCACGCCGCCATTGGGCGAGCCCACGTGGCCTAGCGCGAGCGACTGGCGATCACACCACCTTTCGCCGGGCGGCGGCAGCGTGGTGGCTGGCGAGTGGGCGGGCGTTCGGGCCCCCCTTGTCAGGCCACGAAGGCAACCAAAGGAATGAGAGGGAGGCTTCGCCTCGAAGTTTCCCTCCCCTGGCACCTCGTGTCAGGGTCATTAATTGTGAAGGACTCTGTTGTCGACTCGACGACGGTTCATCCCTCTGACGCCTCTTACCAAACCCGTCGCAGGTGCATCGTGTCCCGGACGGACCGGGCGAGGCCACTCATCGACATTAAATGTGGTTCGAAGGACAAGGCCACGGAGGCGTGCGTAATAAATGAGTCGTGGGTCGACGTGGAGGTTGGAATGATGGGTGTAATTAATGTGTTATAGATGTTAGGGTTTCCAGCCACGAAGATGCCCTCTACCGAACCATATCTTCCGTCTAGGGAGTAGTCACTCCGTTAACAGGATCTTGTTAGGTGGAATACGCCGACAAATGCAAATCACAATTAATGAACACAAAAATTTATCCCGTGGTCTCGGAGACTTGCCGGTCTCCCCTACTTTATGTTGAGGTGACTTGAACTTCTTCAAGCCGGCTCCACCCGCTTGAGCCTTCATCGATCACTCTTGGTAGCTCTTCCCCACTCCGAGTAGGCGAGCTTTTTGCCTTCACAACCGATCGGGTCTTCTCACAGGCTTCCTTGAGAAGATCACTGATTCCACACGCCTCCAAACCGTCTAGGAGGCGGCAACCTCCAAGAGTAACAAGTCTTGAGGCTTGCTTGGGGTCGAATTGAGTGTCTAAAGGCTCACGCTAAATGTAACACTCTAGTTTTCTCCTCACTTGCTTAAAATGAAAATGGAATGCACTAGAGAGAGGAGAAGTCTTTGCTGGAGCTCAAATATCATAAATAAGGACTAAAAGTTGCTGTAGAGAGCAGGTCGGGAGGTATTTATAGACCCAACCACCAAAACTAGCCGTTTGAACTCGAAATCATGATCAAGTCAGGATTTTCGGTGCTACCGCCCATGTAGGACCGGTAGCATTGGGCTCCATCCCAACGGTTGGGTTAGAGCATTAAATGCATTGCCAAAGGCCGTTGAGCAGTGGGTCCGGTGCTACCGCCCAACTAGGATCGGTAGCACCGTGCCTCTAATTTTTTGATTGGCCACAAAGAGGTGCTCATTGGAATTTTTGCATCGGCCATTCAGGTTGGTGCTATCGCTACCCTGGTAGTATCGGGCTACCATGGGCGGTAGCACCGGACTGCCAAAACTCCCAGAATGCACACGTCTCTAGAAATTTTACACCAGGCTTTGGAGCCGATGCTACCGCTCCCCCGGTATCACCGGGCTACCGTGGGCGGTAGCACCGCCCTACCTGGTCTCCCAAGGAACCCCTCTCGGGTTTTTATACACCGCCCTTGGGGCTAGTGCTACCACTATCCCGGTAGCACCGGGCTAGCAAGGGTGGTAGCACCAGGTTTACAGGGACTTTCTTTGAAGCTTATGGAGTTTTAAAAATTGGACCACTATATGTCGATACATGAGTTTAATTATTGGATTTTGAGCCTTTAGACCTTAAAAATGACATCAAGATAACGTCAAGACCCCTCTTAATAGTACGTCAATTATTTCTAGCAATTCGATCTTTTCTCCAAACTTCGAGATCGGTAAAATAACTAGAAAAAGGTCCTTAGATTTTTACCTTTGTCACTTGATTGATAATTTGATCCTTAGATTTTTACCTTTGTCACTTGATTGATAATTTGATCTTCTTTTACGCCATTCTCATGCTTCCATGATCACCAATCATGAGACTAACCTATTTTCAATATTCTCAATGAAAATGTTAGTCTCTTAAATATGATTGTCATTAATTACCAAAACCATGAGGGACTTTGGAGCCTAGATGCTTTCAACACGTGGGGTCCACGCTTCAGTGGCTCGGTTTAAGGTGAACCGAGAGCACCGAGTGGGTTGGGGGTGATGTGGCACGATGCACGCATGTGGAATGCCACACGAGATATAGGGCTGACGTGGCAGCTAACGTGGCTGCCACGCGGTGGGGACATGGCTTCCACGTGACAGATGATGCGGCTTGGGTGACACGGCTGCTGCGTGGGCTCACGGGCGCTAGTTGGTGCCGAGATGGCAACCATGGGGTGGTGACGTGGCGCCACACGGCTACTGCAAACCACGACCGATGTGGCCACCACGTCGGCCCGAGGTCCCGATCTGGCGCTAAGGTGGCGGCGCGAGGGGTGGTGACGTGGCACGGACGTGGTGCCACGTGCGCAACATGTCATTGACAGCTAGCTCGGGGCGGCATCGGCGTAGCGATGAAGCGAGCTCACCGGGGCCAAGGAAGAAGGTGTTGGCTGGGGCAAAATCGCGACAGATCTGGGTCGGGTCTTGGGGCAAAAGAACGTGGATGACACTAGGACCTGGTAGAACTAACGACAGTAGCGGAGCATCTCCAACGGTGGAGAGGAAGCTCAGAGCACAGCGGCGCTAGGGTTCGAACCTTGGTGGTGTTTTTGGCGACGAACTCGCACAAAAAAACAAGGGAAACGTGAGAGGGGAACATAGCTCTTTAAATAGACACACAAGCCAAGGGAGACCGGCTTGGATCTGGCATGAACAACAAGAAAAACTCGGTTGCCGATGCAGAATTCAGGTAGTAGAGAGTGAGTTCGGCTCATAGATGGGCGGCGGTGACGTGGACCAATCCCAACCGTCCACACGGCACCGAATGAATGACCAACAATGCGCTGCTATGTGGCATGATATCAACCACATGATCATGATCCAAAGGCCAGCTTCTAGGTTTTTCGGAGGTGGGCTAGGCCGACATAGTGTGTGAAGAGAAGGTTGGGCTGGGAAGAAAGGAAGTCGAGCTGGGCGGAGGGAAAAGAAGTGGGCCACGAAATGGCTCAGGATGGGAAGAAAAACAGGCCGTGCGAAAGGAAATCGACCTGAGTGGAAAATAGATAAAGGAAATGGTTTTTCTTTTAAGAATTAATACAAAATCGGAAAAGGCCAAAATAAATAGCAAATAATTTAGAAAAAATTCTAGAAAATTCTCAAAAATATTTATAAATATTTGGAACCTGAATAAAATGATTTGAACTCATTTCAACTTCAAACTTTGATTTGAATTTGATTTAGTTGCAATGGAAAGAAATTTTAAATTCTCCAAATTTGGAAAATGAGAAAAATTTAAATTGGCTCAAAATTTTGGAATGTTACATGATAGCTATAGGCTAGGTTTCTCATCATTTATAATTTCAGGCTCTCTCGTGATGAAGTCTAGGAGAGCATATTGTCGGATGCTTGAACAGTGTTTTCAGGGGCCCTCAGGTCAGAAAATCATTTTTACCCTATCCATTGTCTACAACGCTTTGAGATTTGCGCCCATATTTTAGCAGCACGGAGCAATAGCCAATACCCACCGTATTGTCTAATCATCGTATGCATACATAGTCGGCAGCCTCGCATACCTTGCTGGAAACCTCACCGTAAGGTTCTAAAAATCGATAATAGGTACTCAACAGGTCACCCCACCTAATAGTGATTATACAGCATAATCGGCATATTATGCAGTATAACTGGCCCGATTATGCATCATAACCGGCTAACAAGTTAGGGCATCCATTACTTGTATATGGCTAGTAGAGCCTTTTTAGAACACTACCCCACCGTCACTGCCAGAAACCTCGTGGCCACCGTAGCTGAAAACCCCGCAGCCCCATTGGAGACTCGCTGCCACCAGAAACCCCGCGCATGTTGCCGGATCTGGCCGTCCCAAGCAACGCGGACTACCATTTGTCGCCAAGGAGAGGAAGGCTCACTGCCCACTGTCCTCTTTCTGCGTCTGCCGATCACGGAAAAATACCCTGTGCAATCTTCTGGGTGAAAACAGTGCATCTTCAAAAAATTTCACGAACGCAGGCACCTGAACAGCATATGAAGGCATCATACTAGCAGTTACAAAAAAGACAAATTCAGCATAAACAGTGTTTTTTACTGTTCATCACTATTCATTATTGCTGTTTGTTTTTTTTGTAACTGCTAGTATAGGATGAATTTGATCATGAAATTTTATATGTAGGTGGGGTAAGTTGAGATGTACATCCATGATTTTTTTCAGAATTTTTTGAAACTTTTTTTAGTTCAGTTGCACGGTGATTTCACTAAATATAAGGAGGGGGTTGCACCGATATGTTGTCACGATCACATGCCGAATTTGTCCTTCCGAGTAGCGCAGATGCCGGATCCGACCTTCCCGAGACATGCAAGCCCTTGCTTAGCGCCAGGGAGAGAGGGGGGTTGAGATTTTAGAAATACTCCTTCGTTCATTTTTATAAGACTTATTTTTTGAATGATCTTGTTACACGATGGGGTGTGTGGGTACGCACGAATCTCAAAGTGGCATAGAGGGCGGATGGCGTGGTTGGACTTGGACATGCCCATATGGGTAGAAAATCCAACTCCTGTCCTGTGGTTCTTTTCAAAAAAAAAAACGAAAGATTTCCACGCTCTGTACGTAGAGAACAACGGGATCCAACTTTTGGCAGTTCGCCGAAGACGGGGAACAATGCAATGTAAACTGACATATCACATCGCCACCGGGTTAACAGAATTAATCCAACTTTTTCCATGGTCAAACACAAACCGGTATTAGCTCTACTGCTACCATTCACGTCGCGTACTTTTCATTCAGCTGCGAATCTCTGACGGGATTATTTGTCCTTCCAACTGAATGCTAAGTTTGCATTAGTTTTTCTCTTTCCTTTCCCTATGTCGACCTGTCAATGATAGCTACAGTACCAACGCTGAAGTATGCACATGCGTCTCTTTTTCCATGTTGACGAGTGGCAACCCAATTACAAGTCAAAGCTCCGCTATTCTTCACCGTTGCTTCTCTAAGCGGCGTTCTAGAAGCAGACCCGGGATATTAGGACATGGGAGACTGGGAGTGTTCTGAAAAATCAGGACCTGGAGAATCGTACTGAGAATTGGCATGCTAGTCTGAACTTTCTCTGCTGCTCGTCTCTCTCTAATCTTAGCGTCAGCAAACATGTTGTGGGTTAGAGAAAGGAAAACATAGTCCAACAAGGATATTTTTCTTTTGGTGTGGACACCATCGATGTACAAGACGAATCAAGGGTAAAGATTGAGTGTTAGTCTAGACTAGACTACTCTACATACAAGTCAAGAGTTAAATTACGCATTGCCTGGCTTCCACAGGAAAATAGAAACTTAATTACCATTCTAGAACGTCCGAGCTAATTACAATCTGATTCCGTGTTCCTTGTCCTTCCTTGACGTCCGGGTAATACGAGAAAGGCGTGGGCCCGATTGATATGAACCGTAACCACACAAAAATTTCATTGGAACACACATATGTATCCAAAATTGGTGGGCACCATAATTTGAACTACTAATTGATGTGAGGTTGAAATACTAATTGATGTGAGGTTGAAATACATAGGATCCAATTTGATGAATTCAAAAGACAAGGAAGTCACAAAAACCTGAATAAACATGGAAATTGCGGTGAAACTTACTAGACGGAGTATTTACTGAACTTCTGTAATTGTTGTTGTGTCTCAATCAATTGGTTGTCCGATCTCCGAGGCAAGCATCCAGCGGCGCCCTTACACAAAAGAGTGCCCAGTCATATATCTTTTTTCCTTTTTCGGTTACTAAGAAGAGTACATGCACACACATACGAGTGTGTCCCTTTAGCACTCATTTAGAATACAAAATTCATATTAAGAAGTATTAGCGTGTGTATAAAGACAGATGGAGGAGCTATGCTTCAATGTATTCTCTTCAAATACAAGTTGCATAAATCTTGAAGCAAACGAAAGGGTAAATAATCATCATTTACAACTCATTCATATTTTAATATTTGTAACTATCAAAAGAAAAAGTATAGAAACACCTCTCTAGATAGAGTCGTATACACCTACAGCTCTATACCATCCCATCAAGAGATGGTTACGTTCTGGATTTGAAAGTAACAGGAAAAATTGAGCTAGCATATGGTTGCACCCATTATACCGCAAGGAAATGGAGAGAAACGGGAGCGCCACCTGTCACCGCCCTGTTTTGCGAAAAACTCCCGCCGTTTCTTCGAAATTACGTATAGGTCCTTCGCGATTTTTTGTGAGATGAGAATAATTTTTTTTCTTCGCTTAGATCCTCGCCCTGTAATTTACTAAAAACCTCCCGTTAAGTTCAAATCGCGAACAGTGCCTTTTTCTAATTTTTCGTGATAGCTAATGTGTCCAAAAGATAACAAACAAGTCCTCGCTTTTACGTTCAGTCCTTTCGCCGTTTTCCCGAAAAATTGTTTCGCCATCAAAAACCGAAAAAAAGTTTTCGTCAAAAAAAACGAAAAAATGTTTTCGCCACAAAAAAACACAGATTCATCGAAGGTTTATAGCAACTTATGGATTTGCTAACGGTCGAATCATGGTTTTTTTAAAAAATGTAGATTCGTCCAAGATATTTATAGCGATTCATGGATTCGCCGTGGGTCCTAACGACCTATTTTTTAAACAAATGCAACAAAAAACTCGAAAAAATATTTTCAAAGACCCAAAAAACTAAACAATGTTTTCGCCCCACTGATTCGCGGTGGTCCTAACGACCTATTTTTTAACAAAAACACAGATTCAAATAAGGTTTATAGCAACTTATGGATTTGCTAACGGTCAGAATCATGTGTTTTTTTAAAAAATGTAGATTCGTCTCACAGATTTATAGCGACCATGATTCGCCACGGGTCCTAACGACTTTTTTAAACAAATGCAACAAAAACCCGAAAAAATATTTTCAAAGACTCAAAAAACGGAAACAATGTTTTCGCCTTCTTGGATTCGGCCTGGGTCTAACGACCCATTTTTTAACAAACGAACAAAAAAACCGAAAAAATGTTTTCAAGACTCAAAAAACGAAAACAATGTTTTCGCCACCAAAAAACACGGATTCATCAAGGTTTATATCGCCTATGGATTTGCCAACGGGTCATAATCATGGTCTTTTTTAAAAAATGTAGATTCGTCTCAAGATTTATAGCGACTGCGGATTCACCGCTAGGCCCTAACGACTTTTTTTTAACAAACGCAACAAAAAAACTCGAAAAATTGTTTTTGTCACCAAAAAACCCGAAACATGTTTTGGTTACAAAAACACAGATTCATCGAAGATTTTTCGCTTTTTTTTTCTAGGCTATTTTTCACCGGTGGGTGGTTTTGCATACATGTATTATTACTCTGAACACGAGAGTATTAGGCTCGACAAAAGAAGGTTGTCATCTCGATAATTTTTTCCCTTTTCCTCTCGACTATTTTTTGACCGGTCGGTGGTTTTGCGTAAAATAAAAAGTTTATTTTTCCGAAGCGCATGCTATCGAATTCAACCTACACAACAGAAGCGCCGCTTTTCTACCTAGTCATTTTCATTTTGGAAGAAGAAACAAAATGGTGTTGTTTTCCTGAGTAGAGTGTGATGGTCACATGCAGAAATGTACCCAACGGACTACTTCTTCTGGTCACAAATACGTTTTAGATATTAACATGGTCTCTCAATCATGAATTTGATCACTAATTTCTATTATAATATATGTATAGATTGTAATAACACTATAAAAGTATTTCTTAGACAAGTAAACTTCTATCTTTTTCATACAGAAAAATCCAATTATACATAAAGATATTGTTTGCTAATGTTAAATATGGTGACTCGTATTTAGTCTTTAGCATTTAGAAATACGTGCTAGATGATTTTAATCCTAATAGGAGTAGTGTCAGGGATTGGGTATTTCCTACAACGACTATAGTACCTCGGTGGCCAGCCGACCACCGACCATGCACGCCTTGACGGTGCCCCACGGAGACCCTTGGGAGGTCGACCACACACCGCCCGACTACCAGGCTCGCCTCGAGCATGATTGCTTGGGAGGCGCGATGGCGACTCGGTCCGGAGGAAAAGGCCTCGAGCCTCACCAAGAAGCCGGGCACACTCCACAAAGGCGACGTGGCATTAATCACCCGACGGCTCGACGTGGCATTAATCGCTTGGCGGCTAGAAGGACAATACTGCCACGACTTGCGCCACCCTACACCCACGTAGCAGTATGGCATAAAGCGAAGAATAGTGTCACCCACATTCGGAAATAGTGGCGCGCCGCTCTGTAATAAATGCTGAAATACTGTAATCGCCTATAAAAACCCCCTCGCACGTAGTGTTCGGGGGGATTCTGCTTCACTTTGCCCCTCATAGGTAGCAATAGCTTGCCGGTGGCCTAGGGCATTGTCCTTAGAGCCTCCTGTGCCACCGAAGCGAGCACCAGAATCCACCTTTGAAAACTAGTGCAACCACCGGACGAGGGTTGTTATCTCCCGTGAGAGGCCCGAACTGCATAAAAAGACTCTTTGTTTATCTGCATTATCTCCACGACACGCACTCGGCAGACCTCGACATCACCCTCCGCTGAAAAGGGGTCTTAGGTTGATCCTCATTCAACAAGTAAGCTCGGCGGGGACCGGTTCTCGAATCGCTGATACCGGCGCCGTCTGTGGGGATCGATCGAGTCCTTTCGCGAGAATCCTCGAGGATGCCGAATTTCAAGACAATCAAGACCTTGCGCTTCGCCGACGTGGAGGACGACAACGTGTCCGCGCCAACTGCGGGCGTGGCCGGCGATCGATCCGGCGGCCACGCCATGTCTCCGCGCCGAAGCACGCCCTCCGCCGCGCGCGAAGTCCTTCCCCGAGCACGCTGCTTTCGCCGGGGCTATCCATGTCCCGCGCCGAGCACGTTTCTACTCGGCGCGAAGTCCTTCCCCGAAAGCACGCTGCTGCCGCTATCCATGTCCCGCGCCGAAGCACGCCCTCCGCGGGCGCGAAGTCCTTCCCCGAGCACGTGTTTCGCCGGGCTATCCATGTCCCGCCGAGTACGCCCTCGCCGCCGCTGAAGTCCTTCCCCGAGCACGCTGCTGCTGGGCTATCCATGTCCCGCCGAAAGCACGCCCTCCGCTCCGGCATGAAGTCCTTCCTCAAAGCACGCTGCTTTCGCCGGGGCTATCCATGTCCCGCGCCGAAAGCACGCCCTCCGCCCCGCTGAAGTCCTTCCCCGAGCACGCTGCCGCCGGGTTATCCATGTCCCGCCGCCGAAAGCACGCCCTCCGCCGCCGCATGAAGTCTCTTCCCGAGCACGCTGCTTCGCCGGGATGTCGCTCCGCCGAAAGCACGCCCTTCGCTGGCGCGAGTCCTTCCCCAAGCATGCTTTCGCGGGATCGCCCATGTTCCGCCGCGGCACGCCTCGCCGGGCGCGAAGTTCTTCCGCCGGTAAGTTTCGCGCTTAATGCGGTCTTCCTGTAAATGAGTATGCTCATTGCATCTTTTTTCTTTCTTTAAAACATTTTCGAACTCTCGTGGTCTCGCCAACGCGCGGCGTGAATCCTCTCCTGACCTGTTGGTTAGTTCCCCTGGACGTCTAGTCCATGTCCGGGATGTGGCATTTCGATCATGTCTCGTTTGTCAGTTCCTCGAGCATCTGACCCATGCTTGGGATGCGCAAAGGCGAGTCCGCCGCAACCGCTAGTTGCCTTCCCAGATAGATATCCGATCTATGTCTAGTTCCCTCGCATCCGATCCATGCACCGGATGTCGCAGTAGCCCTTCGCTGCTGCGAGACCTGTCCCCGAGCAAGGGTTGCTCGGATGCCGCAGTAGCTTTCGCCGCGAGATCCGCCCCGAGCAAGCGCCGCCGGATGCCACAAGAGTTCTTCGCCGCCGCGAGACTCCGCTTCGAGCAAAGCGCCGCCGGATGCCGCAGAGCTTCGCCGCGAGACTGCCCCCGAGCAGCGCCGTCAGATGTCATAAGAGTTCTTCGGCCGCCGAGACTCCGTCCCTGCAAAGGCCGCGAGACTGCCCCTCGAGCAAGCGCCGCCGGATGTCAAGAAGAGTTTCGCCGCGGAACCCCCAATCCCTTATTCAAAGTCCGAGGCTTAAGGCGGAGACCTCGCCAGCAATTTCTCCCTTAAAGCCCTGGGCTAGCCGTTGCCGATTGGGTATTTCTACAACGATCATGGTACTTTGGCCACCGACCACCGACCATGCACGCCTTGACGTGGCCCTACGGAGACCCTGGAGGTCGACCACACCCGCCCGACCTCGGCCAGTTTCGCCCTCGAGCATGATTGTTTCGGAGGCGCAGAACCGCGACCCGGCCCGAGGAAAAGGCCTCAGCCTCACCAAGAAGCCGCACACTCCACAAAGGCGACGTGGCATTAATCACCCGACGGCCGACGTGGCATTAATCGCCAGTGGCTAGAAGGACAATGCCGCCACGACCGCGCACCCTATGCCCACGTAGCGGTATGGCATAAAGCGAAGAACAAGGTCACCCACGCCCGAAATAGTGGCGCTCAGTAATAAATGTCAAACACAGAATCGCTTATAAATACCCTCGCACGTAGTGTTCGGGAGATTCGCTCACTTTGCCCTCATAGGTAGCAATAGTTTGCCTGGGCCTGGGCATTGTCCTAGAGCCTCCTGTGCCCCGAGCGAGCACCCCTGTAATCCACCTTTTGAAAACTAGTGCAACCATCGGACGAGGTTGTTATCTCCCGCGAGAGGTCCGAACTGCATAAAAGACTCTTCATCGCATTATCTCTACGACACGCAGCTCTAAGCAGACTCAACGCCACCCTCCGCGAAAAGGGGTCTTAGGTTGATCCTCATTCAACAAGTAAGCTCGGCAGGACCGTTCTCGAATCGTCGACAAGTAGGATTCCTACTTGCTTTAAAGAAGAACTAGCACTACTACGTAAAACTTCATCACAGCACGGTTCAAGAACGTTATCGAGACGGTTTTGTGAACCGTCAAGAATAATAAGTCTGTGATGAAGGAGATCATCGAGACGGTTCTATACCCGCTCGGAAATATATATCACTGACGGTTGTATTATTAAACCGTCAGGAAATTTATATCATGCACGGTGCCTCATTTGCAACCGCTCGTATTAATTAAATATCACGCACGGTTTCAAATAAGAACCGCTCGTGATATTATCTTATCGCTGCACGCTTTCCAATGAGAACCGCTCTGTGATATGAATATCGCTGCATTTGCCCAAATTATAACCGCTCAGGATATGAATCATCACGCACGGTTCCAAATAAGAACCGCTCAGGATGACTTTTTTTTTTTTCATCAATATTTTTCAACGATAGTTTATAAGAAGACTTTGGAACAGGATGAACACGTTCGCCAAGAAGACAAAATTTTTATCTATAACCAAGGCCGTTTTCTTCCGCTGCACTCACCGCTCCATCGCTTCCTCCCGCCTTCTTTCTCCATTCAAGCTCGGGTGTTCCAAAGTCCTTCCCGCAAGGAAGACCCGACTTGCAATCACATTTGTTCAATCTTTAATTACCCTACCTAAAGTAATCTATCAAGTACATCTACAATTTTTACCAAAGTACCATGTTCGATCTCCCATCGCGGGCACGACGGTGACGCCAAGACAAGAGCATGCCGCTCGCATTGCTCAAGACCGTGGCACTACGGTGACTCGCAAGCAGCCACTTCAGATGGCATGAAGCAAATCACACATCGAGTGTGTCCGGTTCGATGGAGAAGACCGTGGTTGCCGCCGCCGCCATGCCGCCACGGCTTGGTTGATTTATTAGTCGAGTTCCATCAACATTATCGTAAGAACGAGAAAAATCGCTACAAATGTTTATATTTTAAGTCTATCTTGATCGACAAACTGCTGCCTCAATGCATATAGGAAGTGCAGATATTCAATTATAACATCTATAATCGACCGTGTCTCGTAAATATTGATGCAGAATACCTAAGTAGATGGAAATTTCAACAACAAACCATAAATAATGGAGGTTCACGAGGGTATAGGAAAAACATCTAGTTCCAACAAGCAAGACATTGTTAAGTTGTTGCATTCAAGATGAGCAAATATGTATTAAGGATAATATCATGTGACAATACAATGAATCGCATAAACAAGAATAACCGCAAGTTTTTAACATATTTTCCGAATTAATGAATACCATTTGACAATTGTACTACTCAGAACTTATAAGGCTGCGTGGAACGCGCTTTTTATGTATTACTTCGTGAGCGTGAAGAAACAAACTCTCCTCTAATGTTGCTCAAATCGGCCCGACTCAACGCAGCTTTTATCTCAGATATACTTTCTTCAATGATTTATGGTTTGCATGTTGTAGCAAACATAAAATCCACATAGGTTATTTCCGGACCTTGCCGGTGGCAATGCAAATAAAACCTACTGTTAGTTCTAGAGTCACCAATACGAGGTTTGATATAGAATTGTTGTGTATAGCGGATAACGGAAAGTTCAAATCATGTTGTAGTTTAGTCCAATCTTTCACGTGTTTGAACGCTTCTACAAGATTGCAAAAGGTTAGCCTAAGCCATTCCAATAGCAATATAAACTCGAACAACTTACACGACCATGTACGAGGGAAACGTGATTACCGGTGAGTAATTTTATGATAGGTACCAAGTCGTGGTTTCCGCCACGCCCGTAATCAAGGTACTTAACCCGCTTGTGGTCGGTTCAACTACAATGAGAACCCAAAGTGATACCTACACGTATATCACAATGGACAATGAACAAAATAGAGTTGTGTGCACAAGATGCACTCAAAGTATAGCATGTGGTAGCACTTACCCCGGGTTATGGGGTATAAGTATGAATTCTTTATCCTTTTGTGCTAGCAATGCCTCTATCACGATTTTCTAACCATGTTTATATCATCATCCATTGTTTGCTTTGAGACTATATGTGGGTCAAGGAAACCGATCGATAGTTTCTTCTTTGTCGCCTGTTGCATGTATCTATATATACAAAGGCGGATTATATATATATTGGAGGACATTTATCACTATTAGACTAATGTAGACCGTGATAGCACACACTTACAAGGTCCAAAGATCTTATGAGTGCGGCGCCGATGGCGCCGAGGTTGTAGAGATGGAACAAGTCCGTAAAATCGACCGTGAAGAAGCCCCCACGAGTCGTTGAATAGATGTTCATACTTGAACTTAACGCCGATACTTGTTGTATCGCTCACGCTCGCTTTCCAAATTTTGTTGGAGATACCACTTATGCAATTGTTGGCAAGGTATACTATGAAGTTACGCTGCTTTCGTTAGTAACGCTCTCCTAGCTTGTATTGTTTAGCCAACTCAAACAGATGGATAGTCAACTTGTTCTTGCCGCTTTTTCTTCTTTTTGCCCTTGCCTTTCTTTGTTTTGTATGAACCCTTCACGGAGAGGAATGGGTAGGAAAGAGGTCAACATTGTGTATATCAAGTGGAGTCCGCTTCACGATCGCCGACGGTAGCCAACCGATCGACGGCGATACAATAGGCTTAATCAGATCGTCGCGGTTGTTGCATGACGAGAAGTATACTCAGGAGATGTCATTGCTAGGCCATTGGATGAATGTGCCAATGGCATCCCCAAGTTTCACGATCTCATCGCTTACGGCTTCAGAGATCGACAATTTTGAAACTATCAAACACCCCGCCCACATTGACCTTGGTGAAACCCGCTATGATGGTACTGCATCATGGTCCCTTTGAGGATGGATACGCCATGCCCCAAGCAGCCGCCGAGGAACGGTGCCATTGCTAATTTCACTTGGAGATTGCATCGCGTGGTCGCCTTTAATGTCACATACAGATAAGTCCCGCTATGTTCATCTTGGTCACTTGAGGAACGGATGCACACCTGCTCTTACGGCAATGGGGCTGACTTATGACATACTCGGGGCTTGTGAAGTATTTTTTTCTTGATTGGTGAGCCTTTCCTCGAGGATTCAGATCCTTTCATGAAATTCTTCTCTCGCTTCTCCTCAACTCTTCTCTCAACTCTCCTCTCAACTTGTCCTCCAAATTCTTTATAAGATTTGACTCGCGCCGCTCTAGTTCTCTTCTTATTTGGATATGTGGAAGTCGTTCAGGAATCCAGTTTTCCATGGAACAAAAACCCTTTGCCTCTTGTACGACCAAGGTGTTCCTTGTTTCCAAGGCTATGGACGGTGCATCTTTCTCTCTCGTCTCGGGAAAAAGAGCCATCGCACGATTGTGTACTCAACGCCACCGCAAGATCCGGACAAGTTATTTCACTTATGAAGTCATGGACTAATTACGAAATTGGTAGTTCGATTATATATTACAGCGCTATGCACTTCCTCGTCCGCTGGGTTTACGAAGGAGAGCGCTAGGAGGACGGCATCCGACCTCGCTTCGCTTCTTAGCCGCCTCCGCACGCTCATCTGTGATCGGCGGAAATGGCGCGATACCTCCTCGCCCTCCTGTGCCATTGCTCTCTCTTCCCCGCAGAGCGCAGCGATTGCCGAGTCTGTGGGGGTGAGTGTTCCTTGCTTGCAAGGCCTTGTTTGTTTCAATCGGACGCATTTAATTGCTGCGGGTCTTCATCCCAACAAAACGCCTCCACGTGTCCTCATCAATGAACCCATACTTCGAGTATGGAACCAGATCCTTCTTGACGAAGTCTACGAAAGCGATGCTTAAAGGTCTTCCATGCCTTTCTCGCCGCTAGCAAAGGCATACCGTCGCACTAGGGGAGCGGATTCTTCCGAATGTTGAATGATGAAAAATTTCCGTTAGCAAGGCATTGCGAGCCTCAATAGTCACCAACCTCCGGGAAGATAGCGTGATCGAACCCGCTCCGACTTACTATCCCACACATACTTCAAATGCATTCGCCGCCTTTTTTGGCTTTCTAGGGCCCCATCATCCGAATCGATCTCGTAATGGTATATCGGTCTGCTGGCCTTTTGTTTGGTCCTCTTGCATGGGTCGATCCTTCTTTTGAGGCCACATCATGTCCTTCCGACGATGGATTAGAGGACTACATCTTCTTTACAAGTTAAAATAGTTTCAAAGTAACTAAAAGTGAAGAACAAATAGAATCACATTAGAGTGAATGAGTTTGTTATACTTGCATCTAAAAGAACTAGCCTAAATGGCTTATTATTAGCCTTTTCAAAGAACTAGCCTAGATGGCTTGTTATTAGCCTTTTAAAAGAACTAGCCTAGATGGCTTGTTATTAGCCTTCTAGCAAAAGAAGCGTAACTAGGAGGTTGCTTGAACTTAATAAAAATTTCGGCAAAGACTTCCCTAAAACTAGGACATCCACACAATGAGACAAGGTAAAAATACATATGGATTCAACCATTTGACAGCTAATGTAATAATTGAAGCAAGCTCAGATCTCACATATGAACATGTACAAGATATTTAATAAAGCAATTAGCATAAAGCTCATATTGATTGTTTGAATGTTCTCAGATGTCAAGTTGCCTTAAAAGGCCCTCCTCGCCACAATGGACAAGTAATAGACTAGATTGTGACAACTTTATCTCAATAATGATTTAATACTTGATAAAGTTAAGTATAAATCTACTCAATTGGTTATCTTATATGCATATTCACTAACTAAGCATATAAAGACAAGTTTGCAATAGAGCTAATCAAATATATATATATATATATATATATTTTAGTTCAAAAGGTTTCTGCTTTTATTCCAGACCATGTACAACCACAAAGATGTACAACCACAAAGACCATCTCACATATGAACATGTACAACCACAAAGACCATCGCTTCCTATCCAACCGTAACAAAGACATTTTAACTAGTTATCGCCATCAGGTTCTAAACAACCGAAAACAAACATCATCGCTTAACTCACACTAATCAAATATATATATATATGAAAGTGAAATTGATCGCTAAGATTTGTTGTCACAATTAGTCTATTCCATCCCCTAAATCATCATCGAACATTAAGCCCACACGCAAGGTCCCTGCCGCAGACGACCGCCCTTTGCAAGTCCGAGAATAATCACGAAAGTGTCCCGTAACTCACTAACTAGCAGAGCAACACCGAAAAATAGAGCAAATGGCCAGCAAAGGCTTCCAGACGAGAAACGGCCTCTAGCTCGATGGCTAGTCCCCGTAAATACTCACGGTTGAAGCTCAAGGGAGGACGCCGAGGGGAGGAGGCCGCCGGGAGGACGCCGAGGGGAGGACGCCAGCCGGGAGGACGCCGAGGGGAGGACGCCGAGGCCGGGAGGACGCCGAGGGGATCGAGGACGCCGAGGCGGGGAGGACGCCGAGGCGGGGAGGACGCCGAGGCCGGGACGCCGGGAGGGGAGGACGCCGAGGCCGGGACGGGAGGGGAGGACGCCGAGGGGAGGCCGCCCGGGAGGCAAAACGCACGCCTCAAAGGTTTAGGGTTTGGCGCGCGGTGAATGAGATCTCGCTTGGGGAGATATATAGAAGAAATAACATCACTGCACGGTTCTATAATATAACGGTTCAGATGACATATCACGCACGGTTCTATAATAGAACATGCGATGTTTAGATATGCAGGCGGTTCTATTATAGAACCGCTCTGGATGTTGGTGACATCACGGACGGTTCTATTGTAGAACCGCTCGTGATGTTGGTTATATCACCGACGGTTCTATAATAGAACCGCTCGAAGTTGAGATATCACGCATTTGTTAGGTAACATAACCGTCAGGACAAATAACATCACTGCATCGTTATGTTAAAGAACCGCTCGTGATATATATCGCTCATCGACATTCACTTGTCGGTTCGGCCAATCGACTCTTGTCTGTGCCACTTTGTTGTATCTTCCGGGAAAGTTGTCTTTAACAGTAATATAGATCGATCGTGGTTGAAGTGGAGGTTCTAATCCTCAATTCAAACCCTAAAATCTGAGAGCAATCACATACAACTATTTCCATATTGCCAAAGTAGACATGATTCGTTCTTGTCATCAATTATGTCCGAATGGCCATCTTTGAATCGTGTATTTGGAATCATATTGATATTAACTAATAAATACGGTTTTATACTTGCATCTTTTCCATCAATCCAGATGCTTCACAAGCTACTTACAAAGATCATCACAATCATATATACATAATTCAGATGCTTCACAAGCTACTTACAAAGATCATCACAATCATATGTACAAAGCATGATGGGTCGATCATCTTTACAATAGCATTAATGTAATATTATTACACATGAAAATTAGTAAGCATGATGACAATGCACCCTTCTCATAACTACGCCACCACATGCTTATTCTTTTGTATGAAAATTAGCCCTTCATGATGATCGACGCGTGTGTAGCTTGCTTCCTCATGTTGTTCTTCCGGGACCGTGGATGTCATTTCCGATAGGTGGCAACTCATCAAATTGATTGTACTCTTCCTCATCTACTACATTCTCAACTCCGACAATTCTCCTTTTTCCCGAAGAACTACGTGGCGCTTCTTGTTGGACGGCCGGTTACATAGAAGACTTGAACAACTTGGTTAGCGTAGTACGAATGGTTCGCCTTGGTATCCGGACACGCTCGAGGTCCACAGAGTGATGCCATTCCCGCCGACCTTCACGGCCGGAGGTGGACCCAACGGCACCAAATAGGGAATCTTGAAAAGTACGTAGTCGAGCTCCCATATCTCCTCTATGAACCCATAGTAGGAGCTCCTCGTCAACCCAAATGGGTATTATTGAATGCATCTATGCGACACCACTGCTCGGGTTTGTGCTCTTCATATCCTGATCTCTCGTGTAAAATGTGTACCCATTTAAGTCATATCCTTTCCATGTGACAACCGTAAAAGTTGGTCCTTTTGCCAACCATGTCAACAGAAGTCATCCGACGAGCTCCCAAAGGATAGGTCGCCTTCAACCATTTGTTGAACTCAAGGTTATGCTGTCTCGTGATCCAAGACTCTCGCCAGGTCGGATTCTCTTGCCTTTAGCCATTGCTTGTGCTCGACGATATAGGCGGACACTACACCATGTGTTGCAAAACCGTGAAATGGGCTCGAGCATAATCAACCGAATCAGCGTGATTGCTTTCCTTCCGATGGTCCCCATACCTCGAGCCTCCTCATGGCGAGATCGAGGCACACCTATTGGTTCGACTCGGGCCATGTAATCGACGAGAACTCGACGGCCTCTTCGTTGCATAACCTTCGACAATGCTACCCTCCGGACGAGATCGATTCCAGACGAAGACTTGAGAATTCCATGTACCTCTCGAACGGGTACATGCTACGAGGAACACCGTCCGCATATCTTTATCTCTCACAAGGTGAACAATGAGATGGACCATGATATCGAAAAATGATGGAGGGAAATACATCTCAAGATTACATAGAGTCATCACCACCTCATTTTGCAGAGCATCTAGTCCTTCGATCGATGACCTTCGAGCGATTGTGTTAAAGAAATAACACAACCTAGTGATTGTCTCACGGACCTTGACCGCAAAATACTTCTAATTATGCGACAGGAGCATCGTGTCATCAAGACATGACAATCATGAGACTTCATGCCGATTAATTTCAAATCTTCCAACTAAACAAGTCTCTTCATGTTGGAGGAGTAACCTGACGGAACTTTCACACCATGCAAGCAATCGACACGCTTCGCTTTTTTTCGCCTTTGACAGAGTATAACAAGGTGTTCCAAGTAACGCACGCCTTTATCGCTCTCTTTCGGTGCTAACTCGTGTCTTATGCCCATATCGACCAAGTCAAGCCGCATGCTGATACCATCCTTTGTTTTACCCTTAATGTTGAGTAAGAGACCAATCACGCTGTCACGCACATTCTTCTCACGCATGACATCGATGCAAAGGGCGAACTTCTAGGTGCTCCCAAGAAGGTAGGTCCCGAATATTGATCTCTTCTTCCACATGCTCTTTTCACGGTACTTGATTTACGCCCCTTTCCATACGCAACATCCAAATCCTTAACAATGTCATGAACATCTCTCCCGCCAAACGCCTTTGAGCTGGACCATTTTCGCTCCTTCCGTCAAAAGTTGCTTCATCTTGCGATATGGGTGATTCCTCCAAGGAACCTACGGTGACGCATGTACACGGTTTTTGGGAGTGATTCACCATAAACTCTCAGTATCATCTAAGCAAAGGAGTGCAGGCTTTGGTTCCTTTTGTACTCTGGCCCGACAGTTAGCAAAGGCGTGGTAATCATTTATGGTGCGTAACAACAAGCAATGCAAAGTAAAGTTCTCTCGCTTGTACGCATCCCATACGTGTACCCCAGAACTCCACGTTGTTTTTAGATCTTCCACCAATGGAGCTAGGTACACATCAATATCGCTCCTGTGTTGTTTCGGTCCTGGATAAGCATGCATAACATAATGTACTTCCGCTTCATACACAACCAAGGAGGAAGGTTGTAGATACAGAGATTTACTGCCAAGTGCTATGCCTGCCGCTCATGTTACCGAAAGGATTCATTCCGTCTCAGACTAATCCAAACCTTATATTTCTCGGATCCGCACCGAATTCTTGAAAGCTCTGCCGACAGTTTCTCCACCGATGGAATCAGCAGGTGCCTTAGCATTCCATCATTCTTACGCCTCAAAGTGCCAACGCAGCAGCTTTTGCCTCCTTTGGGTTCGCAAACAAACGCTTCAAACGGGAATTACAGCAGATACCATGCCACCTTAGCAGAGTACCTTTTTCACCCTCAATGCTCTCGCCATCATCATCTGAATAACTCTTACGCTTGTACCGGATGCGCTGCACACGGACATATATGCAAGTTTGTGTACTCTTTATGCAGACAGATATGATCGTTTGGACATGCATGTATTCTTTCTACTTCCATTCCCAAGGGACAAAGAACCGCTTGGCTTTGTAGGTGCTTGTCGGCAACTCGCTTCCCTCTCGAAGCATGTCCGCCAATAGACGAATAAATAACAGGAAACTTTTGTCGGACCAACCGCTGCTTGCCTTCAATTTGAGTAGTTGAAGCACGGATGACAACCTTGTGTATTTCAACTTGCACCCGCGAACAAAGGTTTCTCCGAGTTCTCCATTAAGCCCCGAACTGCCCATATTCCCCTGTCATCAAGGTTTCTTCGCATCGCGTAGCATCTGATCCAAATTGTCATCAGGCAACCTGTCCTCATCGAAGCACAATCGATATGATCATCCGACATATCATTGACATCGCCGATTTATATTAACACTACTTGTCGCTTCAGATATTATGCTCTTCGCCATGACCGGTCCAACATGTATAGCCCCTTTTGAAACCCCTTCGAATCAAGTGTGCTTCGATCTGCGCTGAGTTTCGAAACATCTTCAGATTTTCGCAATCAATGCACGGACATGACATGAATTGCACCCCTTATTAAACATATCCTCCTCTCGCAGCTCTTTTGAAAGTGGAGACGCCATTAAGGTACTCAAGACTCAGACGGTTCTCAACAGACATCCAAATTTCGATCCATCTACGCTACACATGTAACACTTAGTGTTAAATATTAATGCACTGTGTAAAAGCGATGCACACATTCTTAAACTAATTATGCAATTACATACCTTAATTACATCACAAAGAAATAATTAACAAAATTCAAATTAATCTTCAATATAATAATGAAATTAGAACCCATTACTAATCTTAGATCACCAAAAGACTTGAATTGATCTATAAGCTAGATCTAAACAATCATTAAATTCTATCTTTAACAAGCTAGCTAGCTACATCATGATCGAATATTATATTATGCAAATAGAACCATTACTAGCTAACCTTATTCATCAAAAACCAACACATGGTTCTACAAGCTTAGATCTAAAAAATCATCAAATTCCTTCCTTATCAAGCTAGATGTTGAATATAATGCAATTAAAACACATTACTAACCTTAGATCACCAAAATCAAAGGAATCTAATATCACCCTTCAAATCAATGGCTTTTCTAAAAAATCGCGATCACTTCGCGGTAACCGCCACTTAGGATAGAAACCAAACCCTACCAACAAAGTGGATGGAACGAGGCAGCTCTGTTTTTACGGCCCGGATTAGCGATCCGACGGTTTTATATTACGGCCGCCCAGGATGTAAGAATATCACACGGTTTTAAATATAATCGTCAGGATGGCTATAAGATTATTATGCATTACGAGGCGGTTTCAAAGTAAAACCGTCAGGAAATCACGCACGGTTTTACTTTGAAACCGCTCAGTAATGAGTATCAGAGCTATCTGCAGACGTATATTTTTGACACCGCTCGTGATAAGATTACATCACGTAGCCGCATATATAAAACCGCTCAGGATATAGCAATCGACGGTTTGAGTACATAACCGCTCAGGATATTCTGATATTACGACGGTTTTCAAAACCGCTCGTGATCGTAAGGCGTCCGATATAAGCCTCGCTGTAGTAGTGTAGGGAGACTATATAAACCTAGAGGATAGTCATGGAAAACCCAATACAATCCAACTCATCCAAAGTAAGAGGTGCATGAGAGAATTAGAGGTTAGGTTATTCTTTAACACTAGATTTTTGTATAGGGTAATGATCCGAGAGTATAAAAAGTTCAAGATGTTGTGAGAGAGCAATAATCCCGTGTATTCTTTTGAGGTTTTGCTTAAAGAATTTGTAGTCAGCTTGCTAAATCTTCTCTTATCGTAGTTGCTTCAACATCGTTATTTTGGTTCTTTCTATGAGATTCATTTTCTTCGTTTTTGAGACTGTGCATGCTCGTGATCATATATGACAAAATTTTGATCCGATCCAAGAGCTGCTGCACGTAATAAGACACACGAGAGTGTAACAGTTAACATCAAAGAAAATAGTCTGGCTGCACACATTTTTAAGACACCATTGATTTTTGACCGGAAGGAAATATCTTACCCCCCAAAAAAAGTGCGTATATTAAAGCACCTCTGATGCTCTACTGTGTATAAATTGTCGTTCTACTTCCACCCATCCATGTAGAAGATGCCACATCGATCGGCAAGACCGATGGTTGCTTCAATAATGCTTTCGTTTGTAATCATTTTTGCCACGTGCCACATTATGATTTATGAACCCTAGGCAGCTACCGCCTTTGCCCTTGGCACCGCTAGTCCAAACTTCCAGATTCTAAGCGCCTGTCTGCCGCCGTCATCATCGTGCGTGCATTTATTATCGTTCTCGTGCAGATACTGGAAAAGCAAAATGCGATGAATAACTTTCCTCCGACCCAACCGGCCGTTTCGTCCAAAACGGAACGCCTGCCCGGGGCATCGCGCAACTATATATCCTCCTGTGCGCACGCATCATTTGATCATAATCTCGTAGCCCGGAGCGTTGCACCGGTCAAACTAACCACACCCGCTCCCTCTGTACGTCTCGGCGCTCCGTCGCCGCGGTGATCCGGCCGGCCGGTGCCTCGGCCCGCGCGCGGGACGATCGAGCGAACGATATGGCGGGGGAGATCGCGCCGTCGGGGAGCCGCCGGAGCTGGCTGTCGTCGGGCGCGGCGTCCATCTCGCGGTCGCTGCGCGACCCGGACGACCCGTTCCGGCGGTCGGCGGCGAGCCGCGGCGACGACGATGACGAGGAGAACCTGCGGTGGGCGGCGCTGGAGAAGCTGCCCACGTACGACCGCATGCGGCGCGGCATCATCCGGAAGGCGCTGGACGACGGGAAGCACGCGCCCGACGAGGTGGACATCTCCAACCTGGACCCGCGCGACGGCCGCGAGCTCATGGAGCGGGTGTTCAAGGCCGTCGAGGACGACAACGAGCGATTCCTCCGACGGTTCAGGGACCGGCTCGACCTGTAAGCTAGTAGCGCGCAGTACACGTACTCGTCAATTAGCGCGTAACCATGCATGCATGACAATAATTTAACAACTCCTCGTGTCATTACGCGCGCACCGTTAATTTCTTTGTCTCTTTAATTTCATTGATCGTGAGCATTTTCGTTCGTTTTCGTTAAGCAACATTTCTTAAGGAACCTTAATGTCTTTAAAATGGAAAAGTGCATGGTTCGACTCGGGAGTTGCCGGTCAGTATACGTACGTAGCTTTTGAGTTTTCAACGGTAAACGCGTTCCGTTTGGAGTACAGAAATTTTCTGAATTCTTGCTGGAATTGAACTAGCTGTTTCCTGGCTAACAACATATATTTTTACGTTCCAAACATAACATACTGTAACTACGTACCGATGCAGGGTTGGCATCGAGCTTCCGCAGATCGAGGTGCGGTACGAGCACCTCTCCATCGAGGCGGACGTCCACGTGGGCAAGCGCGCACTGCCCACGCTGCTCAACGCCGCCATCAACGTCCTCGAGGTATAGCTAGCTAGCTTCTTCAATCCATTCAGCTCGTCTCTCTCGCTCCATCTTCCCCTTAGTTTTATCGGTTTTCGGCCGATAAAAATAGTGTCGATTCCTGTAATACGTGCTTTGTGAATATACAAGCTACTGTTGCAACGTTGGCTAGTTTGCGTAGTCCAGATGCTGACATATATGATGGCCCCTAGATTTGAAGCATAATTTGGAAGTGCTCGGTAGACGCAAGCATGCATGTGCATGACTAAATAAGGTCGCAAGTTAGTCAAATCGCTCGTTTGGTTTTGAGCAGCCGGTCCAACAGTCCCGATCACTTCCAAGTTCCAAGTAATTCGGTGCAGCCCCGGTGAGAACCCAGCATACGTGGACTAGTCTTCATCTCTAATAATTCCTCGGCAGATCGAGACATATACGAGGAGCGTTAACTAACTTTAGTTAAGTGTTGTTTGTCATATTTTTTGTAGCAACAAAAATTCAGCGTCGCAAGTGTGACAAATTTCGGTAAAAAATTAAGTCTAGGATATATGGGACATATAGGGCTAAGAAAAGGTGGTAAATCAGAGTTGTGGCAATGAATTAAACACTCGTTTAAAAATTTATAACATGTCTAAGTAGATACGATAAAGTTAGCTTTAAACCAAACATACCCATAGTATGGCTTTAATTCTGGCTTCATCTGTCTTAACAAGTTTTTTTAGTAACAAATGGGGGAACCTTCCGATTTCAATTGTTATAAATCACTGGTTTGCTGCTAGAAAACAAAAACGAAAAATAGAAAAGAAAAAGAAAGATCCATAACAATTCAATTTCCGTAGGAATCGAGATAAACTCCCGCGTTCCAACAGAGGGCCTTAGTAGTAATACTTAGTAGTAATACTGGCAGGCAGCTCGAAGAAAAATTTGAATTTGAATGGTTACAAAATTTGAATGATTTCTTTAGAAAGTAACTGTCGGATTCATTGAACAAATTTCCACGAAAGAAAAAAAAAGGAGAGTAAAGAGCTGAACAAGTCAATCAGGGGCTCAGGGCTGGACAGGCTGTACGGACCAGCGACGCCCGAAGCCTATCCAATATTTGACCGGCCTAGCCAGCCCGGTGAGCCCATAGGCCCAGAAACAGGCCCATCCTTCCCAGGCAGGCCGGCCCTGGAGGAACCCGTGTCTCGTGCTCTCCCAAAGTCCACTCCTCTCGCACTGAGCTCGAGGCACCAAGCCTAGGCATGGACTCCTGCCGGCCACCGGCCGCCTCCTCCGGCGTCTCCGGCGGCGGCGGGGCTGCGGCGAGCTCGGGCTCCGTCTGCTCGGTACCTCTCTACTCCGACTCCTCCTTCCGTAGGAGCTAGTCCAGTTACTCCAGTAGCCCTTGTTCTTATGCCCGTCCCGTTCCGGTGTGGGCTCGATCGCGTTACTGCTCGCCGCTGCTCTAATTCCATTCTCGCAGAACGCACGCAGATGTTGTGATGCTAGTGGCGCCAGCTGACAAGCCTATTACGGCCGCCTGTTTTATTTGTGTGTTTGGTGCATCTGTCGGTTGTTTTGGTGATGAGTTCGTGATCATTTGGTCTGAGCGCCTTCACCAATGTGGCAAAAGCAACTTAGCCTATGATGAATCGTGCTTCACATGCGCTGATTTTCCTTATTTGAGGATGTAATTAGATTGTATTTGTGTTTATACGTGTTCAATTTCGATCGTCCATGCACTTCACTACAACGTTGTAAGTTTACAGGGAAAAATTGGGTCTAGACCATCGAAATTCCACGAATGCTAATTACTATCACCTATTTGTTACATGCTGTGGCTCCAAGTTGATATATTTGATGCTTTATGACAGGGACTTGTTAGCCGATTTGGTTCGTCGAACAAGAGGACGATTAAGATACTCAAAGATGTCAGTGGCATTCTCAAACCATCGAGGTACTCAATGGTTCCTTTAACCAATCACAATTCCTAAGTGATAGTGATCTAATCTATGTGATGTATGCAACTGTAGCTCTCTCAAGTTCAGGCTTTGTTTTCCTTTGACCAATCACAATTCCTAAGTGATAGTGATCTAATCTATGTGATGTATGCAACTGTAGCTCTCTCAAGTTCAGGCTTTGTTTTCCTTTGGTAAATACTAAGTAGTAATAGAATAAAAGCATGCCCCACACACATTATTGAGATATCAATGCACAATATTATCTTGGCCTGCTAAATTGTTTGTAGATATAATATATTACAACGGACCATATTTCTGAAGCTATTTCTTCTCATTCTCTTTTACAAAGTGGTTCTCTTACTGTTATTTGATAAAATAGAATATTCTTATGAGCTATTGTATTGAACTACTTGTCAGGTTGACACTTCTCCTCGGACCTCCATCATCGGGGAAAAGCACACTTATGCGAGCACTAACAGGGAAGCATGATAAAAATCTCAAGGTTGCATTGTTATTCATGTAGTTTGATGAGCCACTTCTGATCATATATGCTTACAGTATGCCAAATCACTCAATTGTTACAGGTGTCTGGCAAGGTCACATACTGTGGTCATACATTTTCAGAGTTCTATCCTGAGAGGACTAGTGCATATGTTAGTCAGTATGATCTGCACAATCCAGAGATGACAGTAAGAGAGACATTAGACTTCTCAAGACGATGTCTAGGCATTGGCTCAAGATATGATATGCTCTCAGAATTAGCAAGACGGGAACGGAATTCAGGTATTAAGCCTGACCCTGAGATTGATGCTTTAATGAAGGCAACTGCAGTAGAAGGAAAAGAGACTAACGTTATCACAGATCTTATTCTCAAGGTGAGATTCTGTAACCTTTGTGCAAGTTAAAATACATGGTTTAGGCCTTCTAGCCTCAATTTGGCCATTTGTTTCTTTTATTGATCTGTTTAAATGAAGTGGAGTGAGAAAGTTTTTTCTAGCACACTTTCTCTAAAGAAAAACAGGAGGTACACAAGTATTATTTCCTTTGACAGTGACATGCAAATGAAAACTTAATACTTCTTTTCGTGATGCAAACCAAGCCAAGATTCGCTGTGCTAATTGAGTTTTAATCTCGGCAGGTGCTTGGGCTTGACATTTGTGCTGATATTATTGTTGGTGGTGAGATGAAAAGAGGCATTTCTGGTGGGCAAAAGAAGCGCGTGACAACTGGTACACATGCATATCATTCACATTAAAGTAATAAAATAAATCAGAAATCATGACCAGTATAACCTGGACATTGAGAATTCTCTATATGAATTTGCCGAATAAATTGGCAGTTATTTATGTCAAATCATATATGTTGGAAACTTGGAAGTGCGCTTTGTATATCCTTTCCTCCAGTGGCGTAATCAGGACTTTACCCTATGGGATCTAATTACACATGATACAACCCTATGGGGCACTACAACTTTTTTTTTTTTTTGCTAAATCGGCGTTTTTTGTTTGATATACTTAAACTAAGAAATCCAGAAACCTGTGGGATAAGTCTACTAGATGGCTCAGCCACAGCTCTTCCTTGTCAAGTTACTGCTAAGTGCTTGCTGTAATTTTTTCCTCAGCGATATTGAGCATGAAATAATTTATCATGTGCATGAGGAATTCTGGTATTACGTTATTGACATAAGAACCCTAAGCTTGGACTTCTGTAATTGCTTTGATTATAGGGGAGATGCTAACTGGACCGGCAACAGCTTTGTTCATGGATGAAATATCTACTGGGCTAGATAGTTCAAGCACATTTCAGATTGTCAAATACATCAGACAGATGGTCCATGTGATGAGTGCTACAGTGATGATCTCTCTCCTCCAGCCTCCCCCTGAGACCTACAATCTATTCGATGACATCATTCTGCTCTCAGAAGGGTACATAGTCTACCATGGGCCACGGGAGAACATCCTCGAATTCTTTGAGATTGCTGGTTTCCGGTGTCCTGAACGGAAGGGAGTCGCCGACTTTCTTCAAGAGGTGACTTCCAGGAAGGATCAACAGCAGTACTGGTGCCATGACCCAGAGCATTATCGTTATGTGTCAGTCGCTGAGTTCACTCAGCTTTTCAAGAAATTCCATGTTGGGCAGAAGCTGCAGAAAGAGCTGCAAGTTCCTTATGACAAATCTAAAACACATCCTGCTGCGCTTGTTACCAAGAAGTATGGATTATCTAGCTGGGAATCGCTTAAGGCAGTGTTATCAAGAGAGTGGCTGCTGATGAAACGCAACTCCTTCGTATACATATTCAAGGCTTTTCAATTGGTTATCCTGGCACTTGTAACCATGACTGTGTATTTAAGAACAAAGATGCCCCACAGGAAATTTTCTGATTCCGCTAAATTTACTGGTGCTTTGACTGCTTCTTTGATCACAATCATGTTCAACGGATTTGGTGAGCTTCACATGACCATAGAAAAGCTACCAGTATTCTACAAACAGAGAGACTACCTGTTCTTTCCAGCGTGGACCTTTGGACTTGCAAACATCATTTTAAAGATTCCTTTATCGCTTATGGAATCATCTGTTTGGATACTTTTTACATATTATGTTATAGGTTTTGCACCTGCTGCAGGAAGGTAGCCGTTCTACCTTTTCCTTTCCTCGGTTTTTCATTTTTAAGATTTTTATACAACGAAATGTTATAGTAGTTTTTGATGTGATGAATTCATCTATGATCTGCTACTGATTTCAGGTTCTTTAGCCAGTTTCTAGCATACTTTTGTACGCACCAGATGGCTATGGCCATGTTCCGGTTGCTAGGAGCAATTTTAAGATCGATGGTGGTAGCTAATACGTTCGGCATGTTTGTGCTGCTTCTTGTTTTCATCTTTGGAGGATTCCTTATCCCCAGAAGTAAGTGTATTCTTAGTCCTTTTGGCCCAATGACTTAGCTAATAATAGTTGTGGTTTGTTAGAAGTGATTCAAGTGATATCTTTGAAAATTGATTGAAACATTTTTTTGTTGAGGTTTCTGTCTTATTTACTCTGAAGATTCCAGTGTGAACTACTAACTTCTGTTTTTTATCGGGTTCTTCATATTTATGTCAAAAGATGACATTAAACCATGGTGGATATGGGGCTACTGGACATCTCCCATGATGTATAGCAATAATGCCATATCAGTTAATGAATTCCTCGCCAGTAGGTGGGCCATTGTAAGTTTTCTGTCAACACAACAATTTCCTTTCTTGAATGTAATATTTTTTCCTATGTTAGATATAGATAAAACCATTAATTTCCTCCACTAAGATAGATTTTTTTTATAGATGTTGTTAATGTCAACACTCCAAAGAAAAATTGTCATATTAAGTTTATCACCTGTAATTTCTAGAATGGTGATATATCTAAATACTTTTGAACATTTGACTGATGTGGAACTATATCACCTTTCAACTGCAGCCAAACAATAACACAGGCATTGATGCACCAACAATAGGGAAGGCTTATCTAAAATCCAAAGGCTACTTTATGGGTGAATGGGGGTATTGGCTTTCCATTGGGGCCATGATAGGATTCATGATTCTTTTCAACATGCTCTACCTTTGCGCTCTTACATTCCTGAGCTGTATGCACCTTTCCTCTTCCTGGTATTATCACTTGTCTGATGCCTAGGTGTAGCACTTACATATTATTTTTCTTACAGCTGGAGGCAGTTCAAATACTGTAGTTCCTGATGATGCCACCGAAATTGAGTTGGAAACGGAAACAGTAAATGAAGAACAGATGTCCGAGGTTACCCATGGTAAGAAAGCAATAAATGTGTCTCGAGAATCTTCAATCCATATTGGTTATCTCGTGCTGATTTGTATCAATTTGTTCATGTTTTCCTAAATGTTTTAATAAGCCCCTGTTTGGAAATGAAACATCCACTCTCACTGGATGCTTTGTTTCTGACGACATCTATGAGAATACTATATTACAAACAGGCCTTAATTTATGTTCGGCTTGATTCCTATATACAGTTCACACCAGTATGTTTAAGCATCATAAGCATACAGTTTCGTTTATTATTTTGAAGTTTTGTATGTATACACCATCTTATAATTTATCATGCGTCCGCATAATTATGTTAGGTACGAATGGAGCAGCAAACAGGAGAACCCAGACAGGAATGGTCTTGCCATTCCAGCCTCTTTCACTTTCTTTCAACCACATGAACTACTATGTCGACATGCCTGCTGTAAGTTGATATTCTACAAAGATATCCCAACTTTTTGACATAACCAAATTGTGCAAAGTTGATGACTTGAAATACTAAATCTTGCTTTGTAGGAAATGAAGGTGCAAGGATTCACAGAAAGCCGCCTACAGCTACTATCTGATATTAGCGGTGCATTTAGACCTGGTGTTCTGACTGCATTAGTTGGTGTCAGTGGAGCTGGAAAGACCACTCTAATGGATGTACTGGCAGGAAGAAAGACAAGTGGAACCATTGAGGGAGATATCAAGCTTTCTGGTTACCCCAAAAAACAAGAAACTTTTGCCCGTATCAGTGGCTATTGTGAACAAACTGATATCCATTCACCAAATGTTACTGTATATGAATCTCTCGTTTATTCTGCTTGGTTGCGCCTTTCCTCAGAAGTTGATGAGAATACTAGAAAGGTAGGCGTTCTATTGTTCTTTGTGGATTCCATGTGCATGAACTCTTGATGCTGCTAGAGGAAGATAACCATGTTAATTGTAATTTTGAGTGTTTGTATTGTCCGTTAACTGACACCAGGCTTATTGATCCTAAACTGTATACTTTTATCAATCTGTGTATTGAAAGAGTAAGTTGCTTTTTCCATTAAAAAAAACAGAATAAGGTAGTTTTCTATTCCCTAACAACTTAACTGCTTTCCTAAATTTTGACCTATATCAAGAAAAACTTGACATGTTGGAAACTGAGCCTTTACCCTATACATCCTTTCAAGATAGTGTAAAGTGAGATCACCCTGAGTTTTGAATGGGTTAATCATTTTGTGGAATGGATTAATCATTTTATCTTTTTATATGTTGATATATCAATGCAGCCTTTATTATGAGTAACAACACATCATGAGATCATATTGCTCTTCAATATACACTTCAAATATGGATATTACTTACTGCATTATTGTGCTCACATTTTTTAGTTATGTTTGAGTTTCTACAAGGCCTGCTCAACAACCATGATACTGAAGAAAAGATGCAATATTTTGGGTTTTCAAAGCACTAATTATTCTGATGAAAAATAATTCCACTGTAGGTGTTTGTGGAGGAAGTAATGTCACTAGTTGAGCTTGATGTATTGCGTGATGCTCTGGTTGGTCTCCCTGGTGTTAGTGGGTTATCAACTGAACAAAGGAAGAGGCTGACAATTGCTGTAGAACTAGTTGCAAATCCTTCAATTATCTTCATGGATGAGCCAACTTCTGGTCTTGATGCTAGAGCTGCAGCAATTGTTATGCGTACTGTGAGAAATACAGTTAACACAGGACGAACTGTGGTTTGCACAATCCATCAACCCAGCATTGATATCTTTGAGTCTTTTGATGAGGTCCTTTCAATTTTGCTCCCGTTTTCTGTTTTAATTTCGTTTCTCTCTTTTTTTAATCTCTACAAGGTTATACTGAAAAATGGTTGTGTTTTTCAGCTTTTGCTGCTAAAGAGGGGAGGACGGGTCATATATGCTGGCAACCTTGGTCGCCATTCTCACATACTAGTTGAATATTTCGAGGTGAATTGTCTTTGATAATTCCAGTTTACTATAATCAAGTTCTAATATTTTAACTATCAATGTTGCTATAATCAGTTATCACTCTACAACTATAGTGTAGACCCATGCAATTCTGCTGGGTACAGAGGGATGGGATCAGTAGCCTGAAATTGTGTTTATTAGTTGGGAATTCTACTCAACTGTTTGAAGGTCTTGTAGGCCATTTCTAATAATGCACAATGGTGCAGAAGGCGGGTGTGTAGATAAATTTCTGTGTGTATGCACATCAACTGGTAGGAATACATTATGATTTGAAGACAATACATTTTTGGCTGGGGGACTAAGGTTGATTCTTGGAAATTGCTTGAACCATATGAGGCAAACTCTTTTTTTTTTGGACAAAATTAATGTGAACTCTTTTTTAACTATGATATGAGATATAAGAATTTGTTGTTGTAAAATTTATACAATTCTCTAGTTCCTCCATTTCTAAACAGATTCCATTTTACAATGTGTGCTGGTAAACCTTTGAAAGTTTGAAACCTTGAACCACTAATATAAGTATTTAGATTTGTCACATGGAAATGATATAAGTATATTTGTCATCAACAGTAGTTATATATGATTACTTTTTTTATAATTTTTACTAGCATATAATTATAAAAGTAATGGTCAAAGGTGTATATTAGAGACCGTGTCAAATACATTAAACAACATCTATTTGGAAACAAAGGTAGCATGTAATATGGAATAGAGAGGACCTGGACTTAATGTGAGACAACGAAGGGATACTTCTAACTTATAGCATTCTCCTGCAGGCAATTCCAGGTGTTCCCAAAATCACAGAAGGATATAACCCAGCAACATGGATGCTGGAAGTTAGCTCTCCTCTAGCTGAGGCTCGCCTGAATGTAGATTTTGCTGAAATATATGCCAATTCTGCACTTTATCGGTAAATAGATGAGCAATATTATTCTACACTTTATTTAGTACAATTGTCTTCTCCTCTCTTTAAGGCAATACAAACTGTGAATTGAATTCTTTGAATGGTCGAACAAGCAAAACAACAAAAATATCCCGTGCAAAAACTGTGAATTGAATTCAAATTGTCCTATGCTAGAAGTTACAAAAAGACAAATTTGAGGTGCATTTGAACTATTCAAGTTTATCAGAAATTTGTCTTTTTGTAACTTCTAGCATAGGACGAATTTGATCATGAAATTTTATATGTAGATGGGGTAAGGTGAGATGTACATCCATGATTTTTTTCAGAATTTTTGAAACTTTTCTTAGTTGGATTGCACGGTGATTGCACGGGAGCCCTGATTGCACAGCAGTCGTTCCCTTTTTGTGTGCTCTTACATTTTTTTTCACAAATATGTTCAGGAGCAATCAAGAACTTATTAAAGAGCTGAGTGTTCCACCTCCAGGCTACCAGGATCTCTCATTTCCTACCAAATATTCTCAGAACTTCCTAAATCAGTGTATGGCAAATACATGGAAGCAATTTCGATCTTATTGGAAGGATCCACCCTATAACGCTATGCGCTATCTTATGACACTTCTCTACGGTGTTGTGTTTGGTACAGTCTTTTGGCGCAAGGGAAAGAATGTGTATGATTCTATTCTATATTCTGATTTGTCTTCAAATCGCACCCATTCATCTGTTCTAATTGCAATCAATTTGTTGAATGATGTTAGACCACTGATCCATGGCACTAATGCCTCTTGGTTGATCTGTTGATTTGTTTCTCCATATGTACAGAGATTCCCAGCAGGACCTAATTAGTCTTCTTGGAGCTACCTATGCTGCTGTTTTCTTCCTTGGAGCTGCAAATTTGTTCACAATTCTGCCTGTTGTGTCTATTGAGAGGACAGTCTTCTACCGTGAAAAGGCAGCAGGGATGTACTCTCCATTATCCTACGCGTTTGGACAAGTAATTCCCGAACATCTTTACTAGCCATGCATTGCCAGATATAGGATGATCGGGGCATAGTTTAATCTTTTTCCAGACAGAAGTACTTAACCTCCAAGGGCAGGGCTAAGAAAATGTTAAATAGCAGAGCATATTCCGTTTCTTTTTGTAGTTTTCACAGTTGGAAAAGGAAGATTGCTGAAATAATGAATCAACAGTAAGAGATAAAAAGGGACAAAGGATTGCTGAAATAATGATTGCAAGGGCTTCAGGCTTCTACATCAGCCCCCAAATATATCTCCACATCAGCAAAACTACTGTCATGAGGTTAAATAGTCTGTTTTCAAAAAATAAGGGGGTTGGATATCTAGTTCAGGGAGAAAAGTGGAATTTTACGATAGTCAACATGGGCAATATGGGCTTTTCACGCATCTATTTAGTTTCATAAGTGAGCTTTTGGAACATTCGCAATGTGCATTTCATCTACTTATCTTATAATGTAGTTATTTGCTTATGGTTCTTATTAAAGTCTTATATATACAAAATATCTCCTCAAGCTTATCTCCTGAAACTGAATGATGTGTACAGGCAGTTGTCGAGTTTGTCTACAGCGCAGCTCAGGGTATTCTTTATACTGTGCTGATCTATTCCATGATTGGCTATCAGTGGAAGGCAGACAAGTTCTTCTACTTCTTGTTCTTTATGATCATGAACTTCGTCTACTACGCACTGTTTGGCATGATGTTGATTTCATGCACTCCCTCCCAATTGCTCGCGAACATTCTTGTTGCATTCGTTCTGGCCCAATGGAACAATTTTGCCGGATTCATTATACCCCGACCGGTAGGCACTTCAATAAGCAGTGGCCTTACAGCACGTGTTTTTCTTACTGACTAGGCCCTGAGCTTGTGACACATCTCTAAAATATTTCGCTCTTGCAGCTAATCCCTGTCTGGTGGAGATGGTTCTACTGGGCTAACCCGGTGTCCTGGACCATCTATGGCGTAGTTGGTTCGCAGTTTGCTGACGTCAACCGCAATGTCACAGTTCCGGGCCAAACTAACGGTGTGTCGGTGAAGGATTACTTGAAGGATAACATGGGCTACAAGCACGACTTCCTCGGGTACGTTGTGCTGGCGCATTTCGGCTACGTCATCCTCTTCCTCTTCCTCTTCGGATACGGCATCAAGTACCTGAACTTCCAGAAACGGTAGGAGGCGGTGGCCAGCCGGATGCGAATCCAAAATCACCTTTTTTTTGGGGGGGTGTAAAGCAAATGCAGCAGTCTACTGATACTTCGCTGCAAAGATAGAATATGATAGAGAGCAGCTTGTATTCCATTGCAGATAATCGTAAACACGTAATTACTCAACGTATTGAATCACGACGTCTTAGTTCTTAACATTACCAGCACTCCAGCAGTCTTCTCAGTTTGTTTTTCTCATTCCTCATGAACTTTTGTGCGACCCACCGATAATTGGAGGGCCATTTTAGAACTTACAAGTTTCACTTGAAGCTTATCTGTTAACGGCAACAGCAGCGAAGGCCTCGAGCTGCGAGCTGCATTGCCTCCGGCGAGCACCAGAATCTGGTGTACTCGAATGGCCTGTACAAGGCGGGGTGCTCGTCGCCCACCGCCTCGTCGGGCGCTGCGTGCGGTGACGCCATTTTTGGAGTAGGAGAAGAGGATGGCACAGCACCGGGTCTCGTCGCCGGCCACCACCACGCGGGGCAGCGGGTTGTACGCCTGACCATTCGTCAAAAGCCTGCCTCCGAATGAAAACAGCCTAAGGATGCGTTACAAGTACAACGAAGTAGGCGCCATTTTAGTTCGAGCCATGAGGCTTCAGGCGTGGTTACCTTCAGCGTGTCACCGGCGACGACAAGGAAGGAGCTAGGAGGGAGCGACGGGCGCACCCAGCACTCTGCCACGCCGTCGACTCTGTTCTGCGTGATCACGGTGAGGAAGCTGGTGTCCCGGTGAGCCGATCGAGACTCCCCTCTGGCACGCCGGGCGCCCCGTAGTCCGTCAGCCGTAGCGCGAACGTCGTGGCCTCGGCCTGCGCAGCCATGTAGCCCGCAGGCGCGCCCACGCTCTCCAGCACCATCCGCCGCACCGTCGCCTCCACCATGGCCAGCTTCTCCGCGTACGTGCGCAGCGACTCGCTGCAACAATTCGTTGGTACGAGCGCGTGCTTGTATGAGCTCACATATGTGCACGCACCAGAAGGTAGGGGTGCAATCGGTTCGGATTCAATCGGATATCGCTCTTTCTATATTCTAAATCATATTTTTGGTCGGATTCGGAGTCAGATACAGATAGTGCCGGATACAAATACGGTGCGAATAATATCGGTCACGGATTCGAAGCGAATATGGAACGAAATCGATACAGTTCCGAATATTTTTTGTCAGATATCGCACGAAGATAAGTACTATATAAAGAACATATATAGCAATACTTAATCAACCGTATGAGTTCGAATGCAAAATAACTATTGCAATGTAATCCTTGGTCGCTCATTCTTTTTCTCCCCGATGTTAGACGTATAAACATACACACAAGGACACAAAAAGACAATAATTAACATGAGCTCCTTGACCACCGATTCTCTTTCTATATATATATATATATATATATATATATATATATATATACATTGAGGTCTTAAGAATAAGATTGTATGATATGTTTAATATTAATAAAAAATATAAAATACGAGGCAGTCGGTGGCACAAATCTTTGATGATTTCCAGTAACATTGATGATCTCTGGCGATCATTACAAATAGAATGTCCACAAATTCTGAAATCTGGCAAACAGTCTGAAAGAATCGGAGCCGAGAGAAGCCTAAAAAACCGGATCCAAAAAAGATTAAATTCTCTTATGGGATTTGTCTGTAGTCCATCCACTTGTTTTGGTCCGTGCAAGGTTCTCAGTGCGGTCAGGCTTCTTCTTCACGCGTTCCTCACGGCGGTCAAGCTTCTTCACGCGTTCTTCTTCAAGCTGGCGCATGTGACCGCGCGCAAAGACGGTTGGAGGTGGTGGCGCCTCTCAGACAGCGGCTTGGGCATTAAGAGCCGACACAGGCCGGCTGGCCAAGCGACGGCGGTCGGAGGAGCACTGGCTGGCAAAGACCCGATCGGGCGATCTCGGGCAGCGGCAGGCGAATCGGTGAGGCTGCGCTGGCGGGGAGCCAGCGGGGCTTCGAGACGTGCACGTTGACAACCACAGAAGCCGGCAGAAGGCACGCGGTAGTCACGGGATTGGTGGCCCGCACAGAAGTCGAGGTGTCGGCCGGAGGCTGACGGGAGCCAAGGCCGTAGATGCGCGCGGATCCGACGGGAAGGACGGCTGCGCCTCGACGGAGCTGAAGAAGGGTTGCGGAGGAGGCGTCGCGGTCGCAAGCCGGCGTGGAGGGCGCGCTGGACTGCTGGCATCGGTGGTCGGCGTCGGATATCCCAAGACCATCTTGGAAAATACCGATCCGACGGATAGTAATTTCTCGAATTTGAACCCGAATCTGAAAAAAAAATCTAAAACCAAATCTGAATCCGACAATTATCCGAATCCGATCCGAATGCATCCGGTCAGTCGGTCGGACGGAAAATATCCGAACCGATTGCACCTCTACCAGAAGGTGGGGTCAGCGAAGGCGCGCACGGCATCGGGGAGAGCGGGTAGGCGACGGCGACGCTCTCGTAGCCGTAGGCCTACGCCACGCCGCTCGGGCCGAGCAGCACAGCGGCGCGGAGCTCCGGGGTGACCAGGCCGACGGCCTCAGTAATGGATTACACAGAAAAATCGTATTAAAATACATGCAATTCAAAATACTTAGCGCACTCTAAATTCAAATGTAAATGAATCTACAATTAATTTTATAGCATCTAGAATAAGTTGAGACTATACTAGTGAACAAATGAACGGGTAATTAAAATTATATGGTCATATTTTATCATTTTTACAATTAACTAATCAACCAATAATTTAAACTATATAATGAAATTTGATTGTTTTTAATATATATAAATCAAGCAATAATTAAAAAAAACTTACCTTATCAGCTTATCCTCTCTCAGGCTCTCCTCCTTAGCTCCTCTCTTGGGCAGTCGAGAGCCCTCGTCTCTCAGTCGAATCAGAGCTGCAGCGCTCGCCCCTCCCTGCTCGGCTGCTCCCTCGACAGATCGGCGCCTCCAGGCCAACCGGCAGCGCAACCATCGTCCACCTCGCTAGCTCGCCTGGTCGCCTCTCTGTCCCCCACCTCGGCGCCTCCGGCCTCCCCCAACCAGCGACGACGCAGTAGCTCAGTCCCCCACCTCCGCGCGGTCTGCCCTCCCCCCTCTGGCCATCTGGGCTCCGTCGGTGCCTCCCCCACCCGACGGCGCAGCAGATCGGCTCCTCCCCCTCCCGAGTCCCCACTCCTCCAGGGCCGTGCACCTCCCGTCTCCTCCTACCTTGCCGAACCGAAGCCGAGGGCCTATCGCGGTCGCGTGCCTCGCCCCCTCCGTTCCTCCTCTGAGTCCTTCGGCTTCGTGGCTCCGCGCTTTCGTCGACCGGTAGCCGGTGCTCCACTGCCAGCTTTCACCAAAAATATGGCCTTGACGGCTTGGTCCATGGGGTTCAGGGCAGAGCCAGTTCGCTATCCCGCTCGCGCACCCCGTGCGTCCGCCACTGGATGGCCTCGAAGCAATTGCTTGTGCGGAGCGCGTCCACGATGGTGGCCTCGTGAGACACTAGATAGACAGGTCAAATCATGCGTGGTATTGTAGCACTTTTTTTACTGTAACGAACGAACATTGTAGCATATGAATCTACTCGCTGTGTGTGTGTTTCGATGATTTTTCTCTCAATATCGATCATACAAATCTCGAAACAAATGAAGAGGTAAATAATCACTATCTATCCTTTATTTATGTTTTAATATTTATGTAATTGTCAAAAAAAAGCATGAAAATACCTCTATTATTTTTATATACTTTCAAAACACTGGTGCATGTGCAACTTAATCCTCGGGTATAGAAATATTCTGAGCGATTTTCTCACGTCAAACATCAAAATTTGCATGAATGGAAAGTGAAACCCAAGAATTGAATGCTCGTGATTCCATCCTTTATAGCGGAAGGAAATGGCGCAAGCCCAGTCGGGCCACCTGTCCTCAAGGCAATTTTATAAAAACCTCCGCTTTGAAATTACGGATAGGTCCTTCGCGATTTTTGTGAGACAAAGATATTTTTTTTTTCTTCGCTTGGGTCCTCGGTGCGGTATTTTACTAAAAACCTCCGCTAATTACAAATCACGAACAAGCCCTTTTCTAATTTTTTCAAGATAGCAAACAGTCCAAAAAATAACAAACAGTCCTCGGTTCTACGTTCAAGTCCTTTCTCCGCTTCTAAAAAATATTTCCTAAATAAAACACACCGACAAGAAAAAACACGGATTCGCCGAAGGTTTATAGCAGCTTATGGATTTGCTAACTGTCATAACCACGGGTTTTTAAAAAAACGAGATTCATCCAAAGATTTATAGCGACCCATAGATTCGCTTCTGGGTCCTAACGACCCATTTTTTAGCAAACACAAAAACCAAAAACTAAGACTTATGTATTTTGTCGACGGGTCCTATCGAATCGGCAGAATCCAGCCAGCAGAAAAACACTGATTCGTCAAGGTTTATAGTACATTATGGATTTGCCAACGGTCATAACCGCTGGTTTTTAAAAAAACGAGATTCGTCTCAAAGATTTATAGCGACCCATAGATTCGCCGACCGGTCCTAACGACCCATTTTTAGCAAACACAAAAACAAAAACGAAGACTTATGTATTTTACCGACGGTCCTATCGACTAGCAGAATCAGCCAAGAATAGAGCGCTATTATTGCTAGTAATTTTGAAGTTGAAAGGTGATGATTTTTGTTTGATTTTTTGGTTTTCTTTTTGAATTGAAAGTAGGGGCGTGCACGACGACAGCTGAGCGGCCTGATGTAAGTTCAACCTTCATTAGTTATGGTTTTGGTGTTAATGACAAATCTAATCTTGTGTTAATGACAAATCCAATATTAAGTTTATCCCCTAATGCGATATTGTTTTTAATGACATATCTTATATCGAGACTAACATGTTTGTTTAGAATATCTTTGTTTAGTCTCATCGCATTGAAAAATGGAAAACCCGAGGTATGTATGCATATTCATTATAATATTAGTTGCATACTTTTGGAGTCAAGTTAAAGTATGAATGTCCCCATTGAAATAACCACAAATGTGCATCATGTTTCCCAATCCATATATTACATGGATGCTCATATTTAGGGGAGTTCACACTCTAATCTTAAAGAATCAATTTAAATGATAATTTAATTGAGTTCATTTGTCGTGTTAATCATTAGAGAACACCTCATCATGTGTTGATGGTGTTTCTTGATTAATCAAGGACAATGGATAGTTCTTAAGTATAATTAAGCATGTGTTGCATTATTGTACTTAAGACACATATAAATCATTTCAATTGATTTAGGTTGTGCTCAATTGATCTAAAGGCATCCATTATGTGTTAATGGAGTGCAAGAGATAATTGAGATAACCATGCATCTTGGACTAACAAGTTTTATGAGTTGTGATTGAGTTAGGTCCAAAGATGGATGAGATGAATGAAAACGGACAAGGACGACATCATAAGTTGATGGGCCAAGAATGGATCCCAAGAAAAGAAGAGTGATAATCCCGGAGAGCTTAAGTGAAGATCATAAAGACCCCAAAGGGGATTGCTTGTCAGTGGCGCATAAAGGTATAACTAGATAGGCTAAGGACTTTTATAGTCTTTTGTGTCTAAGGTTTTACCGCCGCACTATTAAGAGGGGTTGCCTCTTTTCGCTTGAGCTTCATCATGTGTTGGTGATCTCAATCCGCTGTTCACTCAAAGCTCAAATCTTATGTTGATTTGGTTTTTGCATAAGGGTTAACCATTTGGCATGTGTTGCAAATGTGTTAAGCATATGCTTGGTTGTTTTGCATTATGCTCCGATTTGCATTTGTTGCAAAGATGAAAGAGTATATGCATTTGGTTTTCATAAAGTGCTTTGATTTGCATGTGTTGCAAATGGGACAAGCCAATGCGTTAGCTTTTTGTGGAGTTCACTTTTGCATGTGTTGCATTAGTTGAAGCTTCACGCTTTGGTTTCGCAAAACATCTTTCTAAAACTGCGGTGGTTGCTTGGAGCTAAACTTTGCATGTGTTGCAAAGAGTAGTGCTCAAGCATGAAATGGTTTTATTGTGTTATTTGCAAAGTCGTTGTAGTGAATAAACCGAGGTTTATGAGTCCGAATCCCGAGAGCATGTGGAGCGGGCTTGCAACGGAGTTGGCAAGTTGACCGGTCTTGTGTTGACCTTCACATGGCTAGGGGGATTAATCTCATAAACTCGAGTTTGATTTGCTTAATACGCTTTTGCAAATAGATCTTGAGTTGGATTTTGGTGAAATGTGTTTTCGCTTATTTGGAGTTGGTTTGTTGCGCAAATGTGTTTTGCAAATAAGCGTTGGAGTTATGCGTTTCGATCCTAGAGCATGTGTTGGCATTTGCAAATGTGTTTTGCAAAGTGTCGGGATCATGTGTTGATATGTTTAATATTAATAAAAATATAAAATACCGTAGAGACGGTGGCACAAATCTTTGATGATTTCCGGTAACATTGATCTCTGACGATCATTACAAATAGAATGTCCACAAATTCCAATCGGCAAGCCGATCGAAGAATCGAAGCCTATTGTCCACGGCCAAATATATGGTAGACGCCAAAATAACTCGTCACAAAATAGATTAAGGTAAGGCGGCGAAAGAATAGCCCTCGACCTAAGCGGAAAAAGCGCCAAACGCGTCCGTAGTGGAATAGGTCTTGTGGGGCATTAAGATTAATGACCCAAGAATAGTAACGTCCACCATAATTATAGTTGCACCGTAAATTTGACCGTCCGCTCAATGGTAATTACTTAGGCCCAATTAGCATGTAGCAAAAATTAGGGTCGATAGGATTTTGTTGGTCCGTAGACCTTAATTAAATAGGGTTGAGCGACCGTTGACGAAGTAAATATAACTAGGGTGGACGACATTTTTTAGCCGTCGATCATAACTAGCGTTACCTAAGCTCACTCGAGCTCGATCCCCATTGCGTTGTCGAAAGCTGATCACAGATTTCACTCGATCCCATTCTCGACGCACATCCTCATGTCCGCCGCCTTCTCCACTGCGTGTCAGCCTCCCTTTGCCGAGGCAGCCGCCTCCCATGTTGATCAAGTCGCCTCCCACTTTGCTCGGAACTGCCCTGCCAGCCTAACTCACTGCCTCGTCTGCTCACTCATTGTCAGCCTCCATCCCGTGTCGTCGCCGCCACCCGATGTAAAGCAGTGATTCGAAGGTTGTCTTGCGTGTCCGGATGTCCGTTCATGTGGATGCATGGCCGTTTAGTTTTGTCTCTTTCAATGCTTTTGGGAATATTGAGATCAGGTTTTGTGTTGATTGTAAGGGTTTTGGTTCCTCATATCTCGTGGGCGATTAGTGCATTTGGTGCATGCGTTTGGTGAAAAGTCTATCGAGTTATGTGGTCTTTTACTTTCATTCGATGGCGTTGGTGAATGCGGTGAACTTGATCGTGTTCACATGCTGCGGATACTGATTCAATATAGACTAGCTATTTTGTAAAACATTTTGTAAATTCAATAGTGCACGCGTGTATGGATACAACGATTCGATCTGAGAACCTTAATTTTGGCATAGTTTTTTTCCTTTTATGTTAACATGGTGCTGTTAGTTTTTTTGCTTTCAAGCTTCTGTATTGTTATGTGGGATCACACAGTGTTTTCTTCACGAAATGGGAACGGCAGATGCAAAGGATTGACAATCTTAAATTCAAAAGGGAAAATATAGTTCGATTAAGGCCTCTCTTTTTTTATGCATTGCCTATGTAGATCGCCAACTCATGATTACATTTGCTGATTTATTAGCTATGTGTCTCACTCTTTGTTTCCTTTTGCTGTTCCATAAGGATGGCAATTCTAGTCACTTCTCTAGATTAGTGGAAAATCTCGTCTCTCTATTTGGTTACGTTTTTAAGCACTTTGTTTTTTTTTTGCATGTTTGGTATATTTATGTTTTCACCAATCTCAAGTTAAATCCTTCATCATACATGCATCGTCATTCAAGTATTTCTTGGCGTCCTCGTGAACCAACAGCAATTATGGAACCATCATGCAGGCAGTTGGGACCGATCCCCATAGTACTGCGGTAGCACAAGAACACCGCTTCTCCTTATTTGCTATGATCTAAAGGCATCCATTATGTGTTAATGGAGTGCAAGAGATAATTGAGACAACCATGCATCTTGGACTAACAAGTTTTATGAGTTGTGATTGAGTTAGGTCCAAAGATGGATGAGATGAATGAAAACGGGACAAGGACGACATCATAAGTTGATGGGCGTCAAGAATGGATCCCGAAGAAAAGAAGAGTGATAATCCCGGGAGAGCTTAAGTGAAGATCATAAAGACCCCAAAGGGGATTGCTTGTGCGGCGGCGAAAGGTATAACTAGATAGGCTAAGGACTTTTATAGTCTTTGTGTCTAAGGTTTTACCGCCGTACTATTAAGAGGGGTTGCCTCTTTCGCTTGAGCTTCATCATGTGTTGGTGATCTCAATCCGCGTTCACTCAAAGCTCAAATCTTATGTTGATTTGGTTTTTGCATAAGGGTTAACCATTTGGCATGTGTTGCAAATGTGTTAAGCATATGCTTGGTTGTTTTGCATTATGCTCCGATTTGCATTTGTTGCAAAGATGAAAGAGTATATGCATTTGGTTTTCGCAAAGTGCTTTGATTTGCATGTGTTGCAAATGGGACAAGCCAATGCGTTAGCTTTTGCGTGGAGTTCACTTTTGCATGTGTTGCATTAGTTGAAGCTTCACGTTTTGGTTTCGCAAAACATCTTTCTAAAAACCGTGTGGTTGCTTGGAGCTAAACTTTTGCATGTGTTGCAAAAGTAGTGCTCAAGCATGAAATGGTTTTATTGTGTTATTTGCAAAGTCGTTGTAGCGAATAAACCGAGGTTTATGAGTCCAGGAATCCCAGAGCATGTGAGTGGGGCTTGCAACGGAGTTGGCAAGTTGACCGGTCTTGTGTTGACCTTCACATGGCTAGGGGATTAATCTCATAAACTTCGAGTTTGATTTGCTTAATACGTTTTGCAAATAGATCTTGAGTTGGATTTTGGTGAAATGTGTTTTCGCTATTTGGAGTTGGTTTGTTGCGCAAATGTGTTTTGCAAATAAGCGTTGGAGTTATGCGTTTCGATCCTAGAGCATGTGTTGGCATTTGCAAAGTGTCGGGATCATGTGTTGATCCTTACATGGCTAGAGGGTTGATTGCGTAACTTTGGTGTTTGTTTGCGGAATGCATTTTCGCAAATTCGGGTGAATTCTTTGAGCATGAGCTAAATTGGTGCAAATGTGTTTTGCACGTGTATATGATCATGCGTTGATCACTTGTTGGCTCAAGGAATGGTTTTCGGTTTGTCGGAAAAGAGATTGCGCGAAGTCTGGATCTTTTTTCGCCGGCGTGTGACCAAGCCTCGGCGTCTGACCGCCCTATAGGCGGTTGGACCAAGTGCTGGCGATTGGGCAAGCCTCTTCGCGATGCAACCGAATTTAGGTTTTCAGTGTTGTGCTGGGCGGTGCAACCGGTTGAAAGGAGGTTGGACCGGCCCTAGGGTTTCATCCAGGCGGTGCAACCGGATGTGGTCTGACCAGGGTGGCGCCGGCTTGTTTTCGGTCTGCTTTGAGTGAGTGGGAAGCGGCGATCGCCCGGTCCGGCCGGACCGTGGGCGGTCGGACCAGTTTCTGAGCGCAGCAGTATTTTCAGAGCGTATGTTTTCACAATTGTGTTTTTGGTTCTTAAGCGGTGCGGCCGGCGGGCAGTGCGCAATCGAGATGTAGCAGTGGTTTTTCGACCGTTGGCATGTGAGGCTGGTCGGACGGTGAGGCCCAGTCCGACCGAATTCGCTGATCTGCCGTTTTGTCCCCAACGGCTAGTTCCTTTGGTGGAGGCTATAAATACCCCTTGGGGGCTTGAAGCGAGAGTTGATCTTGTGTGGGAGGTGTGTGTGCATGTGTTGCTCTCCTCTCTTTGGTTCTTGAGCTAAAGTGAACTAATTGCATGTGTTGCAATTAGAAGTGGTTTAGTGAGCTCTAGTGCATGTGTTGCACTTGAGTGAGGTCCTTGTGCATGTGTTGCACTTGGTGATCGCCGGGCGCATGTGTTGTGCTCGGTGAAGGTCAAGCGAAGGAGCGGCCTATTCTCTTGGAGGTTCTTGAGCTCCTAGGCGGCGTGGGCGTCGTCTTGGGAGCTCTCAAGGTGTGAAAGCCCCGGCGAGTTTGTGAAGGTTCGGGTTGAGCCTACAGCGGCGTGAAAAACCACGATTAGTGGAAAGAGGCGGTGCTCGGCGGGAGCCGGTCCAAGTGTGGGCTTGCCTCAACGTGGACTAGGGGCAAGCGCAAGTCTCCGAACACCACGGAAAAATATCGGTTGTCCCTTGTCTCTTTACATTCAAGTATTTATCTTTTGCATATTATTGATTGCTTGAATTAGAATTGCTTAGTATTATTGATTTGATCAATTTAGCAATTCATACATAGAGACATGATTTAGTTAGTGCACATAGTGAGCCTAGTTGATTTAGGCTTTAATTGTCAAAACCTAGCTTATCGCTTCCGCATTATAATTGATTAGGTTTTGTCATAGGGGTTGATTAGAGCGAATAATTAGTGAGCGATCGAATTTAAATAAACGCCTATTCACCCCCCCTCTAGGCGCATCCTCGACCCTACACCTGAGCTAGTAGAGCCCTTTGTGCCAGTTACTTGGCCCCGTTCATTCCAGTTTACAGTTTCTATTTAAAAAAACGAATTGTTTGTCGAACGGGTGAATTCTGGACAGCTTCTTCTATAATCAAAAGCTGCGCTCTATATAGAATCAGAATCTGCGTGGAATCTGATTCTCGTTGATTCTTGCTTGTTCTCATTGGCCCAGTCCGGAATGTAGAAGTTGCAGTCGGCCCGATCCGATTCTCTCACAATTAGAAACAACTTCTCCCATGATCCAAAAATGAAATAGTCTAGGCCTTATTTCCCTCTGTAGCATCCGTGCCAGCCTATTGCGGTGAGAGAAGGTGGGCTATGCCAAGAAAAAGATTCCTAAATGCTAGCTCAAAACAATTTATTATGGACCCACTTGTAAGTGAAATGAAAGAGGAAGATAGAGTATGTGGTGGAAGAAAAAGAAGTGATATTTTATTTTGTTTTGGGTTATGTCTTGGAGAGAGGGAATGAGGTGCTAAATACTCTAGGAGAAAAACAAATCTAAAGCTAGTGCGATGTGGGAATGAGGTGGTGAATCTGGCATTGTCTACTAAGGGTGTGTTTGGTTCAAGGGCATAGGGTGGATGGGATGGTCTTATCCAAGTTGTTTACTCATCTATTTATTTGGTTCAAGGGCAAGGGTGGATGGGGATATCCAAGAAAAGAGAATATACCTCAAAGATGCTGGATGGATAGATACAAGAAATTTGGCCGGATGAGTTGATCCAAGTTTTTACCATGTGCTTGGTTTATATATTTGTTAGCTCTTAATTTTGCATAACAGTCACTTAGCTCGGTTGGTTAAAGGCTTTGGCCTCAAAGCAGGAGGTCCTGCGTTCGATCCTCACACCGCTCGGTACTGTAGTAGCTACAGTACCGGGAATACTTGTAGGCTTGTAGCACCCGCGTGAAAAAAAATTAGATTTTTTTTAAAAAAATTAAAAAAAATTCCTCTCTTCTGGTATTTTAGCACCCGCGTGAAAAAAAATTAATTTTTTTTTAAAAAAAATTTCCCTCTTCTGGTATTTTTGTTTATTTTTAAAAAAAATTTAAAGCTATAGTCGGTTTATTTTTTTCATTCCAAAATTTTTAAAAATATTTTTTTTCTCTCTGTTAGAATTAACAAACTATCTATCCTCATCATCCATCCAACCAAACAAAAAACTGACTCATCCCATCCATCCTCATCCATCCAACCAAACAAAAAACTGACTCATCCCATCCATCCAACCAAACAGCCACCTGGATGACTCCATCCCATCCAGGACACTGGATGGCCATATCCCATCAATCTCGTCCTCCAACCAAATGCACCCTAAGTAAATGGCCTAAGTCTATCCTCTCAAAAAAATTTAACTAAATGCGTGCTAATGCAAACCTTTTAAACCAATTCCAAATATTTTGAATGCATTAGGGCATCTAAAATGTATTGAATTAACATAGGTTCAAAATCATACCGCTAAGTGTAAGCAAAAGTGCGGAAGCTATAAGATCATTTAGCACAATTTGATTAAACCGAATAGCAACTTTTAGATGTGCAGAAGCACAAATCTTCCTTTATATGTTCAAAAACACAAACCCACCTTAAGACATATTAGCAAGGCCTTACATATCAAATTTTCTCTCCTCTCTTTCTTCTTAATCTTTACACTTCTCTCAATGGTTCTGTTATTTTCTTTGATGTGTATACTATTCCTTTCTGTTCTTCTTTTTTCCCTATGCACTTGATGTACAGGAGTACAGGAGGATCCTCCTCCTTTTATAGCCAAAGAGAGAAGTTCCTTTGCTTTTGATGTACAGGAACAGACTTCTTTTATAGCCAAGGAGAGAAGTCGTAGTTTCCAAATACATGTATTAACTTCAAAGGAGTTACCAATTAAAAGAAAGGAGTTTTAGCATTTAAAACAAGCAGTTTCAGTATTTAAAACTTGACTGTAACTCAGCGCTTTAATACATGTAGCCAACAATTCACCACTTATTCTAATTGCAGCAATACATGTATGAAAACTGATGCTTAGAAGTAATTCCTCCTTTAACACTATGCTTAATAACACTAAGTAGTACACAATTAAATATTTGGAAGAGAGAGGCGAGGGATTTTAAACCCCATGATTCTAAATCTTTTAGTTTAGCAACCATCACACTTATACCTTTTTATTATAAGAACCATTCTGTAATTTACATAGGCCATATTATGTAAAAATAATTTAACAATCTCTAACTTGGCCCTTGTAAAAACTTGACGATTCGATAAACTTTTAGATGTATACCTTTCATTGAATCTATCAAGTCATCTCTAAATTGAATTGTGGCGACAGAATCATGGCAGTCACAAGTCATACAGTGATAAGATCCCTTCCATGTATCACAATCGACATAATCCAAACTGACTTTAATGGGAAACTTTCATCCATTACAACCATAATTGTATATGCGTTAATATGGATAACCAGCAAAACAATACTTTTATTGAATTCATAAGTTCATACGAGCAACTCAAAATCATGTATATATATATACTCATCATGCTAATAGGGATTTATCTGTAATGCCTATCCTCTCAACATGGCCACTAAAAATCTTGGGCGGCAGTCCCTTAGTTAACAGATCTGCTATCATCAGATCTGTACCAATATGCTCGATTAATACCTTTCGCTTTTGCAATTCTTCTTTTATCGTTAAGTACTTCAAATCCATATGTTTTGCTCCTTTCGAGTACTTGTCATTTTTGGAGAAGAAGACTGCAGCGGAATTGTCACAATAAATTCTTAAGGGCTTTTCAACATTATCAACAATACGAATGCCAGACAAAAAATTCCGCAGCCATAGTGATTGAATAGTGGCCTCAAAACATGCCACAAATTCAGCCTCCATAGTGGAAGTAGCAATGACAGATTGCTTTCCACTCTTCTATGAAATTGCTCCTCCAGCCAAAAGGAACAAATAGCCGAATGTAGACTTTCTTGAGTCTACACATCCGGCATAATCTGAGTCAGAGTAGCCAATTACTTCAAGATGGCTCGATCTCTTATATGTGACCATACGATCCTTGGTGCCTTGCAAATACCGAAGAACCTTCTTCGCAGCTTTCCAATGATCCATTCCAGGATTACTTTGATACCAACCAAGCATTCCAACAGCAAAGCTGATATCTGGTTGAGTGCATGTCGAAGCATACATTAAGCTCCCAACAATTGATGCGTATGGAATGTATTCCATTTCCTTCCATTCCAAATCATTTTTTGGACATTGCATTTCACTAAATTTGTCCCCTTTCTGAATTGGAACAATTCCCGAGCAATTTTCCAATCTAAATCTCTCCAATATTTTGTTAATGTAACCTCTCTGAGACAGTCCCAACAATCTATGATTTCTGTCACGAAATATTTCTATTCCAATCACATAGGATGCCTCACCCATATCCTTCATTTCAAAATTATTGAAGAGAAATTTCTTTACATCATGCAACAAAGATTTATCATTAGTAGCAAGAAGAATGTCGTCAACATATAAGACTAAAATAATAAACTTGCTCCCACTGACCTTCATGTAGATACACCAATCAACGGTATTCTCTACAAAACCATACTTCAAAATGGTATCATTGAACTTTATGTACCATTGTCGGGAAGCTTGTTTCAGCACATATATTGACTTCTTTAATTTACACACCAAATTTTCTTTTCACGGAACCAAGAACCCTTGAGTTGGTTCATATACACTTCTTCATCGAAATCACCATTGAGCGGTCTTCACATCCATCTGGTGAAGCTCTAAATCATAATGTGCCACCAGAGCCAAAATAATTCTCAAAGAGTCCTTTGAAACTGGAGAGAATGTCTCCTTGTAGTCAATACCTTCGTTTTGAGTGTAACCTTTAGCGACAAGTCTAGCCTTATATCTTTCAATGTTGCCTTTTGAGTCACGTTTGGTCTTAAAGACCCATTTACACCCGACTTGTTTTGAACTTTGCGGCAACTCGACTAGTTCCCAAACTTTATTGTCATCCATTGATTTCAACTCTTCTTTCATGGCATCAAACCATTTTTCAGAATTATCACTTTCCATAGCTTGCTTAAATAAGACTGGGTCATTTTCGATACTTAAGTCACATTCATGTTCAAGTGAATAAACCACATAATCATCTAAAATGGCTGGTCTTTTATTTCGTACAGACCTTCGCAATATCCTTTCATGTGGAATTTTCTTTTTAGTTGTGACTTGCACATTAGTAGCTGGTTCAATAGTTGTATTTTATGTAGTTTTGTGTAACGGTAGTACAACAATGCTGGGAGTAGGGTTGGACTGAATTTCTTTTATATCCACATTTTGTGGATCACCACTCCCACTGATTTCATCATTCTCAATGAATCGAGCATTTATAGACTCAACTATTCTTGTACTATGGTTAGGATAGTAAAATATGTACCCTTTTGATTTTTCAGGATAGCCGATGAAGTAACCACTAATGGCATTTTCATCGAGCTTCTTTTCATGTGGATTGAATATTCTTACTTCTACTGGGCAACCCCAAACATACTAGGTTTCCTTCTCATCCACGGTTCATAAGGAGTCTTAGGAACTGATTTACTAGGAACCTGTTCAGCAAGTACACAACAATCCTTAATGTGTGCATCCACAAAGATAAGGGCACATCACTGTAACTTAACATGCTCCTAACCATTTCCATGAGAGTACGATTCTGCCTTTCAGCCACCCCATTTTGTTGAGGTATTCCGGGTATTGTATACTGTGCACAAATGACTCGGCTTTCAAGAAACTTTGCATATGGACATGGTCATTGTCCACTTTCATCAAACTTTCCAAAATATTCACCACCTCTATCCGACCTCACCACCTTGACTTTCCTATCAAGCTTCCTTTCTACCTCATTAACGAACACCTCTAGGATGCTCGTAGCTTGAGACTTTTCATGCAGCAAGTATAGGTAACAATAACGTGAGAAGTCATCAATAAAGGTGATAAAATATTTTTCACCGCCCAGGAAGGAACATCAAAAGGACCACAAATATCAGTATGTATTAACTGTAATAGTTCAGTACTTCTTGTAGCTAGGTGCTTTGATATGTGTGAAGTTTGCTTGCCCATGATGCAATCCACACACACATTCTAGTCAACAAAATCCAACTGAGGTAAAATTTCACTTTTTACCAACCTCAAAACTCTTTCTTTGGATATGTGACCCAATCTTTTATGCCACAAGAAAGCAGAACGTTCATTATGTGCACTACGTTTGTTACCAATAATATGTTCAACATGAAATAGGGATTCAGAAAGATTAGCATTAAGATTGAAGTGGTATAAACCATCAATTAAAGTACTAGAACCATAATAGTACTTATTCTTATATAATGAAAATATACCGTCTCTAACCATAAACTTAAAACTTATTATATCCAACTTTCCCATAGATACTAAATTTCTAGTACATTCGGGAACATAAAGACACTATTTCAGATCTAAAAGTAGACCGGTATCAAGGATTATTCTATAAGTCCTGATCCCTTCAATTTGTGCTTTCATTCTGTTCCCCACGTACAAAAACTTTTTAGATCTGCTTATGGGTTGGATTGAAAGGAATCCCTGTGTAACATGTGAAACATGAGTAGTAGCACCAGAATCTAACCACCAGGTATGGCTAGGAACTTCAACAAAATTTGATTCAAACCATACAGAAACATAATGTATACCTTTTTGTTCGAACCATTTCTTTCTCTTAGGACAATCCTTCCTGAAATGACCGACCTTCTTGCAGAAGTGGCATTTCAACTTTTTATGGATTTGGCCATCACTAACTTGATGTGAAGCCTTGTCCTTGCCCTTCTTCCCTGGTTTTTCCTTGTTGCTACTTGCACCTCTATGCATTGTAAGATGCATAGAGTGATCTCTTATTTTCTTTAATCTCTCTTCTTCCTGAACCAATTGGGCTTTGAATTCTTGAAGGTTCCATTTTTCTTTTATGGTGTTATGATGCACCTTTAACGAGCTAAATTCAGGAGGTAGGGAGTTCATGATGAATTTGACCAGAAATGATTCACTTACGTCCATTCCCATAGATGTTAACTTTGCAGCAGTATTTGCCATGCTAATCATATAATTATGCACGGGAATAGACCAGCCAAATTTCTTGGTCGTTAGTTCATTCATAAGACTCCCAACCACAGACTTGTTTGTAATGTCTGATTGGGAATACTTTTTTAGTTTTGTCATGAATTCCTTTGCATTATCAGTTTTAGGCAATGACGGCTTGACGTTTTCAGCAATCGTCAAGCGCATCAAATTCAAGCTTAGCCTATTAGATCGTTCCCAGGCTTCATAAAGGGAACGATCCTCATCAGTACTTTCATCTGTAATGGTTGCAGGTTTTTCATCAAGAACTAATGCTAGATCTAAGTCCATGAAACTCAGTTGAAACCGGATCTGTTCGGACCAGACAACATAGTTCAGTCCATTAAACTTGACAAGCCCAAAACTGTAATATCCCAAATTTTACTTTTTTGGATTTATTGTGCTTTTCTTGATTTTATTTGATTTTCTGGGACTTTATTTATTCCCTTTTTGTATTTATTATTTAAGCTATTTGCTATCCTTTAATTGTTCTGTGCAATTTGTTATTGATCTTTAGTTAGAAGTATTTTATTTGGATTCTATATGTCTGAGGGTATTTTCTGGAATTTTTATGGATTTTCTTGCTATTTAATTTGGCTCTATTGATTTTCCTAAATTATTTTATTCGGAAAAGGATTGAAATCACCTCAACAGTGTTTGGGCCGAAACCCTAAGCCGGCCCGGTCCAAATTCCTTGGTCCGGCCCAATTTTTTTCCACACGCAGCCCAACCCGCCGCCAAACCCTAAGTCGTCCCGCGTCTCTGCCGTTCAATCGCGATCGGGCGATCATCGTTCGTCTGCGCGCTCCAAGTCATCGATTTGCTGCCGCTTGGACACTTGCGATGGAGCCACATCGCTCATCTGAGTCCGCCGTGCTGCCGAGTCCCGTGGTCATCGGGATTTGTTTTCGCCTACCGCACAGACGCCCAAGCCCCCTATTTATTGTGCCGCCACCTCGTGATCTCCACCTCGCGTCACACATCTTGGTCAACGCACGCACGCCGAGACGCCCTCATTTTCCCGCACGACTTCGCCATAGTGCCAAAGTCTTCCGCCGCTTGTTTCACCGCCGTCGGTCATCTTCCGCCATGGCTGAGGTCACCGGAGTGTTGCCTGTGTCGAGCTGCGTCAGCTGCGCCACTTCTTGCCGGAGCTGCCCTAGTGCCGTCGCCATGGTCATCTTCTTCCCCTCTGGCAAGGATTTGCACCACCGTGCCATTGCTGTCAACCGAGCCCCGTCCGCCGTTGGATCTTCAATCATCGGCCCAAATTTCGCCGTGTCGCCCCAACAACAGTAAACCTCATCTTCACCCCTCAGCCGTTGGATTCAATCGAATGGTGTAGATCGCATCGCGTTGATCTGTATTAGTTCAATCTCAGCCATTAGATCTTAACCTTAGGGTGCTCGTTATACCACGTTGCGTAATCGTTGTTGCCGTCGGATGCACGTCGGTCGGTCTCGATCGTGTCGTGTGTCACGCCCGCAGTAATGCCAGAGCCGAATTGCATCGGTTCATCTCGGTCATTCATTATGAACCGAGTGGACGAGATCGCACCGTGCGCCGGGCCGGTCCCGTGCCGCCGCTTGTCGCGCAAAAACCAAGGAGTCAACATCGTCAGTCTCTGTCAACATCACCCATTTAATTCTAGTCGTCCGATCTGTAATGAGTGGTCAGGATTATTGTGTCATGTGTCTCAATCGTGCTCGTTGATCGGAGCCACATGTCATCAATCCGAGAATGCCATGTGTCAGTGTACTTTGCACTGGGGTACCCTCTCCGCCGCATAATTAGTGGGCCCGAAGCGGCTGCCCGGCTGGCGGCTTTGGCGGGCAGTGGCGATCATGCCTCGTCCGGGCGAGCCCATGCTGGCGACTGGCGGCGGTGGGCGATCATGCCTCGCTGCCGGGCGGTAAGCCCACGGCGATCTGGCGGCGGTGGGCGATCATGCCACTCGGGCGCCGGGCGGTAAGCCCACGTGGCGGCTTTGGCGGGCGGTGGCGATCATGCCGAGCGGTAAGCCCGTGGCGGCTTTGGGCGAGCAATCATGCCCATGGCGGCTGGCGGCGGTGGGCGATCATGCCTCGCTCGCGGCGATAAGCCCGTGGCGGCTTTGGCGGGTAGGTGGCGATCATACCTCGCCCCGAGCGAGAGCCAGCGTGGCGGCTCTAAGCGGCAGTGGGCGATCATGCCCTTTCGCTGGCGGCGGTAAGCCCACGTGGCGGCCTGGCGAGTGGGCAGGTGATCGGGCCCCACTCGTCAAGCCACGAAGGCAACTAAAGGAATGAGGAGAAGGCTTCGCCTCGAAGTCTCCTTCCTCTGACATGCTGTGTCAGGGCCATTAATTGTGAAGAATGCTGCTACCGACACGACGACTGCCCATCCCTCTGACGCCTCTCACCAAACCCGTCGCAGGAGTGTCATATCCCGGGCAGACCGGGCGAAGCATCGCAGCGGCATTAAATGGAGCTTGAAGGACAAGGCTACAGCGACGGGCATAATAAATGAGTCATGGGTCAGTGAGATAAGAGTGGAATGATGGGTGTGATTAATGAGTCATGGATCAGTATAGCGTCACCCTCTCATCTGCCCGGCCCAACCCGTCTATATAAGGGCGCCCCGGTGCATGGACGGGGTCGGTCGGTCGGTCGATAGGCAAAAGACTTGGAGAAAGAAGAAAAAGACTAGAAGAATCACTGTAATCGCTTCCATATTTCCTCAACAAAGGTCTAACAGGACGTAGAGCTATTACCCGCACCGGGGGCCTGAACCAGGTACATCACCGTGTCCATTGATCTGTTGATCCCGAAATCTGCATCGCGAGAGTCTTTAGGGTTTCCAGCCGCGAAGACGCCCTCATACCGAATCTAACCCTCTATCTCGAAGGGCTTGTCAGGTGGAATACGCCGACACCATGTGAGCTGCTTGCGTCAGCCGGTGCACAGCACAGTACCGTTGGTCCACCAAGGACCAACACTGTCGTGGACTGAGTTCATACGCCGTGACGCGTGGCAGGCTCTGGTTGCAACACGTTGTAAGTTCAAGAGCCTTTGGTTTTGGTGATTGATGTTGATTAATGTTTAACATGTGTTTAATGACAAACCTAATCTTTATGAGACTAACATGTTTATTGAGCATATGTTTAGCAGGTCTCATATTTGGATGAAAAATGGAAAACCCAAGGTATGTATGTGTATTCTTTATAGTATTAATTGCATACTTTGGATTCAAGTTAAAGTATGAATATCCCCATTGTATTAATCACAAAATGTGCATCATGTTTCCCAATCCATACATTACATGGATACACATACTTAGGGGAGTTTGTAGTTTAACTTGAAAGTTTCTTTGTATTGATCTATTCTTTATCGACACATATAAGGATCAAAACAAAGAAACTAAATCCTGAGTATATATTTGAATTGCCTAGTTATAGTATACTCATGGTAATATAGGATATACTCCAATGTGATCAAATTGAATATGTGCATATTATATCCAAGTCAATCATATTTATGCACATATACATATGGGGTTTATTCTATAGTTGATGACTTAGAATAATGATCAATTCCATATAGCCTACACAAAATGGATCATTACTTTTCATCAACATGAGTATATGAAAACTTATGTAGTTAATATATACTCATATCAATTTAAATGATAATTTAAATTGAGTTCATTTGTCTTATTAATCATTAAAGAACATTTCATCATGTGTTGATGGTGTTCCGTGATTAATTAAGGACAAATGAATAGTTCTTAAGTAGAATGAAGCATGTGTTGCATTATTGTACTTAAGACACATAAATCATTCAAATTGATTTAGGTTGTGCTCAATTGATCTAAAAGCATTCATTATGTGTTAATGGAGTGCAAGAGATAATTGAGACAACCATGCATCTTGGACTAACAAGTTTCATGAGCTATGTTTGAGTTAGGTTAAGTCCAAGGATGAATGAAAACGGGACAAGGATGGCATCATGAGGTGATGGGCGTCAAGAGTGGATCCCGAAGATAAAGAGGAATCGAGTGATGATCCCGGGGGAGTATGAGTGAAGATCATAAAGACCCCAAAGGGGATTGCTTGCGTGCGGCGGCGAAGGTATAACTAGATAGGCTAAGGACTTTGTAGTCTTTGAGTCTAGTTTTTATCGCCGTACTATTAAGAGGGGTCGAGTTTTTTAGTTTGAGCTTCATCATGTGTTGGTGACTCAACCCGCGTTTCACTCAAGCTCAACTCGTTTGGTTTTTGCATGAAGCTAACCATTTGGCATGTGTTGCAAATGGGTGAAGCTTGTGCTTTGGTTTTGCTTACGCCTTGATTTGCATGTGTTGCAAGTAGGATAAGCATACGCGTTGGCTTTTGTATGAAGTTCGTATTTTGCATGTGTTGCGAATGTTGAAATTCATGTTTGGTTCTTGCATGAGCTATGTACTTGCATGTGTTGCAAAGAAAATAACTCATGCTTGCTTTAATTCGATTTCTCATTTGAAGTAATTGCCTTGAGCTAAAGTTTCGCATGTGTTGCAAAAGGAAAAGGCTCAAGCAATTTGTGTTTATGGAGTATGCATGGAGCTAAGATTTGCATGTGTTGCAAATAAAGAGCTCATGTATTTGAGTTTGTTTTGGTTTTGTTTGGAGCTAGGTTTTGTATGAGTTGCAAAACGAGGATGCTCAAGCAAGTTGGATTTGGAGTTTATATGCAGTTCTTTGAAGCATGTGAATAGTATTTGCAAATGTGTTTTGCAAATTATTTTGATCATGAGTTGATCATCACATGATTCAAGTTTTAATCTTGTTGACCCCTTGCTAGCTTGTAGTCATGTTTTTGATCAAGTCTATGTGAAGTATTTCGAGAAAATCAGATTTTAGACTTGAATGACTACATTAGAGTTTAGTTTTGGTGATATTTAAAAATATCTATGGTTTCTTAAATCTTGAAAATGGCTGGAGATTGTAGCCCTCGTGATAAGCTTCGCATAGAATCAAAAATCACCCAAATCGGAGTTCAGAGTAAAAAGTTATGAGCATTTTAGTGGAGGTAGTCTGCGGTACTACCGCCCGTAAGGCAGTAGTGCCGCTCTTCTGATAGTTATTTGCGAGAAGGCTCTTTTGAGTTTTAGGCGGTACTACCGCCGTAAAGGCTGGTAGTACCTGCATGCACTGTAGCACAGCGGCTAGTTTCAGCACTTTTAATGTCCGTTTTAGCCCCCAACGGCTAGTTTTCTTTGTGAGGCTATAAAAGGAGGTCATAGGGGGCATTTGCTGGTTGATTGAGTATTTTGCATGAGGTGGTGCATGTGTTGCATACTCATATTTGATTTTTGAGCTAAGAGTGAGACTAATTGCATGTGTTGCAATTAGGAGTGGGTTGAGAGTCTCTTGTGCATGTGTTGCACTTGAGGAGGAGCCTATGTGCATGTGTTGCACTAGGTGATCACCGGGAGCGCATGTGTTGTGCTCGGTGAAGTTCAAGCGAAGGATCGACTTGTTACTCTTGGAGGTTGCCGACTCCTAGACGGCGTAGAGCGTCGTGCGCGGGAGCTCTCAAGGTTGTGAGAAGCCCTGGTGAAGTTTGTGAAGGTTCGGGTTGAGCCTACGCGAAAGGGTGAAAAACCACGACTAGTGAAATCGAGGCGGGTGCTCGAGTGGGAACCGGTCCAAGGGTTTGGGCTTGCCTCAACGTGGACTAGGGGAGGCCGACAAGTCTCCGAACACCACGAAAAAATATCGGTTGTCTCTTTTACCTTCACGCATTCACTTTATTGTATATTTATCAATTGCTTGATTGTGTTAGAATTGCTTAGTATTAATTGATTGTTTAATTTAGCAATTCTTGTATAGAGACATAATTTAGTTAGTGCACTAGTGAGCCTAATTGATTTAGGCCTTAATTGTCAAAACCTAGTTTATCGCTTCCGCATTATCTTTGAATAGGTTTTGACATAGGGGTTGATTAGAGCGAATTATTTTAGTGAGCGATTAATTTTGTAAAACGCCTATTCACCCCCCCTCTAGGCGCATCCTCGATCCTACACGCGTGTCAATACACGATTGGGCCGTGTGTCATGCTGACGTCAGCGATGGCGTCATTTCCAGTAGAAAAATAATTTGGCCGAAATTCATTTCGATGCTGATGTCATCAGAGGCCATGCTGACATCATAAATGTGAATTTCCTGTATAAATTTTTTTCGGATAATTTGGATTTTCTGATTTTTAGGGTATTCCATTTAATTAGAACTTTGAAAGGTCATATCTTTCGTCATCCGAACTCCGATTGAGGTAATTCCAGTCTCTAAAAATTTGGAAAATTGTTCTCTATTTAATGGTGAATTTTATTTAATTTTTAGAGTTGATTTTGCTCTCTATTTTGGTTATTTATTGCTTTCTCCTTCGTTGCGCGTAGACGTTTAGTTGCCGGGTGAATTCGTTGTCGAGGAGCCAGCACTTGACCAGGTTACAGAGCAAGATCCAGACCCATTCGAAGGCAAGTTGTGTTTTGATCATGTTGAACCTATGCTTTAAATATTATGTTGTTTTAATGTATTGCATGTTATTTCAATTATCAAATGTTTGTCTTATGTTAGGAGTAGTTAATCATCCACTTGAGTTACATTCATCCTTGCTTTGACATATGTCATAATTCATTTGTCACCCTAGAATAGTTCAATATTAATTGGTAGCTAAATATGCCAATGTGGGTAGTTACAACGCAAGTAGAATACTTAGCCATGCAATAAGTCATCATTTCACGTACAAATGATTAATCTTGCTTAATGATTATAGAATATGTTTATTAATTGTGTGTCTATGTTGTCACACAGTGTTGGTATTGTTGATGGCACGTGGTGCATGGTAATCAACTGGGGTGGTAAAATTATTTAAACTGAGGCAAGTGGCAAGTATTTGTGGTGGGCCACTGATGGCATGTGGGCGGTCGCATTTGCTTTTTATGATGATTGTGGTTTTGGTCATGATGATTTTTGGTTAGTCTTGTCTTGGCCAATTAAGGACTTAACTTTGCAAGAATTTGAACCAAGTCATTCATACAACCACAAGTGTGGAATGGGATAGGCCTAGCTGATTAATTTGTTGAGTTTAAACTTTAATACTATTGTGGTGGTGTAAGGCCCAGGTAGTGGTAACCAGTCATCGCATGGGTTGGCTCACGTGGCACAAGAGGGGGGCCCTGGATGTGGTAACCAGTCCCACCAGTGTTGAAACCTTAGCAGATAGTACTGGGTTTAGATAGGCATTGGAAAGGTTTTGTTATGGTCACTCGCCTTTGTAGTGTTTGATTATATCTTGTGGGTAAAGTGTATAACCTCTACAGAGTGTAAAACATATTCAAATAGCCGTGCTCGCGGTATTGAGCATTGCTCGGTGATTACAGTCAAGGGTTAGATTTTATTAAAACAAATATGGGAAGGGAATGTTGGAATGTGAAAATAAGGATATGAGCTGGACATTGAAAACAAATGCAAAAGTTATTTACTGTTATTATTTATTTTATTGTCTTTCAATCTATTTATGATATTCTTTACAAATGTTGTTTATGCAAAGTAACCATGTAGCCTATCCTTTGTACTAAGCAATGCATGTAATATATAGACTTGCATTCTATGCACGGCTTATTGAGTACTCTATGTTCTCACCCCTTGCAACCAAACATCATCAGTTGAAGAAAAAGCAACGCTTGCTTTTGAGGAGGAGTTCCACGAGGAGGTGAACAACTAGGGTGCGAACCTTGTCAGTTGTCTATGGCAGTTGAAGGGTTTCGACGCTTTTATTTATTTCCGCTGCAGTTTATTCATTTATTTTCAGTCTTAGCCATGCGTGGCATATTTATATCATCGTTGAGTATGATTGTGATATTCATCTATGTTGAGCCTTTGTGCACTAGCGTGATCCTGAACTAGTGCAGAATACACAGAGGGTCCGGATTTGCATATTCGGGTCCCAACAAAAACCCTGACTCATTAAATTAATGGATGCTGCAAAATTTAATATGTTCACAGATTAATACTTTGAGTAAACAAAATAGATTCATGCAATAACAAACTTTAAGTGTGCATCTAAAAACATCTTTGAATGAAATTTAGATACACGGTTGGAATTAATAATGATGCTAAAACAAACACCTTTAATAGATAATCAACTATACTCAAGTCAATGTGCACGCTATCTTTGGGTAAACTAACAAATTAACCAAGCATATTGATTAACCTCTTTCATATCATTAATTGTAAGCAATGGTCCACCTTTGGGCGACCTCCTAACATTACAATTCATGAACTCAATTGCCCATTATATTTTCCAATTAATAGCATCAAATAGAATATGAACAATTGAAATACTCAACTAAATATTTATGATCCTTTTTAAGCAAGGCCACTTTGGTGACAAACATGCTTTCAATAATATAAATATTTAATTAGCATATCACTTTTAATTATGCTCATCAGAATAAACTGTGATCTTATGAACAAAGAAAAAATCCATCTTTAAACATTACAGACAGACCCAAACATATGACTTTCATATTATCCAAATAACAATACTGCAAAAGAAATAACATTTTAGTGCTCTAAATAACATTACTATGACGAATAACACAATTGCATAAGGAAAAACTATGAACAAATGCAATTTCACTTATGCGCTTACACCATACTACAAAAGAACAATTATAATGGTGAATTAAAAGTGCTAAAATATGGCTCTGATACCAAATGTAAGAAGAAGTGAAAACTATAAGATTATTTAGCACAATTTGATTAAACCGAATAACAACTTTTATATCTACAGAAGCACAAATCTTCCTTTATATGTGTAAAAGCACAAACCCACCTTGAGACATGTTAGCAATGTCTTGCATATCAATTTTTCTCTCCTCTCTTTTTTCTTAATCTTTATACTTCTCTCAATGGTCAGAGAAGTTTCTGCTATTTTCTTTGATGTGTATACTATTCCTTTCTATGCTTCTTTTTTCCCTATGCACTTGATGTACAGGAGTACAGGAGGATCCTCCTCCTTTTATAGCCAAAGAGAGAGGTTCCTTTGCTTTTGATGTACAGGAACATACTTCTTTTATAGCCAAGGAGAGAAGCCGCAATTTCCAAATACGTGTATTAACATCAAAGGAGTTACCAATTAAAAGAAAGGAGTTTTAGCATTTAAAACAAGCAGTTTCAGTATTTAAAACTTGACTGTAACTCAACGCTTTAATACATGTAGCCAGCAATTTACCACTTATTCTAATTGCAGCAATATATGTATGAAAACTGATGCTTAGAAGTAATTCCTCCTGTAACACTATGCTTAATAACACTAAGTAGTACACAACTAAATATTTGAAAGAGAGAGGAGAGGGATTTTAAACCCCATGATTCTTAATCTTTTAGTCTAGCAACCATCACACTTAGATCTTTTTATTATAAGAACCATTGTATAAATTATATGGACCATATTATGTTAAAATAATTTAACACTAAGCAGCTTCACAAACTAGTTCTCAATGTGTGAACCAACTTTTTCATATTTAAGCGGCAAGGCGATGGCCCCTTCTTAAGCATTCCTTCCACGATTTGCGCTGAGGCATGGTGGCAAGAGGCAAGAGCAATAGTAAGCTCCAATTGGTTTACTGAATAATATTATTTTATTCAGTTCCAACTTATATATGGGTTCCTCAATCGCTTCCCTCTCCTACTTTAAATAGGCTAAAATAACAAATTCGTGTATGGAACGGGATTCAGTGCAGTCATTACTACGACTGCAATTATTGGATAAAAAAGATAGCGTAGATCTTTCGAGCTGTTTGTTATTTTGATCGGACGGCTGAAGACCGGTGATTTCTTAAGTTTAGTCATTGTTGATGGCCTTATTGCCGACCACTGTTCAGTTTTGTTGTGAATATACTATATATTATAGCCGAAGGAATTGTCGGCGTGTGAGGGCAGCCAGGTGTCCGCGATCTCGTGGAGGCCCTCCGAAAATTAGAAATCGTATTTAGGTCTTTCCGACGGTTTTTTAATAAAAAGACCCAAAAAATATCAAAATTATGTTTAGGTCCCTCGCGGTTTACATTTAGGTCCTCCTGCGTTTTTTGTGGAACGAAACCCAAAAAAATTTACTTTATGTCCCTCTACAGTTAAAAAATACAGATTCGTCGAAGGTTTATAGCAATCCATGGGTTCGCCTCCGAGTGTTTTTTAGCGAAACGGACCCTGAAAAAAATAAATTACTTTATATCCCTCTACAGTTAAAAAAACCTCGCCTCCGAGTGATTTTTAGACCCCAAAAATTATACTTTATGTCCTTCTATAGTTAAAAAAAATACAAATTCGTCGAAGGTTTATAGCAACCCATGAATTCGCCTCCGAGTGTTTTTTTAGCAAAACGGACCCTAAAAAAATTACTTTATATCCCTCTACAGTTAAAAAAACTAGCATCCAAGTGTTTTTTAGCGAAATGTACCCTCAAAAAAATTACTTTATATGCCTCTACAATTAAAAAAAACACAGATTTGTCGGAGGTTTATAGCAACCCATGGATTCGCCGACGGGTCGTAACCGCGTTTTCTCAAAAGGTTTATAACAGCCCATAGATTCGCCGACAAGTCCTAATGACCTATTTTTTTAAACAAATACGAAAACTGAAAATACGACCAAATTTTTCTTGTTGTATCGTCATGCGCGATCGCGGCGTAGTGCATTATTCTGGCTAGCTATGGTTTTCTTAAAAAAACACAGATTCGTCGAAGGTCTATAATAGCCCATATGTTCACCAACGGGTACTAACGCAAAAAATAAAAATACAAACAAGATTACATTTATATCCCTCTACGGTTTTCTCCTAAAAACAAAAAACACTGATTCACCGATGATTTATAGCGGTTCACAGATTCGCCGACGGGTCCTAGCGACCCTTTTTTTAAGAAGGCAAGAAGATCGGAATTACGCAAAAAATGAAAATACTGTTGTAAAACGTCGTTGAACGCCAACGATCAATCACCAATTGTAGATGCAATCACAGGAGTAAGAACAATAGACACACAATGTATGGGTGGAGTTCTCTCTCGCTTTTATTGATTCAATGTTTACAATGGGGGGCACCCGATATATATAGTAGCGTGAGAAGAGAGTTCGGATTCGACCACACCATAAAGAGATAAAATCCTAACCATTTTTGGTTTAGGTTTCCTTATCTCCTAATACTCCCCCTTGGTCGAATACAGCGTAATGCATATGTCTCGTTAAAAACTCCACTCAAAAACCCAGTGGAAAAAAGGAGATGGAGAAAAGAGTACATCGCACTCGTATGCTATGTTGCTCTAGTTGCCTCGTTAAAAACCTTTATGTGAGAAAACTTCAGAAAAACTCACAAAGGAAAAAAGAGTACAACTTATAACCTTCAGGGTTTTATTACGATCTTCAAGATAGCAATAAGGGTTATGGTTCAAGGGTTTTCTCCCCCTGAACTTTGCATCTCTCTAAGTCTTTTTATTCCAATGCCTTTAACATATCTTTGAAATGTGGATTTAGGCAAGGACTTAGTGAATAAATCTGCGAGATTTTCATATGACTTAGTTTGCAAGATCTTTATCTCACCACTCTTCTAGAGTTCGTGAGGATAGAATAACTTAGGAGCAATATGCTTCGTGGTGTTGCTCTTTATATAACCCAATTGCATTTGTGCAACACAAGCAGAATTATCTTTATAGATAATTGTGGGGGTATCGACAATGTTAAGGCCACATGACTTCTGGATATGGCTAATCACACGTCGCAGCCAAACACATTCACGTGAGGCTTCATACAAGGCTATAATCTCTGAGTGGTTGGTAGAAGTTGCTACCAGGGTCTGTTTAAAAGACCGCTAGGAAACGGCTATACCACTGCAGAGAAACACAAAACCAGTCTGAGATTTGGCACTGTGGGGATCAGACAGATAGCCAGCATCCGTATATCCCACCATGGTCAAGTCTTGGTTCTTCTGGAAAAACAACCCAAGACTTGAGTACCTTGGAGGTATCTGAGTACAGTCTTTACACCAGCCAATATCTTCTGGTTGGAGTTGAACTATGTCTTGCTAGCAAATTCATTGCGAATGCAATATCTGGCCTATGCAGTTTGCAAGGTACATGAGTGCTCTGATAGCACTTAAATATGGAACTTCAGGTCCTAAGACTTCCTCATTTTACATCCTCGATCTGAACGGGTCTTTATCCACTTCGAGGGATCTTACAACCATGGGGGTTTTCAAGGGATGTGATTTATCCATATTAAACCTCTCCAATACCTTCCGGGTATAGGAAGACTGGTGAATAAGAATTCCTTCTAAGAGATGCTCTAGCTGCAGGCCTAAGCAAAATTTGGTTTTACCCAAATCTTTCATCTCAAACTCCGTCGTGAGGTAAGCACTTGCTTCCTTTATCTCCTCTGTGGTTCCGATGATATTCAGATCATCGACATACACTGAGATGATACAGAATCCATCTGGGATTTCTTTATGAACACACAGGGATAATCATAATTATTAGAGTATCCCTTCTTCAGGAGGAACTCACTAAGACGGTTATACCACATTCTTCCCGACTGTTTTAACCCGTATAGCGATCTCTGTAGTTTGACGCTATACATGTTGCGATTATTAGGATTTGGGACTTTTATTCCTTCAGGGACTTTCATATAAATGTCCGAATCCAGTGACCCATATAAATATGCGGTCACCACATCCATCAACTGCATTTCTAAATTTAAGCCAGCTGCCATTAATATTAAATATCGGAACGTTATTCCACTCAACACAGGAGAATAGGTTTCATCGTAATCGATGATGGGTCTCTGCATGAACCCTTGTGCTACAAGCCTTGCTTTTTATATCTCACCACCTGGGTATTTTCATTTCTCTTCTGGATGAAAAACCCATTTGATCCTGCAGGGAATTACTTTAGGAAATATTCAGTCAACAGGACCAGAAACTTTCCTCTTATTAAGCGAGCGCTGCCTCAATTGCTTCTTTTGACCCTATCTGAGCGCTTCTGGCACTCTGCCATGGACTTTGGATCTGAATCCAGTTTTTAGCAATTTTAGAGGCAAATATATGTCGACAATTGTAGTCTTTTTTTATTCATTTCTCCTGCATCACTTCGGGGATATATCTATATTAATTTCTTTCAACTCCTCGTGATTTTCCACAACGAAGGAGTCTGGGTGTTCTGACTTCCAGCGTGGAATTATGCGCACAAATATATGCTGGGGTTATCATCTTCAGGATGAATCACTTTAGTGATGTTACCATCTCCAGGATGGTTCACTTCAGGGATTTTCTCAACATCAGGTTGAGCTTCTTCTACTGTCTCAGGTAGTGATCTCATTTGGTCGGTTCTCCGTTTCTGCAGACGTCTCCATGGAACTAAGTCCCATGCACCTGGAGGCCTCCCCCTCTTTATGCCATGAGGGGCAAGAGTTGGTTCAATATTCTTCTGGGGTATTTCCACTCTTTCAGGTGCATTTACTACAGGTATATGAGATTTTGTCACTCCATTATAATCAGTGAAGGCATCTGGTAGGTTATCGGCTATTTGTTGTAGACTTATTATTCTCTAAACTTCAAGTTCGGCTTCTTTAGTGCGTGGATCTAAGGACTGAATGCCAATAGCATTCCAATCTATTTCCTGGCATTCTACAATGTGGTACTTATCTCCCTCTAATGCCAGGAAATTGTCTTCATCAAAAATAGAATTAGCGTACCAAGCCGTGAACAGATCCCCTGTCATAGGCTCTAGGTATTTAATTATTGACGGAGATTCATAACCTACATAGATCCCTAGCTTCTAGTGAGGTCCTATGGTGGTACGCTGTGGTGGAGAGATTGGCACGTATACAGCATAACCAAATTTTCGCAGATGGGAAATACTTGGTTCTTTCCCACGCACTAGCTGCAAGGGGGAAAATTCATGGTATGCAGTTAGTCTGAGTTGAATTAATGATACATCGTGTAACACTGCATAGCCCCAACAACTCGTGGGTAACCTACAATTCTGCAAGAGTGGCCTAGCAATAAGCTTTACTCTCTTAATTAATGACTCTGCAAGGCCATTTTGGGCGTGAACATGGGGTATAGAATGCTCTACATTAATGCCTAGAGCCATACAATAATCATTGAATGCTTTTGAGGTAAACTCACCAGCATTGTTAATTCGAATGGACTTAATTCTTTCTTCTGGAAAGGAGGCCCTTAATCTAATGATTTAGGCGATTAATTTAGCAAAGGCATGGTTTCTAGTAGATAAGAGACATACATGGGACCATCTAGAAGAAGCATCTATTAACACCATAAAATATCTGAATGGGCCCGATAGGGGCTGAATTGGTCCACAGATATCACCTTGAATTCTCTCCAGAAAATTCAATGATTCTTCCCTAATTTTAAGATGAGAGGGACGAACTATCAACTTTCCTTTAGCACATGCAGGGCACATAAAAACTTCAAAGTTTAAGAAAGGTGTAGTTTTTATATTATGGCCATGAGAATTATTTATTATTCTTCTCATCATATTCAACCCAGATGACCAGACGATCATGCGGATCTTAAATATTTACGGGGTTTTAACTATGGTTTTCATCGCAACATAAACTTCTGGTTTTATATATGTGTAATATAACCTGGAGGAGAAGGAAGGAAGTTTTGCATCCACACGTTTATTACATCCGTTAAACTTGGTCATGAGTAGGTATTCAGTACCATCCTCATTTTCAGTCTCTATATGGAAACCATTTAGATGGATGTCTTTGAAACTCAGAAGAGTACGACTGGACTCAGAGTATAATAGGGCATTTTCTATAATTATACAAGTGCCCATAGGGAGAACTAAAATGGCTCTTTTGGTGCCAACAATAAGAGCATCGCTTCCGGTGATGGTCATAATATTTCCATTTTCTTAATCAATGTATGAAAATATTTAGTTTCCCTAAGAATCGTATTTGTGGTGCAACTATCTACAAGACATATTTCCTCCTCCGCTATTGGATTATTCATGAAGTTCTATATTAAACAAGTAAAACTAATCAAACATTTGTTGCATCGGGAATAAATAATATAGAACAAGCATAGCATGATTAAATAAATTCCCTAGGAAAATCATATTTTATTAAATTTGACTGATAATCGCTCAACAAGAGCGTAGACCATTGTTCATTCAGGAACACAAAGACTAAACTGATAAATAAGGCTCTTAAGGAGACTCTAAATGATAATACGACATCGACTCTAAAGGAAAGGCTGGGAGACTACTCCATGTCTCCATATAGATCAATTATATCATCCTCTTGGGACATATCTTTATTCTTCTGGAATTCTTTTAGCTCATCCCCAATAAGATCATCCTCTTCCTTTATGATTTTTTTTCATTCTTCCATTTATCCCCTTTCTATTTTTGGCCCTTTCTGCGGCCTCGGCAATTGCTAGTCTGCTGAGCGCTTGCATGTGCTTCAGGCAATGCATGACTCCCAGTAGGTAGGACTTGATGATTCTTCATTAGAAGTTCATCATGCTTTTCTGCTTCTAGCAGAATGCATATCACTCGAGTATACGATACTTTGCATAACAATATTGTTGCTGCAGTATCCTCATGTTGGGGTGGAATGTGCACAAAGTCTTGTCAATCTTTTCAGTTTCTGTGATCTTCTGGTCACAAAATGCTAGTTTGGCAATAATTTTGTGCATGGCAGAGTTATATGCTGCCACTGACTTAAAATCTTGGAAGTGTAGGAGGGTCCATTCACGTTGTGCTTACGCGTGAAAGGATCTTTCTTTGGTTATATCGTTCCTTCAAGGAATTCTATAGGGCCAGCGGGTCTTCCTCCATCATATATTCGGCCTTCAGGTCCGCATGGAGATGGTGCCTCAAGAAGTGCAAAGCTGCGCACTTAACAGTTTCAGGGAGAGCTGGAGCACCAACTTCAGGCTGAAAAATTGTGGCTCCAAGAGACCGGGCTGTCAAGTTGATCTTGGCATCCATTACCCAAGTGAGGTAATTGCTGCCATTCAGGGCAAGCTCAGCAAACTCTTTCTTTGCGATGTCAGACATATCCTATATGCAAACAAACAGGGATTTTATTTCAGGTAAAATATTGTTTTGCATGATTAATATTGAATCAATAAAGTATGGTCTATATCTATTCAATAGATAATTATCACGGATTTTTCTGGATTTTTCCTAGCATTTCTCATAATTTTCTGCTAATTATTAAGCAATTTCCAGAATTACCAATTAACAGGTGAATAAATTTCAACGTGAAATAATTCTGGCATGATGGAAATTGCATCTTATGGGGCTTTTGTTGGTTCGGTATGAAATCATGTAATGAATGCCTCCGTCAACATAACTCTTGGCCAGGTCAACCCGCCCAGAGGGCTCACATGAGGGAGGGAGCACTTCCCGATTTCGGGCGTGTCGGCGTATTCCACCTGACAGGCCCTCCGAGGCAGAGGGTTAGATTCGGTATGAGGGCGTCTTTATGGCCGGAAACTCTAATGTCTCTCTACGATGGATCCCGGGGATCAACAGATCAATGAACACGGTGATGTACCCAGTTTGGGCCCCCAGCGCGGGTAATAGTCCTACGTCTTGCCAAGTCCTTGTTGAGGAAATGTGGAGGAGGTTACAAGAGCTCTCCTAGTCTTGTGCTTCTTTCTCTATGTCTCTTATGTGCTCTGCGAGTCCTCTCTCCTCCATGCACCGAGGCGCCCTTATATAGACGGACCAGCCTGGGCAGGTGAGAAGATGACGCTATACTGATCTACGACTCATTAATTACACCTATCATTCGAGCCTTATCTCACTGACCCATGACTCATTTATTACACCCGTCGTTGTAGCCTTGTTCTTCAAGCCCCATTTAATGCCGCTGCGTGGTTTCGCCCCGTCCGTCCGGGATATGACATTCCTGCGACGGGTTTGGTGAGAGGCGTCATAGGGATGGGCCGTCGTCGTGTCGATAGCAGAATCCTCCACAATTAATGGCCCTAACTCAGCATGTTAGGGGAAGGAGACCTCGAGGCGAAGCCTTCTTCTTATTCCTTTGGTTGCCTCTGTAGCTTGACAAGGGGGGCCAAACGCCGCCCGCTGCGAACACCGCTGAGCTAACGCCGAATCGCCCACTGCCGCCAGGCCACGAGCTTTCGCTCGGCGCGGGCGTGATCGCCACCGCCGCCGTGGCACCACGGCCGCCGCCGCGTGTAAGGTATCTTAACCGCCACCGCCGCCAGGCCACGCGGCTCCTCGCCCGTGGCGGCGTGATCGCCCACCGCCGCCAGGGCACCGTGGGCGCCGCTTCGCCCGTAGGGCTTGATCGCCTACCTGCCGCCATGGGGCCACGCTGTCGCCGCCATGGCGCAGGCGTGATCGCCCACCGCCCACCAAGTCGCCATGTTGGGCGAGCCGCTTTTGGGCTGCAACCTGCGGGCGAAGAGGGTACCCCGGTGCAAAGTACACCGACAGGACGCCAATTAAGAAACCTAGTCTCATGTGTGTTTTCTTTAGACACCAATTGTCAAGTATCCGTTCATTCAAAACAGAAATCAAAAGCCCAATCACTTATGCCCTCAAGCAAAAACCTGTTTTAATAACTTGATTATTTCCATTATTTTCTATTAATTTTGGAGTAATTTTTAGAATTACTTGAACAACAGATAAATAAATTTTCTATACATATTAAATCATAGCATAAAGCTAGAAATAAACACAGAGCATAGAACTTCTAGAATATGCAAAGTATCAATTTTCCAGATTTTAATAATTATTTTCTGGAAAAGAAAACGGGCCGTACGTATACTGGGCGTACGGCCCACTTGCACTTGGATTTTTTTCCTTCGTACGGGCTACAGGTCCATCACTTTACGGGCCCGAGATGCTTGCACGGCTGCACAGCCCACGTCACTTGCGGCCCGAGACACGCAACGAAACAAAACGCAGACAGCAGAAACCTAGCCGCCATGGAGCCATAGCCGATCGATAACGTGTGCAATCTTCAGGACCCGAAGGCAAGACCTTCCGATTCAAGCCCGCAATTAATAACAACGGGCTACAGGCCACGTGCTCGACGGGCTCTCCGCCCGTGCCCCATGGCAATGTCCACGTGCTTGCCTTGACTCTGATGTTATTGAGCGCATGAGTGGCAGGCACATTGAACTCGGGCCGGTGAGCACACGCATTTTTTTTGCGCGGAAAAAGGCGCCACGAAACCATGTAGGGATGACAATGGGTACCATAAAAATTTCAAATGATTTTAATATATGAGAATTTTTAAAATTCCGATACGAAAGTTAGGATGATAAAATAAGATAGATTAGATTATATTTATTACATGGGCATTCTATTAGGGTAGTGGCAAAATCTGGTCCAATAAGTCACGACCCCCTAATATTGCGGCGGTCATCGGACACCGCTCAATCCCTACTATAATGGGAGAAAACCTTCACCCATCATATGGGGTATCCGATTCGGCGTCCCCTATGTTAATACCACGGGTTCCGGATGGCACGAGTTGTTGTACTTTCACCCATACCTCCGTTGGCGGAGACATACCCATTTACCCGTATAGCAACTAGCAAATCTTCCTTGTACATTGTACTGTATAGTCCGGTCCCAATTCTCGATCCGTGGCGGTTCAACCACCCGACCCAACCTAACCTTGTTGATGTTTGCAAGCCTGTGGTGCAAGCTTTGTGAGTTCCATGAGTATGCGCATGAAACTCACCAAGCCCTAAGGTCGATCTAGAAAAGGACATATCTGGCGGCCTCTCCCGGGTGAAGTTCTCGACGTACCAATTCGCCCGTCGATCCGATGAGGCGATTCTACGTTTACCTTGTACTCAATTCCAAATCTTCCAAGACTCCAATTCAGACTCGAAGATTATAAAGGGTAGATATCGCTTTGGGTATGGGAGCGTCGCCCCATTTCGGCAGAGTCCAGATCGCCCCATTTAAGGGCGAAATTTACCTTAGGCGGTGTGCCTCCTAATCGCCCCATTTCGGGTGAAATTTACCGGGCAAGGTGCCTCCTTACATTTTCACAAGAGCTATTTTTTCGCCGTTTATTAATAGCCAATTATATATTGTCAAGCACGACAGCGAAGTTAAAAATCCCTAACCCTAGCAAACCGTAGTACCCCACCGTCGTCTTGAGGAGAGGACACGGGAACGCGTCTTGGGTGGCGTCGGGCGGTGGGCCGACTTCATTTGGGCGAGTGGTGCCGCGCGCTCCACTAGGCGGGGAGAGTCTTGGTGGCGGGGCACCACGTCTCGGCCCCGGCGGTGGCGAGCCCAAACGCCGGCGCATCATCCACGGTATCATGCGCCCAAAGCGGAGTGCGGCGCAAGTGGATGGTCACGCTTAGCAAAGCTCGGACGGCCGTGAGGTGCTTCGACACGACGGGCATATGCACAGACGGTGTCCACCGTGACGTCCTCGTCGTCTGCGACTGTCAAAGGTTGCGGCCTATCAAGGAGAAGTGCTCCAGACCACAATGGCAGAGTAGAACGCAGCTGGTCAATAGCCTTTTTGCTTACCTTGAGATAGCGACAGACTCCTGCAGACGCGTGCGTGCCGCGAGCACCAAGCAGAGCCCCACGACCATCGTGCACCTGTACAACAAAGAAAGTTAGACATGTCTCCGTCAGAAGAGATTTTAACGTAATGTGTTACTCCGGTTTGCCGGGTGTCGGCGATAAACCGGGCGAACTCGACAAAAGCCGGTCCACCGTGTTCCCGCGGCGAGGACGGAACATGTACCAACCGGAATAGGACTAGCGTGCACGCCTGTGGCGTGCGTGTCCTCCTTGTCGCCTCCGGTGGAGATGCTCACCGCAAGATTCATTGCATAAAGATGTTAGCGGCTCGCTGTTTCCAATCGCCACGCCAATCGATGGGGGCGCCAGGCGGCACAACCGCAGACCTGCAGGGAGGCCGAGGAGGTACGACACGCCTGGCAGCGGGAGCCATCTCTCCGCACGGAGTGGAACGAGTGTGTCTCCGGTCTCCACCGGTCCACGAGCGGTCGCGAGGGACCGGTGATAGGAGAACCGTAGACGGCGGGCCCTCCACGATCGCTCGCTTCCACCGGGCGTAATCGGTACATAGAATCGCCAGGGGCGGAAGAGCTCTGGAGCAGTGGGAAGTCCTCTCGGTGGGCACCTCTTCAACCTTGGTCACCGCAGCATGTGGTACCTCCGCTCCACGCCACTCTTGTTTGCTATGTGCGAGAGACAAGCCGCGGCGCATATAAAGCATCTTTTGGGTGCCTAGTAACACACCTCAACAATGAGGCATCTCGCACTTTCACCCGGGCTTGTAAATCTCCAAGTTGGTTGATAGCGGTCCGGCATTGGAGGCTTGGAGCGTCGAGGCGGGAACATGTTCATTATGCTCGGCTGCGGCATTGATGCAGTATTGTTAGCGGCTTCAGTGCCTCCAGCTGTAATCGATCTTTGCTGCGAGACCCGCCGCTGCTGATTACGTGCAAGGAGTTCATACGTCGTCACCGGGGATGACCAGAATATTCGGTGATCTTGAAGGCCATGTACTGGACTTGATAACCCACTTCCCCCTTTCCATAGATCTAGAGGTTTAATCCGTCGACACCAACTGGTAAGTGACATTACATCCATTCCATGATACTGTATTTAGTTTCCGAAGTGCTCTTCTCTAACTTTCCTGGTAGCAATTTGTCACAATATGCTGATTACTTGGTCTAGCTAGCGGGTATGGGTGACCCGTTGGGTGAAAGGGACCCGAACGGGGATGGGTATGGGGAAAAGTTCTACCCGTGCAAAGCGTCGTAAACAAATGAATCTTGTTGCTTTCATGGGGGCGGTGAATTGAACGGTGTCCTTGACGCCGAGAGCAGCCTTCGTTCGCCGGTGATTTTTCATCTAAGCGCCCCATGGGACGGTATGGGGGCCAATACCGGCGGGTATAGATCACCGTTGCCATCCTAAGCGCTTTGGGGAGGAGCGTCGAGCCCGGGCGACGCCAGATGTTGCTGGCGACAGTTGGCTTGATCGGATGGCGCTTTTCATGATAAATCAAAAACTGATTTTTCGGCACAACCACGACTCCCAACAAACCCTTGATCGTGGCCGGACGCGAGTGGCCGTCTCTGCTGGTCCGTGGTGGTGCAAAAGCATAAAAACCATGATGGCGCAACAACAGTGCTTTGGGCACAGAGGTGCAGCCACTGGCGCTAGACATGGGGCGGAAAAACATCTACTAGATCAATTCACAAAAATCCCAAAGTTCTGATCTATTAAAATTTATGTGTAGCATTTCCGATCTACTTATCAATTTCAATTGCAATTTAATAGATCATGCCAATTTGATACCTTGAGTCGATCTAGGGGAATTTTATAGACTATCGCGTAGGACTTTTTCGGCAATCCGAGTGGGTGTCGGCGTGATGACGAGTTGATTGTAGATCGGATTGGGCGATCAATCGCCGGTAGTAGATCGTTCGTCGATGATCCTCTTTGTGGTAGAGACTCGTGCTGATAACGTGTTGTAAAACATCGTCGAACGCCAACGATCAATAACCAATTGTAGATGCAATCACATGAGTAAGAACAATAGACACACAATGTATGGGTGGAGTTCTCTCTCGCTTTTATTGATTCAATGTTTACAATGGGGGGCACCCGATATATATAGTAGCGTGAGAGGAGAGTTCGGATTCGACCACACCATAAAGAGATAAAATCCTAACCATATTTGGTTTATGTTTCCTTATCTCATAATAAATACGTTTTTTTCTCCCAAGACAGTTTATATGATCCTCGATTAGCGGATGGATCCTGGATGGATCCTAGCGACCTATTTTTTAAAAAAGAAACACAATAAATCGGAATCACGTAAAAAAATGAAAATATATTTAGGTCCTCTCGCTAAAAAACACCGATTCATCTCAAAAACAATCCGATTCGTCGATAGTTTCTAACAACATATTTTTTAAAAAATATTAAAAAATCAAAATTACGCGGGAATTATACAAAAGAAAAACCAAGAATACGTTTAGATTCCTTTGCGTTTTCCTTTAAAAAACATAGATTCACCGAAGGCTCCTAGCAATTCAAAGATTCGCCAACAGCTTTTGGCAGACATTTTTTAAAAAACAAGAAAACCGAGATTACCCTTTTTTTTACAGAAATATCCGTTGAACAAAATTTCACACAAAGCAGCATCACGACCGAATTTCCCAAATTTCGCATGACACATAATGCACGCTACGAAATTTTGCACGACGCGGCGTAGCGCGTGGCACTAGCTAGTTGTAACGACCAACAAGGACACAGCTTGTACTGAGGTGGTTAGGCTCCACTTGCAAAACAACTTAATTACGTTTGGCGAAATTATTACCTACATCATATGTGTAGTTAGATTACTCTACTCAAACCGAAGTGTTTACTTATTTGGCATCCTTCTTCACTTTTTTTTGCAAAAATGGTTCCCTACTAAAAAATTTGCAAAAATAGCCTTCTTCTCCATTATGGAAGGACATAGGGGCGACACCTGACACCTTCTATGCCAAGGAAACATGAGAGGCCAAGTTACCGCAGAGGTAGAGCATGGGAATTGGGCAGTCGTGGGGACAGGCGCCAAGCATGGAAGCCTAGCAATTCCGTGCTATATAGGCATAGAAGGTGCGCTTGGTGCGGAACGGGGGCGCGAGACAAGGAGTTTCGTGCATGTGAGGTGACGCGTCGTGCGCTAGACGATAGGTGCCATGGACGGGCACTACGGAAGGAACTTCCAAGATATTGCAGAGTGGAAGGGGCCTTCCGCGATACACAAAGGGCTATTTTTACAAATTTTTCAAAAGAAAGTTATTTTTGAAAAAAAAAGAGAGGAGGAGGTTAGATGAGTGAACAATTCACTTAAACCTGGTAGGTCTAGGTTATTCTACTCAAACCTTTTATGCCGATCAGTTGATTTGGTCTTTAGCATGGCTTAGCATTGCTTTAAGTGTTCTCTAGTTAGTTAACTAGCAAACCTTTATTGGATAGATGCTCCCAAATAAATGCTCCTAAAATATTTCATCTAGGGATGCAGTTGGATCAGATATATGTCGACCGACCAACCGACTGGATATGTTCAGATCAGATTCAGCTAGTGAGGTTGGATATTTTTTGGATTCACATTCGGTTTCAGATATTTAGATTTGGATTTAGCATCAAATTTGAGACTGTACTATCCGATGGTTCGCATTTACCAAGAATATTATCTAATATTTTTGGAAAAAAATCTTACCGAATATTCAAAATCTCCCAACAGTTGGGGGAGGGCTGGAGGAGTGACTCACAGCCATGGCCAAGGAGGGTGGTTGGCATGGTTCAACCATCGTGCTCCAAGCCTCCAAGGTGCTCGGTGCTATGTTGGAGGCAGCGTCAGCACAGCCGCTCCGTCAGCACCACAGGAAGCGGCGTCAGCTCTAGGCCAAACCATGGTGACCGATAGGCCGACCAAGCTCGAGCATACCAGGAATGAGTAGAGGAGTAGGAGTTGGTGTAGATCGACGTAGACCGGCGTCGACCGTCATTGATGTTGGGGCCAGTGGGAAGATGGTCCATCATTTGGAGTCTCGTGGCAGTAGTTGTTGGAGAAACCACTGAATCTGGCGAGGGAATTGATGGCGATGCTCAAGAGTAGAGAAGGAGAAGAGGAGCCAGAGATGGGTGCCGTTGTTGGGGAAGAAGGGTTGCAAGGCTTCGTGGAGAAGGGGAGGCGGCGCTCGGGGCCGAGAGAGGGATAGAGGGGAAAAGCAGTGGCAGTGCACGAGATGGGAAGAAAGGGGAGGGAGGATGGAAGAAAAGGGGAGAGGTAGGCCGGAAGAGGACATTGGTGTTGAGGGAGTCTGCCGACAGTGTGGAGAAGGGAAAGTGACACATAGGCGGAGAGGGAGGCGAGCACATGAAAGAGAAGGGGAAGGGCTAGGTGACGGCTAGGAGAAGGGATGGAGAGAGAGAGAGAGTGGGGGCTAGGGTTTGAGGGTGTGACCAGAGCTTAGGAATGGGCCGGGCTAGGTAGGCCGGTCAGTCGGGCCAAATCTGAGCGAGAGAAGGCCAAAGCCTATAATGGAAATGGGCTAAGAGGCAAATAGTCAGCCAATTGAAATAATTCATGTAGTGATTTATGTACCTTTTATTTTTCTGTTGCATATATACTTACACTTCTATATTAATTCTATACAAGATAAAACAACTAAAACAATATAAAACCTTATAAATTAGGAGAACTACACAACATGCATGACCTAGAGGCGTGACTAGGGTGGCAGGAAGGCGGCCGCAGTGCTGCAGAGCTAGAGCGATGAGGAGGCGGCGGAGTTAAAGAGGAAGAGATTAGAACTTGGAAGGGGAGGTGGCTTGGCCAAGTGAGGTAGGAAAGGGGGCATGGTGACAGTGGGACACACTAATTGCATGGCTTGACAGTGTTCGAGGTGGTGCTCGGGCTAAAACAGGGGAAAGGGAAGTGTTGACATGTGAGCTATCACCGTTCTATACTGGTGTGTTAGTGACTATCAATAGCATTCCATTTGCTCCATCTTTTCTTTTTTTTTATTGGCCTCGTCTTCGCTTTCGACCACGCAAGTGAGAATAAAAGCTCTCCCTTATGTGTACCATAACGTAGCTATACATGTGCTTTACACAGTATCTATTTTTGTGCGATATCCAACAAAAACATCCGATACCATATTGATTTTGCTCCGTATTCATTTCAAATCCGTGACCAATATTATTCGCGTTGTATTCGTATCCGGCACTATCTGTATCCGACTTCATCCGATAAAAAATATGGTTTAGGATACAGAAAGAGCGATATTTGACCGAATCCGAGCCAATTGCACCCCTAGTTTCAACACCCTTGAAAGTTAAAAGCACAATTTCAAAAGTGGACTTTTGTTCATCTGTTGACCTATGAGACTTTTTACTATTTTTATTATTGGCGCTTAATCCCTCAAAAAAATTTTGGATCGTAGAAGCACCACCATTACTATAAATATATGGTCGCTCAATCCCATCAAAACACTATGCAAATATTCATAGAAAAGTTTTTTTAAAATAATCCGGTTTAATTTGTTAGGCTCTTTCGAAATCTTTTTTTTAAAAAAAAACTCTTCCGAAATCTTTTTTTACAAGAACAAACACAACTTCCATTTTTGAGAGAGAACAAACAAACACGACAATTTTATCATTTTTCCTTTGCACTTCTCATCCATTCCTATTTCCGAAGTCATCTAATATTATAGGCTAGAGTACACATAACATCTTGGAGAAATAAAGTAACCAAATAAAGGAGAACAAGATGGTCTTTTATATATACTAGATGCGTGGACGTAGCACACGCCGTGTCAGTCGTAACGTGCCAACATGCGACAGTGCGGGTCTTTTCGTAAAAAAGTAATGTAGATGTAATTCCTTGATTTTTTTTTGGGCCTTTTTTTAAAAAAGAAAATACATTTTTAGGGATCTTTTCACAATCTTTAGAATTTTTGGGGGCCTTTTCAAAAAGGTGCAAAATTCATTTTTGAGGGTATTTTTTGCGGGAAAAGGGGTTTAGATGTGAAAAAAGGGATCTAGGTGTATATCTGGATTTTTTTTGGGCCTTTTCAAAAAAGGATAGGAAATACTTTTTTGCGTCTTTTCGCAATTCTCGAAATTTGTAATTTTTGGTTTTTTTGGATTTTTTAAAAAGGCTAAATCTTGGGAGTCTTTTAGCAAAAAAAAAAGGATCTAGATGCAATTTTCGTGATTTGCGGGTTCCAGATTTTTGAGGCCTTTCTAAAAAATGAGGAAATACATTTTTAGGGGTTTTTCATAATTTCCAAAGAATTTTTTTAGTTCCTTTCCAAATTTTCAAAATTTGATGCGCATTTTTCTAAAAAAGTGAAATCTTGGGGTCCTTTTTTTTTTTAAAAAAAAAGACAAGTTCCATTTTTTTGGGAGGGTGTTTTTGTAATTTCCAGAATTTCCAAGGATTTTATTGGAAGAAGGGTGAAATCTGTTTTTTGGGGGTCTTTGTACTTTTTTGCAATTCTCAGGTCCTTTTCGCAGAAAACCCGTGCACAGCCCGCGCGTGCCATGTGTCCACGCCATGCGTCGCACGCAAAAAATGCACAGGCATCACGTGCGAGCGTGAGCGTGACTTGAAACCGCATCAGTTGAGTGTCGAGGGAGAGCATTACTATTGCGCTACACAAGGCTTGCTTCTGAGAGGAGAAGACAAATTACTTGAGCCGCACCAACCCCGAGAGAGCAAAGCGGGCGACGCGGCTGCATGTGGAGCGAGCACATCAATAAAAAACGACGTGGATACCGTGCCTACACCGAACTCTACGGGATATAATATATGGAGTATACTTTGATTGTTGTGCAAAATCGTAAAATAATATTTATTTAGGAACTGATGGAGTATAATGTATAAATAATGTATGTGCATCCTCTGCTATTGTTCAACACATGCATTAAGAAGGTATGGCTTCGTGGACCGTTCGGCTGGGAATCGACGCTTGAGATCAAAGTAAGAGAAAAATGGAAGGCTTTAAAACTTGTCACGAGAAGGTAAGATCATCTCGCCGTTGTCGATTTCTAACCGAGTTCGAAAATTCTTCTCTCCCTCGATATCGATTTTCGTCAAAAATCGATAGAAACCGGATGAAATTCAAAGTTAAACTTTTTGAACTCAACGGTTAAGTAGCGGCCGAAATAAATCAAAAACCGGCCCGTTTTACCCATTTTCCATCTATATTTACTAATTTTCGATCAGTTTACATTGAAAATTGGAGAAAAATCAAGGAAAATTACAAAAAAATTATAGAAAATGCTGAATATTCATGTAAAAGTAATATGAGAACTCAAAACAATAACATTTTATACTAAAACTCTGTTTTGTGATGACATGATAAAAGATTGGAGTATTTATAGGACAATCAAGGATATTCGATAAATGATTAGCACTACTAGGAAAACAAACCGTCATTAAAGGCTTCACGATTAATAGTACTAACGACTACATATAATTTTTTAACAACGGGATAGACAACGAATACTTTTATAGTATTAATAACCACCTTTTGATCACTGCTCTGCTTGATATTGTTGAGTATTAATAATCACTTTATAGTATTAATAACAACCGATTCTTTCATCACATCTAGTACCACATTTATATTAAAAAAATAGCCCAACTATTTTATCCCTGTTCATTTCTTAGAAACAAAGATATAATTCCGATTCCGTAAAAACATCATGGATCAATACCATGAACCAAAAATTATATTATTGGATCTGAATGTACAACTAAAATGTATACATATTGATATACATGAAATTTTTCTTTTTTCCTTTGTATTATCTATATTCAAATTTGCTCAAAAATGTCTCCCAAATTTGTTTTTTAAAAAATTCATGATAGATGTTAAAAAGCTGTTAATACTAATTTTAAGGAAATTTTGGATAAATTTTTCTAAATTTTCTAAAATTTTAAAATTAAATTTGAATTAGACCAATTTATTGACCGGTTCCAAATCTCGATTCGTCAATTTTTCAAACCCCGGATGATATCCATCTGAATAAACTATGCTTTGCTTCGTTTTTTATAACAAAGGTTGACACACACATATAACTCTTATACGCCCACACTCTACATCTATACCTACACGTGGGTGTGTCCTTAGAATACGTCTAATCTAAAGTAGAGGCTAAAATCTTATGAAATCCATACCTACACTTGGGCGTGTCCTTAGAACATGTCTAATTTAAAGTAGAAGCTAAAATCTTATAAAGTACGGTAGGTGTTTTAACCACTGAACGTACTTACATATGTATGTAATTTTCATTCGAGACGTAAGCCTATAGAGGGAAAGTGAGTCACCAGCATCTAACCCAGAGTTCAAATGCTTGGTGGGCAGCTCACTCCTCATGCGTTGCTTCATTTTGGTTTTCTGGATCTCTACTAATATAAATTTATAGTTGGTAGCAGCGATCGGTTCTTCCTAACCCTCCTTCCCTAATATCTCTAATAATGGCCGGTCATTATAGCTAATTATTCTTTCCTGATTTACAGTCAGCCATATCTATCTAAATATGACTGATTATTATAACAAAATCCCTGATTATTGCTAGTAATTAATAACCGGTCAATCATTCATTTTGTACTCTATATACACTGTACAGTTTTCACAGAATCAATCAAGAGAATTCATTCAAGATCTCTCATGTCGTGCCGCCGTGCAAATGAATTTAATTAACGCGATCAATAAGTGATGGATGCGACATAGCCGCGAGGAGCGAGTGTCATGGTCGATAGTAACTACTGACCCGGAAGGACGGTTAGAGCGTGGCGCCCACCGGTCTTTGTGACCCCAGCCACGGCGATTGGACGTGAGCAAAGCGTACGATGCTTCGGCGCGGTTGCCCGGCGACACCGGTGAGACGTCGGCGGCGGTGTGAGAGTCATTGGCATACCCCTTGGAGATAAACGGGTTGATCTAACTGAACGTCGCGAGAGAGAAGAACGACGCGACGACACACGGCGTGGCGGGCACCTCGGCGCTGATGTTTTCTGGTTCACCTTCATGGGCTTCGGCGTCATGGCTGGTGAAGCCAATGATGGCTAGGTACACCAGAGGCATAGAGACGAATAGTCCGGCAAAGGCGAGAGGGTTATCTGGGAAAAGCAGCGAACCGTCGGCGTAGCAGATCACCACCGAAGCGGAGAAGAGCGCGGCGCCGAGGGCGGTGGCAATCCAGAAGACGCGGAGGTGCAAAGGCTGGGTGGCGGCGGTAGCCCCTTTCTCTAAGATGACTGACCACGCGGCCATGGCGTGCGCGACAAAGTGGGTGGCAAGGAAGGCGGACTTCACAGCGCGCCATGGCGTGCTCGGCAGGAGGAAAAACGCGAGCGCGAGGAGGATGGCGGACGCCACGGCGAAGATGGCGGACGCTCCGAGCATGACCACGTAGTGGCCAGTGGTCCGGAATGGCGGTGGCTTCGGCAGCAGTGTCTCGTGCTCAAGGGAAGCCCTCGTGTCGCTCCTGCGAAGGCGGTGGATGACGAGGATGAGCGAGGCGACGAGGAAGATGAGGTCGACGGCGCCGAGGAGCTTGCGCTGCGGGCATGGCGAGAGGAAAAGGAACACGAGCTGATAATATAAATTGCAAAAAGGGATAAACATAATTGATTGATTATTGAAATTGATAATATATATTGCTACATACAATATATTTGGTTTTAATTCATACCGAAGAAGAAACCATAAAAACTTTTGTAATAAGGAGAAATAGATGTTTGATCTTGTAGTACAATTTTCTTTTATTGCTTGATCTTTATGTTTCGTTATCAATTTCATTTTTTGTAGCAATGTACGGACATTGATCTAGTATCTATCTAATCGTGAGACTATACAAGACAACTAATAATATGCTAGCTACATTGCTATTGATAAAGTTGCGTGAGGTGGGGTCGTACAGTCCATGGAAAGGGATACAGAGGGAAATGCTACGTGAAAATATCGCACCAAAACCTATTCCTGTTTGAAATGGTACATTTTAGTACTAGGTCATACCAGTATTTTGAGTTTAATATAATAATACATATTTACAAGTATACGTATATTTAATTACATATACAATAAATTTCACTTATAATATTATTTTAAATACGTTGTAGTACTATCAAATATAATATATAGTTCAACAGACGATATTATCAATTCCGCTGGTATGATTTGTATTATACGGTTTCGAAGCTGAAATTATTCAATATCGAAGCCGAAATTACCGATATCGATCGGTAATTCGGTATCGAGAATAGTATAGTACATAAAATTACTTTGTACCGATTTAGATAATAAAATAGTACATCTAGACAGATAAATATGATCCCAATTTGTGTCATGATTCTGAGCATAAGGATCACGCGCCTGATCCATGTAGGTGTCCTGAACATAAGGATCACGTGCCCATGATCCGTGTGTCCTCCAATCCATAGAAGGCCATATCGTTGAAAGGTCCGAGGGCTCACGTTTCTTTTGGACTGCCGAAAGGAATTAGGAATCCAATCGCAAAGGCTCTATTTATTTAGACTTAGATTTTAAATAGTTTAGAAGCTGATGACTTTTGTATGCAGTGGTGGAGCCAGAAAGTTTCAAAAAAGGGGCTTAAAAAAGAGACATCCAAAATCAACTACTATGACTATCAAATATTGTAAAATAGTTGAAATCTAAATTGCATATAATATAAGTATGTAACTATGAAAGGAGAAAAGCGTACCATTCATTGCTTCAAAAGAGTTGATAGTTGATATTTACGAGTTTTCATGTTCTGAAAACGTTGTAAGATATCTTCCATATCTATCTTTGCAAACACGTCTCGCTCAATATAGCATACCATAAGATCATTCAACCAATCATCACTTATCTTATTGCGCAAATCTGTCTTAATAATTTTCATTGCCGAGAAAGCCCTTTCAACTGTAGCTGTCCCCACAGGTAAAATTAGTGCTAATTCAATTAGTCTATAGACCAATGGATAAACCAGGTGCTTCTTTGCTTGAACCATCTTTACAGCGAAGCTAGCAAGATCATCATTACTTTGAAATTCATCTCTTGATTCTCTTCTCATGTCATCAATAAATAAGTGAAGTTGTTCTTCCAAAATAACACGGTCATATGCCGAAAAATCATCATGATATATTTCTGAAAGTCGCAGAAGCTTGCCATGATCAAAGTTTGCAAATGAATCTCTCGGATCTAGACAAGCAATGCATCTCAAAAGCTCTGTAGAAATTTCACTAAATCGACTCTCTAACTCTACAGCAAGGGAATCAATCACAACGAGAAAAATATCAACATAATAATAATGATGATAAGTGACAAATTGCCTTTCACGCCTCATATGACCTCTAGCATGCTTTCGATCTTCCATATTGAGCCTTGGAATTTCGAAGCACTACAAAACTTCTTTACTTCTTATAAAAGTGTTTCCCATCCATTTTCTCTAAATTGTTGTAGAGCGGGCTTTCACACTAGAAAGAAGTACCATGGCATTAACAATGTTTTGATCCTTTTGTCATAAGAGGCGTGACAAATCACTTGTCATACTTAATATTTTGATCATGAGATGCAAGATAAACACAAAGTCAAAGGTTTCCATTGTTTCCATCAATCCATTTGCTCTCCCTCTTTTGTGTGGCAGAACGATCCAAATCTCTAGGTTGAGATGGTGACTCCTCAATCTCCTCTAACGGTTTTGATGTTGACAAGGGTTTAAAGAATCTCTTAATTGAAACAATCTACTATTGTTTACTCAATCAATTTATCAATCTGTTCATCAAGAATCCACAATTATTTAACCAATTGGGATTTGAATAAGAAAATAATTAATCTCTATATACAAATACAGACTATACAGTAAACATATGAGATTATGAGTTGTTAATTAATACCTTCCTCAGTTCCTCTGTGTCTGTGTGCTTGCGTAGAAGTGGCTCGGCATTCGGCAATCGGCAATCGGCAATTCGGCGTGCGCTCGCTACGACGTGATCAAGGAAAGACGCCGAGAGCCCGAGACGAAAATTGTCGGCAAGACGTCCGTCTCCTGCAGCGCGCACCGCGCGGGCAACCTCACGCAGTCACACGCGAAGTGGCGAAGACAGAAGACGCCGACTCGCCGAGACGCTGAGACGCAGATCAGATGCGGAAGCTAGATTGCTAGAAGACGAACCGACGGAAACGGAAGTCGTGAGTAGATGCATAGACAGAGGGCAAAGGCGGCGTGACCGCGTGAGGCAAATCATGAGTAATTCGGTGGTCGCGCCAGCGACCATGCGACCCCTGACCACGTGGGCCACGCACCCACGGACCACTCGGCCATGCGACCATGCGACAACAGGGCCCACGCAAGTCATGAGCGATGGCCTTCTTTTGCTAATCGCTGGTCTACTTTTCCTAATCGCTGGTCCATTAGGCTGCCGGGGGCGGGGTGGGCTCCAGCCCCACCCAGCCCCCCGGACGGCTCCGCCTCTGTTTGTACGTAATAGAGATGAGTAATTTTATTTAATTTTAATATTATTAGTCTAAAATCAACCATCAATAAATAAAAAAAAAACTTTTCTCTAGTAATTTTTGAGTTTTAGTTATAACAAAACTTATGATTTTTATAATTTTAAATAAAAAACTACCCATTTATTTAAGTTTTAACTTTTTTTTTAAGTGAAACAGCTTTTTAGTCCCGTGAGTGGTGACGTGAGCCACGAGACCACCATCACAGTCACAGTTGCTTCTTCTTCCGCAGATGTCTCCTAGATGGACACAAATATCTCCTCCAAATCAAGAAACCGTCGCTCCTGTCCTTCTCTCGGACCAGGGATCAACGCGGTTTCCTGGTGCTGGTAGGTGAGCTCACTTCATCGTCGCCTGCTGAGTTTGACTTCTGGGTATGGCAAGCGCCGGATGATCCTAATCTTTTCTTTAGGCAAGCAAGGCGATTAGCTTGTTGGACATTGATGGTACTTTTCTCTTGCGGTTGCAGATGAGCTACACCCGCCATTCCGTCCTGTTGAGCATTTCGTCGAATAGTTGGTAGGCGGTCGCCAGAGCAAGAGCGACTTTTTTTGTGGGTAGGACAAGAGGAATCGATGGACAAACCGGGTTTCTTGGTTCTCGAGGCCAGCCATTTCGTTGATTTCCTGCCCTCGAGAATTCCATCACTCAATTGCTTCTACTTGTTGTATTAGAAATCAAGAAACCAAATGAATCCTCCTGGTTTCTGAATGCGAGCTCTGCCCCTCGCTTCCTTCTATTGAGGAGGACAACAGGTCGTCGAGATTCGAGAACGTAATATTCCTGTTAGCTTCTAGAGGTCAAGAAGCCACTTCTGCTTTCTTGGTTCATGACGATGGGCTCTGCTCATCTTGCTGCCCTACTTCTCGGTTTTTGTATTTTTGCCTGTGGAACCGTGGGAGATAGCCAGAATGGAACCAGTGACCTCTCAAGATCGACTGAGGTGCGCATTGGTGCGTTGTTGACATTTGATTCGGTTATCGGGAGGGCAGTGAAGCCTGCTATCGAGCTCGCTGTTGCAGATGTTAATGCTGATCCAAGCATACTCTCTGGGACAAAATTGAGTGTTCTTATGCAGGACACTAATTGCAGTGGCTTTGTTGGAACCATAGAAGGTTTGAGCTTAGTTCTTTTGCGTCAATTTTTCTTTTACAAAAATTGCCTTCACTCCTGTTGGCGTGTTTGTGCTAGATAGTATTGGTTTGGATGTATAACCGGGTTTTAGTAGAGGGGGTCTTCGCAGCTGCGTCATTCTCGACTCTCTTCTCACAATGAGCAGGACAGGAAACTCAAGAACACACCGGGATTTACCCAGGTTCGGGCCCCCAATGCGGGTAACAGTCCTACGTCTGTTCAAGCTCTTGTTGCTCTAGTATTCCACTTGTTCTCTTCTCTGCTCTCTACACAATATGGACTGATCGACCTCCTCTCTCCCATGCACACTAGCTCCTTTATATACTCCCGGGACTGACTAGGGCAAGCGGAGGGAGTGATTTTACATTAATTACATTGATTGGGTCTGGTCCTATCGTTGTCGTCCTTTTGAGTCTCTTTGTCTACGCCGTTGCTTGACATCGCCTATCTTCGGATTCCCCGGGGGGAGGGGTTTGGACGCTGAATGACGAGTGCTTGGTGCATGCATCTCCCCGGTTTGCTCTGGGCGGTGCGGATGGAACGGAAGTTGGTGAAGCTGGATCGGTAGGAGGGATAGGTCATCATATCGTTAGGGAGCCACGCCTATTTAATGACCCCCTGGTACCTTGTAACGGCTCCTATGCGCATTTAATGGCTCCCATGCGCATTTAATGACTCTGATACGCCGTGATCCTGGCGAAGACTTCGGGGGTAGGCCTCCCAGCCCTGTTTGCATGGATCACGGACAATGTGCTCGACTGCTCATCGGGCGACCACGTGGCCTGGTCGCCCAGTTGCTCCTCGAGTGGCCACGCGTCCTGGTCGTCAGGGGTCGAGACCTGGTCGCCCGGGGCCGAGATCTGGTCGCCCGGGGTTGGGAACTGGTCATCCGATTGTTCGCCGGGTGGCTACGTGTCCTGGTCGCCCGCCAAGCCTTTCTTCAGCAGGGTGAGTCCTTCTATGTCTTGCGCGTTGTCCCACCTGACAGCGGTGGAGAGAGTACCCTAGTGTAGAATACACCGACAGTAGCCCCCGGAACCATCCTGGAGCGCACCTTAGAAGATTTTGAAGTAGAATTTGACTTAGGCACGCTCCTAGGCGGGGCCTACTCTCACGCATGCGACCATGCAGATTCTCTCTGCAACCGCCGCAACTCTTCGGGTCTTGTCGTCTCGCGCCATTATGACCTTTTGCGAACCATCAGGTCGTGGGGGTGCGACTCCTCGTAATCTGACGCCGCGCGCGGCCTATAAATAGGCAGGTCTGCTTCTTCACGATCCGCACTCTTGTCACTTTCATTGCTTAGGCTTCTTGCTTCTTAAAGGAAGGTAAGGTTTGGAAGAATAGAATGATCTTCATTGATACAGGAAAGTCATACATATAGACAGACATTACAACAGATATGGTAAGCTATCTCTAGACGTGGAAACTATCACCTAATTTGGTACACATATATATAGCGAAGTGCATGCGCCACCGTGTATGGCAAGAGGGATATGGCGCTGACCCTAATTAAGCTCTGTCCATACATGGACATGCTATAGATAGTAGTCTAACATCCCCGCAATCTCAACCGGGAGCGTGGCAGACGGTGAGATTGGTCCTGAATCTTGGAAGACGGAGGACGAAGCCCCTTGGTGAAGATGTCGGCGATTGATGTGATGTAGGCACGCAGTAGAACACGGACCTCGCCAAGAGCAACACGCTCATGAACAAAATGAAGGTCGATCTCCACATGCTTGGTGCGCGATCTTTCGACCGGATTGGTGGAGAGGTAAACAGAGCTGACATTGTCGCAGTAGACGATGGTAGCTCGGCGAAGAGGTTGGTGTAGTTCGAGGAGAAGTTGACGTAGCCAACAAGCTTCGGCTACACCATGAGCAACTCCGCGATATTCGGCCTCGATCGAACGAGACACGCAGTGTTGTCGTTTGGAGGACCAAGAAATGAGATTGTGCCCGAGAAAAGCATGGAGTTTAAGTAGAACGCCGAGTGTCAAGACACCCGGCCGTCAGCACGGTAGACGGTGAGATCATGAGGACCTCTCGAGTGAGTGAACGCCATAGGTAAGTGTGCCCTTGAGGTAGCGGAGGATCCGCTTGACGGTGAAAGTGATGATCACGCGGATCATGCATGTAGAAACACGCTGTTGAAGCGGCATGGGAAATGTCCTACTGGTGAAGGTCGGTATTGCGGTAGCCGGCCAAACTCCGATAGAGGGTAGGGTCACGACGGAACATCCTCCATCACGGAGAGCTTGGTCGCGGGCTTCAAGGGGAGGGCGCAAGGGGCGGTCGGACATGCCAAAGACGTTGGAGAACTTCTTGCGCATACTTGGCCTGTGACAGGAAGAGGCCATCCGTGGAGCGAGAGACCGCAATGCCCAAGAAGTAGTGGAGATCACCGAGATCACTCATGGCAAACTCGTGCTTGAGGATGTCGATGAAGCGCCGAAGAAGGGCCGGTGTGGAGGCAGTGAGGATGATGTCGTCGACGTACAGGAGGAGGTAGACGATGTCGTCGTTGCGGAGTGGTATATGAATAGCTTAAGAGTCGGACTTGAGTTGGTGAAGCCATGGAGGTGATGAAGCCGTGGAAGCGACTGTACCAGGCCCGAGGGGCTTGTTTCAGTCTGTACAGCGACTTGTTGAGACGGCAGACATGATGAGGCCGGTCGGGGTCGACGAAGCCGGACGGTTGTTGAGCGTAAACCGTTTCGGTAAGGGTGCCGTTGAGGAAAGCGTTCTTGACATCCAGCTGATGGATGGGCCAGTCCTTGTCGACGGCGATGGAGAGCACAGTCCGAATGGTAGCGGGTTTGACCACCGGGCTGAAAGTCTCATCGTAGTCAATGCCGGGCTGTTGGGAGAAGCCACGGAGGACCCAACGAGCTTTGTAGCGGGCGAGGGAGCCGTCGGAATGGAATTTGTGTTTGTAAATCCACTTGCCGGAGACGATGTTGGCGCGAGGGGGGGGGCGCCACCAATTCCCAAGTGTGATTCTTGACAAAGGCGTTATACTCCGAGCATGGCCGCTTTCAATGAGGATCTTTGAGAGCCTGCTTGGTAGGTCTTTGGCTCACGAGAAAGACCGCTAGCAGATGATGGCATGGAGCTCGAACATGGCGGAGGAGGAAGGTGCCGATCCTTGCTTGGTCACCATGAGGGTGAGAGGAGGAGGGTGGAGCGGCATCTCGGCTGGCGCGGCAAGCAGCAGTCTGGAGGGAGCCGCCTGATGGAGGCAGGGCGGCAGTATCTCGGCTGAAGGCGCGGCCAGCAGCCGGAGGAGCCGCCTTGATGGACGTCGGCGGACGGCGTGTGAAGACATGGCGCAGGGTGGGAATGGGGAAGGACCTGGTGGTCGAGGTCCCCATACCAGCAGCATCAGGGTCGGAGCGAGTCATGTCGTCAGGGTCTGGAGAACTGGCAGCAGGTGCGGCAGGAGCAGCGCCTTGGCCAGCCATGCCAGACGCGGCAGGAGCAGCGCCTTGGCCAGCCAGGCCAGCAGTGGGCGCAGGGGCAAAGACTGCCGAGCATGCCACCGGCCGGAGCGACAGAGCGCCACCGCCAACCGCCGCCGGCAGTAGGAAGGCCGAGGCGTCGTCGGCGTGTCTGCATCCAAAAGGAGTATCTTGAGGAGGCGGGGGAGGATGTCCTGGCAAACGGAAAGGTTAGCTCATCAAACAGAACGTGCCGCGAAGTGATAACGCGGTTGGTGGCCAAGTCAAGACACCGGTAACCCTTATGATTGGCAGAATAGCCGAGGAAAACACACTCGGTGGAGCGAGGGGCAAGTTTATGGGGTGTGGTGGAGGAAAGGTTAGGGTAACAACGGCATCCAAATACGCGGAGGTGAGCATAGGATGGCGATGAACCATGAAGGGCTTGGTAGGGTGTGCGGTATTGAAGAGTTTTAGTTGGGAGGCGATTAAGGAGGTATGTTGCTATGTGGAGAGCTTCGGCCCAGTAGGAAGGAGGCATGGAGGCTTGAAAAAGGAGAGTGCGGATAATATTGTTGGTGGACCGAAGAATCCGTTCAACTTTGCCATTTTGTTGGGAGGTGTAAGGTGAGAGGCGCAAATGTATGCCGGTACATGTAAGGAAGAAGGTTCAGCTGCAGTGTTGTCAAATTCACGCCCATTATCACACTGAAAAGTTTGAATGGTGGCAGAAAACTGAGTAGAGACATAGGCGTGAAAATGGCGTAACGTGGAGAAAGTATCGGACTTAAATTTGAGAGGAAAAGTCCATAGATAATGTGTAAAATCATCAAGACAGACTAAATAATATTTGAAGCCAGACACACTATGGATAGGTGACGTCCACAAGTCACAATGAACAAGTTCAAAGGGTTTTATTGTGCGAGACACAGAAGTAGAGAAAGGAAGGCGAACATGTTTGCCTAACTGACATGCGTGACAAACATGCGGCACAAGTTTATTTGACAAAGCTAAAGAATCGGCGAGATGGGACAAAGCTTGATCGCCAGGATGTCCCAAATGCCGGTGCCACGCAATCTGGTTGGAGGAGGCAGCAACAAAGGTGATTGGCGTGGTTGTAGTGCGAAGGGGGTAGAGGTCACCCGAACTATTGCACCTCTGAATCACGGCTTGAGTGCGAAGGTCCTTCACAGAGAAACCAAAAGGATCAAACTCGATAGAGCAGTGATTATCTTTAGTAAATTTGCGAACGGAAATAAGGTTAGCAATGATATTGGGAGAGACAAGGACATTGGACAAATGAAGTGGACGGGTGGTGGTAGGAAGACATTTGTCCCCAGTGGCAACCACGGGAAGAGATGTCCCGTTTCCGACAATGATTTGAGTAGAGGGAGAGGGTGTGGAGTGGAGAGTGGAGAGGTTACCGGAATCGGAGGTAGGTGAGAGGAGGCCCCGGAGTCCATGTACTAGCCGGCCGGGTCAGGGTGTTGGAGAGTCATGGCGTTCATCGCTTGGATGAGAGACGCTTGATCCCAGGAGGGGTACTGCTCGCCACCAAATGGAGCGAGAGAGTCTTGCAAGGCGCCGGTTCTGTCTGCGGAGGAGTTTAGGCAACAGGCGCCGAGTGCCGCAGACCAAGCGTGAAGAAGGCCATGCGAAGTCTCTCTGCGGAGGTCGGGGCCAAGGATGCCGGGCGCGAGGAGGATTCGGCGGACTCGAAACCGCGGTCGAGGGTTGAAGCTGGCGCCTAAACAGCAGAGCCGGGAGGCGCCATAGAAGTAGGGGCCGCCGATTGGGGAAAGGATGAAGCCGCCAGACCCGAGGTGCCCAGTTGTTATGCCCTTCCCTTTCCTTTTACTTAGCGCCTTTGTGGTTGGTGGAGGAAGACTGCCCATGGACGCCGGTGAGGAGGGCAGTGGCGCCGGAGGCTTTGTTGGTCTTGATCTCAGCTTCTTCGAGGAGGAGCATAGATCGAACCGCCAGGAAGGAGGGAAGAGGCTCCTTGGTCTTGATGATTGCAGCAATGTGGCGATAGGACTCGCTCAATCCTCGGAGGAGAGTGAGGACGAGCGTGTCATCGCGAAGTGGTGCCCGACATCGGCAAGAGAATCAAGATAGTTCTTGAGGCTTGGGAATAGGTGAGGATGGAGATCTCCTTGCACTAGGGTAGTCTAAACCTCGGCCTCAAGGGCGAGCTCGCGATGTCGCGATTATTCCGGAAGAGCACCTCCACGCCTCTCCAGATGTCGCAAGTGAGGCGCCGCGGCGATGAAGAACGATGCCAAGAATCTCTTCGGACAGAGGCGAGAGAAGAGACTTGACTGGCTAAGTCGGTGGTTGTCCATGTGGCGTTTGGCGGCACCGCCACAGCAGAAAAGGTGATCAGTGGTGCGAACTTGCCAACGAGGATCTCGAACAACTCTCGCCATCGGGAGTAATTTGGTGGATCAAGCACAAGGAGAAAGGTATGTGGGTTTTGACGTTAATGGTGGATAAAGCGAAGCGAGGTTGGAGTGGAGGAGGCCAAGGAGGAGGAGGAGGGCGGTGGGAAGTTGGGGAAGCACAAGAAGCAAGTGGTGGCAAGTGTCGCAGTTAGGAAGAATTGGAGGTTCGACCATGGATGCCTACCTGCTCTCGATAACATGAAGGAAGGTAAGGTTTGGAAGAATAGAATGATCTTCATTGATACAGAAAGTCATACATATAGACGGACATTACAATGATATGGTAAGCTATCTCTAGACATGGAAACTATCACCTAATTTGGTACACATATATATAGCGATTGCATGCGCCTTACGTATGGCAAGAGGGATATGGCGCAGCCCTAATTAGGCGCCTGTCCATACATGGACATGCTATAGATGGTAGTCTAACACTTCTTTCATCTTTCGCCTCATTGCAAGCTTCTTTGCCGCTACGGCACCAAAACAACGCCTTGTTCGCATAGCTCAAGCCGCTTCCCTGTCTGTGATGGACGAGTCTCGGCTAGGCACCATCCTCCGCCTAGCTCTGAAGGGGCTCTCCGCCTTAGGGCGGACACCGTCTCGCCGAAGTGCAACCCCGGGAGGTGATCACCTTCGCCTGGGCGTTGGCGGCGGGCCTGATGCCGCCCTATTCTGAGTTCTTCCTCACCGTTCTTCATTTCTACGAAATCCACCATCTTCACCTCACCCCCAACTCCATCATCATCCTCGCCACTTTTGCATACCTCTGCGAAATGTTCGTGGGGGTGATGCCGAATCTTCCTCTCTTCTGGTACTTCTACACTCTCCGCGGCTCCACCAATGGTGACGTCGTGGGGAGTTGTCATTTCTGCCTCCGTGATGGCTCAGCCTCCCGCTACATCTCCCTCCAGATGAAGATCAACTGGAAGATGTGGCGGAATGAGTGGCTGTACATCGCGGACAACAGTGGTCTTGACGTCCTAGAGCTGCCGTCTGCGCTGGCAGCCACCTTTGACAACTGGGGTTCCCTCATCGATGAGACGGTGGAGCTCCGGTCCATGGTGGCCCGCATCGACCCGATTCACGGGCTTCAAAATGCCGAGGGTCTTGGTCGTCGGGGACTTTGTGACCCGCAGATCGGCCCTCGGCGCGGCGTGTCGTCGGCCGGCTTAAGACATCGGTGATGACGACGACCAAGACGTACCAGGCGTAAGTTTCGCCCATCTTTTTGCTTGCTTTATCTTCGTGATCGCATGATCGGTTGGCGCCATTTTGTCTTTATCGGTCTTTGGGAATTTGAGTGCCGGGATCGAGGCTCGGTGACCAAGACTCTTGCCGCAAATGCCGAAAGCGACTGGATCTCGGTCGAGGCCGATCGCCATTGCATTGCCCGGCGGAGCGACATGCGATCGTCGCATTCTTCCCCTCAATGGACTCCACCGGGGGCTGCGGTACCACCAGTGCCCCTCGGCGATAAGGGAGTCGGCTCTCTTGATGACCGGAAGGGGGAAGCGGTCGGCCACCGGCGACGCTGTCCGGACGAAGAAACCGTGCACAGGCCCTCCTTCTTCCAGCCCCTCCGTGCTTCCAATCACGGTGGGTCTTCTTCGAGCCGCCGCCCTTCCATCGAAGGAAGGGCCTTGGCCTTCGCTTCCTCCGACTCCGCACAAGCACGTGCGTTGTCGGCGTCGGTGACGGCAGCGCAAAGTCGCGGCGCCTAATATGGGGCTCGCGCAGCGCTTCTTCCTTCCGCTTTGGGGGCGCTTCTGCTATGTAAGCTTCCCATTTTCTTTTCTTGACAAGCTCTTTTGCCTACTGGTGCTAACCCTTTTTCTTGGTGTTTCTAGGGCGAACCCCAAGGCGTACTGGTGGTCAGGCGACCATGTTGCCTGCTACCGCCGTGGTTGCTGCTTTGCCGCCGCCATCCGCCCAGGCATCGGGCCAGGAGGCGGCTGTCCGCATGGGGTTGCTGCCTCCCACTCGGCCGCTCCGTCCGCTCCCTCGATGCTCGCCACCCGGCTTGCCGACCTGGTCGCCGAGCTTCGACCTCTCTTCATGACCGAAAACGCGTCGCTGCGGTAGGAGTTGGCGCTAGTGAAGGAGGAGAAGGCATCCTCGGTGGCCCGTCAGCCGCTGAGGCGCGGGCGAAGGGCGCCGAGGAGAAGTGCAGCGCGATGAGCGTGGAGATGGGTCGCAAACTGTGCAACCTCGTCACCATGCTCCGCCCTGCCTTCAAGCGCATGGTCGGTAGCCTGCGGCCACTGGGGGTGACGGTGAGTGGCCCGCTAGAAGAATCAGCGGCGCACTACGCCCACAACGTCACCCTGGTCGCCGAAGCCCTTGCCGGCCTGCCCGCCGCCTTGGCGGACCGCTTCCGCCGGGAGGGCAGAAATCGCGATCGCCACAAAGAAGCCGTCCTAATGTGTTGCGCCACCGCGACGACTCTTCGACCCGTATGATCGTCACGGTGGAATCGCGACCCCTTCGGGCACCATCGTGTGCGCGAGGCGGCGGAGCACGTCACCGGGCTGATGGAGATAGTGCCCCCACCCGCCGACGTTGGTGTCGAGGTGGAGGAAGGGGCTGAGGACGATGCCGGCGACATCGAGATCACTGACGAGTAGCTTGGGCGGCCGACTTCGTTGTCCTCTTTTTCCTTTCTTCTTCTGTGTAAACATGTATATAGGCCTTTCGGCCAACATGAATGAAAATACTTTGCTTTTACCTATTGTCGGTTTTTACCTGTTGTCTGTCCTTGCGTGTGCTTGCTCGTGACTCGTTCGATTCAGCACCGGGCGACCAGCCCCTGAGCATATTGCACGGGCTCCCTAGGCAATTGGATGGGTCGATGATTAGGAGTTTTTTCTGCAATCACACAGAGCCACTCCAGATACGAGCGAAGGTTAAACCGCGCTTATTAGGAATAAACAGATAGACAATCATACAAAGCCTAAGCCCTTGCCACTGAGTGGGCGGAGAGCGCTCATTAGGTTGTCATTTTCCTATCACCATTCAGAGCTTAATCCCTTGTACTCTATCGGGACTAGACCAGAGAACTATGAGGCTAAGGAGCAGGTCGTTTAGAGGCGGGGCAAGTGGTGAGCGGAACGTTGCCGCAAAGCACCATGGTGGGCGGAACATAAGCCGCCAAGCCTGCTAGAACACTGTCGGGCTCGGCCTGAAGGGGAGCCCGCGATATTGCCAAGGGACCCTTGCAATCCTTTTAGACCAAACCAGAGAACTACGGGGCTAGGGAGCAGGTCGCTTGGAGGCGGGGCAAGTGGTGAGCGGAACGTTGCCGCGAAGCACCATGGTGGGCGGAGCATAGCCGCATGCCATAAGAAGGCCACACGCACTGCGCGAAACGCTGTCGGGCCTAGCACAAGTCGGGGTCAAATGGAGTTGCCAAGGGCCATCAGGCTACTGGTACTTGTGACAACCAAGTGAGGCGCAAACCATATAGGCATAAGCGAATTGAATGAATCAAAATGATTGTCAATTGCATACCGAACACGTAGAGCCCAAGGTCAGCTAGCGGAAAGCTCGACAGCCTGCTAGCCGACCTGGTCGAGGCCATAAAAACTTATAGCATGCCGAACACCGCTCGCGGCGATCGTCCCGCCGGTTGCGGCGATCATCCTGCTGCGGCTTGACACCCTTGCGCCTGTGCTTGGCAGCTAAGACTTGGTCGGGCCCGCCGCGGCGCTTCTTCTTGTTCGCGGAGCCGGGACCTCGAGGTTCGGCCTCGCCTCCGCCGCGAACGTCGTCCGCTCCGGCCATCCATTCCTGCGCCTCCGCCGCCCGACCGCACTTGTGCACCAGGGCGAATAGCTCGGACGTGGTGGCGATATCGCGGGTAGCCATCTTTTTTCGCATCTTGCGGTCTTGCACACCCCTCCGGAAGGCGATGATGACGGACTGGCCGGAGATCTTGGGGATTGTGTTGCGGCAATGGCTGAATCGCCGGATGAATGCGCGCAACGACTCCCCTTTCTTCTGTTCGAGGGCATGGAGGTCATCCTCCACACCCGGTTGGGCGTAGGAGCCCTGGAAGTTGATGATGAACTGGCCACACAACTCCGCCCATGAGTGCATCGACTCTCCCAGGAGGTTCATCAGCCAAGAACGGGCAGAGCCCGCCAAAGCTGTCAGGAGATAGTTCGCCATGACCTTCTCGGAGCCGCCTGCAACCCGCACCACCGTGGTGTAGATTTGCAGGAACTCCTCCGGGTTGGTGGTGCCGTCATACTTCTCGATGGTTGCCGGGAGAACCTTTCGACCACGCGCGACCTGCCAGCTTGGCCGGTTGGAACGCTGACACCCCACGCCGTAGGAGGCTGTGGCCCCCTCTGAACCTCGGCTGAAGGCCTTGAGGAGCGCAGAACTTGGCTCCCGCAAGACTCAGAGGAGAATGTCTCCTCTTCCGTGGGAAAGTCGGGGTCGCGGGAGGAGTCGTTTTCTTTGGGAGCCATCCGCTTACCGCGGTCTTGCTCTTGTGCTTGGCGACGCTGTAACTCGCCGCGCAAGTCACCACCGCGCCCCCGCCGTCGCTCCTCCAAGTGAACTCTGAGATCTTCATGGACACCGCCTCGCGCTGGGGATGCACGGGCAGTCTTTGGAGCCATCGCCACGATCCCCATGAGCGAATCGCCTTTGACGCCCTTTCCCTTGCTTCGCCCACCATGACCTAGGCGTTCGCTCGGGTGGCTCGAAGCTTGCATGTGCTCTGCGTGCGACTTCGACCGCAGGGTACCAGAGGTACCTGGCCGTTCTGACACCTCCACGCGGAGCTGGGCCACGTCCACGAGGCGAGCAATGTCCCGCAGCCATGGCGCAGCCAGGGTGTCACCCCCCAGCTCCACCGATGGGTGCTCCAGGAGGAGGCGAACCGCATGCAAGTTCTGGGCCGGCGTGGCCTCCTCCATCACTAACCGCCGTCGGACTGGCAGCGCTCTAGCCGCGGTGGGGGCGCCGCCGCCTTCTGCGGAAGGTGTCGGATGGTCCCCCACCTGGTGAGAGTGTGAAGCTTCCATCTTCGCTGCCGACGCTCGATGATCCGGTGAAGCAAAGGGTGAAACAACTACTACCACCCCTACTTGGCGCGCTCTATCGGCGTGTTTGTGCTAGACAGTATTGGTTCGGATGTATAACCGGGTTTCGGTAGAGGGGGTCTTCGCAGCTGTGTCACTCTCGACTCTCTTCTCACAATGAGCAAGACATGAAACTCAAGAACACACCGGGATTTACCCAGGTTTGGGCCCCCAATGCGGGTAATAGCCCTACGTCTTGTTCAAACTCTTGTTGCTCTAGTATTCCACTTGTTCTCTTCTCTGCTCTCTACACAATATGGACTGATTGACCTCCTCTCTCCTATGCACACTAGCTCCCTTATATACTCCCGGGACTGACTAGGGCAAGCGGAGGGAGTGATTTTACATTAATTACATTGATTGTGTCTGGTCCTATCGTTGCCGTCCTTCCGAGCCTCTTTGTCTGCGCCGTTGCTTGACACCGCATGTCTTTGGATTCCCCAGGGGGAGGGCTTTGGACGCTGCATGACGAACGCTTGGTGCATGCGTCTCCCCGGCTTGCTCTGGGCGGTGCGGATGGAACAAGAGTTGGTGAAGCTGGATCGGTAGGAGGGATAGGTCATCATATCGTCAAGGAGCTACGCCTATTTAATGACCCCCTGACACCTTGTAACGGCTCCCATGCGCATTTAATGGCTCCCATGCACATTTAATGACTCTGATACGCCACGATCCTGGCGAAGACTTCGGGGGGAGGCCTCCCAGCCCTATCTGCGTGGATCACGGACAATGTGCTCAACTGCTCATCGGGCGACCACGTGGCCTGGTCGCCGGCTGCTCCTCGAGTGGCCACGCGTCCTGGTCGTCAGGGGTCGAGATCTGGTCGCCCAGGTCGGGACCTGGTCGTCCGACTGCTCTTTGGACGGCCATGTGTCCTAGTCGCCTGCCAAGCCTTTCTTCAGCAGGGTGAGTCCTTCTATGTCTTGCGCGCGGTCCCACCTGACAGCGGTGGAGAGACTACCGCGGTGTAGAATACACCGACAACTCCATATCTGTAAATTAAAGTTGAGCATCGCAGAATGATATTGAAGTTCTTTTTTGGCTCTCATTAGTAACTAAGACATGAGATAACAAGCAGTGCATATTATTAGGAATGGTTTAGCCTTGAGCAATTGTATTGGGTTAGCAGTTTACCATTTTAATCTACATGTCAGGAAAGCAACATTTCCTAAATTGAACATCATTCCCCTATAATTGATTGTCTAAACTCTGAACCACAAGAGAAAGCCCAAATTTGTGTTGTCTTTGCACTTTTACTCTGTTTTGTAGTTCATTCTTCTTAACTTGTTAGTAATCAAGCAACAGTTAGCTGTTAGCTCCGATGCCATAATCTAATTCAGGTACAGCTGAAATTTGGCTTAGAAAGTTCCAATGCCATGAGAAGGTGTTTCCACTTACATGATATCATGGACAGTTGGCAAGTTTAAGTCCTACTGGATATTTTTTCTTGTGCAAAGCATACATAGAAAGTCGATGTTGCCTGTCTTTTTTATATATAATCTTATAGAGAATCTCATTACCTCACTTTGTTTATCCTTACTAAATTTAAGTGATCATAATATATTTATTCCTCATTGAAAGCTTTGAAGAGTTTGACAACAATGTTTCCTGTGCAGCATTTCAGCTTCTGGCTAAGGATGTTATCGCTATATTAGGTCCACAATCATCGGCCATTGCTCATGTCATTTCTCATGCTGTTAATGAACTCCATGTCCCACTTATCTCCTTTTCAGCCTCTGATCCTACCCTTTCTTCCCTTGAATACCCATACTTTGTGAGGGCTACACTAAGTGATTACTTTCAAATGCGTGCTGTAGCTAGCTTTACCAGTCAGTATCAATGGAGAGAAGTCATTGCCATCTATGTTGATGATGACTATGGTCGAGGTGGCATCGCAGCATTAGGTGACGCCCTTGCAAAAAGAAGTCCAAGATAGCCTACAAAGCAAAGTTGCCACCTGGTGCTGGAAGGACTACTATCCAGGAAATCTTGATGCAGGTAAATGAAATGGAGTCTCGTGTCTACGTTGTCCATGTAAACCCTGACACCGGTATCACTGTTTTCTCTGCTGCAAAATCGTTGGGGATGATGAGTAGTGGCTATGTATGGATAGCAACAGACTGGCTTTCTGCTGTGATGGATTCAGCTGAGCATGTTAATCCTGATGCGATCGAACTTACTCAGGGGGTTATTATGCTTCGGCCACAAGTTGCTGTCTCCAACATTCAGCATTCGTTGCTGTCCAAATGGAACAATCTGACCAGGAAAGGAAGCCATTCAAGCTTGAGTTCTTACACTATGCATGCTTATGACTCTGTATGGTTAGTTGCCCATGCTGTTGAGCAATTCCTGAGTGAAGGGAATGCCGTATATTTTTCTGCAGATCCAAATTTGCAGGTTACAAAAGGAAGTAACCTTCAGTTAGGTTCTCTCAGAATTTTCAACAACGGAGATAAATTACTGGATAAAATGTTGCGTGCAAATTTCACAGGGGTTTCTGGCCAAGTACAATTTACTTTGGACCAGAATTTGATCCACCCAGCTTATGATATTATGAATATCGGTGGTACAGGTTTCAGAACCATTGGTTATTGGTCAAATTTTTCTGGTCTCTCAGTTGTTGCTCCAGAAAACGTGCATTCAGCACCACTGGACTCTTCAACCAACAATATACAGCTCCATGGTGTTATCTGGCCTGGTCAGACTGCTGAGAAACCTCGTGGTTGGGTGTTTCCATATCATGGGAAGCCTCTGAGGATTGGAGTACCTCTCCGTACGAGCTACAAAGAGTTTGTGATGCAAGACAATGGACCTGATGGAGTAAATGGGTTTTCGGTTGATGTTTTCAAAGCTGCGATAAGCTTGTTGCCTTACCCCGTTACATGCAATTTTGTTTTATTTGGAGATGGTTTGAAAAATCCCAGCTACAGTGACCTTGTTCAGAGGGTTTCTGAAAATGTGAGTAACATCCCCATACCATTGAATTCTAAAAAGTTATCACAGATTAGTGTCTTGAACATTTTAGTTATACTGGATTTTATTAATCCTTTTTTTTGTACTGCTCAGTACTTTGACGCTGCAATAGGGGACATTGCTATTGTGACGAGTAGAACAAGACTTGTTGATTTTACCCAGCCATATACAGAATCAGGTCTGATTATTGTAGCTCCAGCAAGGGAGATTGAATCAAATGCGTGGGCTTTTCTTAAACCATTCACCTTCCAAATGTGGTGTGTTCTAGGTGTTCTCTTTCTCTTTGTGGGTGCTGTTGTTTGGATACTTGAACACCGCACTAATACTGAGTTCCGTGGACCCCCAAGGCAACAGATTTTGACAGTATGCTGGTTAGTATCAGTATTGCATGTATCTTATTTCTCTTCTTCAAACTTTAGAAGTTATTGTTTTTTATTTAATTCTATGGAGTTTTTGTGCCTTTTCAGGTTTAGTTTTTCTACCATGTTTTTTGCACACAGTAAGTGTTGACATGAAACTAGTCAAAATATTGAAGGATTTCCTAGTTCACTCTCATATCCTCCTTTCTCGTTGCTTTACGCAGGAGAGAACACAGTTAGCGCACTTGGTAGATTTGTGCTGCTTGTCTGGCTCTTTGCTGTGCTCATTATTAAGTCAAGCTACACGGCGAGCTTGACATCACTTCTCACGGTTCAGGAGCTGACATCAGGGATACAAGGCCTCGATAGCTTGATCTCGAGTTCAAGTGCAATTGGCTATCAAGTTGGATCTTTTGCCAGAAACTATCTTGTGGAGGAGCTAAATATCGCCGAGTCCCGTTTGGTGCCACTAAACAGCCCATCACATTATGCAAGAGCACTAGAGCTAGGGTCAGGAAATGGTGGCGTTGCTGCAATAATCGATGAGCTACCATACGTTGAGATCTTCTTGTCAAAATACTGCAAATTCAAGACGGTTGGTCAGGTTTTCACAAAAAGCGGATGGGGATTTGTAAGTTACTTGATTATAATCACATAGCTGGTGGTTTTTCTTTCCAGAATATCTAAGGTTGTGCTATATTCTTCTGCAGGCCTTTCCAAGAGATTCCCCTCTCGCTGAGGATTTGTCAACAGCAATTCTTACACTATCAGAGAATGGAGACCTTCAAAGGATCCACGATGAATGGTTAACTGGGACAGAATGCAGTGCAGATGATAATGGAGTTGGCTCGAACCCCTTAAGCCTGTCAATCTTCTGGGGCCTCTTCCTCATCTGTGGTCTTGCATGTGTTCTTGCTCTCTTTATTTTCTTCTCTCGAATATTTTGTCAGTACAGCAGATACTATAACCAGATTGAACTTGAGCCAGAGATTGTAAATCGACCAGCAAGGTTAACTACCATCAAATCATTAATCGCTTTTGTTGATAGGAGGGAGGAGGAGGTGAAGAATGTTCTCAAGAAAAAGCCTAATGGCTCTCAGCAACCAAGAATTGGTAGTACAGAAGAGCAACCTACACTACCACTCTGACATCTTCGTTGCTTCATGAGTAACGTAGTCAGCAGAATGCTCAATCCTGCAGTAGGAAGTGGCAGTTTTCAGAAGCCCAGTTGGTGATGTCGTGGTTTTCTCGTGTGCCGTTTGTTCTGACTGCGAAGACCTGGCAGCGGCGGAAGCAGCTTCGGAGCATTTTCTCTAAACATCAGAGCAATTATTTTACGTTGTGCCCAACAACAATTCTGAATCACCTTCAACAACAATTTCTGGGAGAAGTAGCATTCAGTTGCGGCTTCGTCTTCTGTCAAGTTGCCCTTTTTGGTTTCGAAGTAACCTCTGTCAAGTTCTTGTTGCTACAACCTGAAGCATCTTCCTAATAAGTAAAGTTAGAATCTTTGTTTGGTGTAGCATGTGTCTAGTACTCTAGTTGTGCATTTCGTTTCACTATTGCACTGTGCTGAAGAAGCAACATATCCATCTCTTTCACCTGGCTATACAAGCAAATCCATTTCAGCATACACATTCACAGCATATCTAATACTCTTTTTTAATTAACATTCTCCTCTCTAATTACAGCATCCACGTAGAAAGTTTTCTACTCGATGTACTTCTTGAACGCGATCACCTGCAGTCTCGTGGACACTACAACTTAAGCAATCCCCGCGAGACCAACCGATTCAAAATCGATGGTTCCAATCGCTAAAAAGTGTACACTTTTTACCGCCAAGAATACTGTTTTTACCGCTAGGATATTGTTCATTACACTGTAGTAACACTGCTCATCATTTGTTTTTTTGGGGGGGCGGGTTGCGGGGTTTGTGCCGTTCATGCGCTCGATCTGACGGTCCAAGGCTATGTCCCCAAAGCCACTACACTAGAGCTCTATCCGTACTTCTTAGAGAGAAAAATAAACCTAGCACTTCTTTGTCTCTTTCCTGAAAAAGGCAATTCTACATCTAGACTCTCCATGCAACTGAGAAATTGAACTGGCCTTAACTTTGATGAAGATTGGTTGGTATTATGAACACATCTTCCAGCATTTTTTTAGTTCGCCTGACGGCCCCAATTAACTTTTGGTTGCCAAGATATCGAAATCCCCAACCCCCATTATGCTCCTAACAACAACTTAGGGGGTGTTTAGCATAGTTTCAGCTCCACCAAAATTCGTGGAGTTGATAGCTCCAAAAATTTATAGAGTTAGAGCTGTTAGTACATTAAGAGTGTTTAGGTGGATCATCTTGTTTATATTTTAAACTAACTAAACTTAATTGACTTTATTTTAGCCTGCAAGCTTCAAATTTGAGGTGGAGCTCTGCCAAACAGAGCCTTAATTCTGATAACATTAGCTCCGTCTCTCAATCCTTTGCTCTTTCATGGAAAGGTAGATGTTTCTCAACAAGTTTTGTCGCCATCTTAGGTTAGGTTCCAACGTGCTTAGACTCGAGATTAAAATGTACGCTACAAGTCGAATCTGGAGTATAACATACGGGAGAGATAAACGAAAGAAAAAGGAGAAATGAATTGATAAGTCAGATGATTACCTTCGCAACTACTACTTACAAGTGTTGGGAACTGCTTGGAGTTTTCCGTTTAAAAACAGTGCATAGTCTAGAACGATTTATTTGCGTAAGTCCAATCAAATTAAGCATAAAATTTCCTTCAGTAATTAAAGAAAATCTGCACTATTTTACTCAAATATTCTCCGGTTTAACTATTATCCCGCCCCACTCTTCTTCATCCTCTTAGCCGTGGAACCGGGACCCTTCGAAGTCCCGGCCTCGTCTCCGCTGCGGCCGCCAGCGTGACGGGGCACCGGCCCCGAGCCTCCGCCGCCCGCGGGCACTTATGCGCTAGGGAGAAGAGGTCGGAGGTGGTGGTGATGTTGCGGGTGGCCATCTTCTCCCGCATCTTGTGGTCCCGAACGCTTCTTCGAAAGGCGATAACGACCGATCGCTCGAATATCCCGGGATCGGTTACATAAAGATGATCAACCGTGGAATGAAATCGCGCAACGACTCCCCTCTCCTCTGCTCAAGGGCGTGGAGATTGTCCTCCACGCCCGGCTGTGTGTATGAGCCTTGGAAGTTGGCAATGAAAAAGTAGCACAATTCCTCCCACGAGTGCACCGACCCTCGCGGGAGGTTCAACAACCAAGAACGAGCAGATCCCGTCAAGGCCGTCGGGAAGTAGTTGGCCATGACCTTCTCGGACCCACCGGCGGCCCGCACCACCGTTGTATATGTCTGCAAGAATTCTTCTAGGTTGGTGGTGCCATCGTATTTCTCGATGGATGTCGGCGAACCTCTTGCCACGAACGCCGCTGCTTGACAGAGAACGCCTGGCACCCAATGCCGTAGGCGGAGTCACTCCGTCCACCTGAACCCCGGCCCAGAGATCGTGCCGGGGAACGCAGACATTGACTCCCCAAAGAGTCGGAGGAGAGGACCTCCTCCTCCTCCCAAAGATGGGAGCCATGGGAGGAGTCATCATCCCCAGGAGCCATCCGCCTATCGCGGCCTTGCCCCTGGGCGCGATGACGCTGTAGAAGATTACATAAATCATCGCCGCCCCGCCTTGCGACGCTTCTCCAGATGGGCCCCTCAGGTCCTCACGACCCCCGCGTAAACGGGGTCTGTGTCTTGTACACCCTTCCCCTTGCTCTGGCCCTCCTGGCCAGAGCGCTTCCCACTCGGGTGGCTGGAAGCTTGGGTGCAGTCGGCACACACCCCTGACCGGGGAGTACCAAGGGTGCCCGGTCGGTCTGATGCCCCTACGCGGAGCTGGGCCGTGTCTATGAGGCCAGCAATGTCCCACAGCCATGGCGTGGCCGGGGTGTCTCCCGCAAGTTCCATCGGAGGGTGGTCCAAGAGGAGACGAACTGCATGCAGATTCTGGGCCGGAGTGGCCTCTTCCATGGCTAGCCAGCGAACCTGCCTACTCGGCCGTGATCATGGGGACACCCGCCGCCTCCCTGTGGACGGAGGAGATCCCTTACCCGGCGAGAGTGCCGGGATGGGTTGCAGGCGCTGCTAGCCTCCGCCGGCTCTTCTTGCTGCGAGTGCGAACCTGCCATAACCGGAGGCACGATCCTTTCGGACGGAAGACCAGGATCCAGTGGAGAGATGGTAGGGGGAGCCAACCGCTAGCCCCCACACCGCGCTACCGTCGACATATTTTTCCGCTGTGCTTTCTCCTAGACGGAGTATGAGGTCTTGCGAGAGGGCGTCTTGCTTTGGATCACTTAGGGACTCTCACGGGGGATCTTAAGAACACAGATCAAAGAACACACCAATGTACCAAAGTTCGGGCCCCTAGTGTGGGTAATAGCCTTACGTCCTGCTAAATCTTTGTTTATGAATCTCGAGCCGGTTACAATGCTTACTACTCTTTTTCTTTTGTTCTTCTCTCTGTTTTTTTTGCTTGTTGCCGTCCCCCTTCTCCATGCACAACCGGAGCTCCCTTATATAGGTTGGGCTGGCTCGGGCAGGTAGGGAGGATATGTCATACTGATTACATTTCATTTATTACACCGGTCACTGTAGCTCTGTCATATCGACGCCATTCTTTGTGCCACCGCTCGACCTCGCCCGGTCCGACCAGGAGGCGACTTGCCTAAGACGGGTTGGTGGGAGGCATTAGAAGGACAAGCCATCATACTGTCAGCGCACCCATACGCAATCAATGGCTCTAACATGATGTGTCAAGGGAGAAGACTTCAAGGTGAAGACCCTGTGCCTGACCGACAATGAACTTCCGATCGGAGCCTGATCGCCCACTTGCTCGCCAGGCGGCCATGTGGACCGCTCTCCGGCGCCGGGTTCGGTCGCCTGCCTGCTCACCCGGCTGCCACATGGGCTGGTCACCTGGGATCGAGGCCTGATCACCCACTTGTTTGCCAGGCGGCCATGTGGATCGCCGCCGGGCGTCGGGCTCGCCGCCCGCCCGCCACGTGGAAATGGTCGCCGATCGGGGTCTGATCGCCCACTCGCCGCCAGCGCCACGTGGACCGCCACGGGCGTCGGCTCGCCGTCATTGCTGTTCGACCGCCACGTGGGCTAGTTGCTCGATCGGGCTCGACGCCACTGCCGCCAGCGGCCACGTGGAGCGGCTTCCGCCGTCCGGCTGGTCGCCGCCGCATGTTCTCGCCCGGCCGCCACGTGGGCTAGTCGCTGGGATCGGGGCTCGACGCCACACGCCGCCAGCGCCACGGATACTGCCGGGCGTCGGGAACTCGTCGCTTCGCCGCCGCCCGGCCACGGGCTAGTCGCTCGATTAGGGCTCGACGCCACACTGCCGCCAGCGCCACATGGACCGCTTCATGCGGGCGTTAGCCTAGTCGCCCATTGCCGGCGAGATTTTGCCCTGACAAGATTCCCTACTATGAGTGTCTACCCCTAAACGGAAATTATGGTTGGTGAGGGTCATCTTCATGGTTGGAAACCCTAATGTCTCTTTGCGGGGTCTTTGGCGCCAATGGACTGTGGATACAATGATTTACCTAGGTTCAGCCCCTGCGATGTAATGCTTTACGCCCCGCTAATTCTTTGTTGGGGAAACGACATAATGGTGTTCTTCGTGTCCGCTTCTCTATGCCGATTTTGCTCTAGTTGACCGACCGCCCCTTCTTCATGCACCAGATGCCCTTATATAGACGGCCACCTTGGTGAGAGAAGGTGGCGCCATACTTATCTACAACACATTAATTACACCCATCATTCCGCTTCCACGACCCACGACTCATTTATTAAGCGCCTCGGGCCTTGTCCTTCAACCTGCTTAATGTCGGTGAGAGGCCTCGCCGTCCGGGCCTTGGCGACAGACGCTTATGACGAGTTGGTGAGAGACGTCAAAGGATAAGCCGTTGTCGTGTTGAAAGTCAATCCTTCACAATTAATGGCCCTGACACAAGGTGCCAGGGGAGGGAGACTTCCAGGCGAAGCCATCCCCTCATTCCTTTGGTTGCCTTCGTGGCCTGACAAGAGGGACCCAAACACCTGCCCGCTCGTCTGGCCGCCACGTAGGCCGCTTCGCCATGAAAGGTATGAATCGCCATGTTGCTTGCCAGGCCCACTTGCTTCGCCGTGCCGCAGGTGTGCTCGCCAGCCGCTTCGTTAGGGTGCCACGAGGCCGCTTCGCGGCGAGTAGGGCGATCGCCAGATCGCCGCCCGTGGGCAACGTGGACTTCAAACCAAAGAGCCACTTTTGGGCCTATCGCTTTTACTGGCGGAGGGTACCCGGGCAAAGTACACCGACACCGCTTTCGTCTCGCCGCCACGGGTTGGTCACCGATCGGGCTCGACGCCACTGCCGCCAGCGGCCACGCCGGATCGCTCGCGCCGAGCATTGGGGCTCGGTCGTCCGCCGCCGCCGGCCGCCACGTGGAATTTGGTCGCTAGGATCGGGCCCGACGCCCACTTGGTCGCCAGCCGCCATGTGGGTTTGATCGCTGGGATCGGGCCCTCATCGCCTCGCCACCAGCGCCACGTGGACCGGCCGTCTGGCGTCGGGCTCGACGCTTACTCGCCTATAAGCCGCCAGACGGCTGTTACTTGTTCTGCGGCGGAGAGGGTACCCGGCGCCAAAGTACGCCGACAAGAGTCCCTGCCCGCCCCGAATGCGCGCCGCTTCTTTTTGATCTCATTTAATGTCGGCGCGTTCCTGGATGGGCCCACCACTTTTGAGCACGCAACCGTCCCAGTCCTCTCCGCTTCCGCCTTCTCTCGGGACTCGAAACGTCGCGTACCTTTGTCTTTTCGTGAACCGCCAGCGCAAGTGGCCTATATATACGTGCGCCCATGACCGACGGTTCACGCTCTTTCTAACTCCTGCGCCCTTTGCTCTTTGCCCTTTCATCTCTTCTGCCTGAAGACATCTCTCCTGTTTCAATGGCGCACACTTTCCTTGCCTCTTCCATCGATAGGGAGAGGGTGGCGAGGCTCTCCAAGACCGCCGCCGAGGGTTCTCTCCATCTCCTCAAACCCTCACGAATGCATGGTGCGACTTGGGAGAGATCATCGTCTTAAGCTAGGGGTTCTTTGGCGGGAACTGGTGCCGCCCTTCTCCGAGTTCTTCCTCACCGTCCTCCACTTCTACGAAATCCACCATCTTCATCTCACCCCCAATTCCGTCTTCCTTCTTTCCTCTTTCGCTTATATCTGCGAGATGTTCATAGGGGTAATGCCCAATCTCCCCCTCTTTCACTTTTTCTACATCCTTCGCGGCTCCACAGATGGTGGGATCGCGAGGCTGCCATTTTGACTTCGCGATGGGTCAACCTCCCGCTACATTCTCTTCCGGATGAAGACCAACTGGAAGGCGTGGCGAACAATTGGCTATACGTCTGCGACGACAGCGGGGTCGATGCCCTGGGGATGACGTCCGCGCTAATAGATGCCATCGAGAACTGGGGCTCGCCCGTCGAGGAGACAGCGGAGCTCCAAGCTATGGTGACCCGCATCCATCGGCTGTGGGACGCCGGATTGACCGGGGGCTGATAGTCCGGGACTTCGTAGCCCAGAGGATCAGCCCCCTTCGTCGACGTGCCCGACCTGCATGGCAGTACACGGGCGACAACGACATGACCCGCACGCACCCGGCCTGTAAGTTCTTATTCTTATTTTCTCTTTTATTCTTTGTGGTCGCCATCCACCAACGGTCTTTTCTTCGTTTCTCGCCAGGCGAAGGGAATTTGGATGGTCCCACCATTTCCAAATGGTTATCCGAGCTTCTTCCGCCAATGCCGGGCAGCTTGGATTTCTCGTCTGGGGCCCGGCCGCTCTGCGATCTGGAGTCCGCGGAGCGCCTCTAGATCATCCGGTTGTTTCCAGCAATGGACTCCACCGGGCCCTCGGTCTTCTTGGCGTGGCCCCACGGTGATCGAGGACTGGCCCGGTTGAGGACATGGCGTGGGCAGCGATCACGCGCACCACGGTGGCTGTGGTCGCAGAGACCCTAAGCGGCCCTTAGAGGCCGGACCCCGTCGCCTCTGGTTACGCCGCTCTTAGAAACCACGATTGAAGTCGGGCGGGTCTTCGCCGAACACGGCTACATCTGCTTGCTCTGCCCGGGCGAAACTTCGCCGAGCCGACTCCAAGACCGATTCCATCGCACCGACTTCACGGCTATGACTCCACCGGTCTTGGGAGTTCTGCCCTTGCCGTCGAGCGACTCAGGCTCCCGACGGCCTCGTTCGACTTGTGGTGCCCCAAAGGTGGCCCTCGGTACTTTCAGAGAAAAGGCGCTGCGGCCTGTCTGAAGCGGCGGAGGCTGTTGCCTAGGTGCCACCGGGCGCCCCTGAAGTGGTCCACGTGGACGTCGCTGGTGCTAGCACTTCCAGCCACCTCGCCCCGAGCACCCTCGCCGCCCCCACCTCCGTCTGGCTGTGGCTTTCGCCGAACTTCGGATGAAATGCCACGTCGTCAGGCGCCCTCCTCACAATGACCAACCGGTAAGCTCAGATGAGCCAGCGGATAGTGGCGCTGCGTGAGGAGCTGGTGCGGCAGAGGGAGAAGGGCGAGGCACAACTGGCGTGGGAGAGGTCAGCTGGGGCGGCCCTGCTAGCCCAGGCGCAGGAGGCCGAAGGAGCGCAGAGGCGAGCAGAGGACGAACTGCGTCGCACTCTGCACAACCTCATCATTATGCTCCGGTCGGCTTACCAGCGCATGGGGAGGTGCCTACAGTCGCTAGGGGTGACCTTGAGCGAACCACTGGAGCCCTCGGCCCTGTAGTACGCTCACTGCGTCACCCAGGTCGCCGAGGCCCTTGGCGGCTTGCCCGCCGCCTTGTCTGCTCGCTCCGCCCGAGAAGGGTGGGAAGTCACGGTAGCCACTACGGTGTTCGTGCTATCCTACTGCACCAACCGCGATGCCTCCTTCGATCCAATGGCCACCATGGCCGTCAATGAAGGTGACGTGTTCCCAGCGAACGCAGCGATACCTGACAATTTGTGTAGCACATGGAATGGTTGATGCGTGAAGACCGGACATGGACGCTAAGCCGGCGGAGGAGGCGGGAGAGAGATACCCCCGGCACATCAAAGTCGCTTCGCGGTGGTGATGGTCGAACACCGCTTTGTTTCCTTCATTTTTTCTTCTTTTTGCTCTGTAGTTCTGTATGCAGAAACTATCTTAGTAATCTTAATGAAATCAGCATCTTTTGTCTTTACCTGGATGTTTGTTTGCTTGTGTTTGTTTGACTTGATCGTCGGGCGACCAGCCCGGCCTTGCCTCAATGCGAACCTGAACGCTTAGATAAGGTCCGCGTTTTGGCGCTTCTTCGGTGATCATATGTTGCCACTACAAACACAAGCGAAAGTTACGCAGGACACGCAGGAAATAGACTTAAAAGAACATCAGTCCTCGTGCAGGGTTGTCATTGTCCCTTCGCCCTTTGGAACTTAAGCCCTTGTGATTTTTTGGAACCGGACCGCGGCGCTGCGTGTCAAGGTTGCAGGTTCCCAGGAGTGGTTTTAGGCCTGCGGTGTTCGTGGTAACAACCCGAAGTGTACTAGCCGTATTGAAGCAGGTCGAAGAACTCCGCCTCAGTTGCCTGTCCACACTTGACGCAAGCGGCGGGCATTACCAAGATATCAACAAGGAGCTTCCAAGCTACCGATATCAATGACAACCATGCAAAACTCTACCCGCCAGGGCACAAGTAGGAAAGACAAAAAGATAGACCAAGAGCCCATGAGGCAGAAAATTTTACTAATCACCGGCAATCGCTGATCAGCTAAGGGAGAGCACATCTTTTTAGCTTATCAGAGCGAACAGCCAAATACTTACAGTTCTTAGGGATAGAATTTCTGCAAAATTTTCAAGTTCTGGGAGTTTGCTAACTCCTGACCATCCTCAGTGGCCAACCTGACCGCCCCGGGTCGAGAGACTGAGACCACATGAAAGGGGCCCTCCCACAGGAGAGACAATTTATTGTGACCGGCATGCGCCTAAATTTTGTGCAAGACCAGGTCGCCCATTGCTAGTGTTCTCTCATGGACCCGGGTGGCGTGGTACCGCCTGAGACTTTGCTGGTACCGAGCGGCATGCAAGGCCACCGGTCACGCACCTCCTCCAGAAGGTTGACTTCTTCCCTGCGGTGGTCTTCCTGGCCCTCCTCGCTGAACGTCGAAACACGCGGGGAGCCTAGCGGCGGCTTCGGGACGGAAGGGCGGCTTACGCCCGTGAACAGGGAAGAAAGGTGTTTCTCCAGTCACCCGGTTGGGTGTGGTTCGAAGTGACCACATCACAGCCGAGAGTTCTTCTGTCCATCGTGCTCCCCGCTTGTGGAGTCGATCGAATGCTCTGATCTTGAGGCCCCTCAACACCAGCATGTTGGCACGCTCCGCTTGGTCATTACTCCTTAGATGGGCACCGAAGCAAAGCATACCTTGGTGCCCATTTCTTCACAAAACTCCAAGAATGCCGCGTTGGTGAACTGGGTGCCATTGACGGTGATGATGCGATTGGCGACTCCAAAGCGGGTGAAAATCCCGTAGATGAACTTGACGGCAGCGGAGGCCGTGATGGCACGCATTGCTTCGGCCTCAACCCACTTGGTGAATTTGTCGACAGCGACGAACAGATGAGTGAAGCCTCCTGTGGCCTGCGGGAATGGGCCTAGGATATCCGGTCCCCAGACCACGAAAGGCCAGGAGAGCGGGATGGTTTGCAGTGCATAGGCCGATCGGTGGATTTGCTTGGCATGGGCGCTTGCGCCTCGCATCTCTCACCAACTTCGCGAGCATCCCGGAGGCGATAAGCCAATAAAATCCTTGGCGGAACGCTTTGCCGACCAGTGTCCGACTGAACATATGGCTCTCGCACATGCCTCCATGGATATCAGAGAGCATATTGCTCCACTCTTCTCGAGTGATGCACTTCAGAAGAATTCCGTTTCCACTCTGGCGATATAGGTCCCCACCTACCAGAGTATAGCACTTGGCCTTGCGTGCAATTTTCTCGGTTGACGCATCATCGTCGGGGATCACTTGGTCCCGTAGGAAGGCTAGAATCGGATCCATCCACCGACCTTCCCGGCAAGTGTGGTAACCACATGGTGATCGCTTTGGGTACTCGCGTCTGCCGGCGTTTTACCACGGCGCCGCTCTGTTGGGCTTAGAGCGTCCTTCCTCCACTCGAGTGGAATTTGAGGTGGCCGCGTCCTTCCCACTGGATCGATTTGGGACAACCGCCACCTTCCTCCCTTAGATGGATCTTTGAGGCAATTGCACCATCGTCCCCTCCATGAGCGGGTTTGCGATGGGCCGATCGCGTAAGCCTTTCTTCAAAGACCCCGGCGAGAGCAGTAGATCTTGAGGGCCGTGAGAAACTGCAAAAGCCCGGCTCGCCATATGGTTGTCGCCGAGGGATATGGATGTATCCCAGCCCTTCAAAGTGGTGCTCCATTTTTCTGACCTTCGCCAAGTAAGCGGCCATTGTGGGGTCAGAGCACTGGAATTCCTTTCATGCTTGATTGATGACCAGTAGGGAGTTGCCTTTGACTTGGAGACGTCGAATGCCTATCGTGGATGCAGCGCGCAACCTCTCCAGTAGGCCCTCGTATTCGGCGATGTTGTTGGTGGCCTTAAAGTCTAGGACGACCACGTACTGGAGGATGTCACCAGTCGGGGAGACCAAGACAATCCCAGCCCCCGCACCTTCGAGCCTGAAGGAGCCGTCGAAGAATAGAGTCCAAGGAGAAGGCGCGGGTATCTCTTCAACTTCAGGAGCAGCGGGAGTCCACTCGGCAATGAACTCTGCCAGCTTTTGGCTTTTGATGGCGGTGCGGGGTACAAACTTAAGACAAAATTCCCCCAGCTCTACCGACCACTTGGCGACACGGCCTTCTGCTTCCCGATTGTGGAGGATCTCTCACAGAGGATAGGCCGCGACCACCGTGATCTCTAGCCCCTGGAAGTAGTGTCGCAGCTTCCTGGACGCCACTAGGACGGCATACAACATCTTTTGCGCTTGTGGGTATCTGGTCTCTGCCTCGTGTAGCACCTTGCTGACGTAGTAGACTGGCTTCTGGACACCCTCCCTTTCCGCCACCAGTACCGCGCTCACCACCACAGGAGTAGCGGCGATGTACAGGAGCAATGGCTCACCAAGTCTGGGGGTGACTAGTACTGGCATGGAGGAGAGATATTGCTTCAAGTCTTCAAACGCTCATTGGGCCTCCTGATTCCACTCGAAGTGGTTAGTCTTCTTTAGCAGCTTGAATAGGGGCATGCTTCTTTCTCCCAAACGAGCGATGAATCACCCGAGGGACACCAAGCGATCAGTGAGGCACTGTACTTGTTTGAGCCGAACCGGTGGCTTCATGTGCTCGATGGCCGTTATCTTGTCAGGATTGGCTTCAATGCCCCGGCTGGACACAAGGAAACCCAAGCAACTTCCCGGAGGGCACGCCGAATACGCACTTCTTAGGGTTGAGCTTCAGGCAATTCTTCTGGAGGTTGGCAAAGGTTTCCTCCAGGTCTTCGATTAATTCTTCACCTTTCTTGACCTTCACTACTAGGTCATCTACATACACCTCAAGGTTTCGTCCTATCTGTGGACGGAAAGAAATATGCATGGCGCATTGATAAGTAGAACCAGCATTTTTTAACCCAAAAGCCATTCTAATATAACAATAAACACCCATTAGGGTTACAAAAGCGGTTTTTTCTTCATCTTCTGCCGCCATGCTAATCTAGTGGTACCCGGAGTACGTGTCCAGAAAACACAGTAGCTGGCATCCTGCCGTGGAGTCGACGATGAGATCGATGCACGACAGAGGATAAGGGTCCTTCGAGCAGGCCTTATTGAGGTCGGTGAAGTCGACGCACATTCGCCACTTCCGTTGGACTTCTTGACGAGCACAAAGTTGGCAAGCCACTCGGGATGAGAGACTTCCCTGACAATCCCTATGAGTAGCAGCTTCTCGACCACCTCCCGAATGGCGTCCTGTCACTCTGGTGCTTACCTCCGGACCTTTTTGTCGAACCGGGCGCACTCCTGGAAGCGTTGCCAATCGGTGCTCGATCACCTCCCTGGGGACCCTAGTCATATCGGACGTTTGCCATGCAAACAGGTCAGAGTTAGACCGGAGGAAGGTGACGAGTGCGCTTTCCTATTTGGCGCCAAGGTGGGCACCCACGTTGACGGTCTTCCCGGGCTCGTCCTCGCTGTAATATCCCAAATTTTGCTTTTTCGGATTTATTGTGCTTTTCTTGATTTTATTTGATTTTCTGGGACTTTATTTATTCCCTTTTTGTATTTATTATTTAAGCTATTTGTTGTCCTTTAATTGTTCTGTGCAATTTGTTATTGATCTTTAGTTGGAAGTATTATTTGGATTCTATATGTTTGAGGGTATTTTCTGGAATTTTTCTGGATTTTCTTGCTATTTAATTTGGCTCTATTGATTTTCCTAAATTATTCTATCCAGAAAACGATTGAAATCACCTCGACAGTGTTTGGGCCGAAACCCTAAGCCAGCCCGGTCCAAATTCCTTGGTCCGGCCTAATTTTTTCCCACGCGCAGCCCAGCCCGCCGCCAAACCCTAAGCCGTCCCCCGTCTCCGTCGTTCGATCGCGATCGGGTGATCATTGTTCATCCGCGTCGTCCGTGCGCTCTGAGTCGTTGATTTGCTGCCGCTTGGACACTTGCGATGGCGCCACGTCGCTCATCCGAGTCTGCCATGCCGCCGGAATCCCGTGATCATCAGGATTTGTTTTTGCCTGCCGCATGGATGCCCAGACCCCCTATTATTGTGCCGCCGCTACCCTCGTGATCTCCACCTCGCGCCGCACCTCCTGGTCAACGCACACACGCCGAGACACCCTCGTTTTCCCTCATGACCTCGCCGTAGTGCCGAAGTCTTCCACCGCTTGTTTCATCGCCGTCGGTCATCTTCCGCCATGGCTGAGGTCACTGGAGTGTTGCCTGTGTCGAGCCGCGTCAGCTGCGCCACTTCTTGCCATCGGAGCTGCCCCCTAGCACCGTTGCCGTGGTCATCTTCTTCCCCTCCGGCAAGGACTTGCACCGCCGTGCCATCGCCGTCAACCGAGCCCAGTCCGGCGCCGTTGTAACACGCCAAATTTTGTTTTTTCTAAATTTAATACGCTTTTTCCTTATTTAATTGAATTTCTGGAATTTATTAAATCTTTTTAGTCTTTATTCTAATTGAGCCTCGCTGTTTCTTTAATTATTTTGAGCAAAGTATTAATGATATTTTATTGAAAATATTTTATTTGGGTTCTATTTATTTCAATCTATTTTTTGGAATTTTTCTAGATTTTTCCTGCCATTCTTGCTATTTTATTTGGCTTTGTTTAATTATCCAGATTAAATCTATTCGAAAAAGAATTAGAAATTTAGTGAATAGTGCTCGGCCTCACCAACACTGCTCAAAGGCTCCAGCCCAATGCGGCTAAACCCTAACCTAGTTGCACAGGCTTCGCGCTCGATCTCAATCGAACGCCTACTGCTCATCCGCCTCTTCCAGGTTCAACCGGCTTGATCGTACATGGGCAGCCAGATTATGCTATCTTCACCGAGTCCGGTTCAGATTACTGCCAAGGCTTGCCGCTTGCCGAGTCCGTTAGGGTTTCGCTGAAAATCCCCACGCCGAGGCACTATTTAATGAGCCGACCCCGCCGTTTTTCTTTTTTCATGCGCACCTTTTGCCCTAGCTGTGCTCGAGCCGCCGCCAAACTTCGCAAACAACTCGCCGAAGTTCAGAGAGCCACCGCCGTGGTTTTGGCCGCCCACCATCGCCATGGGCCGCCCCAGGGAATCATCCGGCGAATTAACTTCGCCAAGAGGCGATCGAGTAGGGCCATCCATCTCACCGGAGAACCACGGAGCACCGCGTTACGGTCGCCTTCCCCGACTTTGCGCTTATGGCGCCAAGACCGCCATCGTTCGCTGCAAGTTTCTCCACCGCCGGATCCTCATCGAGTCGTCCGTAAGTCCACGCAGCGCCGCCCTCAGTAGAAACTTAGGGTAAATCTAGGTCTAGATCCAAAACCAAAGGTTAGGATTAGATCTAGATCTCACCGTAGATCTATTAGCAACCGCTCGATTTAGATCCTACTAGAGGATAAGCCACGAAAGTTGCCATCGCAAGGCAGTAGAGAAGATCGTAGCCGCTTGATCAAGATCCGAGGGTGCGGGCGTGCGGCGTGTTGAGCACCGGTGATGCCATGTCGCCTTAAACCCGCGCCGTAGATTTAATCCGAGCCAGTCTGCTTCAAATCGACGGGGATTCCACCGCACCGCAGCCCAACCCGATCGTGACATCGGCGACCGAGCCGAGTCAGATCTTGGCAGCGCACGCTGTGGCGCTGATGGCGCTCCGCATGTCGGCGTCTCGCTAGTTCTTGCGCTGGCCCACCGGGACCGAGCCGAGGCCGCAATCACGGTCCATGGAACCCGAGGCAACGGGCCAATTCCTATTGGTCCACGTGTCGGTCATGGAAAATCAGGATTTCCAGAGAAGAATAATTCAAGAAAATCCGATTTAATCTTTTATTTGAATTTTCAAACTTCAAATGCTTATAACTTTTGCATTTTAACTCCGATTTGAGTGATTCAAATTTCTAAAAAAAATTAAAATTGTGATATTTCTGTTTATGAATTTTATTTGAATTTTAGACTTGAGTTGCTCTCTATTTTATTTATTTATTGCTATTTTTTACGTTACGCGTAGACGTCGAGATGCCTGAAGGTTTCGAAGGAGAAGTTTTGACCCAGGAGCAAGCTCAAGAACCAGAACCAGTACTTTTCGAAGGCAAGTTGTGTTTGATCATGTTGAACCTATCATAGCAAATTATTTTGATTTAAATTATTGCATGCTAATTTAATAGAGTTGGTTTTGAATAAATTCTGGGATTAGTTAAATGCCTAGTTGCTGTATGCCACCTTGTCGTATATAATTGTAGGCCATGAATCATTTGTCACCCTAGGTTGTGGATTAATAGTTGGACATTAACAAATTGCTAACATGGGTTGATTAGACCGAAGTAGTATGCTTAGCCCCGCCATGTGGATATCTCATGATTTTGGAATATCAAAGTTAATATTGACTTAATGAGATATGGAACGTGTTTTGTAAATGAGACATGTGTTATTGAGTTGATGATGGCACGTGGTGCAATGGTAAAGAACTGGGGTGGGAAAAAGATTTAGACTGGGGCAAGTGGCAAGATTGTTTCTAGTGGGCCAAGAGTGGCAAGCAAGGCGGTCGTGATGGTTTTTGTTGGTTTTGGATATTTGAGATCACACTTGGTTAGTCTTACCTCGGCCAACTAAGGACTTAACCTTGCAAGCCTTTGAACCGAGTCTTTCATACAACCACAAGTTCCAGAATGGGGACGGACCTAGCTGAGTAAACTCGTGAAATCTATTCTTTGGTACTCGCTGGTGGTGTGGGGCCGGAGGAGCGGTGAGAACTCACATGGCGCAAAAAGGGGGCCCTGGTGTGGTAACCAGTCCCTCCGGTGTTGAAACCTTAGCGGCAAGATGGGTTTAGACGGATCTTTGGAATGGCTTTGTTACGGTTACTTTCCTTTGGTGGCATTTGATCATCATTGTGGGTAAAGTGTATAACCTCTGCAGAGTGTACAACCTATTGAATAGCCGTGTTTCACGGTATTGAGCATTGCTCGGTGATTACAAATAAGGGTTAGACTTTCATGAAAATAACATGATTATGGAAAATGCTTGGGATGGTATTGATGAACTTGGCTTAGGATGGAAAAAGATTTATGATTAAAATATTTGCAAAAGTTATTAACCTTACTATTGTTTTATCGCTTTTGCAATCTACTATCGCTTATCTTGAACGCTATAACGCAAATGAGCCCTAGCCTATCCTTTTGTACCGAGCTATGCATGTAGAATACTAGAATTGCATTCTCATGCATGACTTGCCGAGTGCTCAAATTACTCACCCTTGCAACAACACAACCTCGCTTGAAGAAGAAGCAACCCCTGCTCCGAGGAGGAGTTTGGTGAAGAGCCGACGAACCAGAGAGCGAGCCTCCGCCATTGCACTGTGGCAAATTGGTTGGCGCCACTTAGTCTATTTTATTTTCAACGACTTGGTTATTTTAATAAGTCTTCGCCGCAAGGCATACTTTGTAACTTGACCATAAGGTCGAGCAACCAGTTTGATTATTTAATTAAAGTACTTTACTATCTCGTTGGATATGACTGTGATGTGTACCGATATTGAGACTGTGTGCACTAGTGTGATCCTGGACTAGTGCTGAATACACAGAGGGTCCATATTTGCATATTCGGGTCCCGACAGTCGTCGAATCTTCAATCATCGGCCCAGATTCTGCTGCGTCGCCCCAACAACACTAAACCTCATCTTCACCCCTCAGCCGTTGGATTCAATCGAACGGTGTAGATCGCATCGCGTTGATCTGTATTAGTTCAATCTCAGTCGTTAGATCTTAATCTTAGGGTGCTCGTTATGCCACGTTGCGTAATCGCTGTTGCCGTCGGATACGCGTCGGTCTGTCTCAATCGTGCCGCGTGTCATGCCCGCAGTAATGCCAGAGCCAAATCGCATTGGTTCATCTCGGTCGTTCATTTTGAACCGAGCGGACGAGATCGCATCGCGTGCCGGGCCAGTCCCGTGCTGCTGCATGTCACGCAGAAACTAAGGAGTCAACGTCGTTAGTCTCTGTCCATGTCACCCATTTAATTCTAGCTGTCCGATCTGCAATGAGTGGTCAGGATTATTGTGTCGCGTGTCTCAATCGTGCTCGTTGGATCGGAGCCACGTGTCGTCAATCCGAGAATGCCACGTGAGCTGCTTGTGTCAGCCGGTGCACAGCACAATACCATCGGTCCACCGTGGACCAACACTGCTGTGGACTGAGTTCATGCGCCGTGACGCATGGCAGGCTTTGGTTGCGACACGTGTCAGTACACGATTGGGCCATGTGTCATGCTGACGTCAGCGATGACGCCATTTCCAGTAGAAAAATAATTTGCCCAAAATTCATTTCAGTGTTGACATCATCAGAGGCCATACTGACATCATAAATGTGAATTTTCTGTATAAAATTTATTTCAGATAATTCGGATTTTCTGATTTTTAGGGTTTTCCATTTAATTAGAACTTTGAAAGGCCATATCTTTCGCATCCGAACTCCGATTGAGGTAATTCTAGTCTCTAAAAATTTGTAAAATTGTTCTCTATTTAATGGTGAATTTTATTTAATTTTTAGAGCTGATTTTGCTCTCTATTTTGGTGATTTATTACTTTCTTCTTCGTTGCATGTAGACGTTGAGTTGCCGGGTGAATTCGTTGTTGAGGAGCCAGCACTTGACCAGGTTGCAGAGCAGGATCCAGACCCATTTGAAGGCAAGTCGTGTTTGATCATGTTGAACCTATGCTTTAAATAGTATGTTGTTTTAATGTATTACATGTTATTTCAATTATCAAATGTTTGTGTTATGTTGGGAGTAGTTAATCATCCACTTGAGTTACATTCGCCCTTGCTTTGTCATATGCCATAATTCATTTGTTATCCTAGAATGGTTCAATATTAATTGGTAGCTAAATATGCCAATATGGGTAGTTAGAACGCAAGTAGAATGCTTAGCCATGCAACTAGTCATCGTTTCACATACAAATGATTAATCTTGCTTAATGATTATGGAACATATTTATTAATTGTGTGTTGGTGTTGTCACACAATGTTGGTATTGTCATGGCACGTAGTGCATGGTAAATCAACTGGGGTGGTAAAATGATTTAAACTGAGGCAAGTGGCAAGTATTTGTGGTGGGCTACTGATGGCATGTGGGCAGTCGCATTTGCTTTTTATGTTGATTGTGGTTTTGGTCATGATGATTTTTGGTTAGTCTTGCCTTAGTCAATTAAGGACTTAACCTTGCAAGAATTTGAACCGAGGCATTCATACAACCACAAGTGTGGAATGGCACAGACCTAGCTGATTAATTTGTTGAGTTTAAACTTTAATACTATTGTGGTGGTGTGAGGCCCTGGTAGTGGTAACCAGTCCTCGCATGGGTTGGCTCACGTGGCACAAGAGGGGGGCCCTGGATGTGGTAACCAGTCCCACCAGTGTTGAAATCTTAGCGGATAGTATTGGGTTTAGATAGGCATTGGAAAGGCTTTGTTATGGTCACTCGCCTTTGTGGTGTTTGATTATATCTTGTGGGTAAAGTGTATAATCTCTGCAGAGTGTAAAATCTATTCAAATAGCCGTGCTCGCGGTATTGAGCATTGCTCGGTGATTACAGTCAAGGGTTAGATTTTATTAAAATAAATGTGGGAAGGGAATGTTGGAATGTGAAAATAAGGATATGAGCTGGACATTGAAAACAAATGCAAAAGTTATTTACTGTTATTATTTGTTTTACTGTCTTTCAATCTATTTATGCTATTCTTTACAAATGCTATTTATGCAAAGTAACCATGTAGCCTATCCTTTGTACTACGCCATGCATGTAGTATGTAGACTTGCATTCTGTGCACGGCTTGTTGAGTGCTCTATGTACTCACCCCTTGCAACCAAACATCATCAGTTGAAGAAGAAGCAACGCCTGCTTTTGAGGAGGAGTTCCATGAGGAGGCGAATAATTAGGGTGCGAACCTTGTCAGTTGCCTGTGGCAGTTGAAGAGTTTCTACGCTTTTATTTATTTATACTGTAGTTTATTCATTTACTTTCAGTCTTAACACTACGTGGCGTATTCATGTAAGGTGGACCATAAGGTCGTTCAACAGTTATACTAAACTTGATAAAGTCTTATTTATATCATCGTTGAGTATGATTGTGATATTCATCTATGTTGAGCCTTTGTGCACTAGCGTGATCCTGGACTAGTGCAGAATACACAGAGGATCCGGATTTGCATATTCAGGTCCCGACAAAAACCCTGACTCATTAAATTAATGGATGCTGCAAAATTTAATATGTTCACAGATTAATACTTTGAGTAAACAAAATAGATTCATGCAATAACAAACTTTAAGTGTGCATCTAAAAACATCTTTGAATGAAATTTAGATACACTGCTGGAATCAATAATGATGCTAAAACAAACACCTTTAATAGATAATCAGTAATACTCAAGTCAATGTGCACGCTATCTTTGGATAAACTAACAAATTAACCAAGCATATTGATTAACCTCTTTCATATCATCAATTGTAAGCAATGGTCCACCTTTGGGTGACCTCCTAGCGTTACAATTTATGAACTCAATTGTCCATTATATTTTCCAATTAACAGCATCAAATAGAATATGAACAATCGAAATGCTCAACTAAATATTTATGATCCTTTTTAAGCAAGGTCACTTTGGTGACAAATATGCTTTCAATAATATAAATATTTAATTAGCATATCACTTTTAATTATACTCATTAGAATAAACTGTGATCTTATGAACAAAGAAAAAATCCGTCTTTAAACATTACAGACATGACGCTTAAACATATTTCTTTCATATTATCCAAATAAAAATATTGGAAAAGAAATAACATTTTACTGCTGTAAATAACATTACTATGACGAATCACGCAATTGCATAAGGAAAAACTATAAACAAATGCAATTTCACTTATGCGCTTACACCATACTACAAAAGAACAATTATAATGGTGAATCAAAAGTGCTAAAACATGGCTCTAATACCAAATGTAAGTAGAAGTGCGGAAGCTATAAGATCATTTAGCACAATTTGATTAAATCGAATAGCAACTTTTATATGTGCAGAAGTACAAATCTTCCTTTATATGTGCAAAAGTACAAACCCACCTTGAGACATATTAGCAATGCCTTGCATATCAATTTTTCTCTCCTCTGTTTCTTCTTAATCTTTATACTTCTCTCAATGGTCAGAGAAGTTTCTATTATTTTCTTTGATGTGTATACTATTCCTTTCTATGCTTCTTTTTTTCCTATGCACTTGATGTGCAGTGAGGCAGGAGGATCCTCCTCCTTTTATAGCCAAAGAGAGAGGTTCCTCTGCTTTTGATGTACAGGAACATACTTCTTTTATAGCCAAGGAGAGAAGCCGTAGTTTCCAAATACATGTATTAACTTCAAAGGAGTTACCAATTAAAAGAAAGGAGTTTTAGCATTTAAAACAAGCAGTTTCAGTATTTAAAACTTGACTGTAACTCAACGCTTTAATACATGTAGCCAGCAATTTACCACTTATTCTAATTGCATCAATACATGTATGAAAACTGATGCTTAGAAATAATTCCTCCTGTAACACTATGCTTAATAACACTAAGTAGTACACAACTAAATATTTGAAAGAGAGAGGAGAGGGATTTTAAACCCCATGATTCTTAATCTTTTAGTCTAGCAACCATCACACTTAGACCTTTTTATTATAAGAACCATTCTGTAATTTACATAGGCCATATTATGTTAAAATAATTTAACACTAAGCAGCTTCACAAACTAGTTCTCAATGTGTGAACCAACTTTTTCATATTTAAGCGGCAAGGCGACGGCCCCTTCTTCAGCGTTCCTTCCACGATTTGTGTTGAGGCATGGTGGCAAGAGGCATGAGCAACTGTAAGCTCCGGTTGGTTTAATGAATAATATTATTCTATTCAGTTCCAACTTATATATGGGTTCCTCAATCACTTCCTTCTCCTACTTTAAACAGGCTAAAATAACATATTCGTGAATGGAACGAGATTCAGTGCAGTCGTTACTACGACTGCAATTATTAGATAAAAAAATAGCCTAGATCTTTTGAACCGTTTGTTATTTTGATCGAGCAGCTGAAGACTGGTGATTTCTTAAGTTGCATTCATTATCGATGGCCTTATTGCCAACCACTGTTCAGTTTTGTTGTGAATTGTAACGACCGACAAGGACACAGCTGTACTGAGGTGGTTAGGCTCCACTTGCAAAACAACTTAATTACGTATGGCGAAATTATTACCTACATCATATGTGTAGTTAGATTACTGTACTCAAACCGAACTGTTCACTTATCTGGCATCCTTCTTAACTTTTTTTTTGCAAAAATGGTTCCCTACTAAAAAATTTGCAAAAATAGCCTCCTTCTCCATCGCGAAGGACATAGATATACACTGCACCTTCGTGCTGTGAAAACATGTGACGAATATATATACCGAGGTACCCCACAAAGAAGGTCTCGATCGGGTCCTGAGGAACCTTCGCCACGCTGTGGTTCTGGGAGCGCACCGACTGTGCCACGGGTCGACTCTCGCGGTCCACACCGGGTCTCGTGACGGACTTCGAGAGCTCCGACCGGCCGCGGACGGAATGCCCGCACCTCCGACCTAGCCGCCGGTCGGGCCCCGCAGAGTCCCGTCTCAAAGAACTCCACCACATCATCGATCGGCTCGAATTATCAACCGCCTCAACGAGACGGCCGAGCAGGATAGGCGCCCTTCCCGAGGCAACGCCAGAGGCGCCCCACGCAACGCCTACTTCGACTAAGCGCACGAGGACGGAACGCGCCTTCCCAAGGGCACCGCCACTAACCCTACCGATAGGGCCTAGCCGGGCTGAACTCGCCAACCCATCATGACATACATAGGGACTCGTCAACTCAAGATCGCAAACCGTATCACTAAGGATAACGCTGGCCAGCCGCCTCTCCTCACCCTGTAACTCGCTCTCTCGCCTATATAAGGAGAGGCGGGACTTTGGGAGGGGCTCTCTCACTAACACAACTCCCCGCCCATACCGCATCTTGTTTCTTCCGATCCGAACGACGCTCGAGGCTCCCCGAGCTCCCCACACTAACGAAGCGCTAAGGGCCTGTCCTAGCTCTCGATGTAAACCACCATGCTTTGAACAACGAGATCCCCTACCAAGAACCGAAGTAGGGACGTTTCATCCAACCAAGATACATCCGAGACTTCTCCGCCTGATCAAATATACGTTTGAGACTCCATGAGTCAACCATCAAGGAGAGGGGGCGCGCGGCCCCTTGACCTACAAATACGTCTGCCGATTTTACGAAACACCGACAACATGAGAGGCCAAGTTACCGTGGAGGCAAAGCACGGGAAGTGGGCGGCGCGGGGACAGGCGCCAAGCATGGGAGCATGGCTGTTCCGTGCTATATAGGCGTGAGACGAGGAGTATCGTGCGTGGGAGGCGACGTGTCATGCGCTGGAAGACAAGTGCCATGGATGGGCACTGCGGAAGGAACTTCCAAGATATTGCAGAGTGGAAGGGGCCTTCCGAGGTCCACAGAGGGCTGTTTTTACAAATTTTTCGAAAGAGAGTTATTTTTGAAAAAAAAGAGAGGAGGAGGTTAGATGAGTGAAGCAGTTACTCAAACTCGTAGGTTTAGGTTACTCTACTCAAACCTTTATGCCGATCGCTTGATTTGGTCTCAGAGCATGGCTTAGCATTGCTTTTAAGTGTTCTTTAGTTAGTTAACTAGCAAACCTTTATTGATACATGCTCCCAAATAAATGCTCCTCGAAATGTTTCATCTAGGGATGCAATTGGATCAGATATATGTTGACCGATTGACCGATTGAATATGTTCGGATCAGATTTAGCTAGTGAGGTTGGATATTTTTTGGATTCACATTCGGTTTTGGATATTTAGATTTGGATTCGACGTCGAATTTGAGGCTGTACTATCTGTCGTTTCGCATTTACCGAGAATATTGTTGGATATTTTTGGAAAAAAAATCTTACCAAATATTCGAAATCTCCCAACAATTGGGGGAGGGCCGGAGGAGTGACTCATAGCAATGGCCAAGGAGGGGGTGGCTGTCACGGTTCAACCACCATGCTCCAAGCCTCCAAGGTGCTCGGTGTTATGTTGGAGGCAGCGCCAGCGTAGCCACTCCGTCAGCACCACAGGAAGCGACGTCAGCTCTAGGCCAAACCACGGTGGTCGATAGGCCGACCAAGCTCGGGTGTACCAGGACTGAGGGGAGGAGTAGGAGTTGGTGTAGATCGATGTAGATCGGCGCCGACCATCATTGATGTTGGGGCCGGTGGGTAGATGGTCCATCATTTGGAGTCCCGTGGCAGCAGTTGTTGGAGAAACCACCGAATCTGGCGAGGGAATTGACAGCGATGCTCGAGAGCAGAGAAGGAGAAGAGGAGCCAAAGATGGGTGCCATTGTTGGGGAAGAGGGACGACAAGGTTTGGTGGAGAAGGGGAGGCGGCGCTTGGGGCCGAGAGAGGGAGAGAGGGGAAAAGTGGCGGCAGCTCACGAGATGGGAAGAAAGGGGAGGGAGGATGGAAGAAAAGGGGAGAGGTAGGCCGGAAGAGGGCGTTGGTGTTGAGGGAGTCTGCCGACAGTGTGGAGAAGGGGAAACAACACACAGGCGGAGAGGGAGATGAGCACATGAAAGAGAAGGGGAAGGGCTAGGCGATGGCTAGGAGAAGGGATGGAGAGAGAGAGAGTGGGGGCTAGGGTTTGAGGGTGTGACCAACACTTGGGAATGGGCCGGGCTAGGCAGGCTAGTCAGTCAGGCCAAATCCGAGCGAGAGAAGGCCAAAGCCTATAATGGAAATGGGTCGAGAGGCAAATAGTCAGCCAATTGAAATAATTCATGTAGTGAATTATGTACCTTTTATTTTTCTGTTGCATATACACTTACACTTCTATATTAATTATATCCAAGATAAAACAACTAAAACACTATAAAACCTTATAAATTAGAGAACTACTGACAACTCGCGCATTTATCGGGATCGCCAACCGCAAGAAAGAGGTAGGGTCGAGAGTTTATGGGACTAGAGTCTGCGCTTTTACTCAAACGAAGGAAGAAAATCGATCGCGGTGATGGTAGGAGCAAAGCGCATACGAAAGCACGAGACAAGAGTTTATCTTGGTTCGAGCCCCGTGAAGGTAATAGTTTATTCCGCCGCCATCGCGCACGGTGATTCTTGTTATCCGGGTATACTGAGCGGTGTTTACAACTTAAGATGGTAAAGGTGATTCCTAGCTTCATACCTGCTAGGCCGTGGTTGTCTTCGTGTCCTCGGAGCTCTGCGTCCTTGGTCTTTATACTTCCTTCATACAAGAATCTGGCCATGAGCAATCCTCGGAGAGGGGGCCTTCGATGCACCTTGAGGGCCTGGAAGAATCGCCTCGAGCTTGCCGCCAGACTCGAGTCATCCCCACGACCGCTCTCTCGCAACTGGCTGGCCGATGTCTCGATCCGAAATCCTGTATGACCGAGGTTTCGAACGAGATCCCGCCTCGAGCTTGAGGTCGAGCAGGTCAAACCCGGTCCACAGCCGCCCCAGGTCGAGCGCCCAAGATGCACCTGTGTCATGGTCGGGCCTTCGAGCTTGGGGGCTCGCTGATCAGACGCCACCGGCCAAGGAGTTCCCACCCTCACCAGCTAACCCCGAGGCTCTAGGTCGGAGGGAACCTCAGACTACCTCGAGCCTTATTCTTGGGACGAAAAACCCTTCAGAGGTCTTGACGCCTTGGTCGAGGCTCAAGTGAGACCATAAGGCAAGTCTTGGCCACGACACTGGCGACCTTCGACTTCTCGATGTTGGTACGATGTGAACGGTTGATGGGCACTGGCGTGTCTCACCCCGTGAGCCCAAGCCTTAATCACAGTACCAAGTCATAGTTGGCACGCCTTTTAAGGCGCCGTGGATCGGATTTTACCGTGTTGCGGTTCATAATCCCAGCGCCCACATCTTCAAAGAAGAAAAGCACTCGCCCTTGAGCCCTTCGTCTTCCAAGTTCTTCGCCCGAGCAAGGTCCCTTCCGTTAGCCTCCTCGACCAAGCGCCTACTGGCGCCATGACTAAGCTTAGAAGGAGCACCGTCGCCCACGAGGATGAAGGAGCTCGAGGCCACGGGATAGTGGACCGTGACATGGCGATTGTTGACGGGCGAGACCTAACCTCGCCCTGTGGATGATGAGATCGTCGCGACCAGCATTACGCTCCTTGGCCTTCGACGCCAAGAGCGAGTCCGTGGCGACGCGTTCTTTCTAGCCGCTAAATAGAGCTCATCAATCCGCACCGAATTCCGCCCTACGCCGCCATCTTTTTCCCATTTGTGCGAGGGATTCACGGAATCCTTCCCACCCTCGCATTGTTCTTCCACTACTACTCCCTCTTCCGCCCGGAAGGACCTCGTGGTGGATGTCTCGTATTCGACTTGGACCGGCTCAAATGGCTCTTCCCGGCGCGCCGCCCGGGACTCACTTGGCCCCGCCCGAGGTGGTTTTATTTGAAGAAAGGGGAGCTCGAGCTCGACGCACGAGGGACCTCACACCGAGAAGAAGGAGACCCCGAGCCCAAGATCTGGAGGTTGACGAGAGGCCATTCACGCCATACATACTCTGCGCCACGCGCCCATCAAAGTGTAATCGCCGTCGACTTCTTTATGAGCCGGGTGTCCCTCTGCGGAGGAGGGAGCACCCTGCTTCGAGATCGCGGGCGCGACGACCCCACTCGTGAAGGTTCGACAGCAAGGCCTCCGCCCTTGAACTTTTCGCTCAAATCCATCTTCCAAACCTTTCTTGACATTTCATGTTCTTGCGGCACCGGCGAATCTCGGGTCTCGGCAGATGTTCGGAATGTTCAGAAGCTGGCGCGATGGATACACCTCGACGCATCCGGTCCCAAAGAACGATTGCCGGAAGGTCGAGGCAAGCCGTTCCGACCTTGCCCTTGATCTTGTTTTTAGCGAAGGTCCCTCGACCCACGCAAGTTCTCGGGACCATCAGAGTCGCTCGACATAGCCAGAGGATGTTCACCGCGGCTGGGGCAAACTCAAGAAGGGAGGAAGAGGCCCCCACCACGACAAGACGTCGGGGAGGTGAAGAGGCGCATGTCGAGTGGGGAACCGCGCCACGGTAAGGACCCTACCTGGCCGAGCCTCGAGCCTAAGATCATGTGCCTTGCGCTTGACGAGACCTTCCTAGTTGCAGAAGCAGAGCGCGGCCGCCGTGGAGGTCTTTGCATTCCCCGGCCACCGGGCTTGAACCCGGCCCTTGCTGGTGGCGATGCGGAACCGCTCGGGCCTCGAGATCCTGTGTCGCGAGGACGCCAAGCCAGCGAGGCGCCAAAGATCGGGCAACAAGACCTTCGGCGACCCTCTACGAGACGCGAGACCGGTGACCTGTAAATTCTTTGCATCTCGGTCGCTACCGCCCTTTTCGTGATCTTTTTGGCTTAGTGTATGCTTTTGATCGCAGACCGTGAGCACCCGAGCTCGAAATTTGCCCATTTTGACGACGTGCTATTGTCCGTAGCGTAGTCCGAGTCCGAGGAGGAGGATACGCTTGAGTTGGTCCTGCGCCGCCTTCGCTTAACGGACCCGTCGAGGTCGTCGCTTGACCGGGTTCGGCCGGTGAGTTCGACCAGTGCCCTTGATGATTCTTGGACGATGGAGACTCCGGCCCGCAACCAGCGCTGGATTTTGACATTGGCGAGGCTCATGATGCGCCCGCTGTCGACTCTCCCGGCTTTCACCGCTGAGGAGGGTGCCCAGGCCGTGGGTCGCCGCAAAGCTGACACCGAGCTCCCCGACCACGGCCGCCCCAGCGCCGAGGCGCGATTCCTCCAAACCACCGAAGGTGACAGTACGCAGGGCTCCGCGGACCTACCCGAGCGCCAGACTGGCACCGAGGCAGGCACTTTGGCCGTGGAGGTCGAGAACTGTGGGCGGACCATCGCCGTCCTCCGAGCCGGGAGACAGGTGGGGCCCCTGGCCGTGAAGGCTGGGACCGATCTTGGCGTCGCGCCTTCCTCGGTTGTTGACGGGTCGAACCCGGAGGAGGTGACGAACGCACCAGGCGCCTCTTAGGGCAAATCTCGAGATCCCGCCCGAGCGCCGATGGTGGTCGGGTCGACCTTGACACTAGTGCGCCACGACGAGGAGGAAGAGATCCCCGCAATCGTGTCGACGATCCGAGGAGTTTAACCGCATACGCTTCGAAAGCCATCTCCGCAAGGTAAGGGTCTTCTGTGCATTTTCAGAGCTAGTAGCATGTGTTCCTTATTCCCTCATTTTGGGCCTCCCTACTCGCCGTGAAGGTGATCGACCATGCCACCTAAGGGCTACAAGGCCTTCGTGAGCATGTTGTCAGTCAAGGGCCTTCGGGACTAATAGAGGCGCTGGAGGTTGAGCGCGACAGCTTATCCAGGACCATTGAGGTCGAGCAAGGAGAGCTTCGAAAGGAGGGCCCGTGGAGATTGACGATTGCGCCCAGACGATGAGGGCACAAGAAGTAGCCTGGCGCGGAGCTCGAGCGAGCCGGGGCCTCCGAACGCGACCATGGTTATACGGCCATCGAGCAAGAGCGCGCGACGGTCGGCCAAGGCGCCAAGGTCGAAGCGGGCCAAAGTTGAAGCCACGGAGAAGGCTGCTGCAGTAGGCGCCCTCCGACCGGAAGCGCCCCCGACCGAGGCTAAGATCCTCGAACTCGAAGAGAAGCTCGGCCGCGCCAACAAGGCAAGTCGAGGACGAGCAGCCAAGGTCGAGGTGACCGGAGAAGGCCGCCGCGACCGGTCTTCCTACAAGAGCGCCCCCGAGCTCGAGGCCAAGGTCTCTTGAGCTTGAAGGAGGCTTGAGCGTGCTAAAAGGGCGGCGACGATCGCGATGACCCAGCCTCCAAGATCTAATCGGCGCCGAGCCGGATGCCTCCACGATGGCCTCCGTAACTGTGAGTGAGCTATCGGCCCCGAGGACCAAAGTCACGAGCTCGAAAGAAGAGCTTCGCCCACGAGATGGCCGAATTGTAAAAAACTTTAAAAAGCAAGGGATGTACTAACAGAATGGTTAGTTTTTGGTGTACAAAGAAACCTCGTCCCCTCTAGTGGACCCGTGGTTTGGGGATACTTGAAGTCTTTCTTGCTTTGCTTGTTAGCCGCTCCTGTGCTTTCTAGGTCGTATGCCGATAGGGTAGCCTTACCCAGCCAGCTGGGTCCGAGGTCGAGCGACGTGGCTCGGGCACAAGACTTAAATATGGACGAGAGGCCACGACCCGCAGAGTGGAGGAACACCAGAAGGTAGAAGGGCACGGCGACATCGTTAGTGCTCGAAACGGTCCTGCGACCATGCATATCGCTCGACTGGCAAAGCGGGCGAGGTTCTCACTCGAGCCCAGCACGAAGAAGAGCTAGATTGCGAAGAGGTTCGGCATTACGCTTAGCTCGTTCACTGGTGGTGAACGTCAAACTGCGCCGCTAGACCAGAGCTTAATGTGTTTAAGATCACGGGTCGTGGTTCGAGGAAAACAAACGAGGAACCATTCAAAAGAAATAGCAAGAACATCGTGAAGAAGCGATATAGAAAATGAAAGACCAAATAATGTGAGGCATAGGGTTTACACATAAAACTTCGAAGTCGATCTATATTCCACGAGCTAGAGAGCTCTCTGCCGTCAGGCATCGCTAATCAGTAAGCCCGTCGCGATCTGCTGAAACAACTCTATAGGGGCCCTCCCACATGAGGATAACTTGTTGGTGCCGACGAGCTCAACCCGCCTCAGGCTAAGTCCCCAACAAGGAGCTTCCTAGGTCGCATCGACCGAGACGCATGTCTGCGAAGAGTTTACTGTGTAGTGCGTTGATCGTAGCAAAGGCACGGCATCTTACTTCTCTCTGAGGGTGAGGTCGAGAGACCGTTCAAGGCCAAGTCGACTTGGTCGCACTAAGGCGACTGGCAGAGCCAACCGTGACTCCTCGGGAGGCGGGATTGCTTCGGTGCATCAACACGAGCCGAAGGGTGTGGACCACTGCGGGCTCGGCTTGTTATGGTACGAATAGACCATAGGGCGGTGGAAGTTGGCCCACCCAGCCTTGCCAGATTCGGTCGAGCTTATCTGCGACTCGCTTTGACGCCTGACGACGGTTCGCTGGCGCGTTGCATCCGCTCGTTGTTCGGGGTGAGCCACCGGCGAAGCAAATTTTAATGCCGAGTTCTCGCAAAACTCGAACAACTCGGCCGTAAACCGAAAGTACCGTTGTCGTGATAATCTTGCATGGAACCCGTGCACTGTGACCACGAACAAGGGAAAGGGAAGTGTGCCTGACATATGAGCTATCACCGTTCTGGACTGGAGTGTTAGTGACTATCAATAGCATCCCATTTGCTACATCTTTTCTTTTTTTATTGGCCTCGTCTTCACTTTCGACCGCGCAAGTGAGAATAAAAGCTCTCCCTTATGTGTACTGTAACGTTGCTATACATGTGCTTTACACAATATCTATTTTCATGCGATATCCAACAAAAATATCCGATACCATATTGATTTTGCTCCGTATTTGCTTCAAATCCGTGACCGATAGTATTTGTGTCGTATTCATATCCGGCATTATCTATATCTGACTTCATCTGATAAAAAATAAAGTTTCGGATACGGAAAGAGCAATATCCGACGAATCCAAGCCAATTGCACCCCAAGTTTCAACACACTTGAAAGTTAAAAGCACAATTTCAAAAGTGGACTTTGTTCATCTGTTGACCTATGAGACTTTTTACTATTTTTATTATTGCGCTCTTAATCCCTCAAAAGTTTTTGGATCGCAAAAGCACCACCATTACTATAAATATATGGTCGCTCAATCCCATCAAAACACTATGCAAATATTCATAGAAAAGTTTTTTTAAGAATCCGGTTTAACTTATTAGGCTCTTCAGAAATCCTTTTTTTTTAAAAAAAACTCTTCCGAAATCTTTTTTCAAAGAACAAACATGGCTTCCATTTTTTGAGAGAGAACAAAAAAACATGACAATTTTATCATTTTTTCCTTTGCACATCTCTTCCATTCCTATTTCCGAAGTCATCTAATATTATAGGCTAGAGTACACATAACATCCAGGAGAAATAAAGTAACCAAACAAAGGAGAACAAGATGGTCTTTTATATATACTAGATGCGTGGGCGTGGCGCACGCCGTGCCAGTCGTAAGTGCCAACACGCGACAGTGCGGGTCTTTTCGTAAAAAAGTAATGTAGAAGTAATTCCTTGATTTTTGGGGGCCTTTCTAAAAAATGAGAAAATACATTTTTTAGGGATCTTTTCGCAATCTTCAGAATTTTCGGGGGCCTTTTCAAAAAAGGTGTAAAATTCATTTTTTGAGGGTATTTTTTGCGGGAAAAGGGGTTTAGATTAAAAAAAGGGATCTAGGTGTATTTCTGGATTTTTTTGGGCCTTTTCAAAAAAGCATAGGGAATACTTTTTTTTGCGTCTTTTCGCAATTCTCGAAATTTGTAATTTTTTGTTTATTTGGATTTTTTTAAAAGGCTAAATCTTGGGAGTCTTTCAGAAAAAAAATAGCTAGAGGCAATTTTTGTGATTTGCGGGTTCTAGATTTTTTGAGAACTTTTTAAAAATGAGGAAATACATTTTTAGGGGATTTTCATAATTTTCAGAATTTCTAGAGAATTTCTAAAGATTCGTCTAAACCAAAAGATGTTGCCGCTAAGGTTTCAACACCGAAGGATACACCTCCACAACAGGCCCCTCTCTTGCGCTGTGAGTTTTACCACCAGACACCCGGACTCACTCCACCACGATCAAGATCAAGAATAGATTTCACAATTTACTCAGCTAGGTCTGTTCCATTCCGGAACTTGTGGTTGTATGATTGACTCAGATCAAAGGCTCGTAAGGTTAAGTCCTTAGTCGACCGAGGCAAGACTAACCAAAAGTTCATCATATCAACATGTCATAAAACCAAATGCGACCGCCCAATTGCCACTCTTGGCCCACTGGAAACAATCTAAAACCAAATGCGACTGCCCAATTGCCACTCTTAGCCCACCAGAAACAATCTAAAACCAAATGTGACCGCCCAATTGCCACTCTTGGCCCACCGGAAACAATCTTGCCACTTGCCCCAGTCTAAATCATTTTCCCACCCCAGTTCTTTACCATGCACCATGTGCCATCATCAACTCAGTAACACATGTGACGAATACTCTTACCAGGGGTACCCCACAGCAAAGTATACATCTATTTCAAGATCGTATCTCTCTCAAGTGATCCGGGTTCGAAGCCCAGATCGATAGTGATACAGAGCGCTGAAGAAGGTATTGCTGAAGTCTTCGTCCCCCACGAATAGGATTATCATCGAACATTGGATGTAATGTCAAATGGGCCATCTGTGGGCACGTTCGATCGAAGGCCTCCTCCGCCATAAGGGTCCCCGCCGGTTACTCAGACCGACTCGGGTCAGGCGCCCCGCCGACCCGACCTGGACCAGTGCAGCGCCACCGCAGGCTCGACCACTGGCCGGGGCCAGCGCCCCGCCCTGTGGTCCGCCCTAGACACTGGTCCGACACCACCGCAAGTCAGGACTGGTCTTGACCAGGGGCCCTAACGAGCTCTAGCTCGCTAACCTCTGCCACGTTGATGGTCTACACCGAGCCGGGCCACCGTCTCACGGACACGACGGCCATGTTGGGGCGGATGGCTCCTTCCCAAGGCGACCAAAGGGCGGCCTCAGCCAAAACACCCGTCCCCTCAAGTCGTCAACATCCCGACAGCGCCTGGAGGGGGCAAGACCTTCCCAATCTGAGGCTGTCGTTGTAGACTACTAACCCAAAGATGGGATGAACAGAAAACCGTCAATCATCAAGACCAAGACCGGACGCCTGGCATAGCGTATCCCTACCACTTTTTCAAAATCCCGTGTAACCTGCCCCCTCTGCCTATATAAAGGGAGGCAGGGCCCTCAGGGAAGGGCGACCCACGCACATACGCATACACGTTCACTCGTTTTCTCACTTAGCACACACTGAGCCTTCCGACCCGGCTCAACATTCAACTTAGACAAGCCCTCCCGACCTCCTCTTTTCGGACGAACGCTAAGGGCTTGTCCTTAGCCTCCGCTTGTAACCTCTGGTAACCTTCAGCACCCAGAGTAATACAAACCGTCACCACGAACTGGAAGTAGGGATGTTCCACCCGAACCAGTATACATCCGGGACTTCCTTAGTCTAACCATTCGAGGAGAGGGACGAGGACCCCTAAACTTACAAATTTACTTGCCTATCTGAAACACAAGCGGTTGGCACGCCCGGTGGGGAGCTTGGCGTCATCTTCGTGATCTCCATTCCCATCTCCCTTCTCGATGGCTTTCTTCACCGACGACGACGTGTCTGCGTCAAGGGGCTGGATTCGCTTCGGCTCCCTCGACTTCATCACCACCCCGGCGGGAGAGTTCGTGCTCATCCCCGCCACTCCCCAGGATCAGGCGTCCGCCTCGAGCCTGGACTCTGTCGCCGATACCCTCGGTGACCTTCGGCTTGGGAACCCTCAGGCACTCCCAAGCGAGCCCATCAACGCCGCGCCGCCCTAGTAGCGGCGCTGCGAAGCTTGCGTGGGCGGCGGCGTCGCCTCCCGCAGGCTCGCACCTCGTGGCTATGGTCGACCACCTGCCGACCTCCGTCTACGACTTGCTGGAGAGCTCCTCCAGCCTTGACTCCGGCTCCGATACGGAGCACACCTCCAGCGCGTTGTACCCTCGCGAGTGCAACATGGCGGGGGCGGACGGCCCGACCACCACCTCCGTCAGTCCGGGAACCGCCGCCCGGCGCGCCGAGGCGCGGGAGGCGGAGATTCAGCGCGAGCGCGCCGAGGGCCTCCAAGCCCGCCGCGCGGAGCTCCAGCAGCAACGCGAGCAGCTGGAGGCCCAACAGGCCAAGCTTGACGAACTCCAGGCCGACCTGGAGCAAGGTAAGCCCGGGCCTTCGCACGCACCTGGCGCGCGCGCGCACGACAGGTTCAACAACAACTGGCCGAGGGATCGCACGGTCTTCCGTACTTCCCCCGCGCCAGCCAGAATGTCGCTGCAGCGGCGATGCTGCTTCGCGGCATTCCCGAGCCAGAGGACCCAGGGGCCAAGGCCACCTACCAGAACCTCCGGGGACTGGTAGAGCGTGCTGCGGTGCAGCACATGCAGCCTTCCGTCTCCTTTCGCTCGGGGGGCTTCTTCCAACCACCTGCCAAGGCCGCCTTCGGGGCCGATCGGGTTAAGACGACAAGCAGCAGCCGAAGCGTTCCCAGGCCTCCAGACTCCGGGTGCGTGGACACTGGGCGAAGTCACAACATTCGCAGACTGCCGAGACCCGAAGAAGGCGGCGGCGCGGCGGCGAGCCTCTGTCATGGATGATGGTCGGTGCCACCATCAGAGCCGAGCCCCGACGGCCGGGGTCATAAGGCTATCGGGAGATCTGCCCACGGACTTCCCGTCAGATTCGGGCCCCCACCAACATAACCAAGTACACTGGGGCCACGAACCCTAGTGTCTGGTTGGAAGACTTCCGGCCAGATGTTGGGCGGAGGGGCATGCGACGATCTCTTCATCATCCAAGACCTCCCATCTACCTCGCGGACTCGCCGAGCTCGCTCAAGTATTTTGCTCATGGACACCATCGAGGCTGGGCCGACTTGAAGAGCCTCTTCGTCGGTAACTTCCAGGGAACTTACAAGTGCCCCGAGAACTCCTGGGACCTAAAAGTCGAAGCAACAAATGGGAGTCTCTCCAGGATTACATCCGGTGATTCTCCCAACAATGCAATGAGCTCCCCGACATCTGCGACGCCGATGTTGTTGGGACGTTCATCTACGGCACCTCTTCGAAAGCCCTGGTGCACAAGCTGGGCTGCGCCAAGCCCAGGACCACCAAAGAGCTTCTCAACATCGCCACTAACCACGCTTCCGACAAGGAGGCCGTAGGGGCCATCTTCGATAAGGGGAAGGCCAAGCGAGAGGTCGCCCCCGACGCCGGTGTTACCTCCGACTGCTCCGATAGGAGGAAGCGGAAGGAAAGCACACGAGGGTTTCATGGTCGCGGTAATGACCGCTCGCTAAGCAAAGAAAGCGTCACAGACCCGACCACGAAAAAACTAATGGACAGCCGAAACCGCATCACGGTACCTGGCAAGCACAAGCACAGGCATTGCGAAACCCTGAAGCGCTTCATCTCCGGAGCCCCGCAAAGGAAAAAGCGCGACACCGATGCCGAGATAAGGAGGCGGCTGATGAGTTCCCGGAACCTGATGGCTGCCTCATGATCTTTGGAGGGTCGGCGAGCTACACAGACAAACGGCAGAAGCTTCGCTTCATGGTTCACACGGCGGCCCGCTGCGTCTAAGTACTCTTCAATGGTCGGAGTCGCCGATCACCTTTGATCGCACTGACCAACCCGATCATGTCCCGCACCCGGAGATATCCTCGTCGTAGCCCCCGTCAGGATGGCGGCGGCAATTTCAACATCTGTATGTTGAGACCTTCGATGCCATGGGAATCCCACGCCGCGTCTCCGACGAGCAAAGGCGCCTTCCACGGAGATCGCCCCGTCTGCAGCCCATCCGCCAGCAGATTAACATTGTCACCTTGGGAACCAGGCCAACTTCCGCACCGAGACCCTCACTTTTGAGGTCGTGGGGTTTCCTGGCTCCTACCACACTATCATGGGAAGGCCATGCTACGTCAAGTTCATGGCGGTCCCCAATTACACCTACCTTAAGCTGAAGATGCCGGGGCCACGGGGAGTCATCACTGTGGCCGCGTCTTTTCAGCTTCGCATAACCGCGAAAGCAAATTGTGAGTTGGCGTGGCGATCATTCGTCCGTGAACTCGAAAACCTCCCGAGGAAAGCTGAGTCCGCCTCGACTCCAGCAAGTCAGGTCGGATCCTTCAAGTCCGCCGAGGACACGAAGAGGAGGTTGCGGTCGATCCCAAGATCCGACCAAGACGTGCGGCGCGTTGAGGCTACGCCCCGCCAAATAGGAAGGCGCGCGTCGATTTCTCCGCCTCAACAGGATGTCTTTGCATGGAAGCCCTCGACATGCGGGCATCTGTGGAAGTCGCCGAGCACTCCTTGAATATCCGACCCACTCGAGGCGGCTCAAAGACTTGTGCCACTTCGACGAAGAGAAGCGCAAGATCATTAGTGAGCAAATCGCCAAGCTTTTGGCTGCAGGGTTCATAAAAGAGGTCCATCACCCCGAATGGTTGGCCAACCCTATACTTGTAAAGAAGAAGTCCGGGCAATGGAGAATGTGTGTTGATTACACGAGCCTCAATAAGGCATGTCCCAAGGACCCTTTTCCATTGCCCCGCATCGACCAAGTTGTCGATTCCACCGCAGGGTGCGAATCCCTATCCTTCTTGGATGCCTACTCAGGCTACCACCAGATAGCGATGAAAGAGTCCAATTAGCTCGCGACCACATTCATCACTCTGTTTGGCTCATTCTGTTACGTAACGATGCCGTTCGGTCTAAAAAATGCGGGTGCTACATACAAGCGATGTATGCAAACGTGTTTTGACGACCAGATCGGGCGTAACCTCGAGGCGTACGTGGACGACATTGTCGTCAAGACTAAAAAGGCTGATGATCTCGTTGCCGACTTAGAAGAGACTTTTGCGAACCTCTGGTGGTTTCGCATCAGGCTCAACCCCGAGAAATTGCGGGGTCCCTAAGGGAAACCGCTTTCGGTTTCATAAATCTCCGAAGCGCAAGATCGAGGCCAATCGGGAGAAGATCTCCGCGATCATGAAGATGGGCCCGATCAGCAACCTGAAAGGAGTCCAAAAGCTGACAGGATGCCTAGCAGCCTTGAGCCGTTTCATCTCTCGCCTCGGCGAGCGCGGAATGCCGCTCTACAAGCTGCTTAAGAAGTCCGATCACTTCAGCTGGACGTAGGAAGTGCAGGAAGTCCTCAATCGACTGAAGGCATTCCTGACCACACCCCCGGTGTTGGTCGCCCCGGCGCCAGAAGAATCGCTCCTCTTTTACATCGCCGCCACGACCGAGGTCGTCAGCGCGGCGCTTGTTGTGGAGCGAGCCGAAGAGGGCCATGTACTCAAGGTGCAGCGGCCGGTGTACTTCATCAGCGAAGTACTCTCCGAGTCCAAGACTCGGTATCCGCAGGTGCAGAAGCTGCTCTATGCGGTTCTCATCGCGAAGAGAAAGTTGGTCCACTACTTCGACCGGCATTCGGTCTCTGTGGTGACCTCCATGCCGCTCGGCGAAATCGTCTGCAGTCGTGACGCTTCTGGAAGGATAGCCAAGTGGGCTCTTGAGCTCAACGGCCACGACATATCGTACGTCCCCCGAACGGCGATCAAGTCACAAGTCTTGGCTGACTTCGTTGCCGAGTGGACCGAAGCCCAGGCACCGCCGGCGCTTGAAGACCCTGAATATTGGACGATGTACTTCGACGGGTCCTACACCAAGAGCGGAGCGGGTGCTAGAGTTGTCCTCATTTCTCCGCTTGGAAATAAGCTCCAGTACGCCATCCGGTTGCACTTCGACGCAACCAACAATGTCGCCGAGTACGAAGCACTCGTCAACGGTCTCGGATCGCTATCGAGCCTCGGCCACAAGAAGTTCTCGTACCACGGCGACTTCAAGCTGGTCGTCGACCAAGTCATGAAGGCTTCCGAGCCTCGTGACGCCCGCATGGCAGCATACTGCCGAGAGATACGCAAACTGGAGGAAAGATTCAAGGGTTTTGAACTTCACCATAGCTACCGACGCCACAACGGGGAGGCCGACTACCTAGCCAATTTGGCCTCCAGCCGGGGACCGGTCTCGCCAGGGATCTTCGTCTCCAACCTCTACAAGCCCTCCGTCTGACCGACTCCTTCGAGCATCCGATCGACCTCGGGTGCTTTGCGCCCGATCGCTGAAAACACCGGGTTTAGAACCCTCTAGGTCGGGCCACGGCGTACTGGTCACCGACTCCGACTGGAGAAAGCCCTTCATCGACCGACTGACCGAAGGATCACTCCCCGCCGATCCCACCGAGGCCCGGCGCCTCGCTCGGCGGGCGAAATCCTTCGTCCTGATCGGGGAAGACCTCTATAAGAGGAGCCCCTCCAGGGTCCACCAGAAGTGCATTCTGGCGGATCAAGGGAAGCAGCTGCTACTCGACATCCACGCCGGAGTCTGCGGTCACCACGCCGCACCACGATCTCTCATGGGCAAAGCCTTCCGCCAAGGTTTCTATTGGCCGACCGCGATGGCTGATGCTGAGCAAATCGTTCGCACCTGCGAAGAGTGCCAATTCTTCACTCGGCAGACGCATCTCCCTGCACAAGCCCTGCAGACGATCCCTATCACTTGGCCGTTCGCCGTTTGGGGGCTCCATCTGATCAGACCTTTCAAGAAGGCGCCCGAGGGCTTGACTCACCTACTCGTTGCGGTGGACAAGTTCACCAAGTGGATAGAAGCTAAGCCGGTCGCCACCATCACTTCGATGTAGGCGGCCAACTTCTTCTGCGACATCGTTTATCGGTTTGGAGTCCCGAATTCCATCATCACCAATAACAGGATGCAGTTCATGGGGAAGGAGTTCCTCGAGTTCTGCGACGACTTCAACATCCGCTCGATCAGGCAACAGAGCCCATCCGCGGACCAACGGCCAGGTCGAGCGCGCAAACGGCATGATCCTCCAAGGGCTCAAACTGCGGATCTTCAATCGACTAAAGAAATTCGCGGGGCGATGGGCAGTTGAATTGCCCTCTGTCCTTTGGAGCCTGCGGACCACGCCAACCAGGTCGACCGGGTTTACACCATTCTTCCTGGTGTTCGGCATTGGCCGCTTCTGCCGACCGACCGGAGTATAAGCGCCGAGACTCTGTGCCTTCGACGAGGCACGGGGGCTCGATGCACAACAAGACACCATCGACCAGCTCGACGAGGCACGCAATGTGGCCGTCCTACGATCGGCCAAGTACCAACAGACGCTGCGGCGTTATCATGATCGTCGAGTCATGGCGGTCCTTCAACGTCGGCGACTGTCAGTCTGCGCCAGTTCACCAACGTTAGCGTGCACAAGCCGCCCCTCCGTGGAAGGGCCTTCACCATCGCGAGGTCCTCCGACCCGACAGACTGCTCGACTCAAAGACGCCGACGGCAACATTGTACCCAACGCATGGAATATTGAAAAGCTAAGGAGATTTTATCCCTAAAACTTTTCTTTATTCGTGCGTTTATAGCAAACCCTCCGAGCCCGGCGCGATATCGATCACACCACGATCGTCATCGTCGCTTGGGGTTCTCATCTGCATGACCACCCAGACGAAGACGTCGGCCGCCATCGCGACTTCTAGCGGTACCTCATTCGGCCGAAAATGCTACGGCCTTCGCCCCAGCGGCTATGGTTGCGAAGTAGCACTTCATGGCGAAAAGAGGTGCCCATGTGGAGCGGTCCTTATAGTCGGTTTTTGGGCGCGCCTTTGGACTGTCGACTCTGTCGCTATTTTCGTGTTTTCTTCAAAGTGGCAGCGCTTTGGCCTACGCTCATACAACCCTAGCGGTCCCTAAGAGCTACGGTCATCCGGTGAAGCGCTCATCGCAGAAAGAAAAACGCGCAATATAGGGCAAAGTTCCCAAAAAGAAAACCGCGGCGTACAATGTGCGTATATTACATCACAAAAGTTGGGCTGGGCGCCTGAGATGTTCCTAAGCTAAGCTCAGGCATCACCCTCGACGGTGTCATCATCAGAGCTATCGCTGCTCTCGGACACGTCACCCAGCCCGGCCACCCTCTCCGCCGTCAGACGCCGTCAGCCCAGACTTGACGGCGTCCCCTCGATCCCGGCGGCATCGCGATCGGGTCGAAGGCGTCGCGGCTGGCGCAGTGAAGAAGAAGACGTACTCCGCCAAGCGGACGGAGGTTGCTCTGCCTCATGAAGCGGAATGCTCGCGCAAGGCGCCGCCGTCGGCAAGGCGTCGGCTGGGTGAGGTGGGCGTGCCCCGGAGTAGGCTCGAAGCTCCTGCGGCCTCACCCTAGAGGCTCAGGCTCCCGCCCATACTCTCAAAGGTGGGGAGCATGGAGAGGAGGCTCTTCGCGAGGCAGGCGTTCCTCAGACATCGAGCCGAGGTCCTCCACGACGGCCTCAACCCGGCCCATCTGCGACGCCTCTTGGGCGTCTTGGCGAGCTCCTCCTCGAGGGCTTCACTGAGCCCGCGCCGCCACCTCCTAGCCGCTCGCCATTCCTCCTCGGCTCGGCTTGCTTGAGCAAGAACTTCCGCCTCGGGCGGCATGCATCTGTACTGAGCCGCTAAGGAAGCATCCGGCCACACAAGACGGCCATCATCTTTGGTCGCCCGCGCCCTCATCTTGGAGACGGTGGCGTCCACCTCTCCCGCCACGGCGACCGGCACTGGCGCAGCAGGCGGTTCGCGGGAGCCCGAGCTGGTGGCGCTAAGGGAAACAACAAACAGTTCAACATCAGCAACAGAAAGAGAGCCGAGGCCATCATGAAGTCAGGCAAAGGAACTCACTCCGGAAGGGGGTTCCGGATGTGGAAGATCGACGAGGGCAATATGAGCCCTCCACTTCTCGCGCGCATGGACGACCGAATGGCGGTGCGGGACCTCTTGGGGTCTGACCCCAGAGGGTCCGCCGCCGCCTCCCGCTTGCCGGCCCTACGATCGTCGTCTCCGCTCGCCATCGACACTCGTGTTTCCTAACATTTTCCCCCTTTTTTCGCTGAAGGACAAAGAGAGACCAGGAAGACGAAGAGAATGACTGTGCGTGGTCACCTCTCCCCCCGCGCCATATTTATAGGGACGGGGCGGAGCGGTCGAAGCGAAGTCACTCCGGGCTGCGCGCCGCACGCACATTAACTCCACGTCCCGCGCGACGGGACGCGCCCTGTCCGCGCCTCCCACTTCGCATTAAAATGCGACGTGACTGTTGGGGCGAAAGGACGCTGCTTCGGCCAGGGAGACGCAGCGCGACTCTTCGATTCGGCCCGGGGCGCCGATCATGCGAAGGCATGGACGAGCCGTGGAGGCACCGAGGTGGCAAAATGCCCATCAACTCGACCTCCCCACCCGAGGGTTGGGCAAGGGGCCCAATAGCCGCGACGTCTTCGACATACGCAAGGAAAAGTTAAGGCAATCCTTTCCTTAAAGTTTTCCGCATTCGTTTTTCACTCCTCGAGTTTAAGCCGCTGCAGAGCGACCACAAGCTTGATCCCCACGCACCGCCGGGGCTCACGAGTTCACACACTTTCATCGGGTGGGGTGACCCTGGCTTATTGTGGTGGTTCTCCCTAGCAAGAACCCTCTCGATCCAAGCGCTCGGACCTCGCCCAAGTGGCTACTGCCATAAGTAGTGCTTTGTGGAAGAAGGAAGTGCCCATGCGGTGCGACCCATAGTTGGTCGGGAACACTCCTCTCCCGCCCAAGTGTAGATGAGCAATTCTTACTTTAGTTCCTACACTTTCACGGGTCAGGTGACCCGGTCGGCTATTCGGTTCTCCCTAGCGGTAGCCCTCTCGACCCAAGCGCACGCCCACGCCTCGTGGCTATGGTTGTAGTAGTGCTTTACAGAGAAGGAAATACCCGTGTGGTACGATCCATAGCTAGTCAGAACACTCCTTTTCCATGGCAAGTGCAAGCTTAACATTCCGCTCCCTAGGTCCCTATTTTTTCTTACGCAAGCCCTCCTTAGAGGTGTCAACATACCAACCTACGCTAGTACAACCCCTGCGGGTTTTAAAGCCATGGTCATTGAATGTTCATCACCTCGAAGCGCCAAGAATATAGCCGGACCTACGGAATAACCCGACCCGACTCGCCATTTGGTTCCCCATAATGGTAACCCTTCGACCCGATCCATGACATCTCCAGAATGGAAACCGCAAAAAGCGAGGAAGCGGCTACGGCAAAAGGCGAGGTGCCCTAGCGCCGCCACACCGAAGTCTCACAGTACTCTAAAAGCATCGTGCCAATGGACAAGCACCGACCGATTGCTCGTCGGTCATTGCTTAATGTCGCCGGTTGAAGCATCGCGCTTCGTCACAAACGCCACGTCAGACACCGTGAGATGTATCGCCCAACCATTTCAATTGCATTTAATTCCCGAGACATTAAATGCTAGCAGAGGCGCCAGGGTATCGCTCCGGGCGAAACACCCCGCGATCTCTCGATCTCCGCCTTCGGGCCGGATCAAATTGGGCGGCGGTATGAAAAGCCCACGGTCAGAAGCGACCTCGAGGTGGCGAGAGGGCTTGAATGCTTGACCAAACCCTAGAGCCGTGGGTTTCAATGGCATGAACCACCAAGTGGATCTCAAAGCCCCAAAGAAAGTAAACGAAGCGAGGGCGAGCGCAAGGCTAACCCTCGGTGGGTCACTAGTTGGGTTGGACGACGACCCAATCGCCTTAGCTCGTGTTCGAGACCATACTTCAAACTCTCACGGAGTTTCGAAGGCAAGCGGCCCATTGCGCCCGATTCTGAACGGCTCGGGGTCCGATCTGCATTGAGTAAAGAAAGGTTTTTATGGGTCGCCTTCGGTGGGTCGGACACCCGACGCAGGGATCGTCCGCTCGGAGATTGCTTGATCTCCGTGGCCCACTCGGATAACCCGCTTGCGGCTCCACGAGCACGGTGTTCGACCGACGATGGCAAACACGCGTCTGCTCACCCTCCAGTCCCACACCGCGAGCAGGCGTACCGCGGGGACCGACAATGCCTCTCCTCCCGCAGATAGCCTCGCCTGACAAGGACTCGGGATGGATGCCCCTCGTCTAGCTCCGGCGTTAAACCAGCCTGACTAACTCGTCTAGCTATGACGTAAAACTAGCCTCGCTAACTCGTCTAGCTACGACGTAAAACTAGCTTCACTAACTCGTCCAGCTATGACGTAAAACGAGCACTCGGGAACCAGAACCTCTCGCGAAGGCATCTGGACCTCCCTGCCGACCACGGCCGCGTCCAGCTATGACGTAAAATGAGCACTCGGGAACTAGAACCTCTCGCAAAGGCATCTGGATCTCCCTGCCGACCACGGCTATGTCCAGCTATGACGTAAAACGAGCACTCGGGAATCAGAACCTCTCGCGAAGGCATCTGGATCTCCCTGCCGACCACGGTCGCGTCCACCTATGACGTAAAACGAGCACTCGGGAACAAGAACCTCTCGCGAAGGCATCTGGACCTCCCTGCCGACCACGGCCGCGTCCAGCTATGACGTAAAACGAGCATTCAAAAACCGAAACCCTGCGCAAGGCGACCAAGCATCCACGCCGACCGGCATGGTGTCGAACCAAAGCCCTCCGACCAAGTCGGTCGGACTCGTTTAGACTCGGATAACCCCCCGACCAGCTCTCCGACCCACTCTGGGCTACACCATCGGTGCGCCACAAGACACCCGGCTGGAACCACGGACCAACTGCTGGTCGGACTGCCTCCCAAGGCGCTGTTCAATCCACTTGGAGGCTCAGGGTCGACCAAGTCCACTCACTTCGCTCAGTCGGATTCTTTGCCGACCGATCTAAACCCCCGACCAGCTCTCCGAGCCGCTCGGGCTCGGGGCTACATTCCATCGGAGGCTTGCCAAGCACCCAGCTAAAACCGACCGACTGTAGCCGCCCGAGAAGACCCATTGCTCATATTATCTGTGCCTATGTTGAGGAGACCATGACAGAGAAAACGAAGGGTCCATCCAGAATGCCTGCTTCAGATCTACCCGGGGCTCTTGACGAATACTCATACCAGGGTACCCTACAAAGAAAGTATACATCTATTTCAAGATCAGATCTCTCTCAAGTGATCCGGGTTCGGAGTCTTGGATCGACAAAGTGATACTGAGCGCCAAGAAGGTATCACAAGTCTTCGCCCCCACGAATAGGATTATCCTTGAACATTGGATGTAATGTCAAATGGGCGTCTTGGGCAGCGCTCGATCGAAGGCCTCCTCCGCCATAAAGGGTCCCGCCGACATTCTCGACCGACCTCGGGTCGAGCGCCCCCCGCCGGCCCCGACCTAGACCCAGGTCCGACGCCACCGCAGGCTCCGACTCCGACCAGGGCCCGCGCCAGGCGCCCCTACAGGGTCCGCCCTAGACCCGGGTCCGACGCCACCGCAAGCTCCGACCTGGGTCTTGACCGGGGCCCCAACGAGCTCTAGCTCCGCAACCTCCGCCACGTCGACGGTCTACACCGAGCTACCATCCCGTCTCACGGACACGACAGCCATGTTGGGCGGATGGCTCCTTCCCAAAGCGACCAAAGGGCGGCCACAACCAAAGCACCCGCCCCTCAAGCCGTCAACATCCGACAGCACAAAGGGCAGTGCAAGACCTTCCCTAACAGAGCGCCGTCGTTCAGACTACTAACCCAAAGATGGGATGAACAGAAACCGTCAATCATCAAGACCAAGACCGAGAAGCCCGCATAGCGTATCCCTACCACTTTTTCAAAATCCCGTGTAACCTGCCCCCTCTGCCTATATAAAGGGAGGTAGGGCCCTCAGGGAAGGGCGACCCACGCACATACGCATACACGTTCACTCGTTTTCTCACTTAACACACACTGAGCCTTCCGACCCGGCTCAACATTCAACTTAGACAAGCTCTCCTGACCTCCTCTTTTCGGACGAACGCTAAGGGCTTGTCCTTAGCCTCCGCTTGTAACCTCTGGTAACCTTCGGCACCCAGAGTAATACAAACCGCCACCATTTAATCGGAAGTAGGACGTTCACCAACCAAGATACATCCGGGACTTCCTTAGTCTAACCATTCGAGAAGAGGGGACGCGCGAACCCCTAAACTTACAAATTTACTTGCCGGTTATACGAAACACCGACAACATGTCACATTCTCAAAAATACGTTCCATATCTCGTTAGGGCATCCGCAATGGTGACTAGCAGCTATCTATAAGAAGTCCATATCAGCATCATTCCTATATGGCAAGCAATTAAATGAAGAGAGAGAGCGCTGCTATTTATAGACCTGTAGATTGTCTATTAATTAAATGAAGAAAGAGAGAGAGCACTCTATTAATTAAAAATAGCTATAGACATCTATATAGATTCACCATTGCAAGGGTTTACTATAGCATGGTATATAGATGACATGGATCTTACTATAGAGAGCAATTATCTTTAACCATTGCGGACGCCCTTAAGTCAATATTACTTTAATAATCCAAAATCATGACAAATCTATGTGGCAGGACTAAGCACACTACATACGGTCTAATTAACCCATGTTGGCAAATAATTAATGTCCAATTATTAATCCACAACCTAGGGTGACAACGATTCATGGCCTACAATTATTCAACAAGGTGGCATACAGCAACTAAGCATTTAACTAATCCCAGAATTTATTCAAAACCAGTTCTATTAAATTAGCATGCAATAATTTGAATCAAAATAATTTGCTACCGTAGGTTCAACAAGATCAAAGCATAACTTGCCTGACCCTTGCAATTTTATTATTCTTTACTCTTTATCTTCGACCCTTGATCCTTGATCTTCAATCTCCGCTTGCTTGATCCTCAGCTCTTTCGAGCGACTTCCGGCAACGCGTCTAACGATAAACAAACACAAATACAACAAAACTCAAAAGGCATCAAGTAAACTCCAAATTAAGAATGAATAGCATTGGGCACAACGGCTTAGATGAAATTAGGAACTTGAACGGATTAGGTCGATGATTAGACAAAAGAGAACGGCTTTTGGAAAATACACCGAAAAGAAAGATTAATAACTGGGAAAGAAGGAATAATATTCTGAAGAATATTTCTTCCGAAGTTATTATCTTGATTGGATAGCCAATGTCATATGGACTCTCGATCTATAGACCGGGTCCACGAAGTTACGTTAGTCCGCCATGAACTAAGCAGATGCTCGAGGTTGACTTTCGTTGATCGAACGACACAATCAACTAAAAGGAAGATAGACTGATAGACTAGGTCTGGCACAAGAATATGACATATGGCTAATGGTCTATCGACCAAGACCATGAATGAATTCTAGGTTAATGGCGGATTAGATTTTCAAGGATAAGATAAGGACGGATGGGATCGACATCCACTACGGTTCGATCCGGAGGTTAGTCTTACATCGGGGACAGGACTCGACGACGACGAGGCGGTTATGACAGGAATACAAGGCTGAACTCAACGTGATGGGTTAGATCACAATAAGGCGATAGAAAAGGTAAGGACATCACATTAGGGCTTCACTTGCATGCACCCATGCGATGACAGCGATACGATGAGAGCAAAGCGTTAACGGTGGAGCATTAACGGCGGAACGTTAACGGTGGAACGTTAATGGTGGAACGTTAACGGCGGAACGTTAACGATGGAACGTTAACGATGAATATGAAGCGTTAACAGAACACTTATGATATTACAAGGTGGCGACCATCGGTACGTTGGTAGGGCAGCGAGGTCATGACATGACTCATGTTTGATTTACGATCTGTGGGGTACACATGTCGTGACGCAACGACAAATTGGACCAAAGGTTAAGTTCGGGTTTGAGCGAAACGATTCAAGGATGGATACACTTGGCAAAGGGTAGGATGGTAGGGTTAGCTCTGCGATTAGAGGTTACCAAGGATGGCGAACCGAAACGCGCACCGATACTAAGGACTAGGCCAAAAGACGATGGGTAGATTCTAGAACATAGCTTTGACGGCAACCGGGGATCAAATGAACTTCACCGATGGGCAAAACAGGGGACATTGATCTACTGGATACAATGACATGGCCACGACAAACCAAAATGGTTGGCGGCACAAGACGACGCGCGACGGTGGCAAAAAGGCGACGGGTAACGAATATTACAATTTTCGGAGGATGGAACAGCAAAGGGGAAGTGAGCACCACGTAGAATGCGGCGACACAAACTCAACGGTATAACCGGATTTGGCGGCAACCCAATGGACAGATCACAAACTGCTAACGAACCGCTGCCGGAGCCAATAGATCAAACGGTCATAACTATTAAAATAATAGATGAAACCTAACCAAATTTTACAGAGATCTATCTGGGAATATTTGGCACAATGACGTGAACGGATCTGAGTTTTACCTTTTGGATCGTGGGAACGACGAGGAAGTTTTAATTTATCCGCAACGATCGATCGGAGAAAAGAATTTTATGCGCAAAATCACAAGGTCAAAACCATGGATTAGGGTGAGCACCATGTAGGGCACATCACCAGGAGTCTACACAAAAAATTTCACGACCAAACTCGCAAAAACGAGGGAGAACAGCCTCCAGCAAAATTTGATCTTTGGGCGGCCGTAACTTTTGATCACATGAACCAAATTGCACGAAGTTTGAAAGGGAGACAGAGGGTACCATCGAGCCCACCGTGACGCAGGTGGATCTCCAAAAATCGCGACGAACCGACAAGGAACGCGACGCCAAAACAGGCCGACGTTCGGCGGTGTCTCGGAGGATAAGGGATGGATTTCTAGGGTTTGGTGAGGTCCATGGGGTGGCATATGTGTGGGATAGGCCATGGGAGGTCTGCACAAGGTTGGAGTGGCGGTTAGGTCAAGAAAAACCGGATTTGGAGTAAAAACGGATCAAATCGGCATTTATACGAGCAGTTGGCGGACAATGCATAGTAATTGGGTGACGTGGCTCATTCTGGTGCGTCGGATCGGAATCGGAGGGCTGTGGTGGCTCAGCGACGTGGCCGAATGAGGAGGCGACACGTGGCAGCGCGAGAAGGAGACACGTGGAAGAACAGAACGCCGACACGTGACCATTTTCCGAATTAAATTAGTTCTAGAAATTCATTTAATTCAAGAAAAATAGAAACATTATCAGGAAAATTCCAGAAAAATTTTAGAAAATATTTCATGACATTTTTAACTCTAATAAAATATTTTCAACAAAACTTTATATAAATTTTTCCAAATTTTTAATTAATTCCATAAAGGACTTAATTCAAATTAATTCATTTGAGGCAATAAAAATAGCAGAAAAATTCTAGAAAATATTTTGGGATATTTTGGAACTCAAATAAAATGTTTTCAGAAGAACTTTATTTTCTCTTTTGAAATATTTAATTACTTTAAGTAAAAGGCTTAGTTTAAATTAATTAGAATAATTCCAAATAAATTCCAACAACTCTAAAACAAAATACAAAAAAATCCTAGAAGCACAAGGAACCCAAATAAAACTGAATTTCTTTTAATTGAAGTTTATATTAGTCAAATTAAATTGTTTTGACTTTAGAAAATTCCAGTTTAAGCTTTATTCAAGCGAGAAAAACAGCGGGGACTTTTAAGAAGCTAATCTTCACAAAAGATTTTTGAAAACCCAAATTTTTGGATGTTACACGTCACGTGCAAAAAACGTGCAGCCGTCTCGTGTGAGCGCAAGCGTGACTTGAAGCCGCATCAGTTGAGTGGCGAGGGAGAGCGTTACTATTGCACCATACAGGGCTTGCTTCCGAGAGGAGAGGACAAATTACTTGAGCCGCACCAACCAAGAGAGCAAAGCGGGCGACGCGGCTGCATGTGGAGCGAGCGCATCAGTCAAAAATGACATGGATACTGTACCTGCACTAGAACTCTACGGGATATAATATATGAAGTATACTTTGATTGTTATGCAAAATCGTAAAATAATATTTATTTAGGAACCGATGGAGTATAATGTATAAATAATGTATGTGCATCCTCTGCTACTGTTCAACACATGCATTAAGAAGGTATGGCTTCGTGGACCGTTCAGCAGGGAATCGACGCTTGAGATCAAAGTAAGAGAAAAATGGAAGGCTTTAAAACTTGTCACGACAAGGAGAGATCATCTCGCCGTTGTCGATTTCTAACCGAGTTCGAAAATTCCTCTCTCCCTCGGTATCCATTTCCGTAAAAAATCGGTAGAAACTAGATAAAATTTAAAGTCAAATTTTTTGAACTCAACGGTTAAGTAGCGGCCGAAATAAATAAAAAACCGGCCCGTTTTATCGATTTTCCATCTATGTTTACTAATTTTCGATCAGTTTACATCGATAATTGGGGAAAAATTCATGGAAAATTATAATAAATTACAGAAAATGCTGGATATTCGGGTAAAAGTAATATGAGAACTCAAAACAATGACCTTTTATACTAAAACTCTGTTTTGTGATGACATGATAAAAGATTGGAGTATGTATAGGATAATCAAGGATATTCGATAAATAATTAGCACTACTAGGAAAACAAACTGTCATTAAAGGCTTCACGATTAATAGTACTAACGACCATATATAATTTTTTAACAACAGGATAGACAACGACTACTTTTCTAGTATTAATAACCACTTTTTGATCACTGCTCTACTTGATATTGTTGAGTATTAATAATCACTTTATAGTATTAATAACAACCGATTCTTTCATCACACCTAGTACCACATTTATATTAAAAAAATAGCCCAGCTATTTTATCCCTGTTTATTTCTTAGAAACAAAGACATAATTCTAATTCCATAAAAACATCCTAGATCAATACCATGAACCAAAAATTAGATTATTGGATCTACATGTACAACTAAAATGTATACATATTCATATACATGAAATTTTTTTCTTTTTCTCCTTTGTATTATCTATATTCGTAATTGTTCAAAAATGTCTCCTAAATTTGTTTTTTTTTAAATTCATGATAGATGTCAAAAAGCTATTAATACTAATTTTAAGGAAATTTTGGATAAATTTTTCTAAATTTTTAAATTTGAATTTGAATTTGAATTAGACCGATTTACTGACCGGTTCCAAATCTCGATTCGTCGATTTTTCAAACCCCGGATGGTATCCATCTAAATAAACTATGCTTTGCTTCGTTTTTTATAACAAGGGATGATACACACATATAACTCCTATACGCACACTCTACACACTCCACCCGTGACACTCTTTTTTTATAACTGACCCCTTTGTCATGGGTGTGTCATAGAACACATTATACCTCTATTAATCCTGGCAAAGTTCCTGCCTCCGGAGCGCTTTGAGCCGAGCGCGGCTTGGCTCAAAAAAAAATTAGCGTTTAGGTCCTTCCAAAAAATCGTAATTACGTATAGGTCTTTTTTATGTTTTTTTACGAATAGATCCTTCTGGTTCAAAAAAATTATAATCTTTCGTAAAAGGACCCTAAATAGATAAAAAAAACGTAGTGACGTTCAGATCATTCCGGCTATTTTTTGTGAAAAGGATCTTTCGATTTACTGCAATCGCAAATGCGCTTGTGTCCTTTCAACCATTTCTCGCATTTCCTCCACGATTTAAAAAAACGATGGAAAAAATGAAATTGTTTCCGTGAAAAAAAAACAGCGCACGGCCGGCTGGCTCGGCTCGTTTTTTCCTTTTCACGTGTAGGTCCCTCAAAAATACATAATTATGTGTAGGTCCTTCCGTGAGTTTTTACAAAGAGAACCTTTTGGCTCGGAAAAACGTGAATCTTTCATGAAGGGACCCTAGATAAATACCAAAAAAATGTAGTAGCGTTTGGATCATTCCGGCTATTTTCTACGAAAAGGATCTTTCGAGTTAAGCGGAAAAAAAAAATTACTAAGCGTTTGTATTCTTTCAACTGCTTTTGCTCGCTTTAACCCTTGATGACTCGTTTTTTTAAAAAAAACACCGAGGTTGGATGGGATAAAAAAAAATTGTTTTTTGGATGGATGGGATGAGTCGGTTTTTGTTTGGTTGGATGGATGAGGATGGATGAGATGAATGAGTTTTTGTTTGGTTGGATAGATAGTGACGTGGCACTTTGTAAAAACTATCCCAGTTTAATCTAAAGTAGAGGCTAAAATCTCATGAAGCGCGGTTGGTGTTTTAACCATTGAAAGTACTTACATATGTACGTAATTTTCATGCGAGACGTAAGCCTAGAGGGAAAGTGAGTCACCAGCATCTAACCCAGAGTTCAAATGCTGGTGGGCAGCTTGCTCACAGCGAAGTCGCCAAGCGAGCGACGTTCGGTCCTCATGCGTTGCTTCATTTTGGTCTTCTGGATATCATCTATCTAATCGTGAGACTATACAAGACGACTAACTAATACTATGCTAGCTACATTGCTATTGATAAAGTTGCGTGAGGTGGGGTCGTACAGTCCATGGAAAGGGGTAGAGGGAAATGATCCCAATTTGTGTCCTGATCCCTGAACATAAGGATCACGTGCCCATGATCCTTGTGTCCTCCGTAGAAAGCCCATATCGTTGAAAGGTCCGAGGGCTCACGTTGCTTTTGGACTGCCGAAAGGAATTAGGAATCCAATCGCAAATAGGGCTGAGAAAAAAAAAAGCTCGGTAGTACGGCTGTTGGCTCGGTGCAAAATTATTCGAATTACAATTGTTCATTGGTTAAATATTAAATTAAGTTAATTTTGAATGAATTAGATTTTACTCTGGCTCAGCTCAGCTCGTTGGCTCGATTCTAAAAATACTTTCAAATTATAAATAAAATGATATTGAATCAAACTGTATCAATTAAAAAAAAGCTTAAAAAATAAACTCCCGTGAGTGGTGGTGTGACGTGTGAGCCACGAGGCCGCCATCACAGTGGCTTCTTCTCCCGCAGACGTCTGCTAGATGGACACAAATATCTCCTCCACATCAAGAAACCGTCGCTCCTGTCCTCCTCTCCTCTCGGACCAGGGATCAACGCGGTTTCCTGGTGCTAGTAGGTGAGCTCACTTCATCGTCTCCTGCTGAGTTTGACTTCTGGGTATGGCAAGCGCCGGATGATCCTAATCTTTTCTTTAGGCAAGCAAGGCGATTAGCTTGTTGGACATTGATGGTACTTTTCTCTTGCGGTTGCAGGTGAGCTACACCCGCCATTCCGTCCTGTTGAGCATTTCGTCGAATAGTTGGTAGGCGGTCGCCAGAGCAAGAGCGATATTTTTTGGGGGTAGGACAAGAGGAATCGATGGACAAAGTGGGTTTCTTGGTTCTCGAGGCCAGCCATTTCGTTGATTTCCTGCCCTCGAGAATTCCATCACTCAATTGCTTCTACTTGTTGTATTAGAAATCAAAAAACCAAATGAATCCTCCTGGTTTCTGAATGCGAGCTCTGCCCCTCGATTCCTTCTATTGAGGAGGACAACAGGTCGTCGAGATTCGAGAACGTAATATTCCTGTTAGCTTCTAGAGGTCAAGAAGCCACTTGTGCTTTCTTGGTTCATGAAGATGGGCTCTGCTCAGCTTGCTGCCCTACTTCTCGGTGTTTGTATTTTTGCCAGTGGAACCGTGGGAGATAGCCAGAATGGCACCAGTGACCTCTCAAGACCGACTGAGGTGCGCATTGGTGCGTTGTTGACGTTTGATTCGGTTATCGGGAGGGCAGTGAAGCCTGCTATCGAGCTTGCTGTTGCAGATGTTAATGCTGATCCAAGCATACTCTCTGGGACAAAATTGAGTGTTCTTATGCAGGACACTAATTGCAGTGGCTTTGTTGGAACCATAGAAGGTTCGAGCTTAGTTCTTTTGCGTCAATTTTGCTTTTACAAAAATTGCCTTGACTCCATATCTGTAAATTAAAGTTGAGTATCACAGAATGATATTCAAGTTCTTTTTTGGCTCTCATTAGTAACTAAGACATGAGATAACAAGCAGTGCATATTATTAGGAATGGTTTAGCCTTGAGCATTTGTATTGGGATTAGCAGTTTGCCATTTTAATCTACATGCCAAGAAAGCAACATTTCCTAAATTGAACATCATTCCCCTATAATTGATTGTCTAAACTGAGAACCACAAGAGAAAGCCCAAATTTGTATTGTCTTTGCACTTTGACTCTGTTTTGTAGCTCGTTCTTCTTAACTTGTCAGTAATCAAGCAACAGTTAGCTGTTAGCTCCAATGCCATAATCTAATTCAGGTACAGCTGAAATTTGGCTTAGAAAGTTCCAAAGCCATGAGAAGGTATTTCCACTTACATGATATCATGGACAGCTGGCAAGTTTAAGTCCTACTGAATATTTTTTCTTGTGCAAAGCATACACAGAAAGTCGATGTTGCCTGTCTTTTTTATATATAATCTTCTAGAGAATCACATTACCTCACTTTGTTTATCCTTACTAAATTTAAGTGATCATAAGATATATTTATTCCTCATTGAAAGCTTTGAAGAGTTTGACAACAATGTTTCCTGTGCAGCATTTCAGCTTCTGGCTAAGGATGTTATCGCCATATTAGGTCCACAATCATCGGCCATTGCTCATGTCATTTCTCATGCTGTTAATGAACTCCATGTCCCACTTATCTCCTTTGCAGCTTCCGATCCTACCCTTTCTTCCCTTGAATACCCTTACTTTGTGAGGGCTACACTAAGTGATTACTTTCAAATGTGTGCTGTAGCTAGCATTACCAGTCAGTATCAATGGAGAGAAGTCATTGCCATCTATGTTGATGATGACTATGGTCGAGGTGGCATCACAGCATTAGGTGACGCCCTTGCAAAAAGGAAGTCCAAGATAGCCTACAAAGCAAAGTTGCCACCTGGTGCTGGAAGGACTACTATCCAGAATATCTTGATGCAGGTGAATGAAATGGAGTCTTGTGTCTATGTTGTCCATGTAAACCCTGACACCGGTATCACTGTTTTCTCCGCTGCAAAATCGTTGGGGATGATGAGTAGTGGCTATGTATGGATAGCAACAGACTGGCTTTCTGCTGTGATGGATTCAGCTGAGCATGTTAATCCTGATGCGATTGAACTTACTCAGGGGGTTATTATGCTTCGGCCACATGTTGCTGTCTCCAACATTCAGCATTCGTTGCTGTCCAAATGGAACAATCTGACCAGGAAAGGAAGCCATTCAAGCTTGAGTTCTTACACTATGCATGCTTATGACTCTGTATGGTTAGTTGCCCATGCTGTTGAGCAATTCCTGAGTGAAGGGAATGCCGTATATTTTTCTGCAGATCCAAATTTGCAAGTTACAAAAGGAAGTAACCTTCAGTTAGGTTCTCTCAGAATTTTCAACAATGGAGATAAATTACTGGATAAAATGTTGCGTGCAAATTTCACAGGGGTTTCTGGCCAAGTACAATTTACTTTGGACCGGAATTTGATCCACCCAGCTTATGATATTTTGAATATCTGTGGTACAGGTTTCAGAACCATTGGTTATTGGTCAAACTTTTCTGGTCTCTCAGTTGTTGCTCCAGAAAACGTGCATTCAGCACCACTGGACTCTTCAACCAACAATATACAGCTCCATGGTGTTATCTGGCCTGGTCAGACTGCTGAGAAACCTCGTGGTTGGGTGTTCCCATATCATGGGAAGCCTCTGAGGATTGGAGTACCTCTCCGTACGAGCTACAAAGAGTTTGTGATGCAAGACAATGGACCTGATGGAGTAAATGGGTTTTCAGTTGATGTTTTCAAAGCTGCGATAAGCTTGTTGCCTTACCCCGTTACATGCAATTTTGTTTTATTTGGAGATGGTTTGAAAAATCCCAGCTACAGTGACCTTGTTCAGAGGGTTTCTGAAAATGTGAGTAACATCCCCATACTATTGAATTCTAAAAAGTTATCACAGGTTAGTGTCTTGAACATCTTAGTTATACTGGATTTTATTAATCCTTTATTTTTTTTGTACTGCTCAGTACTTTGACGCTGCAATAGGGGACATTGCTATTGTGACGAGTAGAACAAAACTTGTTGATTTTACCCAGCCATATACAGAATCAGGTCTCATTATTGTAGCTCCAGCAAGGGAGATTGAATCAAATGCTTGGGCTTTTCTTAAACCATTCACCTTCCAAATGTGGTGTGTTCTAGGTGTTCTCTTTCTCTTTGTGGGTGCTGTTGTTTGGATACTTGAACACCGCACTAATACTGAGTTCCGTGGACCCCCAAGGCAACAAATTATGACAGTATGCTGGTTAGTATCCGTATTGCATGTATTTTATTTCTCTTCTTCAAAATTTAAAAGTTATTGTTTTTAATTTAATTCTATGGAGTTTTTGCGCCTTTTCAGGTTTAGTTTTTCTACCATGTTTTTTGCACACAGTAAGTGTTGACATGAAACTAGTCAAAATATTGAAGGATTTCCTAGTTCACTCTCATATCCTCCTTTCTCGTTGCTTTACACAGGAGAGAACACAGTTAGCGCACTTGGTAGATTTGTGCTGCTTTTCTGGCTCTTTGTTGTGCTCATTATTAACTCAAGCTACACGGCGAGCTTGACATCACTTCTCACGGTTCAGGAGCTGACATCAGGGATACAAGGCCTCGATAGCTTGATCTCGAGTTCAAGTGCAATTGGCTATCAAGTTGGATCTTTTGCCAGAAACTATCTTGTGGAGGAGCTAAATATCGCGGAGTCCCGTTTGGTGCCACTAAACAGCCCATCAGATTATGCAAGAGCACTAGAGCTAGGGTCAGGAAATGGTGGCGTTGCTGCAATAATCGATGAGCTACCATACGTTGAGATCTTCTTGTCAAAATACTGCAAATTCAAGACGGTTGGTCAGGTTTTCACAAAAAGCGGATGGGGATTTGTAAGTTACTTGATTATAATCACATAACTCGTGGTTTTTCTTTCCAGAATATCTAAGGTTGTGCTATATTCTTCTGCAGGCCTTTCCAAGAGATTCCCCTCTCGCTGAGGATTTGTCAACAGCAATTCTTACACTATCAGAGAATGGAAAGCTTCAAAGGATCCACGATGAATGGTTAACTGGGACAGAATGCAGTGCAGATGATAATGGAGTTGGCTCGAACCCCTTAAGCCTGTCAAGCTTCTGGGGCCTCTTCCTCATCTGTGGTCTTGCATGTGTTCTTGCTCTCTTTATTTTCTTCTCTCGAATATTTTGTCAGTACAGCAGATACAATAACCAGATTGAACTTGAACCAAAGATTGTAAATCGACCAGCGAGGTTAACTACCATCAAATCATTAATCGCTTTTGTTGATAGGAGGGAGGAGGAGGTGAAGAATGTTCTCAAGAAAAAGCCTAATGGCTCTCAGCAGCCAAGAATTGGTAGTACAGAAGAGCAACCTACACTACCACTCTGACATCTTCGTTGCTACATGAGTAACGTAGTCAGCAGAATGCTCAATCCTGCAGTAGGAAGTGGCAGTTTTCAGAAGCCCAGTTGGTGATGTCGTGGTTACCTTGTGTGCCATTTGTTCTGACTGCGAAGACCTGGCAGCGGCGGAAGCAGCTTCGGAGTATTTTCTCTGAACATCAGAGCAATTTTTTTACGTTGTCCAACAACAATTCTGAATCTCCTTAAACAATTTCTGGGAGAAGTAGCACTCAGTTGCGGCTACATCTTCTGTCAAGTTGCCCTTTTTGGTTTCGAAGTAACCTCTGTCAAGTTCTTGTAGCTACAACCTGAAGCATCTTCCTAATAAGTAAAGTTAGAATCTTTGTTTGGTGTAGCTTGTGTCTAGTACTCTAGTTGTGCATTTCGTTTCACTATTGCACTGTGCTGAAGAAGCAACATATCAATCTTTCACCCGGCTATACAAGCAAATCCATTTCAGCACACTCACATTCACAGCATATCTAGTACTCTTTTTTAATTGATATTCTCCTCTCTAATTACAGCATCCAAGTAGAAAGTTTTCTCCTCGATGTACTTCTTGAACGGAGATCACCTGCAGTCTTGTGGGCGCTGCAACTTAAGCAGTTCCTGCGAGATCACCCAATTCAAAATCGATGGTTCCGATTGCGGAAAAAATTGGACAGTTTTTACTGTGAAGAATACTTTTTATTACACTGTAGTAACACTGTTTATCAATTTTTTTAGGCCGCACGCTCGATCTGACAGTCCAGAGCTACGTCCCCAAAGCCACTGCACCAGAGCCCTATCCGTACTTCTTAGAGAAATGAACCTAGCCTTCTTTGTCTTCTTCCCTAAAAAAGGCAGTTCTACATCTAGACTCTCCATGTAACTGAGAAATTGAACTGGCCTTAACTTTGATGAAGATTAGCAGGTATTATGAACACATATTCCAGCATTTTTTTAGTTCGCCTGACGGCCCCAATTAACTTTTGGTTGCCAAGATATCGAAATCCCCAAACCCCATTCTGCTCCTAACAACAACTTATAATTCTAGTAAAATTAGTTCCGTCTCTCAATCCTTTGCTCTTTCAGAAAAGGAGTCGGCACCAAACCTTTGATTGATGGCTTGGAGTGCATGCGCTTCATGGAAAGGTAGATGGTTCTAAACAAGTTTGATGTTTATCAAATCCCAACAAGTTTTGTCGCCAACTTAGGTTAGGTTCCAACGTGCTTAGACTCGAGATTAAAATGTACGCTACAAGCCGAATTTGGAGTATAACATACGGGAGAGATAAACGAAAGAAAAAGGAGAGAAATGAATTGATAAGTCAGATGATTACCTTCGCAACTACTACTTACAAGTGTTGGGAACTGCTTGGAGTTTTCCGTTTAAAACAGGGAAAAATTGCAATCAAATATTCTTGTCAATGTGAAAAGTTTCAAAATTCTGAAAAAAATCATGGATGTACATCTCAACTTTTCTACATATAAAATTTCATGATCAAATTCATTTACACTAGCAGTTACAAAAAAGACAAATTTAGCATAAACAGTGATTTTTTACTGTTCATCACTATTCATTTTGCTGTTTGTTTTTTGTAGCTGCTAGTATAGGATGAATTTGATCATGAAATTTTATATATAATTGAGATGCATCCATGTAAAACTTTTTAGTTCCAATCACGGATATGTTGCCTAAAAACAGTGCATAGTCTAGAACGATTTATTTGCGTAAGTCCAATCAAATCAGGCATAAAATTTCCTTCAGTAAATAAAGAAAATCTGCACTATTGTACTCAAATATTCTCGGTTTAACTATTATCCTGCCTAGTCGCGAAATTAGAAAACTAATGGGGTGCACATCTCACACGTGTGACTCTATGGTTTTATACAATTATTTTATAGAATCCTAAATCCAACACATATGTTCAAATTTTGGTAAAAATATAATACAAATTGTTCTAAGATCTTACATATCTCAAACCAAAATCAACTCACTCTACAACTTTAACCTACTGAAAAGATAATCTGCTGACATTTTTCAATCTTTTAACAGTGTCCATGTATACCGGGCACCTCTAGATCCGCCCATGTCCATGCCTGCTTGTTTGGCATCAGCAAAAGTACACCTGGAAGTTCGTTACTACTACACGCCATGCAGGCCACCCACCAGTATATGGTCTAGTCTAGACGGTACTAACAGATCAATGATGGAGTGTTAAAGATGATCCAATAAATCTTTAATTATCTTGTCGAGGTGCGCAAGACACAGGTCCACCTCAAATTAATTAACAGGAGACAACTAAGTGGACAGATTAATACGAGCGGCCGACCTTGTGAGAGTGGCGCGATCGGACACGAGCTCAGCTAGCTTTTCTCAGCTTTGCTCCAAGTGTGGCCCATGGCGAGCAATAGGTGCCCAACTTGCGCAAGCAAACTGTTGTAGTGGGCTAGTGGCTATCCTATCCCTAATCACGAACTACTGGCTAGCTAGTGCAGTAGTGCTCATGTTGTATCTTGTTGGCTTGTTGCTGATGTGGTGCATAATGATGTGACTGATGGGAATAATCAGAACTATGGAGCAATTGGAATAGTATATATGAATTATCTAATTTCGGTTCAAACTTGGTTTAAACTCGACATCCAAAAATATTCAAACATTTTCGCACACGTAAAGGTTTGAAATTCTTTGGATGTTTGAGTATAACTAGTTGAAATAAGTTTGAACTAAATTTACCTTATGTATATGTACGTGTGTCTATATGTGTGTATATATATATATGTATGTATATATTTATATGCATATATATGTATATGTATATATGTATGTATATATATAGTCAACATATTTAGTGAAAACTCATGAAACCTACGTGTGCAAGTTTTCAAAAATTCTCAAAAAATTACCATACGTAAGAGAAATGAGCTTCTACAATCCTGCAAAATTTGAAAATCAAACTCAATCGTATTTGAAATATATGAAAAAGACAAACAGCGAAATGAATAGTATTAAATAGTGAAAATGGCTATTTAAGCTGAATTTGTTTTTTTCATATATTTCAAATGTGATAGAGTTTGGTTTTCAAATTTTGCAAGATTGTAGAAGCCCACCTCCCCTATATATGGTAGTTTTTTGAGAATTTTTGAAAACTTGTACACGTAGGTTTCATAGAGATGTCACGGTAAGAGACGATAAGGGTGATTTTACTAGATATGTTGCCATATATGTGTGTGTAATAGAGGTGGGAGTACGTACTCCCAGGAGTATAAAACCATTTTCTTATATAAGAAGCCTTTTCCATACTATCGGGAGTACATACTCCCACCTTCAATATACCACTTAAATGAAAGTATTATACTTTTTATCATTTTCGATATACTCAATAATAATTCTAAGATACTCCAATGTGACATGGTTGAAAAAAATCATGAGCCTATATTTTTTGCTATATACACTTTTACATATATGAAAAAATATATAAACAAATTATGCTATAAAGGGTGGACTTTGTGAAATTTTTGTGGAACTCACTTTGAAGTATCTTATAATCAATGTTAGAGTATACTCAAAAGGATAAAGAGGTATAATAATATCATTTAAGCGGTATATTGAAGATGAGTACGTATCTAGGAGTATAGAACCATTTTCTCTTATATATATATATATATATATATATATATGCACGACTGCACACAGCCTCATATGTACACAGTGCATACCAACTAAAAAGTCGTGAAAAATTACGAAAAAATTATAGATGTACTTCATAGATTATGTACCTAAATATGAAGTTTCAAAATCAAATTCATTATATATCAAGAGTTACAAAAAAGAGAAAATTTTGACAAGTTTTAAGAATTTCTTCTTTTTTGTAACTCTTGATATATATAATGAATTTGAATATATATATATACACACACAGTGGCACTATTATACTCCTGAGCGTAGAATATCTATTCTGCGCTCGGACTAGAGAAGCGCATACAAACAACACTGAGTTAATATATTGCAAATAACCCTAGTAAATACAACCCGGTGGTAAATCACGAAAAACTTTACTACAGAACAACTGATGAATTTTCTAGCGACGTGCATACAAATTACACCATACTGATTGAATCCAATTTAGTAATAATCGTGGTCCCCCGTATGAGCCGCAGCCCTTACTACTTAAAAGGATGCTTGACTCTACAGACTCGGTACACCTAAGAAAACTCGCGCACACATGTTCAGATACAAACCGACTCTTGTGGAGTTCGGCCAAAACATTAGATAATGCACAGGCCCGTATACTATCAGGACTACTAACTAACGGGGATAAGATTCGGTTTTGTTGAGAGCCTCTACAAAACCGGCTGGTTTTCTTGAGCTCCTTCCAAAAACCAATTCAGCACTTTTCTTTTCCAGTCCACCAACGCATCCAGATCTGTCGTAATCAGGCTCCAGAACTTCTTCCTTCCTTTTCCTTCTTTCTTTTATGTACAAAGCTTCTGGTCTTCTCTTTGATCTTCCGTGCACAGTATTCATGCATATGCATCTATATCGCTTCCTCGTGATCCTTGATGTCCCTCTAGGCTTCCCTCTCCTCCCACTAATTTTAGACACCTTAAAATCATGTAATGTACCTTCATTAGGTAAAACAATTGTTTTATCAAAACAATACGCATTCAATAAGGGTGTGTTTGGTTGTCTGTATGGTGTCTGAATCGTATGAGTGGATGCAACTGTATCTTGTTAGGCACATGTTTGGTTTCTGTTCGTCCAGACCAGATGGATGCAATTGCACTCACTCATACAGGATGGAGGAAACATAGAAATTAAGATTCTCTCCAATGCAAGCCTGTGAGACGCATAAACAAGCAACCAAACAATTCAACTTACATCAACTTATACAGGCCAAGATTAGCATGGAATGGCTCATATGAGACAGACTAGCAGGGTGGTGCAGGCAACCAAACACGCCCTAACGGTTTCACCTTATCAAGCTAGGTGCCGCATTGCTGTGTGTGTAATGGTATGGATGTCCCCATCACCAGGTCTGTCACTAAAGAAAGCATCAAATAAGAGTTTGTGTAGTCACATAGAGAAGACAAAAAAGAAAGAAAGAATGAAATGTAGATGATTCAAGTAAAAATGGTGGGTTCATCAACTGGCTACATTCGTCAAGCATCTGTCATGCACAAAAAAGATGCATCTGATTATGCATGCTTCGCCAGCGCCCACCAGTTCGCCAGCACTATTCTTCTTCACTGTCTCCGCCGCGTTGCAATGGATTTCAAATAAATATTGTAACTTTCAGACTAGCGAAGTTCTGCACAACAAAATGCATTTGAGAATGAGAATAATTTAATGAAAAAGAATTGTTACCATTACAATACCTAGTAATCTTTTACACACGGTCAATCCATGTGGCATATATATCAACATTTCATTAAAGGTAAATCAAAAACATCTGGTCTAACTTGTATTAGGAGATGTAGCATACCTTCGAAAGTAACCCAATAATCCACCGTAAATAATTTCATCTTGCTGGCTTCAACGGAATTCCTACAAGAAAGAACTTGAAAAAGGATTAGAACCCTTAGGAGGTAAAAATTAAAACAGTGGAAGATATAAAAAAGAATCATAAATAGCAAGAATTATAAGATTCAGCCAGAATTTTAGGGGTAACAATTAAAATAAGTAAATAAGAGAAATATCAATAAGTTTATTTGTGTAGGGGAGGTGGTATTATACAACACTATAAAATTTGAAGACCAAAATCAATATCAGCTAAAATATATGAAAAAGACTTTCATTGTTTAGTGTTTTGTTAATTTCATATCTTTCAAATGCGATTGAGTTTAGTCATCAAATTTTGCAGGGTTGTAGAAGGTCACCTCCCCTACATATGATAATTTTTTAGATTTTTTGAAAACTTGTATATATAATTTTCATAGATTTTACACAAATTTTAGAAGGTCACTATAATGATTTTTTGCTTGTATACAAATTTTCATAGATTTTAACATAATGGAATACAAATATAGACAGAATAATAAGAAAAAAATTAACAAAGAAAAGATAGTATATCATATTGTTTGAAACTTTGTCATTTTCATATATTTCAAATGCAATTGAGTTTGGTCTTCAAATTTTATAGGGTTGTAGAATCTCCTCCCTTATGTGTAGTAATTTTTTTAGAATTTTTCATAGTAAAATATTATTTTTCTTGATAATAAAAGACAGTATATCGTGTTGTTTAGCACATTATTAATTTCATATCTTTCAAATATAATTGAGTTTGGTCCTAAAATTTTCAAGTTGTATAAGCTCACCTCCCCTACGTGTGGTAATTTTTTGAGAATTTTTCAAATATTTTACTTAGTTTTGACAAATAGAACAAAATTCTTATTCATGAAAACCATATGTACGGGTTTTCAAAAATTCTAAAAAAATTACAATGCATAGGGGAGGTGATATTATACAACCTTGTAAAATTTGAAGACCAAAATCAATATCAGCTGAAAGATATGAAAAAGACAAATTCGGTTGATTAGTGATTTTGCACTATTTAGTGCTTTGTTAATTTCATATCTTTTGAATGCGATTGAGTTTAGTTTTCAAATTTTACAGGTTGTAGAAGCTCACCTTCTCTATATATGGTAATATTTTGAGATTTTTTTAAACTTGTACTTATAATTTTTTAGATTTTATACTATAAATCTGCTTTATATAGTATATAGTAACACATTGAGTAATAGGCGGTAAAATATTGTTTTCTTGACAATAAAAGACAGTATATCCTACTGTTTGGCACTTTGTCATTTTTATATCTTTCAAATACTATTGAGTTTGGTCCTTAAATTTTACAGCGTTGTAGAAACTCACCTCCCCTACGTGTGGTATTTTTTGAGAATTTTTCATTGTAAAATGTTTTTTCTTGATAGTAAAAGATAGCATATCTTGTTGTTTAGCATTTTGTCAATTTCAAATATTTCAAATGTGATTGAGTTTGGTTTTAAAATTTTACAGAGTTGAAGAATCTCACCTCCCCTACGCAGGTAATTGTTTGAGAATTTTTCAAATATTTTACTATAAATCTAATAAAGAGAACTAAATTTTTATTCATGAAAAGCATATGTATGATTTTTCAAAAATTCTCAAAAAAATTACCATACATAGGGGAGGTGAGATGCTACAACCTTGTAAAATTTGAAGACCACAATCAATATCAGCTAAAAGATATAAAAAGATAAATGTGGTGACTAGTGATTTTTCACTGTTTAGTGCTTTGTCAATTTCATATCTTTCAAATATGGTTGAGTTTGGTTTTCAAATTTTGCAGAGTTGTAAAAGCTCACCTCCCCTACATATGATAAGTTTTTGAGATTTTTTGAAAACTTGTACATATGATTTTCATAGATTTTACACTATAAGACTATTTTATACATTATATAGTAACACATTGAGTAATAGGCAGTAAAATATTATTTTTTTGACAGTAAAAGACATTATATCTTATTGTTTGATACTTTAACATTTTCATATCTTTCAAATGCTACTGAGTTTAGTCTTCAAATTTTTCAGCATTGTAGAAGCTCATCTCCCCTATGTGTGGTAATTTTTAGAGAATTTTTTACAGTAAAATGTTATTTTCTTGATAGCAAAAGACAACATATCTTGTTGTTTAGTACTTTGTCAATTTTATATCTTTTAAATACGATTGAGTTTGATCTTAAAATTTTACAAGATTGTATAATCTCACTTGCCCTGTGTATGGTAATTTTTGAGAATTTTTCAAATATTTTACTACAAGTCCAACAAAGAGAACTAAATTCTCATTCATGAAAATCATATGTATGGATTTTCAGAAATTCTCAAAAAATTATCATACATAGAGGAGGTAAGATGCTACAACCCTATAAAACTAGAAGACTAAAATCATTCTCTTTTGAAAGTTATGGGCAAATAAAAAAAGATTCTTCTACAATAAGAAGTAGTATTTATTAGTCATTTATTGTTTGTTGCATGGAGACGTTACTGATTGGCTTACATGAATGGTTTGAATGTGTTTATATCTTAGTTTTGCATGACGTCGAGTTACAACCGGGTTACGACCAGCGAAGGGTTTCATAGCTCACGCGTAGAATAGGTAGCGTTACGCGCTGACACATAATAACGCCACCGTGTTTGATGGAGGATGACCGGATGAGTAAGTGCAGGTAGTTTCTACGAACCAAACAACTACACGTAGTGGGGCACCCCACGCGGTTTTAGACACACCTTGTGGAAGCAAAGCTCTTGTTGTGGTGCTAAACATGATGGAATATCACGTAATGCTTGTGTTGTTTTTCTTGTAGAAGATAGGATACATGATGAGATGATGTGAGAGCAAACAAACCATTGATTGGAGCAATCTATATATTTGTGGTCTTGATGGATGTATGATTAGTTTTTGATGCAATGGTCTGGACATAAGTAGTGATGTGCTTCAAGGGAAGGCAAAGGAGAAAAGTATCCTTCTGTGTTTGTGGTTTGGGATTCCACTTGTGTGTACTTTTGTTATACTCTTTCGGTAGTGGTAGGGCTGTCAAGGAAGTTAATTAAGTATTTTCTCAAAAGGGGGAGATGCCATCCAAGGTTGTAAGTTTTCTGCCGGTTAGTTTACTTAGTTTACTCCAAAAGGTGAAAATATTAAAATTAAAAGGTTAGTATATAATTATATATTTATACGTAACCATGCTGCTCTGGAAAGGGACTAAGAAAAGGGCGTCAATAAAATGTGTTTTTCTTTTCCTTAAAAATGTGGGGATTTTTTTTAACCATTTCCAATATGTATGTAGTAATTACTTTTTTTCAGTGATTTCAAGGGAAGGTAACAAATATGAGCTCTGAACGTTTTTCATCCATAAACAAAAGTCTTAGGGGCTATTTGGGGGCTTTAAGTCAGTTTCAGCTTCAAAAAACTAGCAAGCCTTCCAAATAGTTTAGCTTTTACGTGGCTTCTGGTATAAGTTAGAAGCCATATATAACTAGTAAAAGCCAAAAACTAAAAACTGGATTAAACTTAATTACTTTTCTAGCTTATTGTTGAGGGTAATTAGCTATTTGTCAAACGATATCTTATAAAAAATTACAGCCGCTTTTCTACTCGGAAAGCCAAAAAATAGCTTCTCAGAAAAGCTACGGCTCCCAAACAGCCCCTTATTCAATTAGGGATCCAAATTTGGCTACGCATGCATCTAATATATTGTAGTGCCCCTTGATCAGTAATATCCCCTCCATGCAGCCTATAGAGACCAGTTGTCTCCGTAGGTAAATATAAAATGAGACCCCAATACTTGTCTGCAGTCTTCAATATTTTTGGATATCTGGAGGTTGAAACATCAATTACAGACTACTCTGCACATAAACCAAATTCTACAAAGATGTATAACTCGATTCATACAAGCAAGAGAATTTTAAGGCATGCAACAAACAGATTTCTACGGGTCAAGATGTTAGGTATGGATCTTCCGAATTGATTGAATCGTTTTAATTGCACCTGTCCTAGAATTGTTTGATCCTTTCTAGTTTACCTTATCACGGAGAGCAGAACTGCTAAACCAAGGGCATCAATGCTTGTTCTTGTTAGTATTTGTTATCTGCTGGGACGAGAATTCAAGATGAAATCCTTTGCCTAGTCTCGATCAAAGATCTCATTCCTTGTGATTGGTTGATATGATCGTTCCACCTAAAGTGTTAACAGAATTCATGTAATCATCATTCATAAATACCGGTCGTCAAGGTTAGTACTTTGTCCAGTTAATTAAACAAGATCAACCTGGAATTATTTAACTGCCAATTTATGTGGAAAAACAACATAGTGGTCAGAAATTTGATTTCAGAATGGAATAGTTTCGAAAATTAGAGGGGTTTAGCACTCCAGCCTCGTTTGTCCATGTTAAGTCCAACCGGCACAACGCTCCGGATAATGTTAAGATCAAACACCATGATTCCAGTCTTGTATTAAAACGCATGTTGTGCTGGTTATTTACACATTTTTAGTGATATATTTGATCCCACGATCTGATTTGTCCTCTTCTATTTTTTTTTCGAAAAGACAGCAGGAGTTCTGCCATGCATTAAAGAGAGAGAGAAAACAAAGGACAGGGTCTTACACGAGGTCCACCCGACCACGACTAAGCTCAACCGAAAATTACAAAAAAACCGAAATAAAAACAACTATACAACTAGAACCAAGACAGTAGGGAGACTAAACCCGAAACCCTTCTTCTTGTCCTCTTCTATTTTAACAACTGCACTAACCAACTCGTCTAGCTCCCAAAGAAAACAAATAAACACATTAACCATAATTCTAACTCGGTGGCTTGCTTTCGTTTCTGAATTCAGTTCTAGACCGAAAGATCCTCACACCCCTGCGGCTGTGGTCCACAATACGATTTTTTGCCTGTGCCATATACCAATCATGTTGTCTGCAGCTGCAAGCTGCAAGAAGATACCGCTACACTGTCACTGTGTCCGCGAGGTGTACACAGCTCAATCAGTGGTTGGCCTCGCATCTTAATAAGTTCCAAGCTTGTTTATTCGTCGTTAGCGACTAACCACCGGATTAGCACATCGTTAACCCATCTTTTTCTCCACAACAGTGTAGCTGCCTGTACATGTCTGGATAGACAACCGGGTTCACGAGACAGCTAGCTCTTGCCATGATCAGAGAGCTTTTTCAGCTTGCCATGGCACAGCACATGACTGCAACATCTGCAAACGCTAGCAAAGCTGGAAAAAAAAAGGAATCTCTCTCTCTCTCACACACACACACAATCCGTAGCTCAGAGAAGAGCTACTCACTCCAGGGCCGGCCCTGGCGACCGGTGAGATGAATGAGTATTCAGTATTTCAGCAGTAGGCTTATCGAAGCACCGCGTATATATCGATCGTCCCGGTGGGCAGCGTCACTCGCCTCACAGAACTGCTCAGATGATTTGCTCGAGCTAGGAGGACTCTTTAGGCGCTCGTCAGTGTGGTCACGTTTGGTAAAGTTCGGTGTTTTGACGTGTTGTGCTGTAAACCAAAAACAGACGCGTTCTTGCTTTACTCCCTCACACTCACGAAACAATGATGTCCTGAGCCACGTGCAGTCGTATTTTATAAACTGTTTTTTCTTTGTATTTAATAAAAAATATAATTCATTAGATCTTGTAAAATCTATTATAATAAAATTTGTCAGACAAAATTGTTTTTTTAAAGGGCCGTGCCCAACCGAGGAACCGCCACTGATACCTCTCGTATCACGAGAAGAAAAGAGAAACTTAATTTAATGTAGTATATATTGGTTTCTAGATTATAGAAATTAGATCTAATTATTGATTTGTTAAAGATATTCCTGCTACTTCACTATCAGAAGAAATATAAATAAATGCTATCTAATCTAATCCATTTGATCAGAATAAACAAACAACCGCATCAAATTCAGCGTCATGTAAAAGAGTTCGGGGAAAAAAAACGCTAGACATGGTCGACAGGCACTGGACAGATACATGCACGGCGAAAGCGAGAAAGTGCGTCCGACTTCCGAGTTGCTCCAAAGCCGTCGTGTCGACGACGGCCATTCTCGTGCGACGACGGAAGAGTTGCCGAGTCAACAGTCCATCCCGTGCGTTTCGTGCTCGTGCCACTTGCCCACCTACGACGCAACGACGTGATCGCCCACCGTTGCAAGCGGTAACGACGCCCGCCGCGCGCGTCGTTCACATGAAAGGCTGAAGCATTTACATGTTTGTCTTCAGAAAATAAAATGCAGCAGTCACCTGCTACAGATTTAGATCGATCAGATGATCCACAGCTTGTTAGCATCGGAAACCGTGCTTGCGGTACAAGATTCACCTGCTGGCAAGGTTTTATTTTTCTCTGTTCCCTTTTGTCCGGATGCATGCCACAGATGTACGATTCGGTCCTGTGGAGTAAGCTTATTAGCCGACCACTCGGCGTCGGAGCTCAGGTTGCGTCTTAATTGCCTGACGAGTGCTCAGTGCAGATCTGATCACCTAGCTAAACTAAGCACATGGTCGTAATAATAAGAATGATGCATGCAGAGTACGCTGTCCAGAGTCACTGAATATAGGACTACTTAGGATGCAGATAGCCAAACTGACATCTTTAGTTTTTCACCATCAATATGTAAGGGACACATCTTTTTTTTTCTCACATGAAATCCGTGTAACTAGAGTGATTATGAAATACGGTTTGACAATATACATTTTTGTGATTTGTAATAGCTAGTGAATTTACCCGCGCAATCGCACAGCTAAATACTATGATATAATTGTTTTTGTTATAAAACTCTGCTGCCTATAATTGAGATACAATTGTATTTGCTAGACAACTCCAACATACGATCTATAATTTGGCCTAACCAAAATAAGCGGTGGAGACGCTTCTTTTTTTTCTCGATTAATATGATAATTTCTATGGTTTCTTTTCTTTGTGGGATTTTTTTGTCCTGAAAACGAAGGAAGGGCCTTGAATATCACCGTTATTAACAAGGACTCCGCGCTCAATGCCATCGAGTTTACGGCGAGTAACTAAAACTAGTTAAAGATCGATATAGACGTGGGTTCTAACGAAAATGCATGCCGAGAGGGGATATGACTGAGTCGTCAATGAAGAAAACTGCAGCTTAGTTATAGGAATCGAATGAGGCTGGAATGGAGAAAACTCGCACTTCCACGAAGATAACACAGCGACTGATTCCTCGAATTTTGTATGTTTATAGTTACTGTATAAGTGAAAGTTCGAGTGATTTCAAAAACAGTTTCTCCGGTGCTTGGAAGGTGCCCCAGATGCATATATTTCCTTAGAAAAAGGTCAACAGTTGATTTGCAAGAGGTAACTTAGGGAGAGGAATTTTCGTACAATGGGTAATTTAGTACGTAATTGTTCTTTGACTAAAACTCATCTAGATTAGATCTACGGAGAGTTGTCGTGGCAAGTTTTGTTCTACGTCTCATTGAAATTTCGATCTATCTCTATGATAATCATTAAGTCATGGGAGAACTATGTTTCCTATATATTAAATTACTTAGTCTAATATTCGGTTTCTCTGCCCGATTCATGCGGCAATTTTGACCCAATATTCAGTAAGTTACGGGAGAACTATGCAATCCATGTTAAGTTATACTTGGTCCAATAATTAGTTACTTAATCCGATTCATGTTAAATGTCTTGTAGTTTAGTGTGGTTCATGTAAATACAGCTAAAAATTTAGCCCAATCGACGATGCTCATTCATTATCGGTGCAAAAGATCTGATCAAATCCCTATGCTTTTCCCGTCAGTAATCAACTTTCATTGCCGCATGTTTGGAACAACAGGAAGATATAAATTGTGAAAATTGTCTCTCTCTTTCATTTTCTTGGGAATTGTCTTCTCTCTTTCCTATTTAAGTTGGATGTGTCAAATTATTGTCTAGCCTCTTAGGGCAGTCCCAACTAGACCTGTAAATTGGGTCGTGCTGTACCGGTACAGTCCGAGCTCATCGTGCTTCGGGCCGCTTCAGGACGGCCTAGCATGGCACGGACGCATCATCGAGCCCGGTCGGGCTGGCTCGAAATGGTTTTTTCCTAGCCCGGTCTGGCACTAAAGTCCATCGGGCTGTGTCGGCCCAAGCATGGCTCAGGCCTACTCCAGATCGATTGAAGCAGTCGCACTTGCCCCCCTCTCTCTCTGTCCCATCACTATCTGGTCATAAGCTAATTAACCAACTACTTTTAGCCAGTAATTAATCACTATCTAGTGTGGCGCCAGATGTGACCAGTAATTAGTAGCGAGAGTGTGTGATTGGGGATATCCAATTAGTTGGGCCGTGCCGGCCCAAGCACGGCACGATCAATCGGGTCGTGCCGAGTGGCCCACCGTGCTGCGATTTAAGGCCCAGCCTAGCACGTCATTTGGGCCGTGCTGGCCTGGCCCATAATGCTTTGGGCCGTGTCATGCTTTGGACCGTCAATTTCATGCCATGCTCGGGCTAGCCCGTTTGAGCTCGGCCCAATTTACAGGTCTAGTCCCAACCCATGGTTTCCATGAACAGTGTCTAAAGGAGAGAGAATAATAAATCAATGCATAGTTTCTCAACTCATGGTTTTCATGAGCAGTGTCTAAAGGAAAGAGAGAGCAATAAACCAATGCATAGTTTCCCAACTCATGGTTTCCATGAGCAGTGTCTACAGGAAAGAGAGAGCAATAAACCAATGCATGCACCATAAACACACCTTGATCAACGCACAGAAACGTCCAACCCCGATTTTGCTCGTTTCTTGCGTTTTGATACCCGTGCCGACCCAGTTTCTTGCATGAAACACGGTTTCTTTGTTTTTCCTTCTCTCTCTTCCTTAATTACTATGCTACATTAGATTTTTGCTTAGTTGACAGCGTAATTAATTCTATAGACACCAGCTGAGATGGAGGGTTAGGACTACCCTCATCCTACTTTTAAGTTAGTACCTGTTTGACAACTTAAAAAACTTTCTCCAAGTACCTTTGATTATAGACCATCGGATTACAACAGATGGATGGACGTAAGGGTAACTCAAATACAATATGTTGAAAGTTAAAATTTTGAAAGCTTAACTGCATATATGTCAAAAACAACGACTACTTATGACTATAGGGATAACTCAAATACAATATGTGAGTGCATCAGCAACTCTGGACCTGCATATCGTCCATTTCCCCCCTTAAATTCACTATCCAAGCTTCGTGAAATTCCTTCAACTGTTTCTTGCAAAATTTCTACCATCTTTTTTTAACCCTCCACCCAGTCATTCAGACTTGAAAACGGTTGGTGGAAAACTTTTGCACATGCAGCACTGCTCAAAATATAAATACACGCACAGTTACTCCTCGACAGAACTGAAATTTCAAACGATCTCACGCGTGTTTTCAATGCCAGTTTATACTCCATGTAGCACGATGTCCCCCTCGAAGGATCGCTCCTTGATGTACCACCGTGCACGTAAATTGGAGCACTGCTAGAGAGAGACGACCTGACAGTTTTTTTTTAAAAAAAAATATCAGAGCATCGAGTTACAAACACGCACATACACTTCACACATACGTACGATGTACACAACTATGTGAGAGCCCAGATAAAACGGCGTTTGAACCCAAACAGATTGATCGTGCCTCCTCCGCTAAGAGCAAGTATAATAAGGTTACGTAAACGGACTATAAGAGTCGCCACATCAGATTTGAGTTGAGTTAGAGGAGAGAGAAGAGAAGCAGGCTGCAGACTAGTAGCCGGCTGCAGCACGGGCTCCAAGAAGGTTGGTGAGAGAATGAGAGGATGAATGTGGACCAGATATTAATGCTCAGTGTGTATGTATAGCCAACTATTATATAGATAGGCTTAGGCCCGTGCGAGAGGGCGTGCGAGCTGTTCGGTGGAACAGGGCCTCCAAATCCCAGGGGCCCTCTAAATTTTAACGCTGCAGCCCATATAACAATAAAAGGTCCACTTGTGATAATCTAGAGGCTTCGCTTAAAAAAGATGAACAGTCTGATATTGATGCCAATGAATTGTACGTAGAGTTGAAGCTCCTTCAAAATTTCATTCCAAATGAAAAGATGGGGCCTGTGGAAATTCTCAAGTTTCTAAAGCGGCGTGATTCTTTTCCTAATACAAGTATTGCATATAGAGTTTTGTTGACCATTCCAGTGGATTTGTTGCATCGGTGAACGAAGCTTTTCTAAACTGAAGCTATTAAAGTCCTATTTATGCTTCTACAATGACACAACAGAGGCTTCTTGATTTGACCACAATAGCACTTGAGAGTGGATTGTTAGAAAATTGAATATGAGCATATCATTGAAGAATTCATTTCAAGGAACACTAAAAGAATGAAGTTGTTCAAGTAAAATTATGCAACAAGAGTTGAATAGGTATGTTTCTTGATATATTCTATTGGTCTATGATATATTACAACTTTTATATTATTATAGTTCTAATTTTTTAGTAAGAGAGGCCTCATTCTAGAGTTTAGTACAGGCCTTTTATTTTGTCGGCACGGCCCTGGATAGGCTATTAGATTGGCTACAGATGATATGTCAACAATATAAAACCCACGGTTAGCTCTATTATTAATTTTGCCCTAATCAACCACACCAAAGCGCGGCTCTCGTCGAGCTGATAGTAGACATATGACAAACGGTCCGAAATAAATGCAAGGAATTAGCTGACCAATGCAACCAGAGCTCAAACCTCAATGCATATACAGTCCATACGACTAGCCGTGATCCTGCTTGATTTGGAGCTCACTGGCGCGCGCGCCACGATCCGAAGGTCTGTGGTTTTTCTTCGGTCTAAAAGAAAACAACACAAAGCTTAAATAAAGGAGTGATTTTTTAACTAGACTTTTTAAGAGCTACAAGTCTTTATATGACTAAAAGCCAAAAGCTATTCGATAGATGCATTTTTTAGCTTATTGAAGTTAATTTACATCATTGCCACTAAAATTAGAGTATAATTACACATACTTAATATGTTTAAGCTAAAAGATTGACTTTATACTACAAGCTAGACAGCTTAAGCTTAAACTAATGTACCCAACATGTGAAAGAAATTAATAGCAAAAAATCACCGCGTTCTAAACATATATCCATGGCCTGAAAGTCACCTGATACATCTCTTAGAAACCACTTCCAACATGAGTGGGTAAAATCGACCGGTAATAGGGGAGATAATAGCTGCGAATGAGCCCTTCCTGTCACTGACTCACAATACATGCACGCACGAGCATGTATGATCATCACCGTCCAGCAACGAAGTGAGCAAACAGCCCTAGCCGCCGGCGCTCTGGACTCTCCCAACACAAGCAAAGGAAGAAAGCGAGAGGAACACGTAGTCTCTGTCGCAATTTGGAATTGCGACAGAGAGCCTGTCGCAATTTGGAATAGCGATAGGTGTGCAGAACTGTTATTTTCATTTTCGACATATTATTTCTATAATTTTTTATTAAATATATATTATTTTAAACAAAAATTCCAAGATCTCTCCTTTGCAGGAGAGAGAGAGAGAGAGGAGAGGAAGACATGAATAAGCGCGGCTTGCCTAAACGTACGCCGTGTGACCATGAAGTGACGATTTTTCTAGCCACTTTCTCTAATTTTTTTCTAAATCTAGCTCTCTTCCGTGATGAATCGTAAATCTAGCCCCCACCATTGTACTCTGCGCTCCTCACTGTGGGAACCGGCCTGCTGTGCCCCATGAATACAGGAGCTAGCGAGCGTAGGAGCACACGCTGCTACGGCAGCCAGATGCGTGAGGTGGTTTGCCGTGGCTGACAAGCGTGGAAGGCTGCCTCCCGTGGTAAAATAACGTGAGAGCACGAGTGAAAAGACTATTTTTTTTTGAAAGAGCAGCAAGAGAATTGCTGCGAATTTATATTAAGAAGAGTTAGAAAAAACAACTTGTGGGTCCTATTTTTTATGGAAAAAAATCAGACCCGAGAAAAAACCTCACAAACGATTGCCACTAACAATTAGCACGCTAAAGAAATAGCGACTACCACTTACTAGAATAACAAAACAAAAAGACCCACTGATAAAACCAAAAACAATAAACAGAAGATGGCCCACTGAAGGCAGTTGCCGAACACATTTGGCTTATCCTCAAGCTATGATGACGACGCGAAAATACGGTTGAGCACCGCATCCTTGATTGCTGTGGCCACTTGCTGTGGATTTCTGAAGATCCCCTGGAAAATGCGTTGGTTTCTTTCGAGCCAAAGATTCCACCAAAAATAAATGAGAAGGCCATCGAAGTCCCGTCTGCTTGCTTTATCATATTGGGTTCTCATTATCCTCCACCATTTGTATATTGATCCGCTGTGGTCCAGATTCCGACACCGCTCCAAATTCCCCCATCGCAGAAGAAGACTCCATACCTGCCTAGCGAAAAAACAGTCTTTGCAGAGATGAGTTGGTGTTTCCGGCGCCGCGTTGCAAAGACTGCAGATGGCATTACATGGCCATCCCTTCTTGAGCATGTTATCTGCTGTTAAGATCTTATTGTGAATCAATGTCCATGCAAAGAATCGACATTTAGGTTCAGTCTTTGCTTTCCATATTGGGCAAAGCTTCATCTTACTGTAAACATTCTGGAATTGCGCCAGGTATGCACTCTTGGTTGTGTATTGTCCATCAGTTGTCCAACGCCAGGTTATTTGATCTTCCCTCCTTTCATCTCTATTGATTCGTCGTATTGCCTCAAAAAGTGCTGCAAACTCCCTGATTTCTTGTTCTGAGTTCACTGGAGTACAAAAACGAATCCAGTAATTGTTTTCCAGGGCTTGGTGGACAGAGACGTTCTTTCTTCTCGCCATCTGGAAGAGGCTCGGCGCAATGTGACTTGGTGCTTTCCCATTTATCCAACTTGATCTCCAGAAGTCCGCAAGTTTACCGTTTCCAATCGTGACAACCGTTGAAGCATTGAAAAGAGCAAGATCTGTTTTGTCGCATGGCAGATCCAAGCCCGTCCAGGCCCTCTCGTTGTTTTTCCATCTAAACCATAGCCAACGAAGTCTAAGCGCTCTTGCGAAGCGTTCCAGGTCTTTGATACCAAGTCCCCCTTTGCTTTTAGGGAGGCAGGTGACCTTCCACTTAATTAGGCAGTGTCCACCACTACAATTTGCCGAGTCTTTTCCTCTCCAGAGAAAGCCACGTCTAAGCTTATCAATGCATCGAATTAGCCACTTTTGTGCTGGGAATACCGTCATGTGGTATATTAGTTGAGATGTTAACACTGACTTAACAAGGGTCTCTCTTCCAGCTGTCGATAGGAGTTTCCCTTTCCAACCGACTAGCCTGCTGCTTATTTTATCAATCAATGGTTGAATTTCGATCCTTCTCAACTGTCTAAAGTGTAATGGTAGGCCGAGGTACTTTCCAGGGAAGGATGATAGTTTCCCGGGAAAGACATTCAACAATTCTAGTAGTAGGTCATCTTGGCATTTGATCGGATAGATTTCGGTTTTAGTGATGTTGATCTTTAGTCCTGAGCACCTTCCAAAAATATCCAGGATTCGACTAAGGGCTATGAGCTCTTCTCTATCTGCATTTAAAAATATTCCGGCGTCATCTGCATAGAGTGAACATCTCAGTTTAGCGATTATGGAAGCACTGGGTTTGAAGATCCCGCAATACTCAGCTAATTGCGAAGCAACTTTTGGAGGGTCAATTGCCAATATGAAGAGGAGGGGAGATAAAGGGTCGCCCTGTCGAACCCCTCGCGCATGTCTTATTGAGGCCGTCGGTTGGCCATTGATCAAGATCTGTGACAATGATGTCCGAAGAATTGCAGCTACCCATTCTCGCCAGCTTCGACCAAAACCTAAAGCTCGAAGTACCTCAAGAAGGTAGGTCCAGTTTAGCGAATCGAAAGCTTTTGAAATGTCCAGTTTGATGAATAATGGCGGCGTTTTGTCGAAGTGTAGTTGGCGGATTACTCTTTGGACATATAAGAAGTTATCATGAATGCATCTCTTCTTTATGAAAGCGTTCTGTGAGACAGATACTAGTTCATCTAGCTTCGGCGCAAGCCGGTTTGCCATGATTTTGGTGATGATTTTCATGAAGCTATTTATAAGGCTAATTGGCCTGAAGCATTCTAATCTATCCGCATTTTCGATTTTAGGGAGCAGGATTTAGGAAAAGAGCTAGATTTAGGAAAAATAATACAAAAGACTGGCGATAGCGGGTCAACCACCACCTCCGGACCTCTCCTCCTACAGTCCTACTCACCCGCACCCTCCGATCGTTACTAACCACCTCTCTGCACGACATCCTCCGCGACACGTCCTCCTCGCACACGCACGCACGCACGCTGGTACTGTATGTTAGTGGTACTAGTAAACAACACCGACCCCATTACTGCTTCATCTCCATCGCACCTCGCGCCAGTTACCCACCGGTGCAGTGCAGGGTTCGCCAAGAAATCTCGGCGCGCGAGCGAGCCAGCCATCGAAGCATGCCACCTATGGCGCCTCGGCTATAAGGAGGAGGTGGACGGCAAAAGCGTCGCGCGGCCAAGAACCTTTTTATAGGGCGGCCTTCCTTTGTTTAGCCTCCTCCGCCGGCTCTTCTAATACGCGCGGTGGTCGTAGAGGAGTCCAATCGGTTCATTCCTCCTCCTCCTCCTCCTCCTCCTCCTCCTCCCTCACCTCGCGCCGAAGGCCTTGGTGTGCATGGGCGCCGGACGAGCCGGGAGGTCCGCCGCGCCGCCATGACGACGACAACCGTGAACGCGACCACGGCGGCGGCGGCGCAACTCTGCGCCGCGCGGGGGCGGCCGCCGGCGCAGGCCGGCCGTGCTGCGGCTCGACCTCCGCTGGGCGCGCCTGCTCCGCGTGGCCGTCGTCAGCAGGGTCGTGCGCCTCGTGTGGGACCAGCTGCTCGCGTGCTCCACCTGCGGCGGCGGGGGATGTGGCGGCGGGAGGTATCGCCGGCTCGGGCCGCCGCACGGCGGGGCCGTACTGACCCCGGTCGCGAGGGACGACGACGGCGAAGCGGCCGCCGCGGACGCCCCCGAGGCGGCTGATGTCGAGGACGTGGTCAGCCTCAAGGTCAGCATGCTCGGGGATTGCCGGATAGGCAAGACCAGCTTCATGGTAACTTCTTGCTGCTCTTTTTCTTCTTCTTGTATTCCTTTCCATGTCTACTTCATCTGGATAAGCTCCGTACCCTCCCTCTACGCGTCTTGTTCTTGCTGTTGTCGACTTGCTTGTATAATACTGATTGGTTTGGTCATGGTTATGTTTGGTGCCCATGCTTTTCTTATTAAAGCTTCATTTGTCAAATCAAGAATGAAACCATTAAAATCTTTTTGCTAGTACAACCTACAAAGGCATTTCATTCCTCTTGACTGTTCAATTCCTCAAGCCCCATGCTATTTTGACGAAGAAACCACCAAAGTGTGAAACTAGAGTCAGCAATCAAATGCATCGTCATTGTAAATTTGAGGAATTCAAGACTCAGAACAGTCTGTCCATTCAGTTAATTTCATGATTTTTACCTGGTTGCGGTCATTGATCTGCAGGTGAAGTATGTCGGAAATGGGGAGGAGCAGAACGGCTTGCAGATGACGGGCCTGAACCTGATGGACAAGACGTTGGCAGTTCGGGGCGCTAGGATTGCCTTCAGCATCTGGGATGTGGCAGGTAATCCAGGCAACATCAAAGCAGCAAAGATTTTTCCCCTGTTTGGTTAGGTCCAAATGCCAAATTTCCAACCATTCTTGTTGCGTTTTTCTTGCGGAATGGTTGCAGGAGACAGCCAGTTCCTCGATCACGTCCCGATCGCGTGCAAGGACGCCGTGGCGATCTTGTACATGTTCGATCTCACGAGCCGGTGCACGCTTAATAAGTTAGTCTGCAGATCAGTTTTACCACATTATGGATTCAGAGCAAATTCTAAGTATATTGAAATCTTCATTACTCGGTCCTTACCGCTGGTTTTTCGTTTTATTACTGCAGTATTATAGAATGGTACGAGAGGGCAAGGAGATGGAATAAGGTTGGTGCATTGCTGTTTTGCTTTGGTTTCCTGTGGATTTTTCCTGCATGTTGTCTGTAATGTTATGGCTGAATCATACCAGCTGTGCATATGGAAAAAATTGTTACGAGTGTCTGCAAGCAGTAACTAGCAGATGGGTTCCCACATGTTTCAGGGCATGCCCGCAGATCGCTGTTCGTAACAATTTAGTGACACTGAGATTTGTTCATATGCTTTTATCGGAGCTCCAGCTGAATAGTGAATAGTGTTCATGGTTATTCGTATTGTAGCTGAACAGTCTTCTTTCCCTTCTGACAGACGGCAATTCCAATCCTAATTGGAACGAAGTTTGATGACTTCGCTCAGCTTCCTCTTGAGATGCAATGGACCATTGTTAATGAGGTACATTTTACAATAGGTTTTCTTGCAATCAAAACATTGTTCGCTTGTCTTCTTTGTTTCTTGGATATGGGGCCTTCCTCATCTCCAATGTAGTTAGCATAGAAAGATGAGACCTCGCCTTGGTTGTGACGACTGGAGTTGGGTTGCACAAGCGTGTTTCATCTAAAACAGCGCAAATTAACCAGTGCTTCTAATTTTAATCTTGGACGTTTCTTTTAATGGTCACCAATTGCCACTGATAGATAATCTGAAAGATTCAAAAGTTAAGCATAACCTTTCATCAGAAAACTACTCATTCTTGAGTCATGTTAGGTGAAAGATTTTGAGCTTGTTTCCATTTTTATAAATACAAGGTTTCTTTTCTGACCTCAAAGGCCATCCACTGTCTGGCGTGCTAGTGGTTTTGTATATGTTGCCTACATTCGGTGCTTTGTTGCATCGCTAATTTGATCAAAACTTCTGTAATCTCTTTTGTTCTCACCCGCCCTTAATGCATTTGGCAGAACTCCTGCCTTCTCCTTCAAAAAAATAAATACAAGGTTTTTAGTTTGATTAGAGCCACATGAACCCCGTGGATCTGGTACTCGTGTAGTCGTGTCACAGCGACAATAGAGTCCAAATCAAGACCTGAATCGACTACAGGGGACTATTTAAGACTGTGCTAATCAGAGAGTACCATATATGAATGCCTATTATTGCACATTGAAGCCAGTGGACCTTGGTTGATCAGAGAAATTGTGAAGTAGGCCAAACAGAAGACTGTCTTCAAGAGATGAAGGTTCGTCAAGAACAGCAAACGGGAGGAGTGGAACGATAGTAAAGTTGAAGAAGGTCCCATTTTCATTTCTTGTCCACTTGCTATAGGTCCAAATTATGCCAATCTTTCTCCTCGTGGGCCTCCAGGCTATAGAATGTAGATTGATGGTCACTCCTCACTCGACATGCTAAAGGATGGAATGTAGATTGTGTCTATTCAAGAAAAGAAGTTTCATGGATATACCTATGCTAATAAGAGCCACGTGCTAAAATTTAGCTGCGTTTCTTTCAGTAACACTGAAATTACTAGTTACTCAAAAAGTTCAGAGGTTTGTTTCAACTAGTGTATTTACCCACACAACTGCGCAATTAGATATTGTGATACAAGTGTCATTACTATCAACTCTATTTTCTATAATTGAAATACAAATGTATTTGTTATATAATTCTAATATCTATATATGATTAATCTATACTATTATAATGTGGCCCCACCAAAATAAGTGTGGGAATCCTTCTCTTATCCTTTCGATTAATGTGATAATTTTTAGTTTTTTATGATTATTTTGGGATTTTCTTGCTCTTAAAACGAAGAAATGCCTTGAATATCACATGTTATTTTATTTATATAGGTACTCCCACACAACGAAAAATCAGACTTTCAGATCCTTTCGCATTTATACCCGAGCCCTTGCACATTTGTACCTACTGTAGAAATACCGTTGAATTGAGATTTTGGTTGACTCTTAAGTTGTAATATGTCTTTTTTTTCCTTTTTGCTGATGGATGGTTCAGGCCAGGGCATACGCAAGAGCGATGAAGGCGACCCTCTTCTTCTCGAGCGCGACGCACAACATCAACGTGAACAAGATCTTCAAGTTCATCACGGCGAAGCTCTTCAACCTGCCGTGGACGGTGGAGAGGAACCTGACCATCGGCGAGCCCATCATAGACTTCTAATCAACTAGACACACACGAGCCTTTCTTCTTCGAAATCTAATTCTCTTGTTTCTGCTTCCTTTGTACTAACCCTCTTAAGTTGGTCTCTGAGCGATGTGGCCACGCGAGCCATGACTCCATGAGTGAGCGAGCACGTCCTCTTGCAGCATTGCAAGTTGTGTGTATAGGTGAAAGTGTTCAGCTCCTGTGCATCCCTTCTCTTTGTGCAACGGCAAAAGAGGAATCCGCGAGAGATGCATGTGGCTCTCGTCTGTCAACATCTTTCAGTGTCTCAGTGTATAGGGATTAATCCATGTAATATATGCTCCCCTGTTTCAACAACGCACTTTTCATCGTAGCATTAAAATGACTTACATGGGCTCCATGATCGATGTAAGCATGATTGCAAAAGGCAATCATGGTGTTTTTCTGGCTGGCGCAGAATGTTGATGGATGCAATCAGAGTGGACGGGGATGGATATCGTTCATCTTATATTTTATTCTATTTTTTTTTCTAGGAATCAGAGTTAAACACGAATAATGCTGGACACGAATATGAATGTGGATTTGTTTCGGTCACGAATACAAAGCTAATAATGTCAAACCGAATGCGGATAATCTCGGTCACGGATATTTAGTTAGATATCGCACAAAAACATAACTCATATGTGTCGCACGTAAAAGAATCAATCAACAGCACTACATGTCTAAAATGCAACTCATTAGGAGTTCAACAGCAAATTTGACTGCAATAATTAAATTCAAAAGTACTGTTTAAAAGTTCCTTATGTTCAAACGTATTTGCCTAAATTGTTTGGAATTATTCCAAGTTCATTTGCTATTTTCTTGGCTTCTTTAGATTTGCTGTATTTTCTAAAAATTAAAAACTAATTTTAATATTAGAAAAAGCCTGGTGGACCGGCTTTTCTCTTTGGCCAATTATGGGGAAGTGATGGTAGTCATGTACGCCGATATCCGGATACCGAAATAAGTTTACCGATACTATTCTATTATAATTCCGGACTACTCCGAATCTGGTTCGTGTAATAGTGTTCCATCACACCTGTTTGTATGTAAACTGGTGCTCGTTCCATCACAAGCTATTTGCTGGCCTTCATTTGCATACCAAATTTTTTATTCTTTTTTATTAGAAGGAAAAGAAAGATTTTAGGTAACACGGATTGCTGTACTCCCCGCACATCTGGGCCGTGGGATGCAGATCAGACGGTCCAGTTCCAGCCCAAGTGTCGAGTAGAGAGGCGGAGCAGTTTGATAGGCCGGCCGCGAGGCACATACTGTTCGGGCTTCACACGGCCCACCAAGCGACAGGCAGTCTCGCAACACGAAAACCCTAACTCCCCAAGCGCGCCCCCATAAAAGTCCCTCCCCGCCGCCATTTCTCGACCAGACAGGGAGATCGACGAAACCCTAGGCCCCCGCCCGCCAACATGGTACGGTCCCTCCCCACAGCTCGGAGGTCTCGAATGTTTGGTCGCCCTCGTGCCGATCCGTGCTTGTTTTTACCTGCTTTTCTTGATTTGCTTGTGTGTTTTCTATAGTGACTCAGTCGTAGTTGTGAGATTTCGAGTTGGATGAGTGGTTGCTGCTGATGCGGTTGGGGTTGGGCGGTTTCACGTTTCGAAGGCGATGATAGTGTTTGGTACTCGAGACCTGTTCGTATTATTTTTTTTTTTTGGTTGGACGAGTAGATAGGTCTTTGTCCAGTTTCAGATATGATCCGTGCTTGGAGGTGTTTGTATTAGTAAATATGTCCCGAGTTGTAGATCTGCAAACTATTATACGATGAGGACCTGTAGTGTATTAGCCTTCTATTTGTGTTGCTTTAGATTCCCACTACTATACTCTGTGGTAGATTTACACTAGATATTTAGATGCGAACTTCACAATTATGATTTGCTATGGTCGCGGGTTGAGATGGAGTGAGCAGCTTGTTCTCTTCAAAACAAATATTGTTTGTGATAAAGTGGAGCCTGTAGGTTTTATTCATACATTTTTTAAGGTAGAACATTGTGTCTTGTGCATTCCGAGTTTTCATCTTTTAGTTGCAGCTGGCTCGTGTTGCATGATATTTCCGAAGCCTGTGGTTGACCGCATTGTTTATTCACTATTCAGTCTAGTATATTTTTCCCAAAAAAAATATAGTAGGCTAGTACATTTGTCATCTGAACTAAGTTGGCCATGTTATAAGCAAAGTAGTTAGATATGTGGAGTTTATAGAGTACCTTCTGATGTAATTATCAGAGTGGAAACTAGTGAGCGACTAGTTAATTTGTACTGATGCCAGATCCTTTGTATGCATGTTTTGCTTTCAGCAGATAACCATGTATTATTAATTCTTTTCTTCATTTTCCCACGAATGACATGTGGGGAATCTTGCTCTTAATGAGTCGTCGATATCATTTTGTTATGTTAAACTTGAAGTTCTTGTTTGATTTTGAATTATGGGGGTCCTATGATGGCATGGAATCTTTGAGACCTGATTGTTCTTGTGATGACAAACATGAGCATATTTGCTGAGGGCCCAATTGAATTTTGAACCTAAGGTTTTTGGAGTATTTTTGGAGGTTCTTTTAAACTTGTTTCTAGAGCAGTCTAGTCTCTTTTTTTGGGGCTTTTTGACATTTGTCATCAGAACCCTTTTTTTAACTTGAGTGTTGTATTTGTTGCAAATGCTATATAGGTGAACGTTCCGAAGACCAAGAAGACCTACTGCAAGAACAAAGAGTGCAGGAAGCACACTCTTCACAAGGTCACTCAGTACAAGAAGGGTAAAGATAGCCTGTCTGCCCAGGGGAAGCGCCGTTATGACCGGAAGCAGTCAGGTTATGGTGGTCAGACCAAGCCCGTTTTCCACAAGAAGGTATTAAAACATACTTTATGTGTAATTTCCTTATTGATTTATCAATGCAACACAGTTGATGTGTGATTGGCTAAATGATCTGTCAATGCAACATAGTTGATTTTGATTGTCTGATTGGTCTATCAACGCAGCATAGTTGATATGTGATTCTCTGATTGGTCTATAAATTCAGTGCTATTTACTTTGTATGTAAGTATAATTGTGTGCGATGATAAAGACAATTGTGTAATGCTACTACTTGTGATATTCTGCTGCTATGCATTTTCTTATCATGTCAATTGGTTGCAATTTTCAGGCAAAAACCACCAAGAAGATTGTACTGAAGCTGCAGTGCCAAAGCTGCAAGCACTACTCCCAGCACGCAATCAAGGTATTGTTTTTATTCTCTTGAGCTGAATGTGTTATTGAGTTAAGCATGCTTTTCTTTTTGTGTGTTGGTTGCTCAGTGCTCGCTCTTTTTAATTCATCTGTGCAGAGGTGCAAGCATTTTGAGATTGGTGGAGACAAGAAGGGCAAGGGAACATCACTTTTCTAAAGCTTGTCACCTATCTGGATGCTGAAGTTGTGGGGTCTACAGGGCTTAAAACTTGTCTTTCAATTCTACGCTCTTAGGAGTTTAATTAAAGCAGGCCTTATCATGTATTCGAATTCCAATGTCTGATTACTCAGAGGAAGGGTCGACTTTTGGCTAATGAAGTTTTGTAGCGTGAATCCTCTTTGAATCTATATACGATGCATGTTTGATTTCAGTCTTTGTTGTTGATCTTATGCCCAGTGCCTCTTAGGGTCTGTTTGGCAGGGATTTAGTTTCTCCAGATTTTAGCTTCACCAGATTCATGAAGCTGGAGCTGTGAGTACATTAAGAGTGTTTAGATGGATCATCTTGTTTATATTTTAGACTAAAAATATAAATTTAATTCACTTTATTTTAGTCTATAAGTTTCAGATGAAGTTGGAATCTGAAGCTCTACCAAACAGGCTCTTATTAGTGATTATTTCCACTACTTGATTATTGCGTTTGAGCTTTGGTCAGAGGATGACTTTGTGCAAGTTCTGTAGCATTCGTACAATGCAACTGCTATAGGATTGATGTTGAAAAAACTGCTGTGGCATCGGCGACTTTTGATTGTTTTTTGAGCATTGCTTCGATGCTTTTCTACTCAATACAAGCTGTATAAATCTTAAAGCAAACGAAAGGATAAGTAATTATCATTTACCTTTCGTTTATACTTTAATATTTATGCAACTGTTAAAAAAAAGCATAGAAGCATTTCTCATGTTTTTTAGCAAATACAAGCTAACTTTATCTCTGCTGAAAGACCCCTCTGGTTGGTATCCGTGGCCTTTGAAGTCCTAGAAAGCTGTTTTAGAAACATGCACGTATTCTGGGTTTGTACCGATGTTCTAGCTGTTTTAGATACATGCATGTATTGCATCTGGGTTTGTACCGAGGTTGGTTAACTGGCTCTGTTAAAATAGTAGCTTGTGAGTTGCAGGTGGCCAGGTGGGTTTTAGGAGGTAATTTTGATACAAACTGTTTCACCTTTTCAGAACGAAAGTAGTCTTGTAAATTTGAATACAGAAAGTTACCAAATCTTACCGCAACGCAGCTTAGCCTTAGGACAAGCAAAAGCGCCATCAAACGAGTAGTAGCTCAGTGAAGGACTGATGCCATTGTGGGTATATGCTGCCTCCAAATACTAGTATTCCCAGCAAAGCCTGCCCAAGCCGGGGACCGAGCAGGAGCAGAAACCCCAAAGAACATGGCAACAAGGGTCAAGGGCAGAGATCTCGGCGAGCAAATTGCTAGTTTTCTTGCTAGTGCGCTACGCTCCAATGTTGCATCCACCGCAGAGATCTCGGCGAGAAAATTGCACGGCGCCACTATGGCCGTGCGGTGTATCCATCACTAGCAAGAAAACAAGCTGGGTGACCACTGACCAGAGCAAGCACGCAGTGCACGGCTGCTGCTCTTCGATCGCCCTGCGAAGCATGACAAATCAAAACGGCAGTAGCCACCCCCCGATGCATTCTGAACCAGGCGTTTTGTTTCGGACCACGAGAATTGCAAGCAACCGTACAAGGGTCAAGCGAAAATCTGGCAGCTTTATTTAGATGGATCCACCTCTCTACATTATCATCATGGCCTTGGTCACAGTAGAAGAAATGAGGAATTCAGAAACATTGGCAGCTAAAGCTAGAAGAAAGAAAACGAAAAAACAAGCGATCTAATATATATATATATATAGATATATTACAAGGGGTCCTTAGATATGCTCATAGCATGTTTTGTTCCAGCGCCGAGTCGACTTTGCGGTGAAATGGTGTCATTTCCACGTTGAGGCCGTCACTGCTTTGCCTGAAATACGAGCGATCGATTTTGTTAAGTCTCAGTGGTGAATTGGTTTCCTTCCTGAGTCTCAAGTCTTTTGGGGTAGAAGAAACTTGTGAGATTACCTGCGAGTAGATGAAAGTTCCGAGAATGGCGATGGCTGCGCCGAGGGCGTTGATGGGCCGGACAGGCGTGTGGAAGATTATGATGGAGGAGACAATGACGGAGATCCTCTTCATGGTGTTGCCGATGCTGAACGTCAGCGGCGAGATCTCGTCCAACGACATGTAGGACACTTGGTTGTACAAGTGGTAGAACACACTTTGCGCCGCCACCCACCTACAACCACAGAGAAATTCTTAGCGACATGAATGAGGAAATGCTAATGATGCAACCATTCTTTTGTAGATCCTTTTGACAGATAAATAGTAGAAGTTAAAGTGATTCCATGAAGCTTGTGACATTGCTGAAGTATGGGTGCTGCATGCTACTCTCTTAAAACCTACATTAAGCACTTGGAATTGCCAATTAATACCAAAAAGACTCGACTGACACGATGGTTTGCGATAGTGAAATGCTTAGTACAAGACTACGAGGAGCATGCATGTGAGCTCACCAGACGAAGTTTGGACCGATCTCGGCTACTGCTTTCTGCCAGCCTGCAGCCCACACCTTGGGTCCCTCCATGGCGACGGCGAAAGGGAGGAGGATCACCAGGGAGAGCATCGAGAGGCAGGCGTAGTAGTTCATCCCGCTGACCGACTTGCCCTTCATCCCCTTCTTCGAGAATATGTTCCGGAAGACGAATGCGAGGTTTGAGATCATTGCCCCCATGAACCCTACAGTGGTTTGCACAAGACAGGATGAGCATCTCGCCGAAACAGGTCAATCAGAGTGATTTTCCAAGTTTCCAATTGCGACTAGCCGACTACGCCGTGTTAAATGTATCCCACACATCACATATTTTTCTTGATTGATACTGAAATCATATCCAACATTATTAGACTATCCAGTTCTGACCTGAAACATGTCTTTGGTGGATAAAGTGTTAAATTATGGAACTCAGGATTAGTTGCCAACTGATGTTCTTCAGAATTATCGAAAAAATCTGTCTGTTGCACCAACATTGATGATATTTTTCATGTATCTGCTAGAGGTATCTGAAAGATTCAGCACAATGGAAATCTGCAGACTGCTCACCAGTCATGTTGAAATTGAGCTCGGTCACGGCGGCGAGAGCGCATCCACCGATGATCGGGAGAAGGGAGAAGTACACCGGCGCCGGGAAGTGCTCGCCGAGGAGGAACCTAGAGACGAGCACGCTGAATGCCGGCTCCCCGCTCTTGATGATGTGCGTGAAGGACACGGCCACCTTCGCCATGCTCACCGTCGCCGCCACGTGCCCGATCGTGTGCGCGATCGCCACCTGCTCGGCCGCCACAAAACAATTCCATCCCACCCATCAGCACATCAGGAACAAGGTGAGGTGAGACTCGTAAGAATAGAGCGCGTCAAGAAACCATCGCAATTGTGAAGGATGCTCACCGGTGACAGCGCCTTCCAGAAATCAAGGTCCGTGTTGGGCGCCTTGGCGATCCTTGTGGCCCAGGACGCGAGCATGATGGCGGAGCCAGCGGCGAGCGACAGCGTCGACGTGAGCCACGGGTAGGGGAACGCGTTGAGCACCTTCTTGTTGTAGATGTTGAAGATCACGTTCAGCGCCCACCACGTGGCGAAGTAGACCCCGATCTTGGCGCGCCTCGCGGTCTCCGCGGGGGCCGCCGTCTCCACCGGCCGGGCGCCGTCCGCGGTGGCAGCCGGCGGGGCCGGGGACGCGATGCGGTCACTGCGTGCCGCCGTCAATAACGGCTCCTGCCGGTACAGAGGACGCGCGGAGAGGGAGAGGGGCCGAGGACCGGCGGTGGGGAGGGGAGGGAGGTGGATGGGCTTCAAGGTCAGTTTGGACATGACGGCGGCCGCGGCTGTGGCCGGGGAAAGCTTGACGGAGGCGGAGGCGGCCAGCATTTTGGCGACGGAGGCGGCGGGAACGGCGACTTACTGATTTCTTGGGGTTTTCCCTGGGTGTCGTATGCGCCTGCGGCGGCTTTGTGGTGTCTTATGGTGGAGGGGGCAAGGTATTTATAGGAGTAACTTCTATAAAACTGTGTTTTTTTTTTACAAACTGTCACTAAACTTTAGTTTTTAGTTTTTACTTTCTAAAACTACAGAGTTTAAGAGAACTTTTATATTAGAAAATTACATATTTTAAATTTAATCATTCGTTGTAACAGATTTAATAGTATGTGCCTATATGGTAACCTCACACGCTCTTATTTCCTGTTGCACTCGTGCATGATGCTGCTATGTGGGCTTACACTATCAGACCTATTGCATAAAATAGGTAATTCTATAAAATGTAGTTTTGTGATACAAGTGCTCTTAACATTTACAGTTTTATGAAATAAAAGCTAATACATGTAGTTTTCTAATAATTTATACAAGGAGATATAGTTTCATGGAATTTACTCTATTTGTAGGGAGTGTGCTAAAGAGAAGAGAGGCAGTTTGGACAGCTCTTTCTAAAGATGGAAATCGGCACAACACAGTATGGGCCCGTCAGGCTATGTGTCTAAACCGTGTTGTGCCGCCATGGCCCTACTGGTCTGGGTCACCTTCGACGAGTCTAAGCACGGTTCATTTGTGATTCGTGCAGACTTCGTGGTGTGTCGTCCTAAACCCGACCCATTTGCTCTATTGCGATGAGAGAAAAGGAGCCCAAGACGCACGAAGTTGAGGCAATGACACAAATATTGAGGGAAAATAAACTAAATTTTATTTATTCTTAATAAGTACAGAGTTACTACCTAGTTAAAAACCTTACACCCAATGTGGGGTACCCCAGTGAAGAGCGGCACGGTGCGCATGCTTGATGTCGGTGAGTATGTACTCTCCAGTTTCCATTCTCCATTTGTTTAGCATCTCTGTTATCTCCCCTTTCTCTGCATGCGATGACTGCAAAAAAAATTAGCCATAGGGCGAACCACAATATGACACAATGTTATGTCAGAGCGTCCTGCTACGTGTTGTGTCTGTTTCATGTTATGCCGACCCAAACACGGCCCATACAGGTATGTCGTGCCGCCCATCATGCTAGACCGAGAGGCCTAGCATGACCCTATCACTTGTGTCATACCGATCCGGCCCGTTCGCATGCAAACCGTGTCATGTTTCAGCCGTTCCATACCTGCGTGCCGCAAGCCGGCCAAAAAATGTTCAGCCCATGACCTAAGTCGCCTCTTCCTGAGATCTTTTCACCATGAGGTTTTACAGTTTATCAAGTTTTTCATCTCTATCTTTAATTTTTCTTTCTCTATATTTTTTTTCAAACCATATGTTATTTTTTGTTTTGCTATTGTATTTTCCCCTTCTATAGAGTATTACAAAAAAGAAAATAACTTGAGTTATGGGCTACGTGTGCATTATGTTGTTTTTGTAGCTCTATAAATGCATTTCTCTTTTAAAAAATAATATATAATAAGAGCGCCTAGTGTTTTTTGAATAAATATTTGGCACTATCATGTCAGGGGTTGTGGCATTGTAATCGTAGTCATGGTTGCTAAGAAGTACATTCTAATCTAAATCATGTTTATGTGCCAATCTCACACAAGAAATACACCCATCTTAGTACCAAAAATGTGAATAACATGACGTACTAGGTTTTGATGTGCCAGTTGTATACAGTACAAACTAGTGCAAGCAAGCAATACTCATTGATATGATATAAATGTCAATTGTAGCATATCAATTTTGTTTACGAAATTTAAATATCACACTAAAAACTATAAAAGATTCAAATACAACCACATCTTTCAAATTTCACACATGAATTTGGGTCTAATTCTTAATCAATTCATTCGAATTTCTGTGTACTTATAGGGTGTTTGGTTAGTGGGATGAGGTTGAATGAGATGGGATGGTTTTATTGTTTTGGATAAATAGAATAATTTAATATCTGTAGGAAATATTACTCAAATTTATATGCTATCATCCAGAATAAGATGATTCTATTCAAACAATCATACATAGATAATATTTTTTCTTAAATCATTCCATTTTATACATGTATGTAACCAACCAAACGCATCACAGGCCGCTGTGCTTGGCTACCGGAGTAATGTTGGAAACTTGAAATGGCCGCACAACCTCTCACTCGGAAACAAACAAGGACAGCTACGTTTCTGTTGCTAAGTGCTATTGCGTGTTTTCGATGCTGCCCATGACCGGTAACAATTGTGAACTTGTAACGCCAATACCATATATTTTACACGTTTAAAATTGATGAGAGAATTTGCCTAGCAATAGCAACAAACTTGTTTTATTCGAAGCCAATTGAATTTCCTTTCGGTTATCTAATAATATAACAGGGGCCTTTATTTGACCGAGACTTCCACTGTAGCAGCCAGATGAGTTTTCTCAGTTCTAAGCATGCATTAGACTTTTATTTGGCGATCTCTTACACCGTGGATTTCAAAAAATTCAGGAGTCGAAGCACATATTTTCTAAACATCACAGGAAGCGCCGTATATGCTACGTCTTCGTGAACAAGATATATGTAATACTCACCTGTTAATATGAAGTTCTATGTGACTTATATGGAGTGGTGGTTGGATTAGTCCCATATTACTTGTATAAAATGAGTTGTAGTAATATATAATACCTGTTGGTCCAATATAGTATCTCTGGGTTAATCCTTTTACACAAAACGAGGACGAAAGTGTAAGTACGGTGCTATGCATGCGTAGATCCGCCCTACAATAGGCTGAACTTTGAACTAATTTGAACCAAGGTGACGGACGCGTGTAGGACAGGGACGTGGACATATGGCGCATAGCACGTGTAAACTCGATGTGACCACACGATATGACACATGTGCCGGCGTTTTGTTCCACTATTTTAAGAAGTAACAAAACCAGCGTGGTCATTTCGTCCCCAGAAATGCTTCCAATCAGCTGTTTTAGCCGTTTCGATTACATGTATGTGAGCCCCTCTTGCCATGTTTGCAAAGTAGTAAGTAGGCAGTGTCCATCTTTATAGCAAAACAAAATGGAAAAAAACCCTACAAAAATGAAGACAGAAAAGCTCCGAGTAGACGGCATTTTGGAAGGAAAAGGACGCATCAACAAAACCCTTCTAGCGGTCGCGTACCGGTCAGACTTGTCGATTTTTTTTTTAATAATACATTTTTTATTCGAAATTTCGAAAATATTCTACCGAAATTTTTTTTTTCAGAAATATACCTATGTCGACAGGGGTCTAAATAGAAAAAATACACGGCGACAGGTGTCCGGGCGCTGACGTGGCCCACGGCGACAGAGTTTAAAAGGCACTGTCGACGACAAACGGTGATAGGAGCCGAAGACACTGTCGACGTTCGTCAGGCATGACAAGGAGAAAATCGACCGATGGTCGTATGACTGTGTGAGGCGGGTTCCGCCGCCCCACCAAAGTGCGACAAGAGCGCTTATATGAGCCGCTCGCCCCAGACTGTGCTCATTTGTGCTTGGAAGAGAAAAGAGAGAGGAAGGAAGAGGAAGAGGGAGAGAGGGGAGAGAGAAGGAAGAAGGGAGATTCTCAAGGCCTTTGTTTTGAGGTAAATTTTGTTGTTTACTTTTCTTAGCAAGAAATTATGATATGTTAGAAATAGTTAGATCTAGAGCATTGTAACAAAGAAATAGTGGTAGATTAGAAATAGTTTTAGATGTATGTTACGGATAAATGTAGGTAAATTGATAGGTCACAAACTAGTTCTAGTTTAGAAAATTTAGATATTTTTACGGATAGGAGTATATCGGTATATATTGAAGGAAATATAGTTACTGAATGAGTATTTTTTAATATATAAGTACATCGATACTAATGTATATATTGTTAGGAATGAATTTTTACGGATATGAGTATATCAAGACATATTGATGGAAAGGTAATTTTTTTACGATATAACTACATCGATATGAATTATTAGGAATGTAGATGTTTTTACGGTTAGATATATATTTTCGCACCATGTAGGTATAGTTATGTTACGTCATAGTATTTTGTACGGAAGATAATTAATTGTGGGTGAATGAATGGATTCATGCAGATATGGCGTAATCAGTTCCATTTAGGATTTATTATGGAGATGGGGTTGTAATGCATGGTTTGGAGGGTGCAGATCTAAGTAACATGCAGATGTGGACGAAGTTTGAGTAGGCTCGAGGAGCGCACATTTGGTTCCGTGTTGAAATGGTTGTATTATACTTTTCGGATGGAAGAAGACAAGTGTGAGTTGAAGGTATTTTGCCTATGTAGTGTGCGTAAACGACACTATTTATCGGGAGTTAGTTGAGCTAAAGGAACCGTGATCGTGGAGATCATATGTGAGGGGCGAGCAACGGGATGGAATCGAGTGCTTTTAGTGCGACCATATGAGAGGATGTTGCCCCCCAACAGTTAGCTTGGACGCGGTGAGTGTAGTCGGCCTCAAAATGAGCTCACCGGTGACACCGAAATTGGGGGATCTAGCCATGAGCAACATGTTCAAAGAAAGTGGTGAATGTGTTCATTTCTAGAGGATGATGAAAATGTTGGCCAAGAAGCTGGGACCTGGTAGACGAAGGTGAGCAAATTGAGGAAATAACAACTATGATGGAAGAGGAAGACCGTGAGTACAAAGAAAGGTAAGAGGACGACAACGATGAGTCTGGATGAGGAAGATGGAGGAGGTACGGAGCCGCTTGTGCCACCGAGTGAAGCACGCAGCAATTTGAAAATATGGTTGTCAATGAAATGAGGAGATGCCTTGGCAAGACAAAGGATAATGAGGTTAGGCATAACAAGATGCACCGACAAAAGAGGTCAGGCAGATGCCGTGAAAGATTGGGCTCTATCATTAAGAAGGACTTTCAGGGTTAAGAAATCCACCCCAACCTGCTACGACGTGGTGTGTGAGATCCATGGGTGTCCGTGGAGAGTGCACGCGTACAAGCCCAAATGGGGCACCCATTGGCTATGTTCAAGGTTGAGCAAAGACACATGTATGATCGAGAAACAAATGATGGCTCACAGAATCATCATCGGGTATGTCGCGAACATCATGTACGCAGAGATAGTGGAGAACCCGAGTTTTGAGCCTCGTGCTATTATCCGAGCGATCGAGAATGATATCAGACACAATTAGCTATGGGAAGGCGTGGAGGCGAAACAAAAGGCATTAGAAATGAGGTTTGGGAAGTTTGAAGACTCGTACCATAATCTGCACCGCTTGCCGCTTGCATTCGTGGAAGAAATCTGGGACCTACTATGATTATTAAGATTGTCCATCAATCCAAAGTGGCCAACTAAAATGCATCTGCGGAGAGTGTTCTTCGCATTCGGAGCTTGCATTAAGGCGTTCTATCACTGTCGTCCATTGTTGTGCGTGGACGGCACATTCTTGACCGGGAAATACAGAGGGCAACATCGACAAATGTGGGCATCGATAGGAACAACCAGATTCTGCACTGTTGCTTTGCCTTCAGAGAAAGCAAGAACTACGAGAGTTGGCTGTGGTTCCTACGAAACCGAAGATCGGGGTGGTCAAAACTCGTCAGATTTGTGCGTCTTTGATGATGCAGCATGCTGGGTTGCTTAGTGCTATCAACCAGCTGCAAACAGGGGAAGATGAGCCATTCCGATGGCCTGACTTGCAGAGTCGGTGGTGCATGAGGCATTTGGGTGCAAACTTCTATAAGCAATTCAAGAACAAGTTACTGATGAACATGTTCAAAAGACTATGTAACTCCAACCAGGAGAGGAAGTTCCGAACTCTGTGGAAAAATCTTGATGACCTGACAAGGAAACACAAGGAGCGTACGAACAACAAGAGTGCAGAGTGGAACACAAGAGCAAAGCGAGCCTCTTTTTCCCCGCCAGCAGAGGATGAGCGACTAACCGCTGCGGAGGCAAAGGACAATCAAATGTTTCTCGGACTGGATCAAGCACGAACCGAAAGAGAAGTGGTCACTTTTATATAACACAAATGGTGCTAGATACGGTGTGATGACCACTAACTTTGCAGAAGTTTACAACTGGGTAATGCGAGGGATGAGGTGTCTGCGCTGGTAGGAATTGTCGAGGAGTGCCGAGGGTACAACAAAGTACTTTGTGGATGTGCATGCAATTCTCGAGATAGTAATGAGAGATGAGAAGTTATTGTACTCTTCAATGATCACTAAATACATGGATGAGAAGGCTCGGAATATGCCAAACATAGAGCTATCAAAGTTGGTAACGGACGCCAAGGCTTCGAGGTGATCTGCAGGATAAAGGAAGGCGTGGAACCAACCAGAGGGTTGTCACCCAGAGTGCATCTTACAGTGCGAGTGCAAATGCTCGTGCAACAAGCCATACCTTTTGCATAGGCCATGTTCTCATGTTATAGCCGCATGTGCTTTATTTGGAATGCAACTTGGTACATACCTATCTCGATTATTACATGAAGGAAAGGGTGATGGCAACTTGGAGCGAGGAGCTTTATGGTTATGGGTTGTGGGTTCTTTCACCACAACTCCTAGTGTTGATGAAAGGTTCGGGTCCCCGATTTTGATGCGAGAAGAGGGAAAGCGGCGTCAAGAACAAGGCGATAAGAAATGACATGGATGAGTCGGTGGAAAACACGTGAAGAACTCGCTCATTGTGCAACCAACGAGGACATACGCTCAAGAATTGCGGAGCACAAAATGAAGAAGACGAAGGAGGAGATGGTCACCGACGGTGGGGAAGGATCGCCTTCCGCGAGGATCGCCGCACGACCTCATCGCACTGATGACAAGCAGCTTTGCACTATCATATGTCGATATCAAATTTATATTTCATCGATGTAACGTGTGTTGTCTTAACTCTCCCTTTTACCTAGCCGCTATGCGAGTGTTGTGTCTTTATAAATTGTTGTTATGAACTTCTCCGCTTTTTTATGTGCGATTCTGTTTCAATATATTGTTGTGATGCTTGCGCATTTTTGCGGACTTTTGTGTTCACGTATGTGTTTCGCTCTAACTTTCATTTTTGTAAATTGCGTGTATGGCTCACCAGCAGGAGATAACGAGTGGCCGCTCGAGTTCATCGACCCAAGACGCCGACCGTGGGTCACCGTGCTCCGCTTAGCCACTCATCGCCCCAGAGGACGGAGGGACCTCAGGCAAATGGGCGCCCTTCGACCTAGACCACATTGCCAGATCTCGGGCGCTCAATCCGCTGGATCCCCTGTAACATACCAAGATTTAAATTTGTAAACATGTTTGTTCTAGCACCATGACATCCGCAAAGACCGATATCAAATACATGTTTTTGTTTCTTAGGCTTCGAGCATCCGGGTTGCGCCCTCGCCCGGATGGTGGACCTCCGGGACACCTGCCTGACGATCGGTCACGATCACCGCTCTGTGGATCGGTGGAGGCCGGAGACGACACCTTCCATCTCTCGCCGGGAGATGGCGATCACTTACAGACGCCTCCTACCTCCTCGGCCTCCCGATCGCGGCAGGCGCATTGTGGTGCCCCAGACGTCTCCCAGCTGGTCGCCGCAGCTGTCTGACAGTTCGCGTGTACTACCGCTTGCGTGGCAGGACCTTCGACCACACGCACGGACCGACCTTGAGGTGGCTTGCACGGCCAGTAACGTAAGTAGCATTTCGAACTAAATTGTGTCGTGCATCGCTTGAAATAACAAGTGAGCTTTATGTTACAGCGTGAGCAGATCGTCGAGCCAGCGGACGACGAGAGGCTCGCCCGCCACCTGGAGGCGTACCTCCTTGAAAGTGCATCTAGGCCCCTAATTATGTTTTGGATGATTAATGACAAACGATTAAGGGACTAATGGCTTAAATGAGTTTACAAGGTGTGTTAGTCCCAAAAGAAGCGATCTACGACATTATTGACCCTCAAAAGTGAAAAGATGAACGGCCGACTTAGCGTGAGATCTTTCATTTTATTGAGTCGATAGGATCGCCAGCACTATCAAGAGGGATGGGAGTAGGTGCCCTAGAAATGATCTCGTGCTCAGAAGAATATCTTTTGCAAAACAAGTTTTGAAAGTCTCTAAGCTCAACACTCACTTCTTGCTCATTTTTAGGCCGATAACATCGGATAGTCCGATGTGGATATCGGACATCCGATGGTATCGGATTCTCCCAGATGAGTGTTTTAGTGTCTTTGGATCTTCGGGAAAAGTCGGACCGTCTGATGGTTGATATCGGATTGTCCGATGTTGTTTGAAAAATTTTCTAAGTCTTTAAACTTGGATCTTCGAAACATCGGAATGTCCGATGGTTGATATCGACATCCGATGTGATCTGAATTTTTAAGTCCTTGGACCGAACTCTCTCGAATTATCGGAATGTCCGATGTTCGGATCGACAATCCGATATACACTTTGAATTTTACAAAGTTGCTGAGTTCGTTGAAAACTCTCTGGAATCATCGGAACATCCGATGTGTGAAATCGGATAGTCCGATGTGTTCTTTTTCTCAGCTAATTTTGAATTTCTTGAGTGGAGTCGATCTGGTGATTTGCACTGATCGGATAGTCCGATGTCCGACATCGGATAGTCCGATGTGGGGTCCGACATGTAAGGTAATCGGCTTTTTTGTGTCTTGGCTATATATACCACACCCACTCCTCATTTATGAGCACCTACACCGTACTAAGCATTAACTCTTCTCTAGCTATTTTCTTGCTCATTCTTGCTCTCTCTTGAGTTCATCCTTGAGAAATTTGTTGAGAGATTGGAGCAAGTGATTTCTAGTGCTTTATTGCAAACCGGGAAAGTTCTTTTGAGCACTAGGGTGATTTTCAAGAGCGAATCTACACTCCATTTATTACTCTTGGAGATTGAGGTCTCCTAGACGGCTAGGAGTCACCGGTGAGCTCCCGATCTACGTGTGGGAAGCCACCGGAGTTTGTGAAGGTTCGAATCCACCTCCGCAAGGGAAGGGTTCAAGCAAAAAGGTAGGTGAGTGCTTTGTGCAACACCTAGAGGAGTAGGGTTGAAAGAAACCCCGGCTTTGTGCTGCCTCAACGGAGACGTAGGATCTCCTCAAAGATCCGAACTTCGGGAAAAATCATTGCATTTCTTTGGTTTGTAAGTCTTCCACTTGTTCCCCTTTTTACTTGGCTCAATCTTTGGGGATTCTAGTATTTGATAGCCACTTGCAGTAGATATTGGTGTGATCTTTTGCTCTGGTAGTTGCCTTAGCTCAGAAAGTTAATTTGGCAGAAATCTAGCCCTCCAAATTACTCAGATCTATTTTTAGGGTTTTTCCTGCTCTGATCGGATTGTCCGACCTCTCATATCGGATAGTCCGATACAAATCGGATAGTCCGATATCAAAGTCGGATATTCCGATATTTCCGCTGCTAATTAGTTTTTAAATTTTATTACGCCTATTCACCCCCCCTCTAGGCGACTTTATCGATCCTTCACCTCCTGTGGCTCTTCTACGGATCATGTTCACGACGTCCCATGGGGATAGCGTGTCCACGCGACCGTGTGCATTCGCGAGGAGATCGCGGACGCACCCTTGACGCCGTGCCACAAGATTTTCGGGGTTTCGCCGGTTGCAGGCACCCCTACTGCACTCTGCGTCGGGTGTACGCGTTCGCCGAGGGCTCGATCTTCGGAGGATGTCCACCGCGCTGGATTGTGGGCATACGAGAGTTCCAGATCGGCCGGCCCAGATCGATCTGCAGCCTCCGTGGGCACGCAGCGGCAGTGACGCCGACGGTCCAACCATGGCACCATCCGTGCCCGCGACGGGTACGATATTGCAATCACGTGTTCGATATTTTTTTAACTTTTCCGAGTACTAACGGTTACGTTCTATCGTGACAACTTGACCTTAGCCGGGCGACTGACCGTAGGCGGGTAGCCTACCCGCAGTCATTGTCGCCGCGCTCGACCACCTCATCGACGCATCGCTGTTCGGCCGGACGCCGTGACGCGGACGCAGAGGTGCGGCGTCGTGTGACGGGTGGCCGGCCCACCCTTTGCACGGAGAGACGACAAGATCGGGTTCACCCGCTTGCTTCCTCGTGTTCGACGTCCACGCCGAGGGCTACGCCGCCCATCGTGATTAGGCGCTTTGGTCTATTTAGTGTTCCCAAAGGCACGACGTCCGTGCGTAGCCCCACCCGCTGCTCCACTCGTGAAGTTCCTTGTATTGATGTTTTTATAATTGTTACCGTAATGCTATCTAATAACGCTATACTTATTTTTCACCCACAGCACAGAGGAAGGGGCACCTCGCGAGCACCCCCCGCACGCCTCGTGATGTCGCCTTTGGCCGAGGAGGGAGCACCTCGAGGACGCTTCACGCCGAGGATGCGCCCTACGACGCGGCGGACGCATCACGCAGCATCGCGAGTGGTACACTCCCCGGACTCGCAGCGCGTTTGGTACGCGTGTCGATCCCGATCCTCCTAGACACGCCCTGCAGGCGCGTACACGCATTCTCCATATGGACTCGGTTCGCACGCTTTGGTACGCTATGCGCCATACCTTCGATATAATTTATTGTGCTAACTAATTCGTAATTTATTTTGCTAACTAATCCGTAATTTATTTTGCGACCGACGCGTCCGCACCATCAAGACGAGGAGCTGCAGCCTTGTACACTTACCGACCACCGGAGAGGACGTGGACGAGAGGACGCCACCCTTTACGCCGGAGGTTTCGGGACACCGACACGCTACCGAAGCCGTCGGGTGCGGCCTCCCTACCGTCCCGCAGGCGTGCAAGCGCTTAGCGGGGCAGGGTGCGCCAGCACGCCTTCGCAGGTCCCGCCAAGCAGTCGCGAGAGGGCACGCTCAGAGCCGGCCAGCTTTGGTGAGTACTCGAAATGCACTGCTCAAGTGTTACAATCGCGTATTATAATGCTCAAAACAATTCTTCATTTGGTACAGCCCGCAGCACACTTCTTCACAAGACGATCCGACACGCCTCGACGACTACGACGACTGTGGCAATGCCCCTGCACCCGAGGACTACGGTGATTACCTCTCCACGGACGCCTTTTGGGGTGGGGCATCATCATCACCAGACGGAGCGCCACCACCGACGCAGCCTTAGTCAAGAAGACGGAGCGCCAAAGACCGACGCAGTTACTCAAACCGCACGCGACGCCCAAATTAGGCGTCGAGAGGTTCTAACCGCTACGTTCACGCAGTTGACGACTCAGGACTGTGTTCGAGGAGGAGGCCTCCCGCTTATAGGGCCGATAAAGAGTTTCTTTTGATTTTTATTATTGCTAGTATGTTATGTACTAAGTGTTTCATTTGAAATATGTTGCACTTGCATTTGTATTTTTGTAAACTTAATTTTACATACTTAGTTGTTCCTTTCATCGCCTAGACGCTTTGTCACACACCTAGCACCTTTACTCATTGGTAGCACCTTTACCAGAAGACACGACAACGTGACAGACGCGAATTCTTTTTCCAAATGATGTGACTACTCATTGCTAGCAGCCTTTTACTAAGTCGACACGACAACACACGCAATAAATTTTTCCAATAAGGATGTGACTACTGGCCGCTAGCGCCTTTACCAGTCGAGACGACATCACGCCATTGAATGACAACACGCCGCAACACGCCATGAAATGACAACACGCCGCAACACGCCATAAATGACAACACGCCGCACACGCCGCAAAGAAGAGTCAGAATCAGGTGGAGTAACCCTCACCACCACTATAAACAGTCCGAGGGGTATACATCCAACACACCCAAACCACAATGTCGTTTCTATCACGCTTCTTCAAAAAGCGCGGTCATCCACCCGAATATCTCCGATCCCAATGGCGCCGACGCCTGGGCTTCACGGAGTTACTCGACCAAATGCGATCGCAACCTACCGGCGAAGATGATGCGTCTACCCATGGAGAGACGGCCACCACACACCATCAGTAGGCCGCACCTACAAGGTAAACCCATCGCATCCACACAATACAGGTAACACTACCATCTCATGCATCGTTCTTTCTTTTCTCAAAGACAAGGACCGGTGTTGCTTCTTCCAATGGATCGACGCCGAACGACGTGATCTTAATTTCTACAATCGCCACGACGCCAACCCCGCTTCGCCGAGAACTTCACCCGGGGAGAGGCCGCCAGATATGTCCTTTTCTAGATCGACCGAGCTCAGGGTCGGTGTGCAAGGGGCCAATTAATCGGTGAGTTTCATGCGCATACTCATGTTAAACTCACAAATTAGTAGTTCTAAATAGTTCATCGCATTACAGTGAGTTCAAAGGACACTTGTGAATGTGCTCAAGTCAAAGGAGAAACCTCCTCCAGGCCACCCAAAGCCCCGACCTTTATGTACATGGCCCGGAGGCAAGTGGTTGATACATGCCACGGTGATCTAGCAGACCGAGATTCTACCGGTGCCCTTGGCCGAGGATGAACGGTGTTAGATTTCAAGTGGGTGGACCCGAGACGCACTCACCCACATCTCATGCTTCTCAGATGGGATAATCTGGGAGCAACCTCTCCGTGGTGCCACTACCGCCCGTAAAAGCCAAACCCGAGTACGCCACGGTGTTATTCAACGCACCAAAGTGCATATCAGATGATCAAGCAGGCACGCTTCCGGTTGTTCAAGGATAAGCCCAACACAAAGCTCCCGCACCATATAGTGGAGTGCGAGTAAACAGCAAAGCAGCGCCTCTCGCATGTCTCCGCCAACGCCAACACAAAGAGAGGTGCAGGAGGGTTCTTCCTCTCAAGAAGAAGGGACAAGGGAAGCAATGCCGAGAACGCAAGACGCAACAAATCCTTGACGTGTTGCAGACCAACCGGAACCTGTGGTATTAACATAGGGGACGCCGAATCGGGATGACATGCCCATATGGGAGGCGTAAATCCACATAAAAAGAAAAAATTTAAATGTTACACACCCGAGACGCACGGCATAGGCCACCCAATCGGCGAGCGCTTGGGAGCACCGCGGATCCCCATGGAGTTCTTTCATAGTAGGGATTGAGCGGTGTCCGATGACACGCCGCAATATTAGAACGGCCGTATATGCGTAAAATGTCTTACATCATTCGGCTGCATTCAGATAGGCGAACGATCATTTGTTCCACCATGACGCACGCTGCTTTCGTTAGTTAGTTCACAACGTTGTAATGCCCTTGTAATATCATCTAATCTATTGCTTATTTTATCATCCGAACTTTCTTGTATGTGCCCTTATATATGTATTGTTTGAATTTTAAAAATTCCTCATATCTTCAAATCATTTGAAATTTTTATGGTAATATCACCGATATATCAGAAACCTCCATAAAAAGTTCCAAAATTTTCGACGTCGTAAAAGTTTCCATGGTTTTGTGGCCGTAAGTGCTTTTTTTCGATTTTCAGAACAAAATGCCGAGGCAACGTCCCATTATCTCGCCCATACGTAAGTGGTAGCCCGCATTGCGAGGGCCGCCCTTGATTTTTTCAGATTTTTTCGACCATGTCCTACCTGTCTCTGGGCTACGAAACCCCTAAGTGGGCCACGATTATCGTGCGTTGCGTTCGCGAAAGTGCCTTTTTCCGATTTTGGTAACAAAATGTCGCCAACGTCCGACCGCTCTCGCCGCAAGATCGGTGGTATGCCACGCTATGAGGGCCGCCTGCTTTTTCCCGTCATTTTCTACCATATTCTACGGACCTTACGAGGCTACGAAAACCCTAAGTGAAATGCGATCACTAACTAAATAAAATAAATGTTCCGATTCATTACAGGACAATAAGTTTTTATTTCTAATTCTTCCCGGTTCAATACATCAATTATGTACAACCAATTTACAATAAAATTGTCAACAAAAAATATTAAATACAAAATTTCAAGATTCTGCTGTCGTCATGACGCTCGTCAAGCGAGACTCTCAGAAGCATGTTCGTCGGCGACAGTGCCTTTTCGCTTTATCGCGACGTTGACGGCGACAGTGCCTTTTTCGGCCTCGTCAGACGCTCCACGCCAAGACCCGCACTGCCGCCGCGGTATTTTTCTATTTAGTTCTTCCGCTGAGTTGGATCGCGATGAGGTATATTTCTGAAAAAAAAAATTTCGGTGGAATATTTTCAAAATTTCGAATAAAATATGTATTATTAAAAAAAAATTCCAGACTTGTCAACTTGGGATCCATGCCGGCGACGACGGAGAGCTCGTCGATCGGTACAGGGCAAACGACCAAAGCCAAAACGCTGCCTGCTTAGCTCTCCGTCACGGCATTCTCGACGAAATTTCATGGCAGCTGAAGGCTATACCGCCGCTTTGCTTTTTCTCAGCTCGCTCGTCAGCAAATAGTTGTTGTTTTCGATATCGATATAGTGCTCAAAACTCAACCTTGATCACTAATTTTTATAGTAATATATTTAAAAAATCTAATAAAATAATAATATTATGAAAGTATATTTCGAGACGAATCTACACATATGATTTTTATGCACCCAATCTAAATAATTTAAAAAATATCGATAGCTAAAGTTTCATGATACATATCTCAAAACCGATAAATTTTTGTTAACGGATGGAGTATATTGATTTCATAACACCATATATCTAATACATATAATTAATAATTTATTAAAGAAATCAATCCAAATCGATCTAAGGAGTTTTTAAATTGGGAGGGCCCGGTAGAGCGGTAGATCGGTCCCTGCCCGCGGTAGGCCGTACGCGTCCCGTCACGGCCGCTGTATCGGAGGTGGGCCCTCCCGGCCTCGCGACCGTCGGAGCGCACCCCGTCGGTCCCGCGTGACGGGTGCGGCTCCGCGCCCGATGCGGGTTTAGCGGCGGAGGGCGCCCGGGGCCCCGCGTGAGGTGTCGCGACTCGCACGGTTCTCTGTACCGTGCGCTGGAGCCGCGCGCGTCTCTCACCGTTCGCGCGATGCCGGGGGGCACGTGGGGACTTCGGTGGCGGTTGCTGCGTTCCGGCGAGATTTTTCTCCGCTGCTCTTTTTTCCGCGATCTTTGTCAGGGAGATCGGCGGTCGGTTTCGGGAGGGTCAGGGAAGCTGTTGGTCTAGTCGGCCATCTGATCGATCGATCGATCGTATTCTTGCCCGCTTTTGCTTCCATGAACGGTGAATCGGTGGATCGCCTCAAGAAGGCAAGCTCTCGTGTGGCTACAGTGGAATGTGTCGTGTCAGGGGCTCAGGGCTTAGCGTTCGTCCAAAATCACTCGTGAAGTCGTCGTCGAGGGTTGTCGCAGTTGTTTTTTTTTCCCGCTCTAAGTTGTTGAGTAAGATTTATGTTAGTTGTTAGGTTTAAGAACCCCCTTACAAGAGCCACCGGCCTGGTTATATATATCAAACTGTACTTAATTTCTACAGGGCTCAAACGTTAATTTTGACGGTCTTGTTTCCTGGAGGGAACCGAGCTGCGGCTATAGTCCGAGTCCGAGGGATACCTCTGCTAGTAGAGAATGCCAACACAAAATCTCCTCTACACAGAAATTATCTTTTTAGTATTATGTCTAAATAACATACTACTAGCAGGATGACCCGTGCATTTGCGTAGCAAGTTTTTTTTAATAGTTTGTAGTATAAAATGATATAACTTATATGCTTGAGAATATATTAACGTATTTTGTAGATTATTTAGATTTTTAAGACATCAAAAAATTACAAATGACAATAGAAGCTTTAAAAAAATTTAACTTAAGAGATGTAACTGAAGTAAAAATTTTGATGGAAGAAAATCATTAAAAATAATAAGTTGTTAGGGTTCTTAAAAACGTAGCAACTTTTCATGTTACATAGATCATATAGCTATATATCTCTGTTCTTTCTTCGTTAGTAACAATTTTTTCAAAATATATGTAACATATGTACCTCTATTTAATCTCAAGTAATATGCTGATTATTTTATATGGTATTAGAGTATATTGCTCACGATAATCGATACATCATGGACGACTTACTTTGAACATATCTTTCTTACACGCTGGTTGCACCGTATAACCATATGTATTATATTTCTTATTGATCACCTCACAACTTTTCTGTTTCAACCGTCAATAGCAAGCCTAATTTTTTATCGATCCCTTTCAACTGTTACTCTTTTAATGCAATATTCTATCGTATAACTGTATTCTATTTCTCTTCAAATTATTACTTAATGCTGAACGTTACAACATCAACATACAATACATACATATACAAGTATTACTTATCCCTACCGGGGATACCCATCATGCTCTCACCAGTGGCCTGAAGTCTATTTCATAGAGTAGTGTCATCTCTACTGTGAGGTTTTCGTATCTTGTTTTGATTTAAACGAATTCATGCATGTATATACATATATAAGATATTATATATGCTTGATTTACACTTGTTCCATATTGGCTGCTTCTCTTATTTGATGTTTGCCAATTCAATGATGTTACTTCCTCACTAACGCGACAATCTCCTATCTTCTATGATGCAAGCATATTTGTTTTAGTCGTTATCTAACAATATGCATATGTCCCTCAGTAATGATGTCACATTTCTAGCTGCCCAATGGATATATATATATATCCTCAATAGCTCGTTTTTTATGCAATGTTTCATCTTCTTTCTATCAGGATCTCTCTATCATCAAGCTTCTTTTGCTACTGACTTCTTCAACAATGTAGACACACACCACTTGTCATCATGACTTTTGGTTCCTTCGACTTTAGCTTTTCTCTTTTTATTTTATTTTTATTCTAAATTTTAGTTATTTTTTGTTGAATTCCTACAGAAATCCAATAGCTAATTATCGACGATTCGGGAACCGGTCTCCCGCCGAGCTTACTTATTGAATGAGGGATCAACCTAAGGCCCCTTTTTTGCGGGGGGTATAGCTTCCGAGGGCCTACCGAGCTATCAAACGAGGTGGCCAAGACAATCGCAACGGTCAGGGTTTTTTTTATCCGTTCGCCTCTCATGGGAGATAACAACCCCACGCTCGCTGGTTGCACCATCCGTGAAGGTGGGTTACAACGCCGCTTTCTCGGGAGCCTTGGGTGGTTCTAAGGATGTCCTCCAGTCGTCAGTAACAAGCGCCGGTACAAGTGAAAATAGTAGGTGAAATCGAGCCCTCAACCCTTCGCGAGAGGGTATTTATAGGGATTACAAAGCATATAGCATTCATTACAGGGCGCGCCATCGTTCCGGACGTATGGAGTTGTTCGCGCTTTCCTGGCAAGCGCGGCCAGCGACATGGCGATACATGGCATGCAGATCAGTGGCACAGCAGATCATGGGCAGTAGATCTTCGAGCCGCCATGTCATTAATGCCATGTCGCTTTCGTATCGCGCCTGGCTTTGGGTGAAGCCCGAGGTCCTTCATGACAGTCGTCTGTCGCGAGCCCCCGAGTAGGCCCGCTCGGGGACGAGCTTGATAGAGGACGGGATAGGCCCGGAGGTCGAGCCACCTGAAGGCCCGGAGGCCGAGCCACCTGAAGGCCCTACCCGGGGGCGACACCCGAGCGAGGGTATGGTCGGTGGCCGCCGAGTTACGATGGTCGTCCATGGAGAACAACCAATCCCCGACAGCTAGCCCCTGAGGCTTTGGGGGGGGGAATGCCTCGTCGAGGTCTCCGCCTTAAGCCTCTAGTTTTTTAGGAAGGGATTGGAGTCCAGCGGCGAAAAGCTACCGCGGCCTCCGAGTAGTCAAGTGTTCGGGAGAGGAAATCTCACAACAAGGGTGGCTGCAAGATCCGAGCGACCTCGCCGGGGCGCAGAATCTTATGTGAAGAGCTACCGCAAAGATCTCGAGCAACCTTTCCTCGGGGAGAGGAAGTCTCGCAGCGAAGAGCTGCTGTGGCATCCGAGCAAGCCTGCTCGGGGACGAGCGCGCTTTGGCGAGGCCGAGCGTGTTTGGTCAAGGTCCGGCCAAGACAGCGCTCGGGAATGGAGGCAAAACCGCGATTGCCTTTTCTCATGGTTTTGCGGTACGGCCTTGATAGCTTTTTTTTGGGAACCGCGCCATTATTGGACAGCTTTTGAAGATCGAATCGCCACGTTAGCTTGCGAAAGCAAAGTGAGCGTTTTTCCGTCTATTCGACTTATCCGCCTAAATACCCGCATGAACGATTCAGAGACTTTTCTTTCTCCCACGACTCGCGACTAGATTCCAAAAAGCTTCCTAACTCCCAAACTTCCTTCTTCTACTCCGCGCTCCTTCCTCCAACTCTTCCTCATGGCGGTTCTGCAAGCAAGATCACCATGGAGAGGCTCCAGCTTGCTTCGAGACTTCGTACACGGACGCTGCTCTCGGCGGATCCCGGAGGGTGAAGGAGCACTGGGCCAAGACGCATTTACGACGAGATCGTCATGTGCGAACTCTACACCATCAATGGGCTTCGCATGCCCAAGAGTGAGTTCTCGAGTCCGTGATTGCCAAGCAATGCGAAAAGCGAGATCACCCATCGAACCCCAACTCCATCCTCATCTTGACCATCTTCGCTCACCTTTGCGAGGGCTTCGTGGTCATCCTGCCTACGCCGAGCCTCTTCTTCCATTTCTACACCTTGTTCCGCACCGGTAGCGCTTCCACCACCGGTGCTCTGTACTTCCGCCAGAGGGCCAACCGTCCTTACGAGTACCCGCTCTTCTCCTCAAGGACTCAGAGCGGCTAGGCCGACTCTTGGTTCTATCTCGCGAAGGCGCTGGGAGCTCTCGGCTATAATCGGAGTGGCGGCCAAAGATCGACACTCCGCGCCTGCGTGCCGAGGAGGAGCGGTCCTCGATGCCGACTGCTGAGCTCATGAACATGGGACTCACCGGTCGAGACATCGTCTACGACTTCCTCAAGAACAGGGTGTCCCCTCTAAGGAAGAGGGAGCACCCCTTCTTCGAGATCATCGGGTGGATCAACATGACCCGAGAAGATGAATCCAGTAAGCTTCATGGTCTTGAGTGATTTCTGCTTTACATGCGCTGCTTGGGTACGTGCTGATTCCTTCTGTTGATCAACAATAGCCCGGGCTTTGACTGGGTGGAGAAGAGGGTTGGCAAGATGTTCGGCACCCCCATGGGCAAGGAGCTCGAGCGCAGATGGCAAGTCCCAAAGAATGTGCTCGAGCGGAGCGAAGTGGCAAGCCCTTCTGCAATCCATGCTCGGGTAAAGCCTTTCGAGCTCTTCTGACGCCGTTTTTGCCCTTGGCAGGAGAAAATTGCTCGAGGCTACCGGGCGAAGCTTAAGCCTTTAGCGGCGCCGCAGTTGGTGTTTCGCCCCAGCCTAAGGCCAAAAAGGGAAAGGGCAAGAGACAAGCCCGCCCACCACCACCCTACCGACGAAGAGGCAAAGGGCTGTTTTATGATCCGACGGCAAAGATTTGGAGTACGCCGACCGAAAGGAGGTAAGCCGCTTAAAGCTCTGGATGGAGAACTACTACGGCGGAATCGAACATCTTGAGCGAGGCGAGATCGACCAAGAAATGGTGCAGCCCATCGAAAGGCTCGAGGAAGAGCTTATGAGGTAAAGCCAAGCTCACCAAGTTACTAAAGCCCGGCCCTTGCTGCGCTATTGACGAGGACCGCATGGCCGCTAGCCGCGAGGCGCGCCGCCGAGGAAGACGTTGGAGGAGGTCGACATGGAGAAGGTCGATTTCACCGGGCGAGGATCACCACGCCACGGAGAAGAAGGTCAACTTAGGTCGCGCGCCAATCCATCCGTGGGTGACAACGAGGACTCGCCGAGGGTGAGCCCCGATTTCGCTTTTCTTTCTTTTCTCACCCTTTGCTTCGCGCATTCGAGATAACCCCACTCTTCTGACATGGGCGAAATAGCTCGTAGGACTTTTCCGGACTGTCGCAAAATAATTGACAAGCTCCTTGATCACGTCTTAGCGGGGGAGCTCGCCTATGCCGCCGACATCGTGATGGCAGAGGGTGTGGAGGCGGTGGAGAAGTTCGTCGCCGACGACCAAGTCGAGGTGGACCCCCGCCGGGAGGAACGCCTCTGGCGAGCTTCCCGCCTCAAAGACGGAGAACGTAGAAGGAGGGGAGAAGATCGACCTCGTAGCCTTGGGCGAAAAAGCTACCCAAGAAGGCTCGGGGTCTCCGGGCGCATCACCTGCCCGAGACAAAGGCGAAGCCCCCGAGCGAACAACATGCTCGGGATGAGACGGCGTCCACCCCGAGCGAATTGCATGCTTTGGGACGCTTCACGCCCCGAGCGAACAATATGCTCGCGAATAATGAGAAGACCTTGAGCGAGTCACCGCCAGAGGGAGGCGGTGCCCTGTATGAACCTCATGCCCGGGATGATTCGTTGTCTTCAATCAACCCGCCTCTTGGAAGGACTCAGAAGTCACTCGCCAAGCTTGAAGATCTTCGCCGGGTTACTAAGCACTTCCGGATAATCTCACGGGCCTTGCTTCGGGTGAGGATGCTTTTGTTATCGCTGTAGTTTTCATTTCTTTGGGCCTTAGGGGCGATTCGAAATTTTCCCCCTCGCAGCTCCTTCGCAGACGACCTTGAGGATTTCGACGCGCGATGGTCATCCCCGAGGTCGCGGGCCTAGCCGCACGCCGAGCATGAGGTCCGGATAGCCAAGCTTGAGCAGCAGTAGCACCTCAAGGCTCGGACAACTCGCTGCCGGTAAAGATGCCGCCAGCGAGAGAAGGATGTCACCGAGGCTAAGGAGGAGAACCTTGCTCGAAAGCGAGAGCTCGAGCGAGAAAATCTGGCGGCCCGCTGCATCAAGGACAACGCCTCCGCTGGCAAGGAGAAGATCCTTGCGCTGAAAGGTGAGCTCGCCAAGTCCCGACAAAGATTCTTGGGCTCGAGCAAGAGCTTGAAGAAGGAAGACGACAGGCTCGCACCCTCGAATCAAAGGTGGCGGATCTGGAACAGGTAGCGTGAGCGGCCGCCGACCTTGCAGAACAAGGCAATGAAGAGGTCGAGCAGCTTCGCCAGGAAGCCCGCGAAGGTCGCGAAGACCGGCGGAAAGTGATTGATCTTGAGGCCAAGATCGACGACCTGAGGCAGAAATTTTTTGCGGCCCTCCGGGGAGCGAAGCCCAGCGTGTAGAGGATTTCTTCTTTTTATTTTTCTTCTTTTTTGAGGATTTTTGGATGACTTTTGATAATGCCAGTGGAGCGTATATTTTTCTTTCGCCCATGGGCTGTGTTTGCTGCAATGCTCCTTTCGTGTGCTCCTGAGCTATTTCCTGCAAACAACGAGCACAAGGTAGATAGCAAGATGTAGACGTAGAAGCGCAGGCTAGGACGAAGCATGGGCAACGCGATCCCGAAATAAGCGAAGAAAAGACTTCACATAGGTAACAAGTTCTTAAGAAAGAAGCAACGTTACAATGTTAAACTGGAACGAGGCACTTGGCGACGATTTTTGGAAAAGACACTTAACGTGACAACTCGCTCCCACTAAGCCCCCGGCCATAATGAAGGTTGTGCACCTAAGTTGCAGCACGAGCTCGCTCAGAGGAGAGTTGGGAAAGCACGCGGCTGCTCCGCCGATCAAGGCACCCGCCTCGAGCGACGATCCCGGCTTAGTTCGGGAAGGAGAACGGTAAGGCCTAGAATTCCTTAACACTTAGGGACATACCCTCGAAAGGCGTAGTATGGTCAGAGGCGAGGAAAAATGCGCTGATTGCTCGACAGAGGCGCGACGACCAAACACACGCGAGCCGACTAAATCTCCGGACCAACCGAGAGGGTGTCAGATGCGATTTGTGTCATGCAAATAAGAGCTATCATGACCAAGGTCGGCTTATCAAGACCGGAGCCTCCGTGGTGAGTTTTAGTGACAGTGTTGGTCGTGGCACTCAGCGGCTGGCACAAGGCCACCCGATTTTAGAGCTAAAAAGCTTGAGCGATTGATCTGTCCGACGCGCTTGCCTCATCACCAAGATCATGAGAAAAGTATGCCCTTAGGCGAGATCGGTTGGCCACTGACGGCAAATGACCTTGAACAAATTCACTAATCTTGAGGTAATGATTTTACGTGGGCGAGGGAACCGAACTTACTTTTTTCCGGAAGAGAAAACACAGATCTACACAAAATGCAAAATGGGGCATGAGTTTAGACAAAGAACTTGCGCAGCTGGTCGATGTTCCACGAGCTCATGAGCACGCGACCATCCTCCTCGCCAGCGGGGCAGCCAGCGCAGCATCGAGATGACCGTAAAAGGACCTTCCCACTGGGAGATCTTGTTGGCCTTCGACATATCCCGACCATTATAGGACGAGGTCGCCGACCCATGTGGCTCGGGGCCGACTGACCTCGCCATGCGGCTCGCTGAAGAGCTTGTTGGTAGACGGCGGATCGGAGCAGCGCTTCCTTTCGCTTTCTTCTTGGCGAGGTCGAGGTCGTATGACGCCGCATCCTGGTGGATGATATCGCCAGTGTACTCTCGGGGACCCGAGCACGATCTCGGGCGGTAGGACGGCCTCGCACCATAGATTTAGCCGAAGGGCTGCCTCGCCAAGAGCCTAGCTCATTGGTGCGCGCATGCACTCGGAGGACGGAAGGAAGCTCGTCCACCCACGACCCGGCAGGTTCGGGTGAGGTCTTTGAAGACCCTCTTCTTGATCCCTTGAAGGATTTGGCCATTTGCTCGCCGATCGCTCTGCATACTCGCGCGATGAGCTATAGAGGCGGGCGCACTTTGTTCCGATATCTTTGCAATAGGCCCGAATAGCTCGCTAGTGAACCGAAAGTGCCGTTGTTCGTGATGAGGCGATTGGGGACCCCAAAGCGCGCTACCACGTTGTCGCAGAAGAACTCTTGGTCGCTTGAGCCGAAATGGTTGATACAGTGCTTCGCCGATCCACTTAGAGAAAGTGTCGGCGGCCACGAGTAAGTACTTGCAACCCTTTCACCACGGGAAAGGTTCGAGAATGATAAATTTCAGGTCGAGAACAGGCCATGAGAGTGGGATGGTTCAGCCACTGACGCCATTCACAGTGGGCCTTGGCGCGGAACTGCACGCCTTGTGAGGTCGCCACGACGCCTCGAGCGCCTTTCTAAAGCTGTTATAATAGTATCCTAAGCGAATGCTTTGCTCACGAAGCGTCCTGAAGGACGAGCGAGCGCCACATTCTTCATGGATATCTCTCGAGAAGGAAATAACCTCTTCCTCGAGATATACACTTGGAGAGGACTCCAAGTGCCCTCGTAGGTACAAGGCGCCTCAACTAACTTGTAGCAGAGGACCGCTTTTTAAGCCGTGAACGCCGCTTCCTCCTCGGCAAAGGTCCTCGGGCAAGATACTAAACGAATGGCGCTATCTAATTTGCGCCTGCGCGAGGAAGGAGACGCTACAAGCACGCTTCGCCTCCTCTACAGAGGAATGGAGGGCTTTCGCAGATGTTCGATCGGCGCCCGGCAGTATGCATCTGGGGTTGCCTCTCGTAGGGATGGAGGGCTTGTGCAGATAAGCTGACGAAGCGCCCCGCTGGCGGGTATCCGTGGAGGAACCGACCTTGGAAAGATAGTCACCAGTGAATTGTCCTTCCTAGGGATGTAGAGTACTTTGAAATTCCTCAAGTACCGCCTCCATCTTCCTCACTTCAACCAAGTAAAGCGCCATTGAGTAATCGTAACACCGATACTCTTGTTGACTTGGTTGACGCACCAACCTGTGAATCGCTTTTCACAAAGGAGCTGCCGACTCGAAAAGCCTTGCACGCCGCAGCCTGCCAAGAGGTTTTCATACTCGCCGTTGTTGGTCGCGCGGCGCAACCGATGACGATAGAGCCGTCCCTTGAGGACACAAGATGACGCCATTTCAGCGCTTGAAAGCTCGGGACCCGTCGGTATATGGTCCTGGCCGCCCTGCACTCCATGGAGTTTTCGGTGGTAGGCGGGCGGATTCGCCCATTCCGCCACGAAGTCCGCAAAACCGAGACTTGATCGCCGTAAGCAGCAGAGAAGTGGATGTCGAACCTCGCGAGCACCATGGCCCACTTCGCTATCCCATTACCGGGCGCTTTGATTCCTTAGATCTCCTTAAGCGAAAATTGGCTGGCACGGTGATCTTGCGGGCTTGAAAGTAGTGGCGCAGCTTCCTCGGCCACGAAAGTGAGCTACAAGAGCTCGACCTCGTGGTACCGCCTTCTTTGGCCGGCAAAACCTCGCTGACGAGTAAATCGGTCGTCGCAGTGCCCCTTCCCGCCGACCGCCAACACCGCGCGCTTACCCGGGGTCGCGCGAGGTATAGCAAGAGCGGTTCTTCGACTTTGGCGTGGACAAGATCGGAGGGTCGACGAGATACCGCTTCAGCTTTCGGCGAACGATTAGCTTTTCCGAGTCTGCGAAGCCTCGTGCCTCACGCGAGCACCTTGAAAAGGGCAATCAGGCTCGCTCGACCGGAAATGAAGCGATTTAGGGTCGCCATGCGTCCGGTCAGGTTTGGACCTCCTTTACAGAGCTCGAGGTCGTGATCCGCTCGATGGCTTCAATTTTTTCCGGTTAGACCGATGCCTTGCGCTTCGATGAGGTAGCCGGTTAGCACATTGTCGCCTTCACCCCAAAGACACATTTCTCAGATTAAGTTTTATTCGTGTCTATTGAGATTACAAAGGTCTCCTCAAGGCTCTGACATGACCCGGCGAGCTTACTCTTAACTACGATATCATCTACATATACTTCCGTGTTCACCTATATGATCCTCGAAGGTCTTCATCAAGCTACCGAAGGTCACAAGCCGCTGCTCCGCAGACCGGAAGACATGGTCAGATAGCGTAACGCGCTTAATGGCATGATGAAGGAGGTCTTTCTTCGCCCCGGGATAAGCCGATCCGTGATAGCCCTAATAGGCATCCAAAAAGCTCATCACCGACTTTGTTGTTGCATTGACCACCGGTCAATGCGGCAAAACAAAGTTATCCTTCGGCAAAGTGGCTTCAAAGCAAGCAGGATCGACACACATGCGCCCACTTGCCACCCTTCTTCTTGACAATGACCGGTTTGCTACCACTCTGATGCTCGACTTCGACGGTTTACTTTAAGGAGTTTGTCGAAGTTCATCCTTGATGATCGCCTTCTTCTCGGGAAAATCGCTGAGCTTCAAGACATGTGTCTTTTATCGTGTCAATCAGTTTAGTTCAGGCTCAATCACTTCCCTTGGGACTCAGTATGTCTGACGGCTCCTGTGCTTAACACGTCCCTCCGGCGAAAGTGATGAGCCCGAGTTCCTATTTAGGATCTAAGGAAGATCCCGGATGGAAGACCTTGGTCGGGTCGGCCTCGTTTAGAGGGACCGCTTTGGTTTCTCCTCCGGCCGGAGGGTAACTTTGCCTGGGAGGCGGCCCTTGGTCGGCCGCAGGCCGAGGCAACCGTCCGACCATGTCGAGTGATTTCTTGTCGCGAGTTCAGGGGCCGCCTATGGTCGCTTTTGACGGTGATGACGCTGCCTACCCGGGACCTTGAGCTTTGGTAGGCGTGGTGCGGGCGGCTATGAACTTGGAGAGGGCGGCTCGCCAAGGATGGCATTGTAGGCCGACTTGAAGTCGATTTACCTCGGTTGATTAGCTTTCGGTCCCGAAGTTGTTGATGCTCTCAACGCCACGGGTGACGATTCACCAAGAGGCTTGATCGAGGTGCTCGACGATCTCCAAGAACGGACGGCTATGCTTTTGATCTTGGAACGAGGGACTTGCATCTCGTCCAGGACCGTAGCAGATATGAGATCCAAAGAGCTCCCGCCGTCGATTAGAACCCGGTCTACTTTGGCATTGTTGATGGTCGGGCTCACGACCAATGGGAGCTTCTGTGGCTTGGTCATTCCAAGGGGACAATCGTCCCTGGAGAAAGTGATGGACAGCTCGAACCACCTAAGCAACTGTACGGGTGGCTTGCCCTAGGCGATATGGCAAACCTCCCGAGCTGCCTCCTTCAGGTCCCTGCGGGACTTGTACACCGAGGAGCCCCCGAATATGACGGCTATGTGGTCGTGGGGCTCCTGGTAACCCATGTCGTCGTCCTCGTCCGCGGGACCTTTGCCTTTGCCGCCGCCCCTTTTTCTAGCGGCAGGCATGGGGCCTTCGCCGTTGTAGAACTTCTCCAGCAGATGCCCACTCCTGATTCGGAAGGTCATGGCGGACCGCCTGATGGAATCCGGCAAGAGCGGTCGCTAGAAGGGCAATTCTTCCTCGCGGTCTTGGTCGCCGCGATCCCGGTCATCGCGATCCCGCTCGTCATGACCTCGATCATTTGCGACCTCGGTTGTTCTTGTGCGGGCGTAGCGACCTCGCCGTCTTCGTCAGCTGAGTCTGGCGGTCCGCAAGCGGCGTTCGACGGCTGCCACCACGCCTTCAAGCGTCGACCTCTTCTTCTTTCTTGATTTTCTTCTCGACAGAGTCTGAGTGCTTCTTGCTCGAGGAGCCCTTTAGTCCCGGTTGGGGCGGCAGCTTGCCTTCATCGAGCATCCTCTTCCATTGCACACCTTCGCCAGATTCATGTAGTGGTCGGCCATGCGAGCGTACTCATTGGCCGAGAGGTCGGGTGGATCTCTGTGTCTGCGTGAAGTTTAACGTCGCGACCGAACTTGAAGGCCCGGATGACCGCCTCATCCGAGATGCTCGGAATGGAGTTCCGCACCCTGATAAACCTTTGAACGAAGTCCCGTAAGGACTCTTTTTCTCGTCTCGATCACCGCCGAGGTCAAGACGCGTTGCGGGCGGGTGTAGCACTTCCGAAGTTTGCTCGAGGGCCTCGCAGAGTCGCCCCACAAGCGGATCGACCTCCTTCGACCGGCACGCCACTGGCGGGCCGCCGAGGACCTGCGGGGAGGTAGTTAGCTATGACCCCTTCGTCCCCTCCGACTACCGTAATGGCGGTAGAGTAGATCGAGAGGAACTCGCTCGGGTTCTCCGAAGTTCCGTTAAACCGCCGATGTGGCCGGCTTGAACACTGTTTCGCCACGAGACATCGCGGGGACGCCAAAGGCCCGCATCCGAACGCCGTTATCGTGGCGCCCCGCACGGCAACAATCGTGACGGCCGGTGTTCCGATGGTCCTCGCGGCGGGCGAGATGAGAGAACACGCTCGCGTGCATGCGATGAAGGCGAACAGGTGGAACACTGGTGGGCTCAGAGCGGAGGGGCGATGCCCCGACCGTGAGGTCGTTCGGGAACCGCCAACGCCTCGCGGTACGCTTTGCTTCCCGTGGCCTTCGAGCGAGTGACTGGAGGCGCTTTGTGACGGAGCGAAAGGGGAGTAGTGCTTATGGTCCCGGAAACACTCCGGGGTTTTCTCCGCTAGGGGGCCCTAGGAGCCCTATGTTGCGGCGTAGCTTTTTCCAGATTTTAGCTATGACCGCCCCATGGCGCCAGATCCGCTCGCGGGAGAAATTTGGAGGTTGCGCACGCACCGCCGCCATGGCCCGCAACCGCTTGGCGCTCTGGGGAGCGGCGGGGGGCGACCTTGGTAGGCGGTCGTGCACATGCTCTGGGGAGCGAGGCTTGCTGGGATCCTTGCGAGCCGAACCTCCATACAGGCCCGTCCGCCTGCTAACTTGGCGACGGACGATCGCCGTGGTCTTGCCTGTGGACAACTCCGAGCGGTTTCACAAGATACGCTGACGGCGCTGGGAGGTCTCCGGGGACTGGACCTCGTGGACCTCCTCCCTTCCTGCCATGTTGATGCTGCGGGAGCACCAGGACTGCGAGGGTGACGTCGTGGCGTCACCATGCGTTCTAGACTCGTCAAGACTCGAGACTCGGCCAGGGGTCTCGACCGCCACGCGAGGCCGCCATATTCTTCCTCGTTAACGAGGGTATCGATCATGCGAGCGAGGAAACGCTCTCGCTGCAGCCCACCGGGAAAGACTCCTGCTTCGATGTGGCCCTTGGATTAGCTACACCGCCACGCCATCGCCGGGCGTACACGCCGCCGTCCTCCACGCCATCGAAGACGCAGAGGTCTTGATTGTCCCGAGAGTTCGCATCCTCGTGAGATTCTCACGAAAGGACTCGGCCGATCCTCACGGACGGCGCCAACTGCCGACGGATTCGGGAACCGGTCCCCGCCGAAGCTTACTTGTTGAATGAGGGATGAACCTAAGACCCTTTTTTCGTGTATAGCTTCGAGGGCTTGCCAAGCTATGAAACGAGGTGGCATGACAATCGCAACGTAATGGGGTATCTTTTTATCTGGTTCGGGCCTCTCATGGGGAGATAACAACCCTACGCCCGGTGGTTGCGCTCATCGCGGTGAAGGTGGGTTATAACGCTGCTTGTTTCTGGGAGCCATGGGTGGTTCTAAGGATGTCCCTCCAGCCGTCACCGCAAGTAAGCGCTGTGTACAAGTGAAAATAGTAGGTGAATCGAGCCTCAACCTTCATGGTAGGGTATTTATAGGGGATTACAAAGACATAGCATTCATTACATGGGGCGCCATCGCTCTGTGCATGGGCGAGCTGTTCGCTGCCCCACGGGCGCAGCGATGTGGTAATATGCGGTGCAGTAGCGGCGGCGGTAAACCAGATCATGTGCATGATCCTTCGAGCCGCCAAGTCATTAATGCCAAGTCGTCTTCGTGGATCAAGGCCCGCTTTTGGGTGAAGTCCGAGGTCCTTCATGCGACCAATTAAATCGTCGCGAGCCCCGAGCGAGCCCGCCAGGACGAGTTTGATAGAGGACGTGGTAGGCCCAGAAGTTGAGCCACCTGAAGGCCCGGAGGCCGAGCCACCTGAAGGCCCTACCCGGGGGCGACGCCCGAGCGAGGGCATGGTCGGTGGCCGCCGAGTTACGATGGTCGTCCACGGAGAACATCCAATCCCCGACACTAATGTTTCTTTAATTTTTGTGCTGAATTATATTTATTATGGATTTTATTTAGAAATTCGTATGGAAATTGAATTAGAATTCTTGTGCAAAACAAATTAATATTTTTTGTTTTGTTTGAATTCTAAATTATATTTATGTGTTGTTGGATCATACATAATATATATTTTTTAATTTAGTTTTAGGTTAAAATTGTATCCATGTCCAATTGGTATATTTTTATTTCATTTTATTTCGCTTTAGAGTTCATAGGTAATTAAATTGCTAATTTTATTTTATTTTTTTATTCTAAATTTTAGTTTTATGTTGGTATTCATATACAAATCAAATTACTAATTTTTAATTTATTTTTGTTTCAATTTTATTTTTATTTTGATGTTCATATGGAATTCAATTGCTACTTTTTAATTTATTTTTACATGAAATTTTGGTTTTTATTATACTTGATATGAACTCTTTATTTTAATGTTCGTATGGATATCAAAATCTCATTTTTTATTTTTCATTCCAAATTTCAGCTTTTTATGTTGGAATTCAGATTCAAACCCAACTACTAATTTTTATTCTAAATTTCAGTTTTATTTTGTTGTTCTTATGGAATTCAGATTGCTAATTATCTTTTATATTTTGTGTTCTAAATTTTTAAAATTTTATTCTGAATTTCAATTTTATTTTGATATTCATATGGAAATTAGATTATTAATTATATTTTTTTTCTAAATTTTTTATTGTACTTAGGCTCTTTCTTTTAATCGATAGAAATCAAAATTTTGATTTTATTTTATTTTTATTCTGAATTCATTTATTTTATATTGTACATGACACAAACTCTTGTATTGTACATAACACAAATTCTTTCTTTTAATCTAAACCGTTATAATCTGGACCACCACAATCAATCTGTTGATCTTTCTTTCTTTTCTCTGATTAATGTGAGAATTTCTAACCTTGAGAGCAAACGTGATGGCTTCTTTTGCTTCTGCTTTAATAATATAATAGATAATATATAGATAATAGTTATCTCAGCTGTTGCATATGGTCTGATGCTTTGTGCATATTTTTACGGCTTGTTTAATGTACACGGAGACTGCCACACAGCCCACAGCTAGTGTTGCCGACCTAGCTATCGATCAGTGATCGATGTACACAGCTAGCTAAACCGAGGCCACTGTAGCTACGTGCCGTGTTTCACTTACGGTATCTGGCGCAAAACGTATACGGCACACATGCGCGGTTCGTCTCAGCTACCTACCCCGTCCGTCCCCGTCCAGGCCCGCATCAACTGGCTCATTCTCTGCCTGTTCGCTTCCGCGCCATGTGCTGTCACCACTAGATTTTGTTTGCTTCCCAGGCGCCTGGAGATTTTTCTCGATCGCTCTGTGTAGCTGTGTCGTGTGTGCGTGTGTGACGGTTTTTCGCCACCACGCGATCGTCGACGGCGTTCTCCTCCGCGTTGTTCCGTGCACGATTTCCCGTTTGCCCTAGACAACGTATAGAACTTTTTATCCATTAAGCTAGTATCAAAAGATACTAAAAGATGTTAAAAGTAAAAAGAAAATTGAAAACATCACAAGATACCGAAAGTTTGGTGGAGACGGTATTGATGTAAAAATTCATGCACCCTTCAATATGGCGCTCACGCCGGTTGCAGCCTGCCATATGCCGCGTTATACCAGCTTTGTGATGGACCGTCCTTTTTAGATGGTGCGTTTGAATACCTTAATAGCTAATCAGATTTTAGCTGTCGGTAACCAAGCATTCATTGCCAGACATAAGAACGAAATTCAACGGTTTTATAGAGAATTAAGGCCTAACGTCAAGAATTTTACAAAAGGGGTGCGGCTGCACCAGATACATTACAGAAACTCTCACAGGAAAGCTCGAGCAATAGACCAAGGCCTAGAACCAAATATTGTCGCCTTCTACTATCCCCTGAAAGTCGTCGTCTTTTTGGAAATCTAAAGGAGGTAGGAGGCAAGGGTGAGTACACAACGGTACTTAAAAAATCACATAGAAAATTCTAAATAATATATGTAGGGGATGACAAGGGTTGGCACAGGTTTTAAGATATCATGGATGCAGGAGTTAAATTCCAGTTTTATATTATATTTGAAACAGAAATCAAATACCAGACAATGTCATGGGGTTTTTACAAAGTTTAGTTTTACGACAAGTTCTGTTTTGAAAACTATTTGAGCTTGGTTACGAGAATCAACCCAGATTAACTCAGCTTCATTAACTGGAAGCACGACGTATTCGAATACCATCAAGATTACTCTGCAGAGCTGTTCAACTTTACCTACAAGATATCTACGGTCGTCAGTGTCATGCGATTAACATGCAACTTAAATGCATGCGACCGAACCGAGATGATCATAGCTTTTCGTTGGACTTTCCCTCTTTAGCCCCTATCTAGTAGATTTCAAGAATCCACAGTCTCCAAAACCCACTGGCCATGACGGGAGACGTAATCTAATCGCTGTGGATACCTACTATTGTGAGAACCGATGAATGGCTTCCCCATTTCCGTTCCATCCCGATCGATCCGTGATCCATTCTACTCACGAGAATGGTAGCTGCCTCCAATATGTATTCCAAAGGGGAGTACAAGGTACTGAGATACGTTGGGACAGGTCAACAAGGCTGACCGGACCAACTTGGGGTTGAGCGAGGACTGATGTTTTTTACTTTGCCCAAGGGGTCGGTTCTTAAGTGTCTGAGACTCAGCTAATTTCATACCACAAACGAGGGTACCAACTGTACCAACCACTATGCCAACATCTTGGTTTTGTCATCGGTCGAAGTCGGACTGACATCCACCTTACGTGAGCAGTCCAACACTATCTCCCTAATCGTAGCAATTTTTAAAATAGCATACCGAGCCACCACTTGGAGATTTTTAAATGAAAGAGTTAAAATAAAAAACTATTAACAGCTAATCTACGGTTGTTCAGTAATTATAGCCTAGGATTAAAAGGAGTTAAGACTTAACAATAGGCTTACCAAGGAGTGGGTTATAACTAATCATGTTATTCTAAACTATCTCCATTTTAGTTTTCTAAGATACCGAAATAATGCGTTAAGAAAATACTTAGTCCTATATTAAAAACTAGGTTCAAGATGTTCAAAGGTGTGGCTTGCCTTGCGGGTTTGAGGAGTCTCCTAACTGGTAGAAGCTGAAGTCTTGACCGGTTCCAGACGGCTCTTGCTTGTAGTACGACTTCAAGTACCGTTCCTGCTCTTGGTACTACTCCAACGTCGGATTTATCGCAAAGAAACAAATCCAGTAAAATAAACGAATAAAAACACAAAAGGGAAAGAAAACGGAAATTAATTTGGAGAAAAGGGCCAGAAATAGGTCGGAAGGGTATTTTAGGGATTTTAGAAATTTTGGAGACTTTGCTTGGCAAAACAGAGGCCATTTTTAGACTCAGTGGCTCGAACTGGTTAGGAATATGTATTTTTGGATATTTTTGATTTTTTGAGAATTTTTCTAGAATTTTCTGGATTTTTAAATGATTTTTAGATTTATTAAAAATCCAAAAATTCAAGAAAATCAAAACGGAGTGGGTCGCATGACAAGAAACCGGATTTGCTCTGCGGCATACCACCACGCCCGCCCGAGCGGCTAGCCTTCATGGCTGGGCGCCGACAAAGTGGGGGCGGAGGTCGAAAGGACGGGTACCGCCAAGTGGGAACGAGTAGGAGGAGGCCGACGGGCTGACGAGGCGGGCAAGTGGCAGTGCAACTGGGCGCAGCCTGTGGCGGAGAAGAAGGGCAGGAGCGAGCAGGGAGAGGAGGGAGGACCTCACATGGCAAGGAGAAAGTGGGGCAATGGGGCTTTAATAGCCGTGGGAGGGAGGAGAGAGGGCGCGGCGAGGGCGCGGAGAGGCCCGAGAGCGGTTGATGGCGGAATAGGATGGCAAAATACCAGGTCCGGCATCATGTACTCCGATTCGATGGAACCGGGTCTGGTCCAAATTTGACCCACGGGTATATTATTTGGTCCGGTCCGGTTCGTCCGGTCCGGTCTCATTTTGGACCAGGTACCTGCACCCGGACCCGCCACATAGCCTCACGGTAAACACAATCCACCATGCATGCGCTGAGGCGCAGCGACTCCTGCGTGACGCCGACATGCTCGATTTCAAACGATCAAAGCGACCGCCTACCAAGATGTACCGGCCAACCAAGACAAGCCGTGGCTATGCATGCGCTTTTGAGGATCGGTATGTCGTTAGGCTTTCAGCCGCCGACGACGCCGAGCCCCGCAGCCGAGAACAATGTTAGTACTGCCGCTCGCCAGAAATAATGGGTTGCAGGAAGCGTGGTTATAAAAGGAGGGCGAATTGCCATGGCGTTTTGGCCCGAAAGGCGATCAAACGAGCAAAGTCAGACGCGGAAGACCGAGTGCGCCAAGGCTCGCCTGCACTCGTATGGCCGTAAAAATTGAATAAAAGGCTATCTAAATTCCAAACCTCTCGTCCTGCATCTGTTGGTCCGCATCCATCGTCCGGGGTATGGGTTCGAGTTTGACCCTGATGATTTCGTGTCTGGTTCGGTTTAAATTCGGGTCTCTGTTCGGGTCCATAGAGGTTGGACCCGAGGTACCGACCTACCATCCTTTGAAGTGGGCGAAAGTGCAAGGCGGGCGAAAGCCAGGAGGCGAGTGCGGGTGAGTGGCGTGGGCGACCGGAGCCAGAGGTAGAGGGGAGGGGTCGGGCAGGCCGGGAAGCTGGGCCTAGGGAGGTGGGCTGGGAGGCGGCCCACGGGGAATAGGGAGGTGCCCGGATGGGAAGAGATGGGCCTGAACGACAGGCCGAGGGGGGCAGGCATTTCAAGCCTCAAGTCATGGTGCGTGCATGGCAATTGGGCACACGGCCGCCAATCTATGCAGGTGGAGTCCATTGGCATCGGTTTTCACCTATGTATGTACGCTTGGTAGATCCGGCCGATGAAGTCACACAGGCTTGCAGCTACATGATTGATGTACGCACACACTAGAGTAACTATGATATTCGGTGGTATTTGTATGTGCTATATATATGCAGCCAATCATATTTATTTCTATTATATAAAGTAAGAGTTTCTTTCACACCACTTCATCAAAATTATTCACCTTTACCATTGCTCTTTAATTACCCACCTTTACCACTGTTAGTGCTTTTTGCAAATAAACTTTTTATACGCTAGAATAAATTGAGTTTACAGGTTAACCGATGTGGGGTACATATATTCCTAGGATCACAAGTACAACTGTAGAAAGCACCGGCACATGGCAATTTTTGTTTATTTGGAACCTAATATATATGTTTATACATGGAGCACCTATTATTAGAAACTTGATATATACTCTCATCCTTTCTGAATATAAATCATTCTAGTTTTCCAATCTGGTTTACAAATTTAAGACAATTTTTATTTTTTTCCTTAACTTAATCCTATCATTTATTATTCTCCATACTATTTATTACTGTAGGTTAGAGAGTAACAAATCATCCGAAATCAATAAGTTAACTGATAAAGAAGAACAATTTAATCATTTAAAGTATAAAATGCTACTCCCTCCGTTTTTTATGAGGCTTATTTTTTGAATGATCTTATTTACAAATGTAAGGCTTGTATGTAGATTTAATGAGACTTTTCCTTCTATACCCCTATTTATTTTCTCTCATCCATATGCATTTATTCATTACCACCCACACAAAGTATATCTTTTATCTTCCAAGACAATTAAGTGAGGTCATCTAAGTCATTTTTTCTCGCATCTTTCTCAATTTTAACACAACCTTAATTTTTATGTAAAGTTAAAATACGTCTTATTAAAAAAACAGAGGGAGTAAACCGCTATCTATTGGGAACGAAAAAAGTGAGGAGTGTTTTGTGTTCACGTGTTGATGTGAAGCCAACCGTGGCCTATTGCCACCTTTGCCACTGCCAACACGGACGCCCATCCGTTTGCCGTTCGGCGTCCCACCACGCGCGGAACAAAAAGCCCAGCGCTTTTGCCTACGCCACACGTACACGGTACCCATCAGCCATCAGCCATCAGGCCGCGGAGCCAAACCGAGCAACCAGCAACAGCTCACTCCGCAAGAACGGGCCTTTCGTGGCCCTTTCCCGTCTCCTCTGTTTCCCTTTCGGCCTCTTCATGTCTCCCTGCTCTGCTCTGCTCCAGCCGCTCGCGTGCGAAACGCACGGGACGACGACTGAACCGCGAAGAAATCAACGCGCACGGTGATGGATGCCTCTGGATGGCGTGCGCCAGCCGGCTCCTGCAGCCAAGCGTCGCCCGGTGCCAGCGAGTATGAATGAGGTGAGGCTTTCGCGATGCTAGATTTCTTTGAGCTAGTTGCTCGCCAGTGCGCACGCGTTTCGGTTCTGAGGCATGTCGTTGATGTGGCCACCGGTTTTGCGGCGAAACGCGGGATGTTTCGAGATGTCGCCAGATTGCTATCCTGCCGCGGTGGCGGCCGCGGTCGCTATTACGGTTCTGAGGTTCTGATGCCCGCGAGGTGTTCGATGGTTTGCGCGAGCGGCAGTTTGACCTGCGGTCCGCGCCACACATTTGACATTTCTACGTTTCGCCACTGAATGAACCTCCCTTTCCAGGAACCTGTGAACGTGCAATTGCACAAATTGTTCGCATTGTTCAACTAGCAGTGCAAAAGATCGTGTTGTCAACTAACGATTGTTTCCTTTGCTATTCCTACTGCTGGGATCTTCATTTGGATTTTGTGGCAGCTCACATCTGATTTCCATTCGTTCATGGAATCACACAAGAAAAAGTGCAGGCTTTGCAGTTGTGAATGCGAATATGCATGTGTCTTGTTTTTTTAAAAGGAAATGTACCTGCAGCATGTACCATTCAGTAAAAAAAAAAGTATAACACATGCAATGACCGTCTTGAATCTATGGATGATTCTATCTTGAGAAGAACGAGCATGTCTTCATTCTGGAAGCAGAGGCATGAATGGAGGAACATATTTTTTTTGCTATTGGACTTCCTTCGCTATTCGCCTGATTTTATTCCATATTTTGAGCTCACCTTGCTTTTTGCCGCCTACCCTTGTCACATTTCAGGAACAGCAAAAGATGCTGACACCAAACCTACAACTGCAGCTGGAGGCACCAAAATTATGTGCATGCCAACCTCTCAGTGCTGCTGCCTGCATATGATTCTTGTTTATCAATGGTATCTGGATTGCTTCTTTTGGATATATGCTTCTCCTTTCTGTTGCATCTTCCAACAAACTGCCAATATACTTTATATATTAGATCTGCTGGTAGCGCAGTGGATTTTGTGTATATACATATGTTTGTACAGATTTTCTATGCATGTGACCTGGTTATGTGGTCTCTGGAGTCTGGTCGAACTTCAACACTGGTTTTTGTACAATGCTATGTATAATTGGTGGAATTCAGCATTTGCAGATTAAATTCTTTAATTTGGTATCTGTATGCCCATAGGTGCAGACATTTTTCAGATAAGATGTGATGTGATTGATATCTGATGATGTGTTCATTAGTTCTTAAACTTTTGAATTTTGAACTCGTGCAATAATTCAATATGTGTTCAAGATTATTCCTATTAGATGGGTTGCGAAGGTGCACTTCCAACACATGTGGTTATTTGTTTCAGGTATTTCTGCCTCTTGGATGTGTTCCCATGTTTTACATTTTGGCATACAGAACGATCCATTATTTTATATTTCTAAGTTGCCCGCAACAGCTAATATGTACAATCGCATTGATTAGCCACCTCCTATAAGTCTATTTTCCAGGGCCTAAAACTCTCTGATGGTCCTATATAGCATCTAAATATGAGTTGGCCGAGGACTCACAGTGTTTCACTTAGGAGTACTAAGATCTGCCATGTAACAAAACGTTTTCCTTTGCTGTGCAGCGTGCAGAATAGTTGGGGCTTGTTGGTGCTGAATTGCTGATAGGTATGATAAACTATTTTTTTCATTTTTTCTTTTTACAATTTACGACATGCTTGGAAGTATTATTTCTCCAAAACTATGCTAGAAATTGGCATGCCATTTACATCTCTTTAGGTCTTTTCTTAGATCATATTTAGGATGCATCAACCCCCAGAGCGTACTGTTCCTGTAGCACGATGCCGCTAAGGCACGAAGTATTATTGTGCTGTATATTTTGGGGCCTTCTTTTCCTGGTGTTGATCAGTTGGAGTAACAGTTGCATTAACCATTTTTTTTCGTGTCCCTAAAATACGCTAGCATGAAGCTACATTTGTAGTGTTGCTACGCATTGCCTGCCACTGAGCTTAAAACATGGACAAGACAACAAACCATTAAATCAAACCCTTCAGATTCTACAAAGAAGCCATAATAAACTTTTAGCAACAGCTAACAGCTGAGATCCCACTAGTTAGTAGGATAATAATTAGTATAACAAATATTACAATTAGCAACTCCAATTCGGTCCAATGTCTGAACAGCATGTTTAGACATCTCAAAGATTTTATTTGCCTAATTACCATACAGCTGTAGTTCTTGCTGATACAATATTTATGACTTCTACCTTAATGTACGTTGAATCCTCTCCATCTTTCTTCCAAGTCTTGTGACTTAACAAGTCATGGCAGGCGGCCAGGCGCTATGGCACTATGTTTGGCACAACAAGTCATTGCCCCCTTGCCAATTTGCCATGTATTCTAACATGGGGCCCTATTATATAACCTTCTTCAACATAGTAGGGAAAACTCCATGATTTGCCCCGAAATGTCAAAAGGGTTCTGAGAAGTGCTAAGTTGATTATGTTGTCAAAAGTGCATCAAATACTAGCATAACTTTCAACAGTATAATCATGCTAGCTATGATGGAAACATAAGCCATGTGCACAAGTTGCGAGTCACATAATCTGATGACCAATTTTCATTCAGACATGAATTGACAAAGATCTGATCATGGATTTCTCTCCGCTGCAGTGAAGAAGGAACAGCTCTCACTTATACTGACTGATTCAATTGCGATTCCCTTCGGACAACAAATTCAGTGTTCCTTCATATGGCTCTGTCCCTTGATGTAGGCACTACTAGTGAGAACATTTGATCTAGACCATTGAAATTATGATTGGACGGTCCACATCCCGCAAAAGAAGCGTACAATGCGCAGTCGCTTTAGCGACTACAACAGATCCCCGTCACATGTACATGCATCTTTCAAGTTTACTATTGAAATGTGCACCCTTTTAAATGCCATCTTTTCAGATTCCAAGACAGGCTCTAATGCCCTACATGTGTCTATTTACTCATTTAGGGACATGTATTGATTTCCCTGTTACTTTTTTTTTTTTTAGAGAATGTCTGTTTGCCAGAGGGCATGCAGAAAACCATGGGATGATGCTGATGCCATGCAGAACAGCAGAAGAGAAGAGTTTGTCAACCAGAACACATGGGCACCAATCATCCGGCAACTGTTCACCAGTCAGGTATCCTGTCAAAACAACCCCGTAGGTAGGGCAATATATGTAGGATCCTGTGTGATCACTCAGAATGCCGTAGTTGATACGTTGTTGATGGCGATAGGGTCATCACGATGGTTACCTAACCTATTCCATCACGATGTTGATACCAAATTATCGAACTAATATAAAGAAATATTACAGCCAATTAGTACTTGCTGAAACATTAGTTAGCTACGAGAAACTCCTGATGGTGGAGTGGCACAAGGCCACCAACCCAGGTTCGATTCTCACCTCTACTCAAGTAAAATGTGTACCGTTTCAAACCAAAAAAAAAAAGAATCATCCAGCTTGACGATCTTGTGATCCGAATTTTGACAGCGAACATGGGAGGATTGCTTTGGGAGTCCCGTGTACAGCATTCTCTCTATGCAGACATGTTTTGGTCAATGTTTTAATGTTTCTTCTTTTAATATAAATTGTATAAATTTTGAAGCAAATGAGGAGGTAAGATCTTTTATTGGTCGCTTAATCCACAAGGAAAAGGACTCAACTTGTGTGCCGAACCGTTGCTGGAAACGGCGGACAAATATCTATGTTGCGGACAAGCCGCAGACGTTATGTATGCAGACATGTTTTGGTCTGCACGTTGTCGATCCCAGCCTGAGTACTGTGCAAGCAAAGCTTTCTGCTTAATCTACTACGGGTATCTGCTGCTTAATCATGCTGTCGCGATATTCTAATTCACGTTGGTACGGAGTTCGTCCCGACTTTTTCTTCGACGCAGGATACAAACCTTTGATATCTCGATGATTGCATGTAGTGTGCATCACATTGTTCTTCTGAGTTCTGACCTGGCCGTCGACGTAGCACGTCGACGTGCGGCGCACTGATGATTCTCAGTGCGTGCGTGCGCGCGTCCGTCAGAAGCGGCAGCGACGGCCGGGCCAACCAGCAACTGCCCCCGAGACCAGGGTCGCCATGTTCAAGCCCGCCGTGCGTTCCAACTCAGCAATTGGTGCAGCACTTATTTTTCAAAAAAGAAGGAAATGGTGCAACATTTGAAGAGTAACGCGACTGTGCAAGCTTGAAGCATGCTCATGGACTGTTGGCAAAATGACATTTATGCCCCTTTGTTTTAGAGGAGACATCGGAGGTTCTTTTTTTTTCTTCTTCCTTATGGTAAAGGATGAGATCTTTATTTAAATTGAAGAAGGCTGATTTCAGTCTCCTCTTAACACGGAGATAAAGAAAACTCGGACTCGAATTGAGCCATTCTAGTGACTCCTTGCTGGGAGGCAAACCTCGAATAGCAATGAGCTGCCTTATTTGCACTCTAAGGAGCGAAAAAGAACAGTAAAATCTTAGAACACCTTCGAAAGCTCTCGTGGTTCTGTGATCATTATAGATAGTACTTGCCTACTTGCCGCACCTAGGGAAGAACCTTGGTGGCTTCTGGCTATCAGTTTGCGTGATATCGGAGTTTTTCATGATGATTATTGGTCATTACGTCTTCACGATTTCATCGAAAAGTATATCTCAATCTGATGTCTTCCATTTTGTAAATTATATTAGGTAGTAAGGAATAGCATTTTATGACATGGACTGATGGACCTAATAAGAATGGAGGAGCACATATACTTCATCTGTTTTTTTTTTTGGAGAAATTTTGTAGTGTATTATACTGGTAGCATATAGTGGGTAGTAAAAAAAAATCAAATCTAACTATTGATTTGCTAAAGGTATTTTTACCGCTTCACTCTCAGATGAAGTATAAATAAATTCTAGTTAATCCGATATATTAGATCGAAAAGAATGAATGGTTCATAGTGAATTTAGTGTGCCGTAAAAGAGCCGAAGATTGACGCAAGAAACACAGATCAATCTGTGTGCTCTGTCATGGGCTCACGGCTGAAAGTACATGGATTCAAATGAGCTACATGTCAAAGCAGAGGCCTGAGGCTAGAATTTTGCACGTACCCATATGGTCGGTCGTTCAAGCATTTCCCTTTTGCAAAACTATAATGGAATTAAGGAAGATAATTGGCGTGGTTGATTAGGTCGGCCAGCTTCTGAGACCAAGAAAAAAATATTCTCTTCGTTTTTTTTTTGTAACGGAAACAGTACCATCTAACTGTTGATCTTAACACCCCAACCACCTCTGTCTTTCCCTCCCCGTGATGTCATGCATGCAGCTCTAGCCCCTCTCTCTCTCCCTCCTTCCTTGTATATATAGCCATTAGCCAGGCTGTGTTTCTCTCATTGTAAAGCCATTCATTCACTCATACAAGCAGAACCTGCTTCAGTTTAGATTTCCCTCACCTGCATACATCAAACATGGAGGATGTAGTTAGTGGTTCGTCTCTGAAGAGTGCCCTTAGCTGTAGCGAAGGGCAGTCTCAACCAGAGGAGAGTTCTTGGACAGATTACTTTGTGGATTTCATGATGTCTGAGGAGGAGAAGAGGAGACAAGGTGCTTCATACTGCACTTATGAACATGGCAATTGTAGCGACCAGGGGGAGGAGGAGGAGGAGGACTCCATGATCTCCGACGCCGCCTCTTGCGCCCCCGCGGCGTTGCCTGACAAGTACAAGGAGCTGAAGAAGCTCAAGAAGAAGGTCTTCAAGGCTCTGGATCATGATGGTTCCTTGGAAGATACTGCAAGCTCTCCTGTGAACAGCCCTAAGGTAGTAGTTACTACTAGCTTCACTTTTTGTTGTTAAATCTAGCGTTCTAGCTACTTGATGTTAATTTGCCAGCTTGATTTGCCCTTTCAAGGTCAGCGCTTTATCACAGCTGGAATTGAACCCTAAAGGGAGGTGCAATGTTAGGGACCTCACTAAGGTAATTCAATTGATAATTACCAGATGTGTTCTTGAGAAGATGTATATACATAAGTTGCCCATTTGATTTGTTACCAGGTCTCTCTTACTTGCAGAGTAATAACTAATAAATAATTAATTTCTTGCCTTATCTTGTTTATTTTTGCTTGAAGGATGTTGGGGTTGGCGATGACCACGGAAGGGAGGGGATGGACTGTGCAGATGCAATGGTGGAAGGATTGAGATTTGTAGATGAGAATCAGAGGAGTATAGCTCCATGTGCAGACGAGGGCCTTTGCTTGTTTCCATTGTCCATGTTGCTGAACTACCATGGATAAATTTGAGACTTCAGTGTAGAGATCATGTGTAGGATTTACCCTATCACACATGCATGTGTGGGATAAATGACCCAAAAAAAAATAGTGTGCTGATACTGTGGATATATATTCTTTGATGAAATATATGTGAATATTGCTACTGCCGGTGCTGTCTCCTAGTTTCTTTTTCCTCTTTTTTTGTTTTATTTCAGTCACCAGCTAGCGTATCGTTTAGATGGAGCTCTTTGTAATTGTTAGCCTTATGTCCACAAAATAAAACAAAGAAAATTAGGTACATTTTGATCACCAAAAAAATAACGGATGGGATTCTACCAGATATGCCCCCCCAAGACACAGCTTTGCTACTACTCACTACCAAAGAGGTGATGTAATGGAATCAAATACTACTATTAGCATTCACAGGTGACCAACATAATTTACGCGACGAATATCTAATAGGAAATTTAGAGAAATTTTATTATTTACTACAAAATTTCTGTAAAACACCTGCATTCTGAAGAAAGCCTTAACATGTGGTGTTGCTACCGACTGTTGGGCACTGGTGCATTTGTATAGGGGACGGAGATAGTTGTGTATGGACCGTTGGATCAAAAAACAACGGTTCAAATCTTCAGGAATATTGTTCAAAAACACTGTGACGATTGTTTCACTGTAACAAGTTACTGTAGCCTGCTTTTGAAAAAACAAGTTACTGTAGTGACAAACTACTGGACATCTATTCATTCGTTGGCTTGGTCGATGGCTTTTAGGATGCAGGGGAACTACTCTATCCTTGCATAGGAGATGGCTCTCCCTCAGTTGTCACTATTGTTCGATATAAAATAAAGCGTTTGTTGTTTCCATACCGGCCGGTGCACTAGCTTATCAGCACGATCGAAAATGGGCTATCTACCAACTTACTTCTGTACATCATAGCAGGTTTACCAGCCATGAATGGCTACTCCACCGGAATTTACCTAACTCTCTTAATTTACATACACCATGCATGACGTTATGCTTCTTCGATCGATGCATGCAAATGCAAAGACTAAAAATTCAGGGTTTCTTCATGTTAGCAGTTTCTTTTTGAAAGAAGATAAAGTGGATAAACACAAAAGTCATGCATGAGCCCACGAACAAGGTAGTTAGGCAGTAGCTTTCAGGAAACAAGTAGTTAAGAGCTTGACTGTTGCAAGGATTGAAAGCTAAAAGACTTACTAAGAAACCGATTAAATTGAAGACTAGAGGGCCTCCCTAATCGACAGCTTTTAGCTTGTCTTGATGCTAAAACATTATTTTCCTGCACCATCTTTGTACCTTCTCGATCTTAGGAGTTAGGTTTTTGTTACGTATCCTCTTATGCGCAGCAACCCCTGTATTGGATCACGAGTTTTGTAAGATACAATACGAGCATGCACGATCTTAAGAAAAAAAAGAATCTAAAGAGAACTAAAGTAACGGCGATTAAGAAACTACGACGAGAGAGAAATGTTTAGTGAAGCTGACCACAAATTCTTTAAATATAATCTTAAAATAGTACAGGGATTGTCACTCTCTTACAACTTTCAAACCTTTTAGGAGTACACTTGAATCATTTCTTTTACGAGTACACTTGAATCATTGCCCTATAAAAATAATCTAGTGCTAGAGAATAACCTAGCTTTTAATCCTCTCGTACGCCTCTTGCTTTGAATGAGTTGATTTGAGCTTGGGTTCTCCATAATCACCCTCGTAGGCTTATATAGTCTCCTTAGTCATATCCTCCAAAGAAAAGTAGAAATCCTATTCCAAAAGAAAGTGTGAATCCTATTATTATTATAATTCATCTAGAACTCTTTATAGGATAATTATTCAAATCCTAAAAGCCTAGATATGAGTTACCATACTCAATAGTTTCAAACATGAAGACTTGAGAGCTACCTATGTATAGTAGCTTTTTGTTAAGCTGTACGTTTTCATGGTTCATCAGCACGTTTCTTGCAATCGGTTCATCGCATGACTGGCTAAACACATGGCTAATAACTAGCCAAATTAAACGCTGTCTTGATCGAAGAAAAGAACAGCTACTACGTCGGCTAAATACTGTATCACATGTCGTTTTCCATTAACATTATTGTAATAACTGAATGTGGAACATCACAGTATTTATAGTGGAAAAGGATTTGGGCGAAGTTACTTTTAACTTCAGGATTTTTGAACAACATGCTTGATTGATCATATAATATATATGAAGGTTTGGCAGCATATTCATGTAAGAAATAGGTATGGCATGATATATATGATGAAGTCTTTGAACTGCATATCTACCATACTATGTTTTTGCATTGGAGGTTTTTTACCAATTGTAACTGTTGCAGAGCATAACCGTCCATTATTTGGACATGAATTATACAATTTCTCAAAAAATAGATTTTCCTAAAAAAATATTACCGTTGTGTTTCCTGAACTAATGTATTGACCAATTTGTATCCGTTCAGAAAAATACAACACATCCATAGTCAAATTTCAATGTTTAAAAAAGAAGTTCAACTTAGATATATATTAATATATACACAGTAAGTGCATCTTGGTCAAGATCAAAGTGGAGCATTGAATTTCATATTTGACATGCAGTTATAACTTTAGTGGATTACAACTAATTAATGAGTTATCATCATATCGCAGCTCCCAAGCACCGTAAAAAATCTCAAGAAGAGAATTTTAAACCCATTTGTATCGAATTAATGAGCGACCAAAAAATATCGAGAAGGGAAATTAAAACCCGTTTGTATCGAAAATTAAGTAGAAGGTGATTTTTTATCTAAACCATGCAGATCATCATGTTCCCTGTCCTGATAGTCTATAATTTCCAGCTTTATTTCTCATGCTGGATTTATATGAATAGGAAATTAATCAAATTCACCTTTTCAATTACATGATATCCTTTAATGTATATTACTCATTTATTTGACACAAACATGTTACCATGATCTTAAACATGATCTTAAACTAGTAGTAGCACGCGTGTATTGTCACGCGTGCGTTTGGGCGATAGATGTTGGCCTGCATGTTACTGAAGCTTCCAACAAAAAGGTGGCACCGAAAAAAATTGCATTTCTTAATCCACGACCAAAATTAGGGTCCTAATCACTACTTAGCCAGTGCCTTTTCCTTTTACAAAAATATCTTGAAGACTAATTAATCACTCTGATCTGAATCTTCAATCAGTGTAATATATTGCACACAGCAAGTCCTCTTGCAGGCCATGGAAGTATAGGCAAAAACAATGAACTCAAACTGAAAAGAGAGTGCTATCCATGTGCACGGCATTGAGGTTGGTAGCACATATGAAATATCATATCAAATCCACCCTGGGGCACCCGGCCTGAACAATGCAAGACTTCATGTTTTGCACCCGTGTATCCATGGTTAACAGAATACTCTTCAGCCGTCTTGATTAAAAATTGCAACAAGTTGGGAAATCTCTAACGAAATAGTCCAAAAGATCAAAGAATTTAGAAATCAATGTTCTCCGATATTTTAATTCAGTAACAACAATCCAGTCTGAAATGAGGGAAGCCTTGGATGTTCATGTCACCATCAAACAACTGAAGCCATGCCATGATACAGTGCTTTCAGGTTTTCAAATACCAAAGCTAGATTGGTTCCGAAGGCTTGTCGGTTTTACTTCGAAGAGAGAAAACCAAACGAAAAATAGACTATTTTCTGCCGAAACCTCGAAAAGACAGCTCATGCTTTATATGCTTTTTTCGCAGTACTAAGGGTGTATTTGGCAGAGCTCTCAGCTTCAGCTTCCCCATGAGAAGCTGAGGAGCTCTACCAAACAAGAAAAAATCAACCAGCTTCACATAAAAATCCGAGGAAGTGATTCATGTTTTTTGACTTGCAGCCTGTGAGTCAAAAAATCCTGCTCCCTATCTGATTCACAGCCTCCCAGTTATGAACTTCCCCATCAAGTTCATTATTATTTCTTAGACGGGAATCACTTCCACAAGAGAATCGATTCTATAGAGAATTAGGAGCTAGAGATGGAGAATCAGGATCTAGAGCTCTACCAAACAGGCCCTAATTAATTAGCATAAATCTTCTGCACATTGGCATGCTTATTAAATAGTTGCAAATCTCCCGAAGGAAAACGTTTGGGCCGACTGGAGCTCGACACGGAGCAAAATGTAGATGATCTCCGCAAATGGGCGAGGTAGGAGGACGTGGTTGGAAATGCTAGCTAGTTTTGTACTGTAAACGTATATCCACCGTATAAGGAGCGCTGGGAATGCCGGCCAACGCCGAAGGCACCTGTCCCTTAGGCGATTTCGCGAAAAAATCCCTCCGTTTCTTCGAAATTACGGATAGGTCCCTGTATAATTTTCTGTGAGACAAAGATTTTTTCCCCTTCGCGTTTGGGTCCCTGGCGCGGCATTTTATGGAAAAACGTCCCGTTAGTTTCAAATCGCGAACAAGCCCTTTTCTAATTTTTCAGGATAGCGAACAAGTTCAAAAAAATAACAAACAGGTCCCTCGCTTCTTACGTTGAGTCCTTTCTCCGCTTTTCCCCGAAAAATGTTTCGCCAATCGAAAAAACCCGGAAAAATGTTTTCCACCAAAAACGGAAAAATGTTTTTCCATCAAAAACGCGAAAAAATGTTTCGCCACCCAAAACCGAAAAATGTTCTCGCCACAAAAACGTTTTTCAGAAATTTTTTCAAAGACCAGAGAAATGTGTGCAACTCTATGTCTAGACTTTTTCCCACTCGATTTTCCATCTCGATCTCGATTTTTTTAAACGTGTATTATTACTCGGTGAACGCGTATAGTGTTGGGCTCGACAAAAGAAGATTGTCGTCTCTAATAATTTTTCAGCTTTTCCTCTAGACTATTTTTGCCCTGGGTGGTTTTGCGAACATAAAAATGCATCCGGTCCTTCTCCATGATTATTTTGAAAAAGACACGTAGTTTCGCAAATTGATTTGGAAAAAACTCATACCAGACTGCAGTTTACAGAAATCGATTTGCAAAAAACTCATACCGGATTTTCCCTCGCTTGGCAAGATTCGCTGATTCTACCTAGTAGCTTTGGAATCCTAGTTCAAGTTGGTAAGTATCTGATTGACACTAGAATTTACTGCAACAAGTACTACTAGTTCTTCTTGGGCAATGGTGAGGTTGGTGGTGTTTGAACTAACGCCTTGGCGATTTTCATTGGAGCCGACGATGGTGCGACCACGGTGCCTTGTCTTCCTTGAAGCGTCGTCGACAACACCTCCACCTCACCCGACGGCGGCGTGAAGCGCCGTTTTTCCTCCGTGGGGGCGTCGTGCAGGTGCTTCCGCTTTGTCTGGTGGTGTCTCGCCTTATGGGTCGTTTAGTCACTCGTCGGCAAGTTTGGGTTGTCACCGGTGACTACTCTTCACTTCGGTGTCTTCATCTCTTTCTAGCGTTGTTCATACATTTCTTTTGACCTATGTCATCTTAACATCGATTCGCTGGATTAAGCTTTTCTTAGGCGACACAACTCATTTTTAGATGCACTCTATGGACTTGATGATCGTGTGCCTATTGGCTAGCTCGCGAATCACATCGTAGAGTCGAACATCTAAAATTGTTTATCGGCCTTGAGAAGATGGCCGTTGCTATTGGCTAAGATTAAGTGGTATGGCGGCAATAGCTCGGAATGCGGTGGTTGCAACACGGGATCTCCGGTACTTCAACTTCGGGAGAAATCCTAGATCTGACCTTAGTTGGTTGTGCCTGGCGATGGTCTTGTTAAAGGTATTGTTTTGTAGTATGAGGATTTACTCTCTCGAGGTGAAAACCTTTGGTCCGGCCTTCTTGGTTGGATCATAGCAATGGCGGTGCGCAGCGACGAGTCCTTCTTGGAGGCGTTGTCATTGGAGAGTTTTATCACGGTCCAAGTGTTGCTATGATGGTTGATAGCCTTGAAGACAATATTGCGTGATGTAGTTTGCATGACGGTTCCTTTGTCTTTTTCTTGTGTGTGTGTGTTTGGCGTGTACACCCTAGTTCAGTAGAAGTCGAGAGTCTTCTTAGTATAATTGTATCACCTTGATGTAATTTACTAAGATTAATAAAAATTTCCTTTATCGAAAAAAAGTACTACTAGTAACTAGTCACCATGTAAAAATGAGGTTTCAAATTAGTTAGATTTTGCATAAATTGACTGTTCAACGATGCACACATTTGTCCTCAAAATTAAATAACGACATGCATCTTAATCCTGATATGCAACATGACATGTGGTTCAAAGTGCGTTTCACACATAGTTAATATATAGTATCTCTTATGCCTGGAGAGATTGCCGGGAGCTAAGGCCCTCCACATCATGTTTTTTTGTGAAAAAGCCCTGAAATTGTGCTGAGCCCCCCCCCCCCCCAACCCGCCTGTCCCCGCCACTTAGAGCCATCGGATCAGCATCGTGTGACCGACGATGGTCCTTGTTAATTTTAAGCGAGATGTGTTGCCAATCTTCGCCATATGGATAATAGGTTCTTTCTACAAAATGATCAAAAGGGGCTATTTTCAAGTTGAAATTTTCTGTAATACCCTGGTCCGTTAGTGTGAAGATCTATATAGAGTGGTGACGAAATTATTCTCATGTTGCTTGTCTAAAATTAGTTGTAGTAGCATATAATATTTTTTAGGTCCAAATGTTGTTTCCAACTTATATCAAAAGTCGCTTAAAAGCTAAATTGTTTAGAAGACTTCTTAACTTTTCAGAAACCGAAACCGGCTAAAAGCCCCCAAACAGAGTACCGCTAGAAACAACTGTGACACCATGGATGTTGAAGCAAGCCGAGTCCGCTGAAGGCAATCGGGTATTTTAAAATTTCTCCTAACGGTGGCCATGAATCGGACTGATTAATTGATTATCACAAAGGCATATCAATTTCCGAGAGAGGTATATTCAAATTGCCATGATGGCTCTCCACAGGTCTGATCTGAATGAGTGTAGGTCCGTGTAGGAAGCAAACATCTAAGGCCATTCACAGTGGAGAGTTTCGTTACACGGTTTTCAATAGTGCCACGTCATATTTAGATGTTTGGGTTGATGAATGAAACAACCTCTCTCAATGCACAGTTTCATTTTGCAGTTTCATAAGCATGACATAACATTTAATTGTTGCATGGTGTTGTGATCAAATATGCCATATAAATTGTGTAGTCACTTGCAATTATATCTAGCACACTACAATATAGTCACACGGGATCCAGAAAAGGTGTGGAGATGAAACAAATCACTCTCAGTGGGGTTTCATCCTAGTTTCAAAGCACTTGGTAACCGTGTACACCAGGTTTCATCCCCATGAAACTCAACTCTCCTCTCTCCTCATAAATTTGTTGCCATGTCACCACTTTTGCCTATGTGGCATCTCATTTAATGAGAATGAAACTCTCATGAAACTTGCACTGTGAATGGCCTAAGAAGTTCGACGGTGGATACGAGGAAGAGGAGAGTGCGGCGGTCAGTTGGACTGGACAAGTTCCTCGACAGCAGATGGAAAATGACGACAGCCGGAAGAGATGAGGGTTAAGAACAATCAAAAAGTTTACCATATTTACAAAATTCTCTCTCTCTAAGTTACCCTATACAAATCAACGGTTGATCTATTCTTAAGAGAAGGTACATAAGGTAACTTCCAAGCCCGAAAAAAAAGAGTCTGTTTCATGTTTGATTCTTACATTGTAATCATGCCAAAAAAAAAATCAGTATGCAAAGTACAAATTTCAAAAGGCCAGTGTTTTTTCCATGGCATTGCACTATCCTGTCGGACTGTCTGTTGGAGGTTGATTCGTTGGCGTCGTCTCATCTCACCTCACCTCGCCCATGGATCAGAATTAAGTTGTTCCATGGACTGAGCAACAGTTTGCGGCACTGACAAGAAGTTCCGTATGAGTGATGGATGCTTCACCTACCAGGCGCATGACAAGAACATATATGTATGTAGCTCACATGCCTCCTTATCTTGTTTCATTTCTTCCTTTTGGTTCCTTTTCTCTTATCCATACAGGAAGTTAGTACAGCTGGTCTATTTCTTGAACAATGCTTGGATTGTGTTCACCGAAGAACCTACCAGGTGGGAAATTGCATGAGAGGAACTGTATTCGTTGGATCCTGCAAGTAAACCATACTGGCTCAGATTGAATTCATAACTTCTGACTACAGAAAAGGTAAACCACCTCTCACCTAATATGTTCAACGTTCTCAAGTTCACTCGGCCAAAAATTTGTGAATGGCTGGTGTTCTATCTAGATATATTCTAGGATGCATGCGTGCAGTTGAAAGTTGAGAGCAAAATCCAATCCTAAGATGTAGGCATTTAGGCATATATATTGTTCTCTCCCATTCTGTTGCCGCTGGTAGGTGCTCAGGCGATTGATGGAAAATGCAATTCATAAATCTGTCTATATTGGGCACACAACTATATCATGTTCTACAGGACTGCAACAGAAGTCCTGTCAGTTGCAATGCAAAATGCAGGCGCAAGAAGTTAACATAATTTACAAAAAAGAAAAAAGAAAAAGAATGCTTTGGAGAGAGCGCGAGTGGTTTACTCATGTTTATGATGATTATTTGACTATATTTGAGCTTGTAGTACTTAGGTTTGAATTTAAAATGAGTTTGCCTTAGTTTTAAGAAATTTGAGTTAAATAGTTGTTGTGTCCTAGAGTGGTTATGGCTGTGAGTGAGTGGTCTGGCCTTGACTAGTCATAGCTTTAAGTGGTCATGGACTAAGGTATATGTATCATTTTGAATCATGTAATGATTTAATTGTATACATTGTTGGACATTGCTATGTGATATGTTTGTTTGTCGGTGATGGTTGTAGGAGTTTAGAGCTAGGTCATGGTGACGTGGAGAAGATCGGGAATAAGCTAAGAGAGCTAAAATTAAAACGGTCAAGATGACGCCTAAATATGACTAAGGCTGGGGTGTTGCTACAAACCGGGATGACAAGTGGATGGAGGAGATGCTATCTGAAGCCCTACTCAAACGAAAGAGAATCGTTACATCAAGGGTTCGCAGGTATTGTAGTGGTTAAGTTAGTGGTGTTTTGAGAAGCGTGCAAGTATGTGTCAAAACATGTTATATTGTTGGGTTTCGGGTTAGCCCATGTATAAGTGAAGTAGTTAATCCCAGCCATTGATGATATTCCTTATGGTCTAAGGAAGTCATCCAATAGTGGAGATTGCTCTAAGTATGATGAGGACATCACTTCCTTGGATATACACAACACTCCACAAGATGCTAGGTAAGAACCTATAACAAGAGCACGTACACGACAATTGAATTATTAGGTGAGCTCGTTTCTAGGAGTTCATAATTTTTATTGAGGATGGATTGCTATCTAAGTCATGTGATGTTATTCTACTCAAAAACTATGGTAAGGAAGCAACACCACTACCACAACAAGTTCAAGCTGACTCCGCTCCAATTCCAATCCAATTCGGAATCAGTTTGATAGCCTTAATTTAAAATGATCATAACTTTCATATAGAGAATCCGTTGGAGGTGTGCGAGTACTTGATTGAAAGCTTACGATGAGATCTTTCCAACAATTCTAACCTCACCTACAAATTCATTGTCTATATATCATAATTATCAAAAAGAGCTGCTACACTACTTTTGCTAATTGGGTTTTGACCCATGTAATAGGAAGGCCCAGGAGGGATGCCTAGGACGAGTCCATGTCTGTATCTACCTCATAGCCTCACCCCCTTTAGATGCTTATTTAAGTTAGCTAAGCTCTCTCATGAGACTTGGGGTTTGTTTAGTCGTAGTTTTCCTTAGTGAATCTATTTGGTATTATTTTGTTCAGCTAGATCAACAGCAATACTGTGCTTCGAAACCCCGCATTAATACTTCAATTATATTTATAATTTCATATTGCTTTTGCTTTGTTCTTGCTTGTTCTTCGGTTACTTGCAGGAATTATTTTTTGAAAGACCGTGTGGAGGTCTATACTTGTGTATGATGAGTATTTGACTAAATTTGAGTTTATTTTACTTTGAAATTGAGTTTGATTTGAATTGGACTTTCAAATTTAAAATAATTTGAGTTTTTGGTTGCCTTTCTCAGTGCTACTGGCCATGGTAGCGCGGTGCTACTAGCCGGGCGGTAGCATCGGGTCGTCTGAGCGTTAATGATCTAATTAAGGATTTTGTGATGATTATTGTATATCTTTTTTGGACATTGCTATGTGATGGGTTTTCCTTGTCTTTGATGGTTATAGAACAGTGTGCTAGGTCATGGTGAGGCGGAGGATGACCGAGACTAGGTGAGGAGCGTCGGATGTCCAAACAATCGGGGATCGCGGGAAGATGACCGGAGACGGAGTCCGGGCAAGCCAAGAAAACAAGAAAAGAATATAATGCTAGCTAGATGCCGGGTGGATCAATGAGGACCGTCGGATTATGGTCTAGTTGATAGGTTAGCGGATCTAGGTAATATGTTTTGAAAACCATGCAAGAAAACTCTTTGTGTGAGTGGATTTTGGGTTAGCTCTTGACGAATACTCATACCATGGGTACCCCCAGCGGCCCATGACGCCGAATGGGCCTCCCCAAGTCCAACTCTGGTCAAGGCCCCAAGGCCACGGAGGACTCTCGGCCAGGCGGTCAGGCCCTCGCTAGGGTCGGGCGCCCGACCCCACAAGGCGACCAAAGGATGTCAGGCCCGTCATGGGTCGGGGATCCCCCAAGGCTCCGACCCTCGTCATGGGTCGGACGCCTCGCAAGCTCCGACCGAGCTAAGGAAATCTCCGCCACCGTCACCAGTCAACCTCGAGTTGGCCACCTGCCCCACGGACACGACGGCTCAAGGTGATCGTGCGGGGGCAGGTGGCTCCTTCCCAAGGCGGCGAGGAGGCTGCCGAAGTCAAGCGCCCGATCTCATCGTCTGATGGCGGATCGCTCCTCGAGGCAACGCCAGAGCTAGGCACGATGACGCCAAGACTGCAAACGCGAGAGGTAGGTGCGCCAACTCCCAAGACAAGAGAAAACCACGCCACCGGTGTGTCTCATCGACCCGGCCACAGCGGCGGTACGGTCGGTCGCCAGACCAGGACCCGGGACTCTTAGGCGTAGGACACCCCATCCTTTCTCTTCCAAATTCCCATGTAACCTGCCCCCTCTATCTATATAAAGGGAGGCAGGACCCTCAGGGAAGGGGACGAGCTTTTCTACGAGCGAACTATTCTACTTCTCCTACACACACGAGGCGCTGAAGGCCAGCCCTTAGCCCTCGCTTGTAACGCCGTGTAGTCCTCTGCATCCAGAGCAATACAGAACCACCACGAACTGGACGTAGGGACATTTGGCCCGAACCAGTATACATCTTGGGCTCCCTGAGTCTAACCATTCAAGGAGAGGGAGCGCACGACCCCTTGACTACAAATTTACTTGCCGGTATACGAAACACCGACAGCCCTTGCATGGCTGGTTGAGTGGGTTAATCTTAGCCCTTGAGGAGTGCTCTAGAGTTGAGGGGCTTATCCAAAGGTAGTAGGTGGCCCAAGAGTAGTATAAATAGGGGTGAAGGGGTAGCCTTCTCTTAAAGTTTGTAGAGGTTTTGTGCTCCTTTGAGATTTGCCCATTTTGTTGTGAGGCTTTGTAAACATCCCCTTCCTGAAATGCAAATCATTTTCATTTATGCTAGAATTTACATTACACATTTACTTTATGTCTTAAATTTAGCATTTAAATTTCTGCAATTTACTTTCTCGCAATTTGGATTTGCTTCCCCTCCTTTTAAATGCTGCTAATCTAGGATGTCTTGAGTATGCTCATATAGTTTTACATCTCTCTTGCACCCTAGAATAGACTAGAGATCAAGTTTTTCATCAAGTTGCAATTATATCTAGAACTTATTCTTCACGCAGTAGTTAGTATTTGATTTTTAGAAAAATCTAGAAAAATCATTTTCAAGTGATTCTTATTATAAAAGGTGCGAGACTCTCATATCCATCTGTGAAAAAATTATGGAGTCTACTGGTTGCACCATTTGGGCGCCATGAGGTGAACACTAAGCCCCAAACTTCCTACTCGAAGTTCCTAATAGTCTGTGGTGTTTAATTTTTCCTGATTTTTCTACAAGACATTTTGATTTGGTTTTTGGTGGAGTGCTTCATAACTCATTTGCTCATAGGGAGAAAATTTTCTAAAATTTCTAGAGCAACATAAATCTACCAACCACCTGCTCCAAGTTAGGTCAGTTTCTGAAAAATCTGCTTTTGCTTTTCAAAAAGTGACTTTTGTGATTTGGCTTAATCTCCTTTCTAAAAGTAAGGTTTGAATTGATTTCTTTTTATTTAGACACTTGAAAACCAGGATTGTGATTAAAAAATTCCCTACATATTCTATGGTTCTCATCCATACAAGTTAGGGGTACACATAGTTGTCTAGTTGTTCGGGTTTTGGAGGGTTGGTGAATTTGAGGAGCACTAGCCCGAAGAAAAATTTTCAAAGCAGTTATATATTACAATCCTTCATTATTTCTTTTACATGATCTTTTCGAGGTCTTAGTTGGAGTATTTTGTGGGGAAAATTTTTGTTTTGCAACCATTTACCCCCTTCTGTTCGTTATCTCAATTCTTCATTTTTGTGATCAGGTCAATTAGATTTTGGCATGATTGATAACAATTTGGAGTTTAGTTCAGTGAATTCTTGGCATCGGTCGTATTTTGGTCGATAGCCTAGATCGTGAGGGTCCTCTTCACTAATCGAGAGTTATCCATTTCATTGAAAGGTCAGGACACTAAGCTCATCAAAGTAGGCTATAAATAGAGGGGAAGAAGGATATCTCTCCTCAAGGGTTTTAGGATTTGTGAGAAAGATATTGGTTTCTTATGCTTTCTTGAGTTTTTCCCACTTACTTGTGAGGCTTTACAACCATTCCTCTCAAGAAGAAATAGAAATCATTTTTGTGATCAAGTTCTTGCTTATTTGATTGCCTTTCCTCTTGAGTTTTGATCTCTCTTTGATTTATTTTCTCTATTATGGTTGCTAACGATGAATGATTGTTGGATGAATATTTTATAGATCATATTCAATCATCCATGCAAGATGCAACTTCCTCTTCTAAGTTTCCACAAGAAACTGATCTTTTGCTTGGGAAGAGAAAGATTTTTGGTAAATTGTGTTCTTACTCGTTTGAAGATTGTTTTCTTGTTGTTCATGCTTGCTATGACATATGGGAGACCATATGGGATCATCTTGATTATCAAATCCCTAAGAGCAAGTTCTTGGTAATGTGTTTGATTTTTGCTTGGTTTAGGTGTAACCTTTGTTAGATTGGAACTTTAATGTCAATTCTTGTGATTGAAGGTTGAAATAGGTTCCTGACATCCTAGGAAGGTGTATACAAAGTTTCACGAGTTTTGGATTATCCAATCAAAAGATACATCAATTTTTGTATACAAAGTTTTACAAGTTTTAGATCATCCAATCAAAAGATACATCAATTCTTGGATTTGAACTCGTACCCTAATTTCACTATTTATCCGACTAGTTTGAGGTAGCTTTGGGAGAGGTGTTCGCCTTGTTGGTGGTATTTGACATGTTGTTGACAATAGGTTTAGTAAAGTATTATATTCTAGTGAGGTATATATTATGAACAAGATGATCATGATTATATCTTATACCCATCTTGAGAAGGAGTGTTGGTGTGAGTTAGAATTGGGTCTTGTCGGCGTATTTCGCCGGACAGGACCCCGTCAACGGACAGGGTTCCTGTAAGTTCAAGGTAGCCCTTGTATGATTTTGGTGATTAATGACAAACATACTTATTGACAATGTTTATTTTAAAGCAGTACTTAATGACAAACCTCTAATATGCTTATTGATATGAGACTAATATGTTCATTATGAAGATTGTTTTAGTCTCATCTTATTTAAAGAGAAATCATATATGAAAAGAATGAGTATGCAACTTTGAGGTATGTGCTCGGTATTCCACTCCTATCTATTAGTGCATTTGTCATATGCATGTCATATTCATTTGGGCATAAACATTACCGCACTGTTCGTATTTTGCTCTTGGGATCATGTTCTTATTTAGTTCTTTAGTGATTCCCAAGTTGACTCTTAAAATAATGGTTTTTGCCTATGCGTCGGACCAAACTTTAGATATTCTTATCTCAGTTCGGCGCTAGTCCAGTAAGATTTCCTTTCACGTTGGATCGTCTTTCCTCTAATTCTTTGTCAAAAAGTTCGTGGCTACTGATTCATGTGAAATCCATTTATGACGGACCAAATATTTTGGTCCGGTGTACATACTGAATTCTCATTCCTTCGCCGGACCAAAATCTTCTTGACTTCCTATGTATGACGGACTAAATTTTTTAGTCCAGCGTGAACATGGTTTGCTTGTCTTTGGATCTTTGATCTTATATGACTATTCTTTAGTGATCCTTTGGTTGCTTCTTTATAGACTTCACCATGCTTGATCATATTTGTGCATATAAGCTCACCATGAATGTTTCTATCATGCACAACCTTCGTAGAGTCTAATTTGGTTTAAATATTTTGTTTCGATGTTGATCCATCTATCCATGTGTGTTTAATTCATTGGATAAATATATCTTCATGCCTTGATTTTAAGAGAGCTTATGATGGGTATTTGATAACTTGTGTTTTGGTGATTGAATTTGATTGTGATCGATTTGGATTTGGATGTTTGACACTTTTTCGGAAGTCCTTTCATGGGGAACGGACCGGATTTAGTGCTTAGAATATGCACTGGATCACTCACTCAATCTAACAGTGAGTTTCCCTTTTGTGCCGGACCAAATTCTCTTAAAACTCCCATCTACGACGGACCAAATATTTTGGTCCGTCATACATGTTAAACTCTCATTCCTCCGGATAGTGTTTCGTATTTTGCATTTTTGAAGGCCTTCCCGTGCTCAAAAAAATAAAGTGTCTACATGAAAGTTGTAGAGAATTTTGATATAAATCTTTTTTATGTTGACAACTTTTTCATTTAATCAATCTAAAAAATTATAAAAATTCAGGAAGTAGACTGAATTTCTTTGTGTACGACGGACCAAATTATTTGATCCGTGGTACACAGGTTTTTGACAGGGTCTTGATATTTTACATTTTTGAGGGTCTTCCCGTGCTCAGAAAAATATAGTTTATATATGAAAGTTGTAGAGAATTTCGAGACAAATCTTTTTTATGTTGACAACTTTCTCATTTGAGCAACTGAAAAATTTATAAAATTTTTTTGAAGTTGGCTGCTATGTTGTGAAGGAAATATTTATGTTCTTTAGAGTCGGAATGGTAAATATTTTTCAATGCACATGTCTTCCTCATTCATATTCATTCATGTGCACATTATTAAGAAAATAGAGATTAATTGAGTAATTTAAATTGATTTGCTTGCAATTAATTTAAATAACTTTTGGTATTATTCTCACTAAATGTGTGAATCAAATGCATATACATCTCGATGCACTTAGTAGGAGCATTCTTTTGTCAAGTTTTCATATATATTGGGTTTCATTATCAAACACTTGTTGAGCTTAAAATTTAATGATTATCAAGTATATCCATGCAAATCTATTGAGTTTTTGGGACTAATGTCTTTCTTGAGTTGCTTTGAAGAGAATTAGGTCCCAAGAGCATGTGTGATGACCAAGGCGTGATAAAGGATTGATTGTTAAGTCAAGATCAACTAGACGAGGATTCACCAAAAGATGAGGACGAGTCAAGATCGATTTGATGAGAGGATCATCGGGCGGATGATCGAATCAAAGTCGATAGGACGGAAGAGCCTTATGAGGTGATCAAGTCGAGGTTGACAAGACGAAGACTTCAACAATTATGACGGTCATCATGCACAACACATCAAGTAAAAAGTATGAAGCTTAGAAGTGAATCTAAAGATGTTCAAGGCCAAGGTATGGCTAGTATAGGACTAAGGATGTTTCTTAGTCTTTCACCAGTCTTGGTGTTGGTAGAAAGACCGGATTGTTAGGATAGCTGCCGTACTATCAAGAGGGCTCGGATCGATGTTGATCGAACCGTTTCCAAGCTCTCGAGTGATGCACATTGAGTCTATTTGCCCCTAAGTGAGCCTAGTGAGGTGTCTTGGGGTGTTAGAAGTGTTTAAGTAAAAGAGAGAAGTTAGCGGTGTCCAAAAAATATGAGGTTTTGGGTGTCTTTTGATTCTTTATGAATTCTGCACTCATCCTTTGGTATTTGGGTGCTGAGACCTTGCTAGATGGATAGCCCTTATTCTTAGCTTTCTATAGAGCCCAAGATCACCCAATTCCGAGTTCGGACGAGAGAGAAATCACAGTTTTCGTGCTGGCTGTACATGCAGTGACGGACCAAATTTTTTGGTTTGCCGTGAATGGGATTTTGCATAGGATCAGTCTGTGGAAAATGTAAAATCCCTGATGCTGTCCCCAACGGCTAGTTTTGGGTCCCAACGGCTAGTTTTGTGGGTGTTGGGTATTTATACCCCTCCAAGAGGCGGGGCTTGAGCGGCCTATTTACTCTTGGAACTAGCGTCTTTGTAAGAGGTTGGGGCTCACCTCACGTTGTGGTGGAAGAGTCACCCTAGTGGAGCAGGTGTGGGCTCGGCGGAGCCGGTCCTTGAGGAGCAGGGCTTGCCTCAACGTGGATTTGGAGCGTGGCTCGAACCACGGATAAAAATATTTGTGTCACTTGTGGTATCTCTTGTTTCATTTATAGATTGTTTTACTTTGTATTTATCCATTATGCATCTTATGACTTATATGATGATCTGAGCACCTTACTAGTTATGCTCTTGTCATGTGTTGACTTGTGTGTGCTAACTAATTTATCTTGAGCAATTTTATTGCTAGCATCGTCATATCTAGAATTGAATTGCTTGCTTGTCTCCTAGGATTGCAAACCAAGAGTTAGTTAATTCTTATTCAATGGTCCTTTTTGATTGCCATCACCTAGGATAATAACTGTGTTCAAATATCGATTTCAGCTTCCAATTGGTTTTAAGATTAAAATTTGAAGAAGCCCAATTCACCCCTTCTTAAGCATCCGATTCCTGAGTTCCTCCCAAGGATGGTGATTAAGTTCGTAGAGGCGTCTTCATGGTGGAAACCCTAATGACTCTCGCATCGAGGATCGAGGATCAACAGATCAAGAACACACTGATGTACTCCAGTTGAGCCCCGGTGTGGGTAATAGCCATCGTCGTTAGATCTTTATTGAGGAAATATGGAAACGATTACAATGCTTCTTTTTGTTCGTTCTGCTCTTTTTTTCGCTAAGTCTTTCGACCCCCTTCCCCATGCACCCGAGCTCCCTTATATAGACTGGGCTGGCTCAGGCAGGTGAGAAGGTGACATCATACTGATCCACGACTCATTAATTATACCCATCACTATAGCCTTGTCCTTCAAGCTTCATTTAATGTCGCTGTATGGCTTCGCCCGGTCCGCCTGGGATGTGATGTTCCTGCGACGGGTTAGGTGTGAGGCGTCAGAGGGATGGGCCGTCGTCGTGTCAATAGTAGAATTCCTCGCAATCAATGGCCCTGACACAGGGTGTCAGGCTCTGACACAGCGTGTCAGGGGAAAGAGACTTCGAGGCAAAGCCTCCTTTTCATTCTTTTGGTTGCTGCGCGTGGCGGGCGAGAGGACCTAAACGCCTTTGCTTGCCGGGACGCCACGGAGGTCGCGCCTTGCGAGAGGGCTGAACGCCCTTTGCTCACCAGCGCCACGTGAATAACGCCCGTTGGGTGGCTCGATCGCCACTTCTTAAGGCCAGCTGCTCGACGCTCGCGCCCGCCGAGCCGACCACGGAGGCCGGGCTGATCGCCCGACGCCGCCTTGAGCCACCACTTGGGCCGCTTCGCCCGGCGAGTGGGGCCCGGTCGCCCGCTTGCTAGCTAGGTCGCCATGTGGGCGCCGCCCTTGAAAGCATGGCTCGATCGCCCACCTTTCGCTTGAGCCACCACGTGGTCTTACTTATCTGTGGCAAAGAGGGTATCCTAGCGTAAAGTACGCCGACATGTCTAATAAGAGTATTAGGGTCCAAAAGCATTTAGGCCAGTAGTCTAATTAGAGTCCATGTTAGGATCTGATTGTAAGCCTTGGTACTATAAATAAAAGGTATGGAGGTCCTATAGGACAACTCATAATAGTTCTATACACACTAGTTGGAATCCAAGCATGGAAGGTACAAGAGCTATCCACCATTATGAAATCCAAGAATTAGATTAGATAGGAATTGGGATTGAAGAAATGTAAATTAGAAACCTCAGAGGGTCAGAACATTAGCTTCTTCAGGAGCTCTAATCTAGGATAATCAATCGAGACACGCACAACTATTCTAGGTTCTAGCTAAGAGAACTTGAGACTAAACTTATATCCGAATACTGGATAAGTCCAGGAAAAGAAATTTATTTGTCATTTGTAATTGTTCTAGATCTCTGATCTATCTTCACAAAGCAACAACTTCCTTCTGTGCTATTGTACTTTCGAAACCTTCTCTTATTTACCTCTGATGACTAATCAAAACATGAACTAGCTATGCAAATACCATTTTGCTCCTACCTTGTCTTCTTCCTCCTCCAAGCAATGGCAGTCACTGCCGCATCTCATTTTGGTGCCATCATCGGATCTATGCGTCATCTTCAAAGCCGATGCCACCGCAACCATCCTCCTTATGCTATTTTGGTGCCAGCTAGCTTGCACTACTGCTATCCTTGCCTGTACCAAAGGAGATGGGAACTGCAATGACAGCAGCGTGGCGGTGTTGGAAGCCACAACACGATGGTGGTGACTAGGACAAAGCTATGTTCAATTTCATCTATGGCAGAAAAATTAGAAAAAGGAAAGATGAGGAAATGGAGGAGCTTGCTATCGTGTTCCCCTGTCATATCGGCTAATCGAGGAAGATAATAGTGAGGGTGGAGACATCAGGGTAGTGGTGACCAGATTAAGCCGAACCGCTAGGCTAGGCAAAACTTGGAGGAAGCTAGATCAGTCGCGAGGCAAGATCCACAGTGTCAAATCCGAGAGGGGCGGGATGCACGGCAACTGGACTAGGGAAGATACATACTTGAAGAGAGAAGGAAGGAGGCGGCACTGGGCAGAGAGAGAGAGAGAAGGGGAAGGAAAGAAAAGATGGAGAAGAAAGAAAAGGAGGATAATATGGATATTTTATAAAAAGTTAATTGAAAAAATTAACAAAATTGATGGCAGTGGAAAATAAGGGAATAGCTGAACGTAAGGGAATATCACTTTTCAATGAGATTAGGGATTCAAAATAGTTACAATAGCATATAAAATTTTTTCTCATAAGTATATGCCTCTCGGTAGGGACTGTTGGCCGTGCATGCCATGTTGTATGCCAGTGCAGGCCATGCGTGAGGACGCAAAGATGACCATGTGTAGGGCCAAAATCACGTGAAACCACTGTGCCAATGAAAAAACTCAATGCCCATCTCCGGTAACTATACATTGAAGTCGTTTTTTTTCTTTTTAAAAAGTGGGCAGGAGCGCTACATAATAGATTGAGGAGAAGAGAAGCAATAATTCAAATGTACAGGAAGCAGCAAAGCAAGAGTCACCTAAGCAAAAGAAATACAACGAAGCACGAGGCGCAGTAGAACAGAGGTGGGGCTTTGGTTAGGACTTGATCAAGTTGACTGCTTTGGCTGGGAGGCAGCAAATTCATCAGCGAAGGTGAAATCATCTCTTTGCTAGCCTCTTCTATCTAGTTTTATGCAAATTTAGCCTCCTCACGAACGCATTTATAGATTTGACATCATCCCTGACCATAGAAGTGTTGGAAGATCACCTTCCACGCTCTCTTACCTTGGAAGATCACCGGTGCTCCCGAGACCACGGCTAGACGTCTCCCACGCTCCTCGGCCGAGGCGCCCATGCTTCTCGGGTGACACGGGCGAGCATGCGGGGGGATTCGAAGGTGCGATAGGAGGCGTGAACGCGAGGAGCCTTACTGCTGCACTGGGTGCGCGTTGTTGCGAAGCGACGGTGTTAAAATACTTAACGGGCATCAACGGGCGACACGACGCAACGTGGAGCGAACACGTCAGCCCAAAATCGACGTGGCTATGCAAAGAGGTCAGAACTCTTGAGGATTGGATTTAATATACAGAGTATATATTATTTGTCCAGAAGCAGAAAGTTAAATCCATAAAGAGCTCACAAGAAGACAATTTCAGTGAAAAAAGAAAAGAAGTCGAAGAAGAAACAAACTTGACAATCTCAGATGGCGATTAAGGCCTAGACTATAGGCCCATTAATAATCTTTGGCCCAAAAAGGAGGAAATGCTAACTTCAGGCTGGATTGGTCGACCTCGAGCCTAGGCCAAGGATGGCTTGACCAGTTTTTGTATTTTTTTTCTCTTCCTGAAACTAATGGTTTGACCAAATTTGCAACTTGCTAGAGAGAGTTCAACTAATCTGTAACCAAGGAATTTAGTATAAATTTTCGACCCATTCATAAAATTCTCGGACATAAATAAACCTCACAAACAAAATCTAAGAGTTGAACATTTCTGCTCATAGTTATAACTTCTCATGTTCTCCAGGATAACCTGTAGCTAAAAATACTTATATATATATATATATCTAATTTGACATCTCGAGCGATGTGTTTTATGGAAGTGATGCATGCTTGCTTGATGAATATAATCACGACAAACACAGATAGGTGAAATAGTAGAGTACTAGTCGACAGTTCATCTAGTTTACCATTAGTTATTTTGCTGTATACTAAAGTTAGATTTGTTTGCCTCACATTTTCAATATATTAAGAACATACTAATATGTTCCATTTGCAATTTGGTTTAGAAAAATACTGCTAACAAAACACTAAAATATTGTAAAATGCCATAAGCAAACGAAATTATCACAATCCGCCATAATGCCAATCAGTGTTAGCTTCAATGCATGCACGCTAAAAAAACTCCTTAAAATTGCATGTCATACAATAAGCACAAGAAGAAAAAGGTCATGTAGTGCTATGTTTTTCTATAGGAATAAGTCTAATTTACAACTCTGAACTCATAAACTCTGACATTGGTTCGATTTTTCAATCCTAACTCTGAAACCATTCAAATCGGGACCTCGAGCTCACAAAACCGTCCACCTTATCCTTGACCCAAATTGGGATGGTTTTGATCTGACGTGGCATCCCAATTAAGATGAGTTATCACCTACGTGTCTTTTTTTTGTCCCACATAAGTAGACACATCACCATTCCTTTTATTCTTCCTCTATCTCCCCCTCCTCCTCTCTGGGCGTGCAATAGTTGCCTCTTGCACCTTCCTTTTGATGCCAACTCCACCAATCACCACCTACGCTCACACGAAGCCACTACCATGGATACACAACAGCGCTACAAGTTGTGGCAGTGGGGCTTTCTTGATAGCCTCGTGGTGTGTTCCCAAGCACAATGAACTCCAAACAGGTGGTGGTTGATGTGGAGGTTGACCGAAGAGGTTGGAATGGTGTAGTGATGAGACCACTGAGCAAGGACAAGGCTAGTATGTCGGTAATAGATTTCAGTGAGGGGAGATGGTGGTGTCGGTATCTCCTCATGTTCCGAATATGGCAATTTCATTTTCAGGGCCGAGAGGGTTGGAGGAGGTGGTGAGGATATTAGCGATGGTGAGGTAGTGTGGCACGATGAAGGATGACAGTGCCAATGATCCACGCGAATGAGAGGACGGAAGGAGGCAAAGGAGAGGTTCAGCATGATGAGACAGACCCTATGGCATGGACGCAATGGCGAGATGAGGCTTGATGCGGTAAATTGTTTATGAATTTGAGGCTGTGACGATGGGTTTGGGTGTGGCGTGATGACAGCGGTGTCCTAACAAAGATGAATACATGGCGAAGGATAGACAGTGATGGCATGTAAAGCAACAACGTAACATGAGAATTGGAGAAATTGTGTATCCTAGGTGGAGGAGGCAAGGGAAGGGTGCCGCATGGTGCAAAGGGGGGCCACTGGCTCTATATGTCATCTTCGTCACTGGTTCAGACTGTCTTCGTTGCTAGGGGAGGGGCCAAGGTCGCTAGTTGTTGGGCTACCTCCTCTACCTACTGGATCCATATCCAGGCGCGTTGGTTACTGTGCCACCTTCGCCACTTGCCGGAGGAAAAGGAAGACCCTTTGGATCTAGTGGGTCGAGAAGACGACAACCTCAACCTCTCTACCGATGATCAAAACGGGTAAAAGAGGCTCACCTATGAGCATGAGTAGTGATGGTATGATGAGCAAATGCGCAGTCAGCTATCGCCTTGAGCATGATGAGGAAGGAGGAGATGAGGCGAATGGGATGGGACTAGGAGGGGGAGGGTCAAGGTGTGGCTGATGACGATAGTAGGTGGGGAGAAGTGGCTTGAAGAAGATACATGATACTAACATGTGGATCCCCTATTCTATTTACACTTTGTTTATTCGTAGTTGCTAATTGGGATGCCACTTCAATCTAAATTTGCCTCCTAAGATACCATATCAGATCAAAACTATCCTAATCTGGGTCCAGGAGGTAAAATGTACGGTTTCGTTATTTCATAATCCTAATTTTAATAGTTTCAGAGTTCAAGGTTATTTTTGCTAGCACGGGAGGCATAAATCAACGGGAAATTTGGCTGTGTGACACCCAATTCGATGGCAATTCACGATTGACACTCCAATTCATGTTCATAAAATTGACACGAATCGATTTAATTTTTGGCTCAAACACTCTCGGTATTTTCCCGACTTTTCAAGATTTTGAAATAATTTTCACTGTATATCGCTTTTCCATGTGGATTATTATTTCGTATTATACACAAAGGAAATTATTTGAAAACTTGAAATAATTTTGAAAATTATTTCAAAATCTTGAAATAATTTCCATTGTGGATTATTATTTCAGATATACATAGTGGAAATTATTTGAAAACTTGAAATAATTTGAAACTTATTTCAAAATCTTAAAATAATTTCCACTGTAGATTATTCTTTCGGTATTATACAGTGAAAATTATTTAAAAATCTTGAAATAATTTTCATTGTGTATATGGATTTTCCGTATATCTCGGATTATACACAGTGGAAATTATTTCAAAATCTTGAAAAGGAAAATACCGAGAGTGTCATGAGCCAAAAATTCGCCGATTCGTTAATTTTATGAACACGCAATTAGAGTGTCAATCTATGCCATCGAAGGGTCACACAGCCAAATTTCCCTAAATCAACAGGCAGCGCAGGCCCAACTCCAAGAAAGGCCGAAAAAACAGCGGTACATACACTCGGGAGGTAGGAGACCGTAGGAGACGAACAGAAGAACACCCACAGAAATCTCGCCTCTCTCCTTCCCCTCCAGATCTCTCCACACCGCGCCCCGCGCCGCAGATCCGAGTCCCCGATCTCCTCGCGCGGCTACGCCGTCGGCGGCGGCAGCCATGATCTCCTCGAGCAAGCTCAAGTCCGTCGACTTCTACAGGTCCCGTTCTCGTCGCGCCCCTCCCCATATCCCCCATTGGTCCGCGCATCCTTCCATGTCTCCGAACCTTTTATTGGTTTCCGTGGGGTTGTTCGTGCGGGAACAGGGCCAGCCCTTGCTCTTGCTCGGAATTACCTTAGACGGGCGGGGTTGGCTCGACGCCGATTCGCGGCGGGATCGGATAAATGCGGAGATTATTATTATTTTTATTACATTGCTTTGTATTGGGCGGATTGGATAAATTCTGGATAGCAGCGTGTTTATTTCCAGCGAGTTGCCGCGGTTTGACGTTGGATGCTCGGCAGCGATGATTTCCTTAAATCCGTTTCTAGGTTGGTAGAGGATTAAGATTATATGTACTTGTATACTGAACATTCAAAATACCGTGGGGTAACTATGTGGTGTGACCTTTTGCGCTGGCATTGCGAGTGGTATACTGTGATCATTGTCCAGTGCTATATTTGAGTTTTATTTTTTGTGTGTTTTTGCAGGAAAATTCCTAGGGATTTGACAGAGGCATCGCTATCTGGTGCTGGATTATCCATCGTAGCTGCACTAGCTATGGTGTTCCTGTTTGGAATGGTCCGTATTTGTCAGTTTCTGTTCCATTATCAATTGCAGTTGTCCTTGTCAGATTCCGCTATATAACTTGGTTTCAGTTTCTGTTAGCACAAAAACGAAAGTGATAGGACTGCTTTCATGTTCCATTTGGTGATTGTAAACCGAACTTAGGGAAAGTACCATACAAAAATGACAGGGCACTTCTTCCTTGTTTATGCTTGTAAACTGAACTTAGGGAAAGTACCATACAAAAATGACAGGGCACTTCTTTGTTTATTATAATAATTTGTCTGTTAAATGGCTTGCTGTAGTATAGATAACTGCTATTGCCGTATCCATTTACATTCCTCAATTATTTTGTTCAATGTTTCCTAATAGACCCCTTCCAAATAAACTTTTTTATTGACTATTTGAAAATCAGCATGATGGGCTAGATTTGGAAGGTGCCTTTGATCATGAGAACATGAAGCTAATTTGGTTAAATTTTGGTTGAGGGAATTGTCAATTGTGATGCATCGAACATAGAAAGTGGCAGTTTGGTCACACCATGGGGCCAAATATTCTGGTTACTTTGGAACCAATGCATCACTTGTGTTGTCATTGGTCAAGTATTGCAATGTCTTGTATTTATCAGCAGTTGGAAACTTGGAATAATGTTACTGACGACTTATTCAAGATCCGTAAAGTTTAGATTGGACTAAAGATACTTTAAAGGTACCTTGCGACTAAGAAGCTGTTGAATTGTTAATGCAGGAGTTGAGTAATTACTTAGCAGTCAATACTACCACATCTGTAATTGTTGATAGGAGTTCAGATGGCGAGTTCTTACGGATTGATTTTAACATCAGGTAAATGCTATAGCATGTCCCAAGCATTACTCAGTTCAGAGTTTAAATATGAGCCTTTATGGTTGCATCAATAGTACTGCTACCTGTTACCCTTTCTAGTATGGTTCAGACTTCAATTGGTGATTTTCCTAATTTTTTTCTCTGCTGTGCTGATATTAACGACTTGTTATTGTGATTATACTTGTTAAGGTATACAACATATATGCCAGCACAAGACAGCAGTGCATGTTTATCGAAGTGTTTCTACACTTTTGTGAATTGTGTCAAAAAAGAGGCATGTGATGTGTATTTAGGTTAATAGCCTTTACAATTAGCTAGTGTTCCAAATCCTGCCATTTCTAGTGTGTTCATAGAACAATGTTTATGATATTCTTTCACCTGGCTTTTCCCCTACTTAAATTCTATATGCACCTCAAGAGCCACTTTTGTAACTGGCACATTGAGTTTTCAGGAAAATTACAAGCATTAGGCAGTACACTGCTCGTTTATTTGTTTCACATAATTTACTGTAGGATATCTATGCTAGTCTAGCTGGCTGCCTGGCTGTCTGGACTTTGGAATGGTGTTTTTGGTTTTTGATTGTATGACTTCTGTAAAGCTAGGCTGCAAAAGTTTATTGTTGTTCCCCTAAATGTTTACTAACTGGCTCTGCGTTTTACAGCTTTCCTGCACTTTCATGTGAATTTGCATCAGTTGATGTCAGTGATGTGCTGGGAACAGTAAGATTCTATCTCGGTCTCCGTTGCTTATTGTTCTGATTCTATCTCTTGCCTCCTATGCTTTGTTTTTCTGATTATAGCTTATATGATATGACAATATAAAATATACATCTTTCTTTTTTTTCTTTGAAGAACCTGTAAGGAAGGGAAACATGAAATACATTGTATGGTTTCTACAAAAAAAATGGTGTTGACGTACTCATGTTTGTTAACTTGCACGTTAAAAATCATTTTACAAGCTTTAAGTGCAAGCTATGCATATTTTGTACACCAGCTTTAAAAAACATGAAATAGGTCAGCTTATCATTTTTTGCCAAGTTGAGTTTATGTAAAAAGAGTGTAAACTTGAGCTAACTTTTTTTTTTTTTTGCTACATCTGTAAGCATTTCCTGCTTTTATCTTGCTTTCTAGAGCATGCACCTTATCTTAATGTTGGTTTAACTTTAATTTTCCGTTCAAAACATATGCAGAACAGATTGAACATAACGAAAACTGTTCACAAGTATTCAATTGATCGGAATTTGGTGCCTACGGGAGCTGAGTTCCACTCAGGACCTATACCCACTGTCAGCAAACATGGAGATGATGTTGAAGAGTACCATGGTGATGGTTCAGTTGCCTTGTCCTCTCGCAATTTTGATAGCTATTCACACCAGTAAGTATTCGATTATCTATTTCAATATCTGCTCACAAGTCAAGACTTCAAACATTGTACTCTTTTTTATTGCAAAATCATATCAATATTCAACGAACTATTCATGATATTTTATTCATCACCATCTTTATGCTTGACATTCATGCTGTATACTCGTAACTCCAATAACTTTGGATAGACTCTCTATGGCAAGCATCTTTACTCTTGCCTGTCTCTGATATTTGTCCTTAAGTTTTGCTCAGTATTTCATCCCTCATTTATTATTTGTGGGAACCCTAATATTGTTCAGTTGATACTTGTCATGACTTTTACTCTCTTTTCAGGTATCCCATTTTGGTTGTCAACTTTTATGCCCCTTGGTGTTACTGGAGCAATCGATTGGTTAGAACTTATCTCCTTATGTTTCCTTTCATTTAGTGATTTTCATTACTTATGTTACTATATTTGTTAGGTAATGATTAGTTGATTATAGCATGATAATGTGCAAGTCATCTGAGCATCCTGTACAGAACTACAGATGCCTTTGTCTTGAAAGATTGTTCAATGTTTGTTATGTTATCAAATTTCTACATTTTCTTATTCCACTTGAAGTATATTTGCAATTTCGTTCTGTAGATGTAATATCTAGAAATGTTTCTAATCATTTAATTTTCTTTCAGAAACCTTCATGGGAGAAGACTGCGAAAATAATAAGGGAGAGGTATGCACTGTTTACTTTATTTGCTCCTAATAAGGCTTGGTGTTTCATGGTCTTACACTATTAAGTGTTAATTACCATCCTTCTGTTTTTTATCAAATGCAGATATGATCCTGAAATGGATGGCAGAATCCTTCTTGGCAAGGTTGACTGCACTGAGGAAGCTGACTTGTGTAGGAGGTCTGTCTGTACTCATTGATAGTTAAATTCGAAACCAACACTTCATATATTTATTCTGCAATATGGCATCCATAAATCCTAGTTCGTTATGTACCATCATAAACTGATTAATTAGTTGTGAAATCTCTAGCAAAGTGATGTTATGATGCCATCATCTTTCATGAGTTGCTAGTGTTTGTGGCCTTGCATCCCGGTGTTGTCCGTGCTTATGCCTTCTGGAACTATTTTCATTGAGAATGAGTTGAAAGCATATAGAATAAACAATTCCAGAATTGTGTATCTATCGTCTCTGTACAAGAAAATGAGATCTTTTGCATCCGATGGTCCTGGGTTTTCTGTAATGGTGCCATTTCCAAAGCTGTGCATCACTACATTTCAAGTTATGCATATTGAGTCTGAACCACAAGAAAAACCTTAAGTTGTTTTTTCTGTTTTCCCCTAGTTTCACATCTTGGTGTTTGTATGTTTGAATTGTACCCTTTTTGTGATTTTGTTTGTATGAAGGAATTTCGCCTAACTATATGTGCCCCCTTCTTATGCTTGTTCATTGAGTTAATAAAAAAAAATATCGACATTTTTCATCACTTCAATTCACTAAATGCAGGCACCATATACAAGGTTATCCATCAATTCGCATTTTCCGTAAAGGGAGCGATGTTAAGTAAGCACAGTAAACCTTACGTTCTCTTTGAGATATCTTCTGGATTTAATTTGCTACATGGTTGCTCTACTGATATTGTGAACCTTTATTTGTTCAATACTTGTATTTATTTTTGCCATAAATGACCAGATTGACTTCTGTACAGGGAAAATCAGGGTCACCATGATCATGAATCATACTATGGGGAACGTGATACTGAAAGTTTAGTTGCGGTATGTTGTGAATTACCTAATTTCCAATTATTTTTCTTGATATATTACATGGTTTATCTCTACTAATGACATTTTATCCTAAACTTTAACTTGCCTAAAAAAGGTAATGACCTTTTCTCCTTTTTCTAGGGAGGGGAATGTATTGTATGCAATCAGGCTTTTTGGTGCAATCCAACTAAACACCGTCACAAAAAATCCTAGAAAAAATTGTAGATGTACTTCATGGTTTACTCCACCTATGTATAAAATTTCAAGTTCAAATTCATTCGATGTTAAGAGTAACAAAAGAGAATTTTTTTTGACAAATTTGAACCCTTAACATTTGTCAGATTTGTCTCTTTTTTTTAGTTACTCTTAACATAGAATGAATTTGAACTTGAAATTTTATACATAGGTAGAGTAAGTTTAGAAGTAAATCTACAATTTTTGTTTGACATTTTTTGTGACGATGTTTAGTTGTATTGCACCATGATTGCATGAAAAAGCCTAATTGCATACGACATGTTCCTGGAGGGAGAACTAAAGGCTAAATATATGCTTGTTAATCTGTGTTTTGTTTTCGTTGGCTCCTCAAATTGTTCATGATTGAATTCCTGATATATGTTTTGAACCTCAGGCAATGGAAACTTATGTTGCAAATATTCCAAAAGAGAACCTTATGCTTGCTTTGGAGGACAATTCCAATAAGACTGTTGATCCTGGAAAGCGTCCTGCTCCGTTGACCAGCGGATGCAGAATAGAAGGTTTTGTTCGGATCAAAAAGGTAAATGAACTTCTGAGCTAACTTTCATATCGCTAGCTTCTGTGGTAATAGTTGCATCATGGAGAAAGTATTTCTTTCTGTGGTCATTGATTACTAGTTCCTCTTTATCAGGTTCCAGGGAATGTTGTAATCTCAGCTCGATCTGGTTCACACTCGTTTGACCCATCCCAGATAAATGTTTCCCACTACGTGACACAGTTCTCATTTGGCAAAAAGCTATCGTACAAGATGCTTAATGAGCTGAAAAGACTGACTCCCTATCTTGGCGGACATCATGATAGATTAGCTGGTCAGTCTTACATTGTTAAGCATGGTGACGTTAATGCGAATGTTACTGTAAGTCCCTAAAATTTTGCTTATTTTTCTTATTAACATGTTTAGTACAAGGCATCAAAAATTTTGCTTATTTTTCTTATTAACATGTTTAGTACAAGGCATCAAAGCTTTTGTCCAGCACCAACACTTCTGGTTTCTTACTGAATAACTACTTTTGTTTGAATTATATTATTCTTAGATTGAGCATTACCTACAAATCGTAAAGACCGAGCTGGTTACACTGAGATCCTCGAAGGAATTGCAACTTCTTGAAGAATATGAATACACAGCGCATAGCAGCTTGGTGCACAGCTTCTATGTTCCTGTTGTGAAATTCCATTATGAGCCTTCTCCCATGCAGGTTGGCATTGCAAGTATAAGTGAATTGCCCTTCTTTCTCTATCAGTTTAAATTTTTGGATGAACTAATTGGTGCATGCAATTTAATATGGTATTAGAGCTAAGAGGTCTTGAGTTCAAGACCCGGTTTGTGCAATTAAAAAAAATTGTAGCTTAGGCTTGAGGGAGTTTACGCGTAAAGGGGATATCAGCTTAAGTTAACTAGCTGGTGCATGCAATTCCAGCCAATTCACCCAAAAGATAAGGAAAAACAAGCAATCCACTCATACTAACTGGCATCTTTTTTTTTATTTTTTTCTTTATTAAAAAGTGCAATCGATCAAACTGATTTTCGTTTATCATCAGGTCTTGGTGACTGAACTTCCAAGATCCTTCTCCCATTTCATCACAAATGTCTGTGCTATTATTGGTGGAGTTTTCACGGTGAGAACTTGTTTTTATTTTCATATTTCTGAATCCATCAAGTATCACATGGCTGATGAAAATTAGCCTGTAAATTCTAGGTTGCTGGAATACTGGATTCCATCTTTCATAACACGCTTCGGCTGGTGAAGAAGGTTGAGCTAGGAAAGCACATTTAAACAATATAAAGGTAGATCTTCAGAAGCAGCCTCAAGTTTAGCGGCTGCACTAGTTAGTCATTACTTTATTATACCAGGGTAGCAATTCTTAATATATGAAAGAGGAGGATGGTTTTGCCCGGCGGGGCAGCGGGCGGCAGGGGTTGATATAATGTGGCACCTCACTGTTTGCTAAATGACTTAATTGGTATAATAAGACGGTGGATCCTTGTAAGTTGTAACTGCACCCATTGCTAACGTCGCAAGATCATCTGGTGCGCTACTTATTATGTACTGTTCTGCTGTGCAGTCCAAATTTTCAGCTCTAGAAACTCGAAAATGTTTACGATTTGAGCAGTGATTTAATGCTTTTCTTTCCAATACAAGTTGTATAAATCTTGAAGCAAGTAAAGGAGTAAGTAATCATCTACCATTTACTCATGCTTTAATAGTTGTGCAATTATCAAAAGGAAAAGCATGGAAGCACCTCTTTTCTGATTTTCCAAGTTGCGTAGAATCGTCACATCTGGTGCCTTTATTTAAGTTTTCTTGATCCCATCCAGATCTTGAAGTCACGGTACCAAGCTACGGTTATTTCCTGCATGGCTACGAAACATCCGAGTATTGCTTCTTGTACGAGTGAGGTGGGCACTGTTTCAGTTTATTACCGATGTATCTCAAGTTTCTGACGATTGTTACCAAGATGGATAAATTTTCTCCAGGAACCTGTACAAAATCTATCCAAGAAAGCTTTGCTTATCCAACTCAAAATTCAAAGACCAAATGAATTGGTTCCCTCTTGTACCTCATGGCTTTGAGGTTGGATATTCTTAACTGTATGTTTGTGCACTTGATTTTAAGCCTCTCCTAGTGTCTCTCACCGTCAGGCAGGAAAACGCAATTTTAGGTACCTTCAAGCTATTATTGACTATGATATTTAATACTCTTTCTCTTTTTGTCTATTTCTTGAAGCCTTTTTTAATGTAGACTTTACTGGCCGTAAAATAGATAGGAAGAACACTTCCGATATTTGCCAATTTGTTGGCACTTTTTTGTTTCTTGGTCATCTAGAAAGCAATTTGGAGTTGCACAGTTTACCGTTAAGACCGAGTACGTTCAATAGTTAGTTGTTATAGTTAGGTGCTTTGGATGAGGTTGATCTTGTGCGACTTTGGGTTAGGCATAGATAGTGTTTCACTTTTTTTGTAACAACACTTATGACATTCACATTACCAAGAATCTAGTGCAACATTTCAGGACCAAGCATATAAATATCTGGTATCATTTTCTTAGAGATGGCCATGTGAAGAAGGGTGACATAGTGCTCTAGTTTGTGAAAAGTAACTACTAGATAGTTGATATTTTCATAAGCCTTTAGATAGCTCTAGATTTGTGGGCTTGAGGAGAAAGTTTGGAGTCAAGAGTCTAGATGACATATCTTGTAGGGAGCCGGTCTTGAATATTATGTATGATATATTTTCTTCTAGCATTTCCTTTTCTTTTGCATTTTCTAGGTGCATTTAGGGTTAATAAGTTCACTTTACTTAGACTTCTGGTATGCTTTGCATGGACCTATCATCTTATACTATCTATAGGTTGCAATCATACTTAATTAGCTATTTTTTTGCTCTCTAGGTTGAGTTCCCTTACATTCTATAGGTGTTGGGTCTCTTGAGTAGAGAGGGTTTGTGTGTACTCCTTAGCTAGTATATAGGGTCAGTTTTTCTTTGTTAGTCATATGAGTAAGATGAGAGCGAGTCTAAGCTTTAATGTTCTCTACCATCTTTTCTATACTCTATAGTCTACCTAGTTTCCAGTTTCTTGGTTTCCTCTTCATGTTTTGTGTTTCTGATTTTAGTGAAATTCATTTGGACGTTTTTTTGCTCTTAATTTTGCTAATAACTCAACTTGAACCAGAATTTTAAGCTTAAAATTGATTCACATGTTGAGGAGTTTGAGAAGCTGTTTCATTCATTGCATATAAACTTTATTTTCTGTTTTAATGGGTTTTGTTCATTATACAAATGAACTGTTATTTATGTTATACACCTTACTACTTTTTGAAGATCATTGCTAGTTTAGCTATATCTAAGTTTATTTTGCTTAATCATGCTAAGCTTGCTAAAAATGAAAAGTGAACTTTAATGAAAATTTGATAAACTTATAGTTTTTACTTGCTATATTTTTTCACTAGATGTATACGCTATTTTTTGTGAAATCTTCGATTTCTACTAGAGTCCTTATAACAATTTAGGTGAAGCTAATTTGATCCACACTAAAATCCTTTTTGTTGCTTATGAATCTAAGTACTAACAATGATAAAATGTTGACTTTTGTGTGCTAAAATTGAACTCAACACTCTACATTCATGAGACTGCTTCGCATTGCACTTGGGATGAATTTGAAATGTATTATATATGACCAAGACTATTCTTTTAAGCTTCTTGCTTGAGATGGTCAATGATGGCCTGAGTCAATCAAAATAAAAATTACAAAAAAGTGGGTAAAGAAAGCAAATGACATCAAACATTTACACCCCACTATGTGCACAAAAGGAAAAGTGGGTAAAGAATGCAAATAATGTCAAACATTTGCACCTCACTATGTGTGTTAAAGTTTTTTTTTTAAAAATATTTTCTTTAAAGATGATTGAGCACAAATGATCTTTTATACATGCAACTTATCGTGTGCAATCAGGGCTCCCTGCAATCACCGTGCAATCCAACTAAAAAAGTTTCAAAAATTCTGAAAAAATCATGGATGTACATCTCATCTTACCCCATCTACATATAAAATTTCATGATCAAATTCGTCCTATGCTAGAAGTTACAAAAAGACAAATTTCGACAAACTTGAATAGTTCAAATGCACCTCAAATTTGTCTTTTGTAACTTTTAGCATAGGACGAATTTGATCATGAAATTTTATATGTAGATGGGGTAAGATGAGATGTACATCCATGATTTTTTTCAGAATTTTTTGAAACTTTTCTTAGTTGGATTGCAGGGTGATTGCACGGGAGCCCCTGATACTATGCCAGCCAAGCTCTTTTATGTACATGTAGCTTCGAAAGTGTTGACTGGGTTGAACTCTATGTCATCCATTTGATCCATTGTATGGTTATATTTTTAGTTTGGAGATTATACTAAGTGTTGCATGTATTGAAATCATGCAAAAATAACATAGTCTTATTTGTACTTGCTAGTAAAGATATTACAATTTGCACTTAGACATGTCTTAGATTAGCATAATCTGAACTTGACTAACTTGGTGTCATACTTTATCTATGTGGTCACTTGCATAATTTTTAAAGCTTTTCTAGGATACATTTCATGCATACATGTTAAACATGGAAGAAAATACTCTTTTGATACCTACATTGACAAAAGGAGGGGAAAATGTGGAAAAGGCATCCTTGAGGGAGAAAATGTGGAAATGTATCTTGCATCTTTTGATCATGGTGAAACATTACTAGTTCTTAGTGTTATGAATAGCACTTGTATTCAATATGAGACCCTAAGGCGGATATATATATACACCCAAGATGTAAGGGTAAATAAGCACTAAACCCCTTATACAATGGGGATATACAAGACTACATATATACATCTAACACCCCCCCTCAAACTCAAGGTGGATCAAACACACTGAGTTTGGAGAGAAAGAACCGATGCTGAGCTCTGGTTTGCGCCGTGAAGAAATCACCACCAAGCTCTAAAGAAACATAGCGAAGGGCAATAATATCATCCCGAACTCCGGCGTGTATAAGAAGCGCCAACACCAATATGCTTAGTAAGCTCATGCTTTACGGATCACGAGCAATACTAATAGCACTGACTATCGACAAAAGAGGAGTCGGCATAGAAACAGAAACACCAAAATCGCAAGCAACCATCAGTAGCCAAGTCACCTCTGCTAGTCACAAGAGCCATAGCACGCAACTCACCTCTCAGATTAACGAGAAAGCGCTATTCGCTTCTTAGTCTTCCAAGAAATGAGGGAACCACCAAGAAAAACACAATAGGCAGAAAGAGATCGACGATCAGAGGAATCACTAGCCTAGGTAGCATCATAGTAGGCCTGGAGCTGTAAGGAGCTAGAGCGAGGAAAAAACAGGCGACGGGAGATAGTGCCGCGAAGATAACGCAGAACACGGGCGATGTGTAGTGAAGTGGGTAGGGGCGAAACAAATCGACTCGAATATGCACAAAGATATGAAATATCGTGACAGTGACACCCAAATAGACTAAACTCCTATGATGTGACGATAACAGTAGGATCGGAAAGAGGCACACCATCATCGCCCAAAGATGAACGTTGAGCTCCATGGGAGTCTCCACATCCGTGATCAAGAAGAGAAGCACGATCAAGAAGACCTGAATATATTTTTCTTGAGAAAGATAGAAGCCTCAAAGCGTGGAGGAAACCTCAATCCCAAGAAAATAACGAAGAGGACCAAGATCAGACATAAGAAACTTCTCACTCAGACGTGCCTTAACAAAGGCAATATACTGAGGATCATCCCCAGTAAGAATCATGTCATCAACATAAAAGGAGAAGAAGAGTCCGACCACGAGATGATGTATGCACGAACAGAGCAGGATCATGATCACTAGCGTAAAAACCAAAGCAAGAGAATGACGAATAAAACGCTGAAACCAAGCTCGGGGAGCCTGTTTGAGGCCATAAAGGGAGCGACGAAGACGACAAACCATACCCTCAGGAACAGAATACCCATGTGGTGGCTGCATATAGACCTCCTCACGCAACTCACCATTAAGGAAGGCATTCTTAACGCTGTCGAGATATGGACCACTCACGAACAGAGGCCACAAAGAAGAAGAGTGCGACAAAGGGTCATGTGAGCAACAGGAGCAAAGGTCTCATCATAATCCCGACCATGTTCCTGCTGAAAACCACGAGCAACGAGACGGGCCTTATAGTGCTCAAGAGAACCATCAGAGCGAGTCTTAACCTTATAGACCCACTTACAGGTAATCGGACGGACATAAGGAGGAACAGGAACAAGATCCCACGTGCCGGTACGCTCAAGAGCAGCAATCTCCTCAGACATTGCAAGCTGCCATTCAGGATGAAGAATAACATCTCGTTAGGAAGTCAGCTCAGAAAGAACGGTACCAGCAAAACCCTGCCAAGTAACTGGTCCAAAACCATACCGATCAACCGGCTGACGACGCCGATGTCCACGACGAATAGGCTGCTCGGGGGAAGAAGAACCAGGAGCAGATGGCCCAATAGGGAAAGATGATTCAGCAGGAGAAGCTGAAGCATCAGGAGAAGATGGCACATCGGAGGAAGGTGGCAGAGAAGAAGCATCCGTAGGATGCTGACGTGTATAGACCTGTGTGACAGGAGGCTTGGCAGTATAGTCAGGAACCAAAGGAGAAGGCTCGAAAGAAGACACCACAGGTGGTATATCAGAGGAAGGCACAACAGGGGAAGGTGCTACAGACGAGGGTACCAATCTAGAAGTCGGCACACGCGCAATAGCAGCATCAGGAATAAATAGAAAAGAAAGAGGATCAACAAGAGACGCAGAGGAAGCATCAGAGGAAGGACGAGGGTAAAAAGGACGAGATTCATCAAAGACCACATCCCGAGAAACCCGCATTCGTCGAGCAACAGGATCCCAACACCGATATCCCTTGTGCTCAGCACTATACCCAAGAAAAACACACTCAGCTGACTGAGCAATCAACTTAGTGCGCCACGAGGCTAAAGAAGCACATAGCACACACAACCAAAAAAGACGAAGATCGGAGTAGTCAGCATCTTATTACAAAGACGCTCAAAGGAATACCACCTCAAGGGTCAAGAAGGTGAATGTTAGTCAAATAAGAGGCAGAGAAACAAACCTCATTTAAAATGAGGGGGAGAAGAAGTGAGCATGAGAGCACGAAAGCGATCTCAAGAAGATGACGATGCTTGCGCCAAGAACGCCATTCTGAGCATGAGCACCAGGACAAGAAAACTGAGCAAGAGTACCTTGCTCAGAAAGAACCTGACGAAGAGCCTCGGAAAGATACTCACCAGCAGAGTCAGCACGAAAAACACGAATAGAAGTGTCGAAAATGAGTGCGAACCATAGCAGAGAAATTCTTATAGATGGATAAAGCCTCACTACGATTTTTCATAAAATAAATCCATGTGTGGCGAGAAAAATCATCTATAAAAAGAATATAATATTTGTGACCTCCTTTGGAAACAAAAGGAGCAGGACCCCATACATCTGAGTGAACAAGATCAAAAGGACGCTCAGACACTGACTCACTAGAATGATAAGGAAGTCAATCGCTTCCCAACCGACAACCCCCGACATCGGGCTAAGGACTCATGACTTGAAACCAAACCTAAGAGACCACGACGAATCAAAGTAGACAGACGGGAGCCACAAAGATGACCCAGCCGATGATGCACCTGAGCAAAAGACGAAGGGGACGAAGCAGCCAAAGCGGAGCCGACAGGACTGGTAGGTGCAGCGGAAGAAAGATGAAGCCAGTCAAGCTCCCAGAGACGCCGAGAGTCACGGCGGTGAGGCAAGACCAACCAGCGCGATTCGTGCGACAATCCCAACATAACAAAAGTCAAGATCAAGAATAACACGCATAGTCATGATCAAGAAGGCGCCGGACATAAGCTGCATGGTTAAGTTTGGAATATGTGAAACATCAGGAACATGAAAAGAGTTAGACAAAAGGGTGCCCTGGCCCAAAGAACAGCACAGAGGGGATCCATTAGCTGTATGAACGGTAAGAGAACGAGAACAAGGACGCATGGAAGAAAGATAGGTGCAATGAGGAGTCATATGAAAAGAAGCACTTAATCGAGAATCCATGCATGAGTACTGAAGTGGAAGCGCAAGGTGGCCCTCAAGAGAAGACGAGGAAGCAAAGAAGAACTGTGCAAAGGCAGAAGTCTCGAGTCACAACACTAGCAGACTCGGACGGTGAAGAGGCGAGAAGGCGACGAAGGAGCATGAGCATCTCTGGGTGATGAATCATTAGAACTCCTCCGAGAGCCTCCAAGATTAGCACTATCGTAACCTCGTGAAGAACGGCGAGCTCGAGCCCTCTCGCTTCCTTCTTCTTCTCAGAACAAAAAGCCTCCACATGGCCACTTTTCCCCAAAGGAGTACAATGAAGACCACCACCTCACCATGAGCAGAAGGAGAGGGAAGCCGACGCAGAACAGTGGAGTAGAATGGGCCGAGGCGTCAAGAACTAATGACCAAAATCAAGACGATCAGTAGTAGACCGGCAGCCCGAAGACGAGTCTCCTCGTTACGCACATCAGCAAGAGCATCCATCAACGAAACACAAGGATGACGAGCAAGAAGCTGAGCACGAAGAGGCTCAAACTCATCACGAAGTCGGGTCAAGAAGTCATAAGTGCGACGCATCTCAAGATCAGACTTCTGACCCTGACAGAACTGACATGTACTAGGTGACAACTGAGGACCAAGCGCATCAAGTCGACACCATATAGCGTATATCCGGGTGTAGAACTCATCAACACTAGAATCACCTGCCGGAGAAGCCGATCCCGATTTAATAGCAAAGAAGATAGGTAGATGACCAATGGGCTCATAACGATCACGAAGAAAGACCACATCCGATGAGCATACTCAAATGCAACAATGTCATCATTAAACGAGCCTCCATGCTAGCGGCCGAATGTAACCAAAGACGAGCATCCTCATCGAACCATGTCCTGTAAGCACTAAACTGAGACTCATAAGATACCAGACTGTCCTCATAATCTGCAAGAAGCTTTTCCTTATCTGCATCAGTAGCCTTGTCCGGAATCACGGGCTGTTTGGGAGCAGTAGGACGAGGTGGACAGGGAAGCTCGCCAGTGAGAAAATCCCAAAGACGAAGGCCACGCATATGAAGACGCATGTGAGAAACCCATCCACGATAGTTGGTGCCATCAAACAACACCGGGCAGCGGAGAACAGGAACGCCACTCGAAGAAGACGAAGAGGGCGCCATCACAGAACAGCAACAGTCAACGGCTAGAGCGCAAAAAGAATAGCGTAGAAGCGGTTTTTGACGACGTGACCTAACAGTCACGAGACCTCTCGAAAACGAGAGCGGCGACAACAGGAGGGCACCGGCACGGCAGCGTAGCTGTGGAGACCGCGGCCGAAAGCAAAGACCGGCGCGTGGAGGCCAGCGGTGGTTTGCAGCAGAGCAAAGGCGCGGACCAGCGCAGAACAGCAAGCCGCCGCCATGGGGCAGACGACGCGTGACCGGCGGATGGACGCTGCTGTAGAGACCGGCGCCGGGGAGGCGCGACGACGAGAGGCGCCTGGCCGATGGCTTAGAGACTGGAGCAGGCGGCGCAGTAAAGCGGAGGAGGCGCGCGACGATGAAGCCTCAACAAGGGCCGCTGATTGGAGCCGCGGCGTGAGCAGAGGAGGAGGCCCGGCGGTGAGATCGACGAGAGAAAAAATGGATCGGAGAACGTCAAAACGAAGAACAGATCTGATCCAAAAAAGAAAAGCCGATGAAGGTGCAAGTGCAACACCAGGATCGTTTGTTTGGGAGGAGAGAAAAACCTAACCCTAATTTTGGCTCTGATACCATGTTATGAATAGCACTTGTATTCAATATGAGACCCTAAGGCCGATATATACACACCAGTACAGAAGGGTAAATAAGCACTAAACCCCTTATACAATGGGGATATACAAGACTACATATATACATCTAACACTTAGGATCATAAGCATATTTGCTTTTGTGAGTTTTTCTTGGTTTTATAGCATTTGTGAAAAAAAAATTCTTTTCTTTTATTGGTTCTAAAATTTTATCTTGCCAATTTGGTCATAATCTTTGCTTTATCTTATATTTGGACTAAGTGAGGCTCTTTCAACTAAAGTTGCATTTACCATAAAACAAACTCAATTTGATGCCTTTTCGTGTTTATCAATATACTCATCAAGGGGAGATTGTGATACCATATAGAGGTCTATCCATGGATGTGTGATGAGTATTTGATATTTGTTAAGTTTGTGTCGATTTGTGTGAGTTTGTTTTAGTTTTAAAAAAATTGAATTTGCAATTTTGAGCTGCGATCGACCTTTCTAGTAAGCTTGAGCGATGCATTTAATTGGGAATTCGTATTGTGTTAATTATAAATTGTATATCTTATGAATAGTGTTATATAATGGATTTTCCTTGTTTATGATGGTTGTCCGACTTGGAGCTAGGTCATGATGAGGTGAAGGAGACCGGGATTAGGTTAGGAGAGCTGAGGTTCAAACGGTCAGATAGCGCTAAAGATGACCAAGGTCAGGAGTTGCTACAAACCGGGAGGACAAGTGGATGACCGAGATGCCAACTTGAGCCCTACTCAAGCGAAAGAGGATTGTTGGATCAAGTTTCATAGATGTAGTAGCGGTCAAGTTAGCATAAATAGATAAAATCCGTTATGACAAGTGGAGGGCTGGTATGCCAACTAGAGTCCTACTCAAGCGAAGAAGGATTGTTAGACCAAGTTTCATGGATGGAGTAGCGGTCAAGTTAGTGTACTTTTTAGGCTATAAATAGAGGGTATATGGGTGCCTCTTTCCAAGCTTTGTAGTAAGGTTTTAGGGTTTTCTTGTGTGCTCATTTGTGAGATTTACCCATCTGGTAGTCTAACTTTGTAAACCTTCTTGTATATGTAATGTAAAATTTCTTTTTCTCTACTATTCTAAAATTTACATTCAGTGTATACTTTCCGCACTTTAAATTCTTGCAAGTTGGTATTGTTTTCCCTCCTAATTGCTTTTGGATCTTCTGCCGATGATGAACGATTGATAGATGAATCTTTGTTAGATCATATCCAAATCATCTAGACAAACTTTACTTCAATCTTTGCAAGAAACCGTTTTTTGTGCTTGAGAAGAGAGATTTAATAGATCGTATTCTTGTCTTGTTTTTCTCTTATTCGTACTTGCTGTGACATATGAGAGGTCATATAAGATCATCTTGATTATCAAAACAACAAAAGCAAGTATAGGGTGATGTTCGCATATGGTGAAGTTCTTTTTTTTTTGTTGGCTCTTTTTGTCTGCATAGTACGAGTGAGATAGGTAGGTGTGTGTAGGACCCAGGAGTTCAACATATTTTCAAACATTCGCCAAACACTTAAAGAAGATATATAAAGTATTCATTCCTAGACAAATCAAATGATCCCTTTACTATTCCTCCTATCCCATGATTTATGTGTATTCAACAATTATCTGGTCTAAAGATAAACTTCCATAAAAGTGAAATATTTTGTTTTAGAGATGCAAAACAATATGAGGATGACTATACTAAGTTATTCGGTTGCGCAGTTGGTGCATTTCCATTTCGATATTTAGGAATACCAATGCATCATCGTAAGCTTCGAAATAATGATTGGAGTGCAGTTGAAGATCGCTTTAAGAAGAAATTAAGTACTTAGAAGGCTAAGCATTTATCCTATAGGGGTTGCTTGGTATTACTAAACTCAGTACTTAGTAGTCTCCCAATGTTTATGTTGTTCTTTTTGAGATTCCAAAGGAAGTATTAAAGAAGTTAAATTTTTATCGATCAAGGTTTTTTTAGCAAGGTAATAGTAATAAGCAAAAATACCATCTCACTAAATGCGACATTCTTTGTCGTCCCAAAGATCAAGGAGGGTTAGGTATAACTAATCTACTGATTAAGAATCGATGTCTTTTGAGCAAATGGCTTTTTAAATTTTTAAATGAAGAAGGGACGTGGCAATCTTTGATTAGGAATAAGTATTTGTATTCTCAGACCTTGTCACAGGTTTAGATTAAACCTAATGATTCTCATTTTTGGAAAGGTCTCTTAAAGGTCAAAGACTATTTTCTAAGTTGTGGGTCCTTCCAAATCAACGATGGCTCCCAAACTAGATTCTGGGAAGATGTTTGGGTAGGTATTCGTCCCCTTAAGGAGCAATTTTCGAATCTATATAATATAGCTATTAATCCTCACATAACAGTGGCAAAGGTTTTGGGTAATGTGCCACTTCATATTTCTTTCCGTAGAGCGTTAGTGGGGGATAAATTAAATAGTTGGCTCAGCCTATTCGCTAGAATTGCTCATATTCAGTTATCAAGTGAGAATGATATTTTTATTTGGCATTTATGTAAAAATGGACAATTCTCGGTTCGCTCTATGTATCATTTTAAGATGAATCAGGGTACCCCTTTTTTCCATAATTTCATTTGGAAGCTGAAGATTCCTTTGAAAATTAAGATTTTCCTTTGGTATCTTCAGTGTGGTGTTATTTTGACAAAGGATAATTTGGCTAAGCGAAATTGGGTGGGTAATCAAAAGTGTTGTTTCTGTGATTGCAATGAAACGATTAAACATCTTTTCTTTGATTGTCATCACGCTAGGTCTATTTGGCGAATAATTCAAATAGCTACTGGGTTAAGACCTCTTATTTCTATGTTTCATATGATGAGGGATTGGCTTAATGGTATAGGGAACCATAATAAACAACAGATCTTTATTGGTGTGGCTGCTATTTGTTGGGCAATTTGTTGTTGTCGCAATGATATTGTGTTTCAGAAGAAACGATATGCTTCGTTTTTGCAGGTCATCTTCAGGGGAACATATTGGTTGAGGTTTTAGGCGCTTCTACAGCGTGAGGAAGCACGAGAGACCATTCGTTCTGTGTGTTTTCGTCTGGAAGTTGTTGCAATGGAGTTTCTTGCTAATAATGGATGGAAGAATAATTATAGACTTTGTTATCTCTAAGTTTTGTATTATTTATGTAATGATTCTTTCGCATTAGTTTAGCTAAGAAGCTGAAAACTCTGTAATAAAACCGAGCTATGTGCTTTGGCAGAGGCCGGAGACAACTCCTTTTTCTAAAAAAAAAATCCCATGATTTACTGATTTTGATTGCATTAGCAAGTACCTTGTAAATGTCAGCAGGAATACACTACTAGTAGTAATCTAGACGTGGCAGTCTCGTTGTGTGCGAAGTCCGCAAGTCAACAAGCTTCAACAACAGATAAATATTGTCTGATTCATTGATGATAGCATGAAAACGAACAAATAAGAGGATAACATGTAACGGGACGACAAAATATATTTATACCCTTCGCAAAACTTAAAATTTTTATTGCCAAAAGTCTATAAGACCCTTAACAAATCAACGGTTAGATCTAAATTCTACTACCATCCCATACTACTAGTATAATGTACAATAAAATACTCTAGAGAAAAACGAAGCAAAGGACTCTAGAGAAAAATGAAGCAGAGGGGGCTTAAAAAAACCTTCACTTCTAAAAATTTTTCCCGCAAGGAAGGATGGAACATGGAAGTTTTGCCAAAACAGCCAACACCATTATGAGCCAATTAAAGTACACCATCTGTTCAAGAGTCTGACATATGTGGAGGTCTAAACTGTTAGCGTTTGATTTTGAAACGGATGGGTGGATTAAGGGAATGTCACAAGGTGACATTTTACTACGTATCGTTAGATGATACGAACCTTTTGATGATCACTGATGCTTCTCTTGAACGTTCTTTATTTCTGCAGCATCGGTAATTAGAATAGAAGTTGGCCTGTCACTGGACAAGGCTGACAAACATATGTTTTAGGAACGGCTTGAAAGGTTTTCCTTTGTCCTTACCAATGAATCATGTTGCCTGGGAGTAAGCAACTAAGATGATTGCATGAGTAAAATATCTCATCGAAGTTTGACACTCGAATATTTTCTTGTGTTCTACAGCTCATCTGACTAGATAGTTTGGTTCTGGGATGCTCAGGTAATTCATTCTGGGTACACTATGAGGTGCCGAGACATGTAACTTTGTGTATTACACGTTGTGTCATACTTTTGTAGAAAAGTCATGCATTGCAGTTTTCAATCTTTATTGAAAATATGAAACTATGTTTTTGACTGTTCCTACTCTATTTTTCAGGTAGCGAAACAAGAGTATGAAACGGAAAAACTCAACGAGAAAACTGCTAAGCTGACTGGTGTTGTTGCTGCCAATCAGGTAAAATAAGCGGCCGAAATGTCATGTATTCTTTTTATTCTTTTCTTGTTTCAGAGTCATGAGGAAGGAAGATGTGGATAATAACTGTAATCCATGGGTTGTTACTAGGATGTAATCGGATCGGATACGGTCGGATATTGTTCATCCCGTATTCAGATCCATATTTTTATCGAATACTGAAGTCGGATACTTAATGGTGTCGGATGTGAATCGAATGCGTAATAATACCGGATACTATCACTTACTTAATACGGCTTAATACAGACCGGATTCAATACGGGTACGAATATTTTTAGCCGGATAATACATGAAAATATATATAGATCATTTATTGCACATGTAACATACTGAATGGTAGATTACTTATGAGTTATGAATAATTATTGACAAAATATGAAGAAAATAGTATAAGAATTTATTATAGTTGCATTGTACATAATTAAGAATTAATAATGAACGCACTAGAGATTATATAAAAGCTAAATGTAGAGTCATAATACAATTGTCAAAGACAATGGCACTAGCAAATTAGAAGTTATAAACTAGTAAGGTAAATATGATAGAATCATATAATACCATCGAGTCGAGCGGACGAGCGGTCGTGGTGCGATCGGACCGTAGGTGGTCTGGGCTCTGCCCACGGGTTGTGGGCGCCGGATCGCCGGTGGCTACGGCCTCACGGGCTGCGGACTATGGCCATGGGCGCCGGACCGCCAGCCGCTCGGTGCCTCCTCAACTCAAGCCACTCACTCAGCTAGGTTTTGTTTGGATTAGGATTTTAGAGGAGAGAGACTATCGACTAGTAGAGAATAGAGATAGAGAAAGAGAGCACGAATGATGGATTGAGGATTTTATATTTTTGGTTTTGGGTTTGCTGCGCGGGGCGTTGTCGCATTATGCTCGCTTTTGGCCTGGCGCCAAGGGCAAGCCGGAAGTACGGCACGCTGTAAATTTTGGTTTGGCACCAAGACCGGCTGTGGTGCACTTGGCGCTGGCACTTTGGCGATGGGCAAGTGGCACTTGGTAGAATGGTAGTTGGTACGTGGTACTTGACGGTTGGCACTGGTACTGATAGAGTATCAAGAGTGGTATTGGTACACTGGTATTAGTACCTCCGACTCGTGGTTGGTGCTCTTTGATTGGAGAGTTACAGACTCACGCTTTTGGAGAAGTCTTTAAAGTTTTCGGATAATATCCATATTTTATATCCGGATATTATCCGATTATAAACTCGATATTCTCAGTATCCGCCGGATAATTACTATCCGTATCCGTATCCTTATCCGAGATAACTATCCTTATCCAGTATCAGATCTCGGAAAATTCTTCAATATCCAAAAACTATTCAAATCGCTATCCGAATTGATTCGGTCGGTCGGTCGGTCGGAAAATATCCGTTCCAGTTGCACCCCTACTAGTTACTTAATAGGTGGTTGCACAAATAGAAACTGAAAAAAAGAGAAATAGTTCTGAGTTGAGGACGCCTTGAATGGTTCTTTCTTTGCTTTGCTTTGAGTGGTTTACAGATGTCATCGCAGAAAAAAAGGCTACATATTTCTACTCCATACTTACACCCAGTGCAGTATGATGTTGAGACCTCTTATTACAAGTGGTTCACTAATACCGGGGTGTTGTTTATATTGCTTGTCACCTATAACCAGGCTTCTTATCATGGGATTATTAGGGTATGTATAATAACGTCATATCAACTGGGTTTTAGTCTATACACATCAGTTTTGATCAATACGGAAGAGTGAGAAAAGAGAAGAGAGAAGAGAGCTGACTCTTATTTAGTAGTCAGTTTTGCACAGAAGCATAGCGTAGATTATTTATATACAAGAGAGGAGATAGTTATTGCATAATATCTAGAGACAACCTTTAAAGATAATTATTATACAAGCTAGTTTTTAGCTTACTATTAGCCTAGTAGTGAGTTTTGCTATTGTACTAGCTCTTATGGTTTATAGTAGCAACTATAAATTGATTTATTGATACTTGTGGTGGACTCATTACTTTGTGGCAACAAGATTTACTCGAGATAATCAAAAGCTGTGCAAGTTAATATTTAGCCTGGGCTGCCTGGCAGTAATTGCATTTAATCTCTTTTGTGCCTTGCAAGAAATCTATCACGTGCAAATTGAAATCTTTTGTTCGTCATTCTATTGGCCTGAGAGGAAGAATAGGAGTTTTCGTAGATGAGACGGCAGCGATTCGCACTCCTATGCTCCTCTGTGTGGCAGTGACGACACTGGCCGGAAAGGAGCGTCGACGAGGCGACCTTCGCTCGAACATGTCATCGCTTCTGCTGTCTTCTCTTCAAGGATTTTTTTTTCAAAAAAATTAAGGGCAGGAGCTATTTTATTCATTTCAGAAGAAGAAAAAATAACAATAGCATCCAAAGAGACAATTATAGAGATACCGACCACCATCCCCAATATGCAAGACACCAACACCAGAGAAAGAGCCACACACACGCGAACTCCCCCAACAATGTTGGAATTATTTAGGCTAGCCACATTAATTCACAAATAATTCTTAAAAAATCCCAAATGCCCATTAGATGAAAGAGAGATAAAAAGAAAATAGTACCGCATTGCTAATGGAAGTGGATAAAGACCTCTTTATAAGGGGTGGTTCTCTCCACTATGCTAGAGCATAGGAAGAAGATAACACACGCGCGCTCGCTCGCCTCATCAGGCAATCGTACGCGACATGTGTGTGAATGATGCAGCAGGCACAGTTTTCTTTTGCAGTTTTTGCAGTGTGGGACTAAGTGGTCAACACGGTTACTTGAATGCGGAATTAATTTTGTATACAAATATGTAACTGACTTATATCGTGGAACGGATTTTATGCAGAATTAACTGTGCATATGAATCCATAACCGACTCGTATTATATTTCACGATCTTCTGTCTGTTATATATACGCAGAATAGAGATCAGATCTATCTATCTCTATTGAACCTTTTACCTTCCTTTAGTATGTGTTGCATCCTTCTTCCCCATCCCTTCGCCGGCGTGCACTAACTGTTGGGAGAGTAGGTCTCCGATACGTCCATCCTTGAGATCCTACACCGGGAGAGGACGAATCACGTTTTTGGGAAGCGTCTTCACGCGACTGCTCGTTGTTTTCTTCATCAACGATCAATTTCTACTACATAGTCTATTGATCTTCATCGACATCTTCTCCCTATTCAGCCATGTCTTACCATCATCTCAGTAACGCAGCTTTATCTATGTTATGTTTATCTAATAATATGCATAAGATAGACATTGCAATTAGTATATTGCTTGTGTTTAGTTTATTTGTTTTCTCTGTTCTATCTTTAATTACCATCATAGCTTATTTTTAAAATAAATTTATCATTAATATGTCTATTTTTTCCAACATACAACACTAAAAACACCAAATAGGCTACCACGATGAGGCTCAACGACCAACACTTGACCCTCACCCGCTACCACCGCACCCCACGAGACGCGCACTACACACTACTCTACCGACCACGAGAGGGCCACTGCCACATGTACCACCACCTCGACACCAAACAATCATAGACGCACAACTCCAGCAATGACACATCATCCCTGGTGACGACACACCACCACCACCACCTAGCTCGCGACACACCCTCAATCTGCCACAAGGCAACGATACTGTGACTCTTGTCAGCATGAACTCATCGTCCTCCTTCGTCCCCCCTCATTGTCCTCCACCGCCTCCTTCAGATGATGAAGGAGATGGGGCTATGCGCCTGATCATGCTAACGCAAGTTGTCGCCCCCTTCCTTTTTCCTCTCGTCGCCCTCCTCCTTCCCCTCACCGTCCTCCATCGCCTCCTACAGATGGTGGAGGAGATGGGGCTCTGCGACTAGGACAACCTCCGCTGTAACGTCCATTGCAGCTAGCCCTCAACACGCCATGCCACAATGCGGCCATCTCACTGTCATCGCCAAGGCCTGCGCCCCTCTCACCATGCCCCCATTCCACTACATGGTTTGCTACCTGCCAACCCTCAACGCGTCGCGCCACCATGTGGCTATCCTCACTGCCATGCTCACCACGCCCCTGACTCCAGCTGACGTTGCCTCGACCACCGAGCCACCTAACCACCAGTGGGAATGACCAAATCTGACAAGAAGAAGAGCAGATTTGGTCTGAGCCATGGGCGAATCTAATATTGGAGCTGGTTGGGGCGCCAGCCCCACCTCCGGCTGGTCGAACACCTCTCCTCTTAGTATCTCCAACGTCAGAAAGAAACAGAGACATGGCGCCATAGTGACAAATCGGCAGGTTTAGGAACTGGAAATAAGATGTAATAAGAAAACAATACTGCCAGGTAAGTGGGCCATCAAAATTAGTCATGGGCTCCCTTACTCTAGTGGGCTTTCAACTGGTACAGTATTCGGCCTCCTTTACTGTAGCGCAACACCGGGAGTCAGAGAGATGAACGGTGTCATCTCGCAAGTGGCAGACCGACGCACGGGCGATCGTGGGCGGCAGACACACAGACGGACGTGACCATACAGCAAGTAGCCGATTTGCGAGAACTCGCCGCGGCACGCCGATACCGACGGTCACCGGAGACCCAGAGTAGAGGGCACATTGCCAGAGAAGAGGAATCATTCGCTCGGACTGCCGTCCAGTCGGCGGCCGAACATGCATCATAAGAGAGGAATCGAGGCAATTGACAAGGAGGAGCGACCGAGGAGCCTCTCAGCCTCGGATTGATTTTTAGGACGAGGACGCTTCGGATTGATCTTCAGGACGAGGACGCTAGAGCCAGAGATTCGCCAGCGCCACTCATTGCTCGGTATAAAAAAAATTGCCCCAAATCCCAATGCAATGCCTTATACCGAATACCCTCTTTCTGATAACTGATGTCTGACTTTTGTATTCACAAATTGAAATTGCATCACTTAGTTTTATATATTTGTCTACGGTTCGAATGGTTGATGATCTGTTCTCACATATTTTAATATTTATGTCATTCTATCCATTAGCAAGGTAATACCCTTGTCATATTTTGATTATTCACTTTGTTTCCTTTCTCTTTATGTATGAATTTGGAATTTGGTTAGCAATAGATTAGTAGATATATCATTAGTATACTTGTCTTAAGTTAGGACTTCTATATAGGAGCCCCTCCTCTATTTTCATCCTAGATTCGCCACTGGTCTGAGCCTAGAGGAGGAGGCAAAGCTTGGTGGAAATTGGAGTAGCCAGATGGCCCTGCGGCCTCATACGGATCTTGAGGGGAAACCTATATCTGGAAACTACATCGCCTTGATCTACATCTGCTCAGTGCTTGGCAAGTTTGCGAGCACACCCGATGGTCCTCTTAAATCTTCATCACTAGCCGTGCCGTCTCCGCCGCTCATCGCTAAATCTGAGCTCGACAGTGGAGGCGATGGCCACCTCCTTGGCCGGTGCCACGAAGAACTGGAGAGGGAATGGAAGAGATCGGAAGGAGAGGATGTTATGGAAGGTCCTGCCACCGTTGCTAGCCAGCCACCCGCGGCAGCGACGGCGACGGCGAGGGGAGGAGCGCGGTTGTTGGGTTCTCTCGAAGGTAGTGGAGTCGTCTCTCGAGTGGCCCTGTGGGAGTGGTTCAGGAGGCTGAGATTCCCAGCGTTTTCCTCAAGCAAGTTTTGCTACATCAATTTTGTATTCCATGAACTGATGTGAGCTAGCTAACATTTGCAGATACATTTGTTCTTGCAGCAAGCATATTCAGGCGTGGGATGATGTATAACTGAGTATTATGTGTTTGATATCTATGGCCATAGAGAGGTGTGTGCGCACTACAAGCATTTTTCACTATACCTTTTTGAAACCCTATTTGTTTCATATATATATATATATATATATATATATATATATATATATATATATTTTCTTTACATTTGAATTATTTCTTCACTCTACATCATCCTAAAAGAGAATTCATTCTGAATTTTTCAGCAATAGAGATATACAATGAAGCTACGAGGGACCTTCTAAACAATGATGCAACACCTCTTAGACATATTTCAGAGGGACACCATTATGCTTACCTTGAACATACTATAATTTGTTCTTTTTCATATATAACCCCTATTTCTGTTCTCAATATTGTTATTATTGTCATGTGAAGTTCAATTAGAAAGGGACCACCGCAGAATACACACCGAGGGACCATGGTCGTCTTAAGTATCTTCTTGTAATGTGAAGGTTTAGGACTGATCAACTTCCTAGAAACAAAACTGCAAAAGATGCATCTCATTCTTTGTTCCTTACCTGATTAATTTGGGTCGTGCACTCGTGCTCGTGCTACAAATCAAAGCCAAACTCATCAAGGAATCGTTTGGAGTTGGGGATGTTGGCATCAAAAAAAAAAAAAAGGAGTAAATCAGACACGACGAATACAGTGTATGGAGCTAGTTAGGGCGCTAATCGCGTCCCATGGGAATTAGCAGCTAATTAGCCCACACGAACCGTGGAGGCGCATAGCGGGGTGCTCTCACGTCTAATCGGGTACACGGTGATATTGCACGCCACCACCGAGCTCACGCGGATCTTGAACTTGCCCAGCACCACGGCCTTCCCGGCCACCGTCGTCGTCGTCTCGAACGGAAGCACCCCGATCGTCCCCTCCGGGATGAAGTAGGGGGTGAACACCACCTTCACCGCGTCCACCTCCACCGTCGCCCAGACCGTCTCCGTCGTCCGCGCGCCGATCTCACCCGGGGGCACCACCGACTGCCCCACGGCCGCTCCGTGGTACCCCACCTCCGTCACCACCTCGCCGTACCGGAACGACGCGTAGTTCGGGTTGTCCACGGTGACCTGCACGTCGAAGGTGAGGTTGAGCGCCGGCGGGATGATTCTGAAGAAGGAGATGTTCGATCTCACGACCGTAGCCACCACGTGCGTCGACCGCGGCCGGAACACGATGAAGTAGAGCGCGACGAAGACGACGGCGAGGGCGAGGATGACGGCGAGCAGCACGCGGCAGCAGATCAAGGCGGGCTTCCTCTTCATCTTCCTTGGCTTGCCGGGAAGCAAAGGGAAAGAAAGAACATTTCACTGGTGCTTCTCGATGTGTTCTTGGTTTTCGGGGGGTGAGAGAGGGAAGGAGGGAGCGGCCATTTGTACGAGGGGAAGTTTCATTGGAATTTCAGTTGTTGATTTTGTTTGTATTTTTGTTTTTTTGTCAGTTTGGGCTGCTTCGCTTCTTATTGGTGTTGATTCTTTGTATTAATAACGTTTTGGCATTTGTGAGGGTTTTAGATGTGATGGCAGGCAGCGGCGAAACCAAACCTCGGGATGACCCGAGGCTTGAACTTTTGTTTGATTAACAGAGTTTTTTTAGGTCAATTTGTGACATGATGTGTGCACGGAACAATTTAGCGCTTAACTTGAAAGGGAGGAAATCTCTACTAGTAAAACAAACATGCACTGAGGAGGGCCCATAAGGTGCCTGTGGATTCCAACATGTTTAATCCGTGCCAACCACTACGGGGTAACACATGGGTGCAAGCTATGTAGCAGCTTGGAATAGTCACTATCGAAAACGGTGCTACCGGTTGGGATTCTATTTGAGATGTCATCATTTATATGCAGTATAAAACCGGATCGAATAGTTTCTAACTGATTTGGATATTTTTATATACGGATTCTGTTGGATCGAGTATTTATCGAATAGTATTCGATCGGATACGGATATAGATTATTTTGTCTGATACAGATACGAATTCGGTAGCTCACTATCCGTCGGATTCAGATATAGATTCAAATAATCCAGATATTGATGGGTTGGATATCCATATATATATATACATATATATATATATATATATACACATATATATATATATATATATATACATATATATATATATGTGGGCTAGGCCAAGATTACTCTTTTAGCCTAAAAGTTTCTTAATTTCAGAATTATTTTCTAATTTAATTAATCCATAAAATTAAGTTTTAATTATTAAAATGAGTAAACCAACTCTAAAAATTATGATTTTTAAAAAGTTTCAAAAACAATTTTTTAAAAAGTTTTAGAAACAATATAAAATTTTAAAAAATTATTTTCAAGATTTTATTTGATTTTAATTTTTTCAAAAATTCAAACACTCCTATTCTTAATAGGAAATATTTTAAATAAGTAGAAAATATGCATAAAAACTCATAAATACATAATTTATTATTTTAAATATAATTCAACAAAGAATATAAATCTTGGGTCATCACATGTAAGTATTATATAATTTTTTAGAGACATGATATCTAAGTATTATCAAACTTTTAGTGTGCTATGCGCTTACTTCCATTTGTATCTCGGAGTAAGGATTACCTTCATTTTGAGTTTTGATCTACGTGTATGATGAACTAATCATATGTGTATGATAAACTAAGTGTTATATAATTTTATTTACGACATGGTATCTAATTATTGTCTAAGTGAATAAAAATGCTTATATTTGTTCAATTTTCAATAATGTTTTCATCAAATCAACTAGTTATGTGTTTTCATTGAATTTTTATGTACAATCTAAGAGGTTATCATGTTCCGATAAATATTCAAAACCGTATTCAATTCAATTCGTATTCGATCCGTATCTGTATTTGACATTATTCATATTTGTATCCAGACTATCCGTATCTACATCCAAGAAAAAATATGAAAACAAATATAGAAGAGCTATAATCCGCCTGTATCCGATCCGTTTTCACCCCTATTTATATACCATCCTATATATTATTTTTTACAAATTTAATCCCTTTCCAGTGTTTCCACAGTTGCATTTGCAAATTTAGTCTCTTCCCCATCGCGGAAAGCCCAGCAAGCGATACGTGTTCCCTGCCGTGCCGAAGGAACACGGAAGGGCTCTGGTACAGTACGAGCTCGACCGACTGTGGGAGTATGATGTAATCCACTGTGGTAGGGCTCCTTCCACGCTACACAGGCGTGGCAGGATACCCTCTGTGAGCTCGGCCACCTGCACGCCTGCTCGTGTGCCCCTGTATGTAAGGGTGAAAACAGATCGGATACGGACGAATAATAGCTCTATCAAATTTGTTTTCACATTTTTTTTCTCAGACGCGGATACGGATACGGATCGTCTGGATACGAATACGAATCGAATCGGATACGATTTCGAATATTTATCGAAACATGATAACCCCTTAAATTGTACATAAAAAATCAACAGAAACATATAACTAATTGATTTGATCAAAATATTATTTAAAATTGAACAAATATAAACATTTTCATTCACTTAGATAATAGTTAGATACCATGTCGCAAACAAAATTATATAGGATTTAGTTTATCACACACATACAATTAATTCATTATGCACATATAGATTAAAACACAAAATAAAGGTAATCTTTGCTCAGAAATACAAATAGAAGCAAACACATAACACACTAAAAGTTTGATAATACTTAGGTATCATATCTCTAGGAAAAGTATATAACATTTACATGTAATAACTCAAGATTTATATTCTTTGTTAAATTATGTTTAAAATAATAAATTATGTATTTATGAGTTTTTATGCATTTTTAGCTACTTATTTAATATATTTTCCTTTTAAGAATAGGAGTTTTTGAATTTTTGAGAAAAATTAAAATTGATAAAATCTTGAAAAATAATTTTTAAATGTTAGATGGTTTCTGGAATTTTCTCAAAAAAATTTCGTAATTTTTGGAGTTGGTTTGCTAATTTTAATAATTAAAACTTGCTTTAAGGATTAATTAAATTAGAAAATAATTTTGAAATTAAGAAACCTTTTTGGACCAAAAGAGTAGTCTTGGCCCAGCCCATATGTATATCCGGATATCTGACCTATCATTATCTGGATTATCCGAATCAGATCCGTGATCCGGCGAGATAGTGAGTCGCCATCTAACCAGATTCGACAAAAAAATTTATATCTGTATCCGATCTGATACTATTTGACATATATCCGATCTGACAGAATCTGTATCCGAAAATATCCGGATCGGTCAGAAAATATCCGATCCATTTTCATCCCTACCTGTGTGCTCATGGGCCTGCCCATGTGCTTGCTGGCCCTACTTACGCTTGCTAACGTTGCCACGCTTGGGTAGCACGGAAGGCATCCTTTCGAGGTCTTCAGGCGCGACAGCACGTCCTTCCATGCTTGCTCGCACTGCCACGGCATAGACCATCTCCCGTGCTCTCCAAGTGAGGCGGGGGACACATGTCATCTGCCGCGTTTTTCACGATGAGGGAGAGAGCCAAATTTATAAGTACACGCGCAGATAGCTAGATTTGCAAAAAAAAAAAAAAAACAATAGAAGGGGGCTATATAAGCGATTAGTTCTCTATTTGCTACTGCATGCTCTCTATTCGGCTGCTTTCACAAGCATGAGCTCTTAGTAAGGAAGAAGAATCTCAAGCTTCGAAAAATGAAATTTTATTAGATTCGGTTTTACTGCTTGCAAGAATAAATTTCCTAAGCACTAGTGCTGCATGCCATACCGTGCTATTCTGTAGTGAAAATGTGCCATGTTGCAAATTGGAAAGCATGCGTGCTATATCTCAACAAACTTTAGACAACACGAGTTTTGAGTGTTGGTGTGTATCTCAGCTGGGTACATGAAGCATTAGTACTCTCTGTGAAAGCAAAATGCTTTGTGTTCTTTCGTTTGTTTATGGTCAGTATTTTTGGCTATCTTCCTCCCGTTAGTATCTTTGGACGTGGTAGTTATATGTCTTATTCCTCCCGTTACCTTGAAAAAGTTAATAATGAAATGTGATATTGTAATGTGGATGGCCGATGCTTTAGAGGTTAGATCATCTCTAGAGACGAAATTACTGTATTTATATCACATAACAAATTACAAACTACAAATAATGAATACGGTTCCAGTCATTCCTGAAAAAGAAAAAGGGATTCCACTCTATGTATCGACAACAAATTAAACGTCTTGTATTTTTGCCACCGTCATTGCTTGCCCTCTCATTAATTCCTTGTCCGGAGAAGAAGTCGAGCTCTTCACGCTCGTTTCATTTCGTTGCAGTCCAGGAGGAGGCCACGGATTCACATGCAGACACAACGTGCGGTTGGGCATTGTCAATTTTGTTGCGTTATGTCCAGTACCGTTTCAAAGATTTTGGAGACCCCGGGGCGAGCTAAATCAAGTGACTTTTTTATTGACTATCATAATTATTGCAGACAAAATATCGAATACTTTTATATGTAATAAACTTGGTAGAGAACAAGTCACAACCAAAAGATAGTCTAAACATAATCAAACTCATGTACTATTCAACTAAATTGAGCTCTAGCCTCCAAGATGCACCTTTAAGCCTACTCGCGCTACATTGCCATCACTACCATAATGCTGCGACAAAAGCCAATCTCATCAACTCCTACAAATTTAAATGGGCAAGTTAAAGTTCCTTCTAACACTCTTAGATGCAAAGTCATTAATAATAGTATCAATATCAATTTCATCCAATTTATCCTTCTCAATGCGTAAAATTGCCAAACCATTTAACTTTTCTTGTGACATTGATGACCTCAAGTAATTTTTTTAATAATTTTAGCTTTGAAAAACTTCTTTCACCGGAGGCTACAGTCATAGGTATGGTGAATAAGATTCGATAAGCAATTGAAACATTTGGATAGCAATCTAAATCCTTAACAAACTCAAAAATCTCTATGGCGGACTGTGAGTGAGCAGATAAAGTTATTTGTAGCACTTTTAGTTCAGAAAAAAAATCATCTAACTCAATATCACATGAACTATTATGGGAAAATGTTTTTGCAAATTTAGTACAACAATTTCTTAGTTCAATATTATCCAATGACTTCAAATTTTTTGAGCTAAGTAAAAAAACCAAATATACTCTTAAATGTACTAAGATCCTCGAATCTGTTCTTCAATTAAGAAATTGCTACATCCACCATAACAAGAAAGTAATTTACTTCAAAAGACTTCTCAGCTGATAAAACCTCTTCATTATAATCACTTTCATCAAACTGCTTTTTCCGGGTAGCTCGGCGTTTTATCGGGAATGATGCTTCTACATTCATGTTAAATGCAATTTCTCTAGCAATATCCAAACTAGATGCAAATCCTTCAAACCTATTGTCGGCGTACTTTGCGCCAGTGTATCCTCTCCGCCGCACAAAAGTGTGCGTGGCCCATGTGGCGGCTCGGCAGTGTGGGCGAGCACGCCCGCCCGCCAGCATTGGTCCATGTGGCGCCGGGCGGCAGGTGGGCGAGACGCCTGCCGCCGGCGCCCAGCCACGTGGTTCTGGCAAAGTGGGCGAAGCACGCCCACCCGGCCAGTGCCGCCCACGGGCGCCCAAAGCAGCAGTGGATAAGGATGCCTGCCGCCGGCCAGAGGCAAAAAGGTGGTAAGTGGTGGCTTTGCCTCGAAGCCTCCTTACCCTATCGTACGATGTTAGAGGCGGGACTGCTGTGTCAGGTCCGTTGATTACAAGGAATCCCGTGACAAGCCCGTTCCTCTGACGCCAATCACCTACTTGTCACAAAGGGGTCCCATCCCAGGCGGACCGGGCGAAGTCATGCGTTGGCATTTAATGAGGCTGGAGGAACGGGACAGCACAGGAAGGAGTAATAAATGTATGAAGATCAGCATGATGACCCCTCTTTTACCTACCCCCGTTAGTGTGGCCTATATAAGGGCCCTCGGGTGCATGGGGAGGGGGGATGGACAACCAAGAGTTCAAGCAGTAGAGCCTAAGGAAGAACTTGTAACTCCAAAGCTCTGTACTTGCTCCAAACACTCTATAAGAAATCTAGCAGGAAGTAAGGCTATTACCCTGGCTGAGGGGGGCCTGAACCTGGGTAAAAATCTGTGTGTCATCTTAGTTCATAGGCGCCGGAATCCTCCGTGCGGGAGTCTCTAGGGTTTTCGCCCTCTAGGGTTTGCCAGCCGCGAAGATGTCCTCCTACCGAACCAAACCTCGTTCAGAGACTCGGCCTGTCTGTGGAATACGCCGGCTGTAGGGCGCTGTAGGGGGCTAGTGGTTGGTTCTCCCGCTAACTCCCGGCGGACTTGGCGCTCGTGAGTTGAAGCAGGCCCGCATCCGGAGATGGCGGTTCTAAGCATCAAGGAGCGACGGGCGAAGCGCGCCAGGCGCGCCCCGCAGTTGTCACCGTAGAAGGATCGCTCACCCCGCCTGCAGGTGGCGCTGCTCCTTTGGAAGCGGCGAGCACCTCGGCGACGCCACCGCCATGGAGGCAACCACTCGCCGTAACTCGCATGCGTTCGCTCCTCTGACCACCCTCTGGTGGAACTTGCTAGAGATTCCCCGGCCACTCCGTGGCTGCGGAGCATCGCCAGTCTCGTGGATGCGGCCCAACTCCGAGTAGGGTTTCGACCGCCGGTGCCGCTGTACACTGCTGTTCGGGCGATGCCGCAGCGATTAAAGGCCCGTACCTCCAATAAAAAAGCTCGCCGTGGGCCGGAGCTAAAGGAAGGGCGCTACAGAAGATCGGGTCCCGGTTCCATGAGGGACTGGGACCTTCGGTCGCACTTGATGAAAGCCGCCGGTGGCGCGGGCGATGATCTCCGTGGCCGCCTGCCGCGCCACCCGGTCTGTGAGGCCGCCTGAAACAGTAGTCTCGACGGTGAGAGTCCTCTGTAGCTCTCACTCAAACCCAGAGGAGGTTCACCTCCGCTTCTATAGGGAGCCGTGCCCCGCGCCCCGGGACGGCCTCCTGACTGCCCCCGTGAGCGGCTAGGCTCCTTTATTGCGCTGGGTGCTAGGCTTTTCACGACGGCCAAGGCTGAAGTGGCGGGCCCGACTGTGTTCCACCTGGCCCATAGAGAAATATGACGGCACCACCAACCCGGAGGAGTTCTCGCAGATTATACCACGTGGTGCGAAAGTGGCGGGTCTGAAAAGATCATGGCCAACTACCTCCCAACGGCCTAGACGGGCTTTGCCCACTTGGTCAGTAAATTCCCCGAGGATCGGGCGCCGTGGGGGAGTTAGCGGCCTCTTCGCCGCCAACTTTCAAGGCCTTTGCAGCCCAAAGTGGAAGATGACCTTCACGCTCTGGAGCAGGAGAAGGGGGAGTCGCTACGTGACTTCATCCGGCGGTTTTGCCACTGCCGCAACACGATCCCCCACATTTCGAAACAATCGGTCGTCATCGCCTTCCGAAGAGGCGTTCGAGACCGTAAAATGAAGGAGAAGATGGCCACCCGTACCATCGATACCACCTCCGAGATCTTCTCCCTCGCACATAAGTGTGCGTGGGCCGCAGAGGCGAGGGGGTCAGCGTCTGGCCCCAAGGGTGGCCAAGGCAAGGATGAGGCCGGGACCTCGAAGGGTTCCGGCCGCGCAAGCAAGAAGGCGCGGAAGCGTGAGGCAGGAGAGACCAGGCGGGTCTTGGCCGCCGAACGCGACGACGAGGACCCCGCGCCGCAGAAGCGCAACCGCCGGGACCGGCGCGACAACTGCCGCGACCAGCGTGATGATCGCCATGATCGGCGCGATGATCGCCGCGGTCGTGGGAACGACCGCCGCGAACAAAAAGAGGGCGAGCTCTATTGCCCGATCCACCGGACCAACACTCATGACTCGGACGGTACCGCCGTCGTCGGGACAAATGGTGGAGAAGCGGCTCAGGAACGCTACCGACGGCGACCAAGACGAAGATCACGCCTACCGCCTTCCAAAGAAAGTGATCACGCCGGGCCTACATCCATGGTGGTTCGTCCACCTTTTCCTCCAACGCCGCCTATAAACGGCTGAAGAGGGAAGTTTGCACCACGGCGTCGAGCTCGGGGGCAGGTCGGATGCTGAAATGGTCGGAGCAGACAATCACTTTCAGTCAGGCCGACCACCCTGAGGGTGCCACCGGCCTGGGGCATCTCCTGGTTGTGGTGTCGCCCACCATTCGGAATGTATGGCTGGGGCGCGTGCTAGTGGACGGAGGGAGTTCCATCAACCTCCTGTCCTCTTCGGTATTCCTGGCGCTCCAGATCCTGTAGCAGGATCTGCGCCCGGCTCTGCCCTTCTTCGGGGTAGCCCAGAGGCTGGTTTAATGCCCCTGGGTTAGATGTGCCTTCCCGTCACCTTCGAGGAGAAAGACAACTACCGCACCGAGATGGTGGACTTTGAGGTCGCTGATTTCGACCTCCCCTACAATGCCTTACTCGGCCGACCGGCATTGGCCAAGTTCATGGCAGCAACCCACTATGCTTACATGGTGGTGAAGATGCCAGGGCCCGGCGGCCCCATTGAGATCCGAGTGGATAAGTCCGAGGCCTTGCGCTGCCACAAGTATGCGGCTGACTGCCGGCGCCACTGCCAGGCGCGGCGGCGACGCCACCGGCCGGGGAGCCCCTTAGGTTCGACCACGCCTCGCTCGCTCTCACGGTGAGGTTAAGGTGGTCGCCTGAGTGAGGGCTAGCCCCGAAGATCACAACATTGGCGCCAACCTCGGCGCCAATAGGAAGATGCGCCACCTTCCTCCACCCAACGCCGACGTGTTCGCTCGCAACCGTCCGACATGATTTCGGGTCCCAGGAGGTGATCGAGCACCGACAGCAACGCCTCGAGTGCGCCTGTCCGGTCAGAAGGTCTGAGAGGCAGCATCGAGTGGCAAGACGCCATTCGGGAGGAGGTAGAGAAGCTGCTGAGCGCAGGAGAATCAGGAAATCTCTCATCCCGAGTGGCTTGCCAACCCTCAGGTTTCGCCAAGAAATCCAACGGAGATGGCGATGTGTGTCGACTTCACCGACCTCAACAAGGCTCCCGCCTAAAGGATTCTACCCCGCCGCGAAGTCGACCTCATTGTTGACTCCACTACCGTGTGAGCTATCAGCAGCCGGATGCGCGACTCTGTACCACCAGATTAGCATGGCATTGAAGATGAAGAGAAGATCATGGTAATTCTACGGTGTTTATTGTTATGTAAGAATGGCTTTTGGTTTAAAGAATGCCGGTTCTACTTACCAATGTGCCATGCATATCACTTTTCGCCTCAGATAGGGCGAGATCTTGAGGTCTACGTTGATGACTTAGTCAGTGAAGATCAAAAGGATGAAGAACTCGATCCAAGACCGGAGGAAACCTTTGCTAACCTCCTAAGAATGGCTTGAAGCTCAATCTGAAAAATGCGTGTTCAAGCAGTCCTCCAGAAGTCATTGGTTTCTGGTGTCCAACCAGTATCGGGTTAATCCTCGACAAGATAGCGGCCATCGAAAGCACATGAAGCCCAAAGGCGACTTAAGCAGTCCAAGGTTCGCCTCGCCTCGCCTCCCCTGTGGCGTGTTCATTGTCGTGCTAGGGAGAGAGAAGCTTGCCTCTGCTCAAGCCGTTGAAGAAGACTAACCACTTTGAGTGGATCAAGAAGCCTGTAAGGCATTTGAAGACTTGAAGCAATACTCACCTCTCCCCTGTTGGTCTCCCCAAATACAGGTGAACCATTGCTTTTGTACATTGCTGCCACTCCTGAGGTGGTGAGCGCCATGCTGGTTGCGGAGAGGGAAGGTGTCCGTGGTCGGTCTACTACATCGCAAGAAGGTGTCGCACGGCGGAGACTCGACACCGCAAGCTCAAGATGTCAGATGCGGTCTTGGTGGCGCCCAGAAGTCAGCGCATTATTTCCAAGGGCGAGAAATCACCGTCGCCACGGCCTACCCGCTTATGAGAAATCCTCCACAACCGCGGAAGCGTATGTCGAATTGCTAAATGGTTAGTGGAGCTCGGGGAGTTCAACATCATGTTTGTGCCCCGTGATCGCCATCAAGAGCCGTTGCCGCGATTCGCCGCCGAGTGGACTCCGCCACTCTGGCCGAAGAGAAGCTCGCCGCTTTCTCCTCGGACTTTATTCTTCGATGGTTCGCTCAGCCGAAGGCGCGGGCCGGGTTGTCTTGGTCTCCCGACCGTGACATCCTCCAATATGTGGTCGCTTTTGACTTCAAGGCCACAAACAACATAGCTGAATATGAAGGCTTGTCGGGTGGTCGCAGACGCTGGCCCCGGGTATCCAACCGCTCCAAGTCAAGGGTGACTCGCTAGTCATCAACCAGCGCCGAAGGAGTTCCAAGAGTTCGATCCCACCATGGCGACGCACCGCAGAGGTCCCAAAAATGGAGCGCCACTTTGAAGGATTGGGGTATATTCATATCCTCCTCGCCGACAACCACCTTTTGGACGGCCTTTCACAGGCTTGCGCCCTCAAAGACTTCGTTCCGACGGAGTCTTTGAAGAAAGACTATCGCGATCGTCCATCGCAGCCCCTGCCGGTGGGGATGATGGTGTCATTGCCGCCTCCGATTTAGCCAGGGGGACGACGGCATCAAGGCTGCCGGTCTCCGGCCAAAGGGGAAAGCGGCGCCACGCCGCTGCCTCCGCTCAGGAGGGAAGGCAGCGTTCGCCAAATTTCTGTGTCCGGAGGGAAGACGGCGGTGCTGCCGACGTAGCACCAGGGGAAAAGTTTGGCCCGGCAGAGTACCCGAGCGAGCACCGAGTGCTCGTCACGCTTGGCCAGGAAGGTCAGTGGATGGATCCGATCCTAGCCTTCCTGCGTGACCAAGTGATCCCCGACGATGATGCCTTAGCTGAGAAGATTGCACGCAAGGTCAAGTGCTATACTCTGGTGGGTGGGGACCTATACCGCCGGAGTAGGAACGGAGTTCTACCAAGTGCATCACTCGAAGAGGGAGCAGCTCGCTCGATATCCATGGAGGCGCAAAGGGAGCCATATGCCCGCCAACGCCGGCTCAGAAAGCGCTTCGCCAAGGATTCTATTGGCCTATCGCCTCCGTGATGCTTGCGAGTCGGTAAGGAAATGCGCTTGTCGCTTTTTCGCCAGCAGATCCACCAACCAGCCTAAGCTCGCAAACCATCCCGCCTCATGGCCGTCATGTCCGGGCCGGATATCCCGGCCCGCTCGCTGAAGTCACTGTGGGCTTCACCCACCTCTTCGCTACATCGACAAATTCACCAAGTGGGTTGAAGCCGGGCAAAGGCGCACCATTACGGCAAATTGGCCGCTATCAAGTTCATGCACGGATCTTCACCGCTGGAGTCGCCAACCACATCATCACCGGATAACGGACTCCGCTTCACCAAAGGCGGCTTTTTCGAGTTCTCATACCAAATGGGCACCAAAGTATGTTTTGCTTCGTGGCTCATCCCAGAGTAATGGGCAAGCAGAGCGTACAACGCTACCGGTACTAAAGGGCCTCAAGACGAGGGCATTTGATCGCTCCACAAGCGGGGCGAGATGGATAGAAGAACTCCCATTGTTTGTGGTCGCCAAGACCGCCGCCTACCGGGCTACTAGCGAGACACCTTTCTTCATGGTGTACGGGCGGAAGTCGCTTCTCCCTCTCGAAGCCGTTGCTTGGTTCTCCGCTGCCTCTGCTGCAAATGAGGAAGGCCAAGAAGATCTCCGGCAGAAGAGGTCAACCTCCCGAAGAAGTGCGTGATTGGGCTGCCTTTGCGCCGCCCGCCTCACGAGTAACCTCAGCGATACCATGCCACCCTGGTCTCCGAGAGAACACTGGCAGAGGACGACCTGGTCTTGTGCAGAATTCAGACGCATGCCGGGTTGCACAAACTGTCTCCCCGGTGGGAGGGCCCCTTTAAGGTGGTCTCAATATCTCGACCTTGGGCGGTCCGATTGGCCACTGAGGACGGTGAAGAATTACGATTCCACAACATAGAGTTGTTATGAAGTTCTACACATGAAAGAATTAGGTACTCAAAGAATACTTTGGTCACCTTTGAGGTAAGTCTCCTCGGCCGACGGCGGCCATCAAGCGGCAAGAAGTTGTTGCCTAAAAGGCTCTTGCTTTACCATTGTTGTCCCTTTCTGTGCCCTAAGTGGCAATTTTTCGCATGAGTGTCGCTGGCCCCGTATGTTTGCTAATTCCTTGGTGATCGTGGCGACACTCGGCGCTCTGGTGGATCGGCAAGGGCGGGCGATCGAGCGAAGGCGCGGTGCTCAAACGCTGCTCGTGACGCTCGAGTTGGTTTTTGAAGCACCGCTGGTCGTCACCGCGAGCACCGTCGGCCTGCTACCGCTCCTAGTAGCCCGCTGCTTTGACGCACATCGCCGTAGTTCGATTCCCGAAAGGGTCACAAGGACTTAGAAACCAAAGAGAGCGGGCCAGGACTATCCCATGCAGGGACTTGCGTTATTTGGGTCTACTTCACATATGCCCTGCGTGGCGTCTACTCATTCTTTTGGTAGCCATACATGCATGCAGGTCCGGCGTAGAAGTGTTGCCCTACTTTACAAAAAGCTCAAGCATCTCCGGTCGCCCAGACGCTTGGGGGCTTTCGCCTGTGTGCTTATGCGAAGCGGTCGCTCGGGCGCCGAGCTGGTCGCTCATGCATAAAAGCGAGATAAGTATCAGGCCGATTTTTGACCACTCCGTATGTGCATGCACTAAGATGGGTTAAGTTACACGGATCGTCATGCGAGCATTAAAGACCAATGGCCCTTGATGATAAAAGGAAAAGTGTTAATGTTTGCATCCGCGAGGGCAAGTGACCGGAGTGTAAGTTGGGCACAAGATTATACACGGCTCAGACGCCGGGTTGGTTTCTCAGCACCACCGGTTGTCACCGCCGAGCATCATGGCCTAAAAACACTCTCAAAACTTGTTTCTTGCCACGCCTGCTTATAGCACGATTCCTGGAGATCTTTGGGATTCAAGTTTCAAGGATTTGAACCCGCTGATAATCTCGCTTAAAGAACATAAGGCTAAGGTGGTTCTATGTTTCACAGAACTACTGTGTTGAAGGTCATTTTACCTAAGTTCTCACAGAACTTGCGTGGTTTATGCTTGTGTTTGTGGTTGGTCATGTGACCCAAAAGGATCACGGTTACCGCCCTAAACTTGAAAGTTTGCTTGGCATTTTGGCCAAGTCAAGCTTGGTCGCTCGCGCTCCAAAGAAACAAAATCAATCAAGGTAATATAAACAGCGCTACAGTAAAATAAGTAAAACATCCATTACACTAAGATATTGTCCAGATGTTTGCATACACGTGAAGACTAATTAAACCAAAAGAAGCAAAGAGGTGAAGTGGCCGTCCATTCTTCACTCGGCGCCCAGGTCAAGGTCGCCGCTTCTCTTCCTCCGCCATCGGGCGGGAGACGCCCATGATCGGCCGCCCGCCGCAGCAGCCTCGCCACATGCTCGGGCGGCTGCAAGACTCCGCCTCCGGCCGCGCTTTTCCTCCGTTGGTCACCACCGCTATTGATCAAAGGCGGCGCCACGGCCGGGCGCAGCCGAGACAAAGACGTAGTCGCGGGTCATGATCGCGATTTCCCGCCTCTCAAGTGAGCGGGCGGCTAAGGCGGCGGCCTTTTGAGTGCCTTCGGCCTGGTTGGTCACGGGCAACCGCAAAGCGGTGTCTTGCAGGGCGGATTCAGAGCCACCCCAGGGCTCCAAGCACCTCCCGTGCGCCGAAGGCCTTCTTGAGCATAATGGCGAGGTTGTGCCGCAGTGGTAGGACTCGGTTCGAAAGTGCTTCAGCCGCCTCTCCCTCTCCGCCCTCTATCGACGGTGGCCGCTGCTGCCTCTTTGCGCTAACGCCGCTTGCCAAGAATCGCTCACCCGCCTCACGCCAGCCGCCTCACCGACGCCATTGTGGCCGTCTCGGCCTGTGTTCGGCGGTCGCGCCAGACGGCGCCAAGTGATGCGGTATTTTGCCAAGCTCGTGAAGAGCTCGACGGCGCGTGGCGGGGCAGAGGCGGTGAGAGGCGAGATGGTCAGAGGTGCGGCTGGCTGGTTCGCTCGTCCCTTCGGCAGTGGCGCCTGGTGGCACTGGCGGCGAGTTCCCGCCACCAGCTGGCGCGCGGGTATTCGCGCCGGGCATCCCCCGAGGGTCGCCTTGGCGCCACCAAGGCGTTCATTGGGAACACGAGCCCACCTTGTTGAGCGGTGGCATGGGCTCCCCGGGCGATGGCGCCTGGCGCCAGAAGCGGCCGGGCCGGCGCCGGGAGGAGAAGGAGCGGCGATGGCGCCGGGCGCCTGGCGCTTGGGGCCGGGCGCCAGGGGAAGGAGCTGGCGCCGCAGAGACGGCGCTCGAGGCGGTTATGGTTAGGGCGGCTCGTCGCCGCCTCAGGAAGGTGCCGCCGATCAAAGCCGACGGCGGAAAGTCCGCCCACGACGCGACCTTCTTGGGGTTTGAGCTCAGGCATCGGGCAAGTGGTCGCTGCCCGCTGCTCGATAATCCGCAGAGGTCGTTCTTCGATCACCAAGGATCACGCTGGGCCGCACCACGGCGGGCCTTGGAGTTCATCGGCGGAGCCGCCGACGATTCGCAGCGCCCGCAGTTCCAAGTCGCCGAAGCCGAGCGAGCTGGAAAGTCTGCCGCTGAATCGGAGGGACTGCCGCCAAGCCATCTGTTGATGATTGACCCCTCCAGGTTTCCCGCACCTGGCAAATGTAAAGAAAGACTGCCGGTCGGTAGGGAGCCACAGAAAGAAGCATATGCGCGGAAAAAGCCAAAAGAAAGCGAAGGCTTACGCCCGTGAACGCGGTATGTGATGTCATCGCGTTCGTATCGCCATGCAGACGGGCGCGTCGACGGCGGGGCTGATTCTCCCGTTACGAAGTCCCGCATCACCACCGCCTTGAAGAATCCAAGCCCCGCAATCGTTGATGCGGGTCGCCATTGCAAGCGCTTCACCGCTCCTTGACCGGTGAGTTCCACTTTGAGGCTCCGCCACGTGCAGTAACCCTGTGGTGTCAACTCTCATTGCCGCTATTGACGACAAACCATTCGCTGTGGTCATGCCTTCCAGTTGGACATGGGCTGGAAGGCGATATAACGGGAGGTCAATCCGCCTCGGCGAAGTAGCAGCTTCTCAAAGACTCGCCGCGTTGGAGCCGGCAGCAGGTAGAAGTAGCGAAAAAGGAAGATTCGCATCACCCCATGAACATTTCACAGAGGTATGCGAAGATGGAGAGGGTGACGGCGGAATTGGGGTGAGATGAAGGTGGTGGATTTTGTAAAAATAGAGGACAGAAGGAAGAAGTCGAAAATGGCGGACCTGCACCGCCATCATCGCCTGTATGGATGAGGATCTCTCGAGAGGCACTGGGCGTGGGGGTCCCCGCCAAATCGAAGGTGCCCTCCAAGAATGCGAGAGAGCCTCGCCACCGTAGTAGCATCGGTGGTGGAAGCAGGAACGGGATGCGCCATGGGAGCAGTGAAGTGCTAGAATATTTCAAGCAAACAAGACGAAGGAGCGAAAGTTGAAGTACGCGAGAAAGCAGAAGGCGTAAACCGCTTGATACAGATGTATCTATATATGTACCACCCACGCCGACGGTTCGCGAAGAGACAAGATCGCGCCGCCGGTCCCAAGAAAATCGGCGGATGCGTTGAAGCGCAGGACCGAGGCGGCCGATCTCGAGAATTGTGGCCCCATCCAAGAACGCACCGGCATTTAATGAAGACTCTAAAAGACCCTGACGCGCATTCCAGGACGGGTCCGGGGGCTACTGTCGGCGTACTTTGCACCAGGGTACCCTCTCCGCCGCACAAAAGTGTGCATGGCCCACTTGGCGGTTCGGCAGTGGGCGAGCACGCCTACCCGCCAGTATTGGTCCACGGGCGACGGGCGAAAGCAGTGGGCGAGACGCTGCTGCCGCCGACGCCCAAATTTCACGGGCGTTTGGTTGGCGTGGCGGCACGCCTCCCGCCGTATCGCCCACGGCGCCGGGCGAAGCAGTGGGCGAGACGCTCGCCGCCGCCGCCACCACGCGGATTGGCTCGGCAGCGGGGTGGGCGAAGCACACCCCACCCGCCAGTGCCGCCCACATGGCGCCCGGCGAGCAGTGGGCGAGGACGCCGCTTGCCCAAACAGTAGGCAAAAGGTGGGAAGTGGTGGCTTTACCGAAGCCCTTACCCTATCGCACGATGTCGAGGCGGATCGCCGTGGTCAGTCCGCTGATTACAAGGAATCCCGCGACAAGCCCGTTCCTCTGACGCCAATCACCTACCCGTCACGAAGGGGTCCCATCCCGGGCGGACCAGGCGAAGCCATGCATCGGCATTTAATGAGGCTGGAGGAACGGGACAACACGGGAAGGAGTAATAAATGTATGAAGATCAGCATGATGACCCCTCTTTTACCTACCCTCGTTAGCCTGGCCTATATAAGGGCCCTCGGGTGCATGGGGAGGGGGGACGGATAACCAAGAGTTCAAGCAGTAGAGCCTAAGGAAGAACTTGTAACTCCAAAGCTCTGTACTTGCTCCAAACACTCTATAAGAAATCTAGCAGGAAGTAAGGCTATTACCCTAGCTGAGGGGGCCTGAACTTGGGTAAAAATCTGTGTGTCATCTTAGTTCATAGGCGTCGGAATCCTCCGTGCGGGAGTCTCTAGGGTTTTCACCCTCTAGGGTTTGCCAGCCGCGAAGACGCCCTCCTACTGAACCAAACCCGGTCTGTAGACTCGAGCCTGTCAGGTGGAATACGCCGACACCTATACTTGTCAAAATATTGCATGACACCTTCAATTTGTTCCAATGTAGAGTCTATGCACATGGATGATGATTACAACTTCTTACTAATCACGTTTACAGCAAACAGAATATCATGCCAAATAACCATGCAAGTAAGAACTCAAAACTACCAAGTACGTCATATAAATTTCGTGCATCGCTCTTTGAATTAGGATCGTCACTATGTTTACATATGTCAAGCAAAGCCGACCTTAAGTCGGGAGCTTGATATCTAATTGCTTTAACACTTTTAATGCGACTCTCCCAACGAGTATTAGATAGTGATTTGACAGTTAAAGTTGGTACATGGTCAAGTAATACCTTCCATCGTTTGACAGCTAAAATTCATGCCAAAACTAATACACCATATAATATGGGATGGAGGGAGTATTAACTAATTAATTTGACCAGATAATAATGGGCTGCTTGGCTTGCTAATACCTACAAACTATATGGGCCGAGGCCCTCCTAAATTGGGGGCCCCTGGTGGTCGCACCGGTTGAGATACACGCCAACACTCAAAACTCGCGCTTTATCCAACACCATCTAAAACCATCATTAAACTATTGAACTCATCAGCATTAACTTTATACATCAAAATCAACAAATGAACTCCCTGTTCATTTTTCAACAATTCTATCTTCCAACTTTTTTATGAAAAACTTTATATCTCATGTGAAATTCCTAGGCATGTCCATGACTGCGGACACAGTTATTTGAATAGTTTTACACTCTACAGAGTTTGTACCGCTTTATCCGCAAGACATGCTTATCTCTTGTTGCCAAACTATTAACACACTTCCTCTGGTGTGCGGCGATGAGATCATAATAAAGCCTTTACAATGCTCCATCTAAACCTGATTCTGCCCGCTAAAGTTTCACCATTGAAGGGTTCCATCCACCTCACTCAAGGTGCCTCTTGTGCCGTATGAATCTACATGTCCATCCTAGAAACCATACCACCAACTGGCAGTACCTAAGCTAGACATTACAAATTAATCAGTGAGGCCTATTCCATACCAGACATATGATTATATGCTTAAGCCCAATTTAATGACACACAAGATTAAATCCTTAGGTTGTCTCAGGCAAGACATCCATATCCTAAATATGTTTTCAGCACCCCCTTTGCTACACGGTCACTTGCCCAAAGAAAAACTACTTGGTTCACCAAGACTACTGGCATATCCTGCCATGTAATAACAAATTTTATAACCTCTAAAATATTTAAATTCAAGAAATTAAGAGAGAAAGGATTTTCTAGAATTTTTAAAAATATTTTTCTAAAGAAATATATTTATTACGTCATGTTGACTTCGTGGCTGATTTTTTAAAATAAAAATAAAAATCTAAAAATAGGCTGAGAGGACGATATGTGGGCCCATGATCCATAGACAGTCCACGAAAAAGGTGATGGTCCACGATGGACCGGGTTCACGGGATAGAGACTATGATAGGTGGGTCCATGCAATGCTGATGTGGCACGCTAACTTGGCCGACACGCGAGGTGACACTTGGGTTGCTAGGGTTGAGGTGGTGGTTGACGAGGCGGTAAGGTGGCTACCATGTCAGTAAAAACATCACGTGACTCCGGAATGGGTTGCAAAGGAATCGGCCTAAGGAGGGTTTTTGAGAATAAAAATGATTTTCTAATTAAGAAAACACCAGAAATTTGAATAAATCCAAATAAATTCAAATAAATAACAAATAAATTTAGAATAATTCCAAAAATGAGTGGTGAATTGGGTTCCTCTATCGGACACTATCTTCTTGGGTACTCTGTGAAAATTTACAATCCTGACATATACAATTTGGCCAATTATCTCCTACATAAGTAGTCTTGACTGGAATAAAGTTAGCTACCTTAGTCTAGACTTGCAATCTGCTTAGAATCAGTCGGATATCGCTCTTTCCATATCCTGAACCATATCTTTTTGTCAATTTTGAAGTTAGATATAAATATGGCGCAAATAATATCAGTAATGTATTCGAAGCAAATATGGAGCGAAATCGATACGGTATCAGATATTTTTTATCAGATATCGCGCGATAATAGATACCACATATAACAAACATATAATAATGATTAACCAACCATATGAGTTCAACATGCATCAAGATTATCGAAGTCTAACAAGTAATTTTATCGGGTAATTCAACAAAGGGGCTATGTGCTGAGCAAGTTCTCGGTAGGCTAGGGGTAGGTGGGTTCGCGAACGGTGAGGCTACTCGTCATCAGATCGACTGACAATGCATGGGCCCGCACGATGCAACCATGTATGTCTCTACCATGAGAGAGAGATACGGTGGTGAGGAGAGAAAGAGCGCGTGCGAGAAGAAAGGGAGGCACCGCTGCTGTGCCAATGGCTTGTTGGGACTCACACCTAAACTCTTCTTCTTAGGTTGGAAACCCATTGATACCCTCTCTTCCTCTTGTCAACAGGTCTTTCACAAAGAAACATGAATACGCAAAGTAAATGAACTCACTTTAAAGTAAATGGCTTGATCCATGACTTAATTAAGCCATGTAACTTGAAAAAACGCCAGTACTCACGAAAACAACTTGACTCAATCTCTACATGTATATCCTTAACTAGGACCTATTCTCATGCCTTGACTTCTACTAATTATATAGCTAACGACTTAACTAAATTAACTGCAACAGTAACATATCGAGTGTGTGCTATACAAAAATATGCAAAACATGTGATACAAATAAACAAACTAAAATTCCTAGGTGTATAACTAAGAAGTCAATAAGATTGTAACTAACACAGCTGACTCGCCCCTCGAACCCACTCTTTCTTTCACTGATTTGCTCACTCCACTCGAGCTCTCCATGGATCCCAACAACACCGAGCTGCCATGCATCATCCAAGCGCTACTAGCACTACCCCATCTTCATCTTCCAAGCTCCATCCTAGTCCATGCCAACCCTAGCTCCTCCAACTCCAGGCCCAACCGTCGACCCCCAAGCCCGCGTTGCACCCACTTCGATGACTCCCTGAGTGGACCACCACCAAGATCCTCATGCTTGTCATCGAGGTTTCCACCATCAATGATGCATGGCTAGGCCCGCTCAATCTCTACATTCCAAAAGTGGACCATCATCACCACGAACCTCGCCTCCTCCGAGGCTATAGCGAGGGGTGGTGTTGACGCCAAAAACTTGAAGTAGGGTTTCAGGCTTGCAACACACCGGACAAACACCGTGTTCAAGTGCGAGGCGTGCCAATCGATTTAACCCTGCAATCGATAAGGAAAGTACTGTAACATTCAATCTAAGCCGATCTTTTAGGGAAGAATCGGCTAAAGTAGAATCAGCCAAAAAGCCGATCAAAAGGATAAACAGATTAACCGATTAAGGCTAATCAGAAAGGTAGAGGTAAGTCGATTCTGAAAAGGCGATACGCAGAGAAGACGAAACAAACCAAATCAAGGAAATCGAGGACGACCCAAACAATCGGCGATTCGCAACTTTATTTGATCGATGTCGACTTACAAAGGAAATTACAATGCTAAGAAGCTAAAAGCTACAGAAAATAAGAATTGCAAGGTGTATTGATTGTGGATGTCCCCTCCAAACAGCCATAGCACGCCTTTTATACCGTCCACCGACCCGAAGTCCTCGTTTCATCACGGCAACATAGTCCGAGTCGGCTATGGTTTTAATTGACTCTTGTTTCCAAATATTCGCCAGACATTATCCAAGCTTTCCAAAGACTCCCGTGCTTTATCCAAACTCGCATAATTTGCCGATTTATTCTATAATTGCCAAAATCGTGCAAACATATGCCCCCTATTTTTGGAAGATAACTTGTTATCTTTAAAAAATCCATCGGCTTCTTTTTCGTCAGCTAAAATTTTGCTCTGATAACCGCTGCATTTATTGCGCCGTAAAAGTTTCAATGCGGTTTTGATGGCACGCGTCGCCTCGAATTCATTTCCGCCACTTTTCACTTTTTATCGTATATATATATGCGGTCCCCACGGTCATTTTCACGCTTCCAGCTCTCACCGCTTCAATCGGCTTTCATTCTTCAATCACTTTCTACTCGACTTCTCCGCACCGCAATCAGCCTCTTTCTTCAATCGCTGAATGGATTCTCGAAGGTATTCATCCCAATCCCAAACAAGTGATGATCAAGATTATCTAGGACCTAGAGGGAGCTTAATCACGACATAGCTTATTAACAAAGAAATCCCTAGACTTCCCCTGTCGGCTCAAGGCTATAACATAACAGAATAGGGAAAAAGTTTTAGAGCTTGGCCAACAGCCCTCAAAGGATGGAGGAGCTAGTACATTAGAGTATCGGCTCAGAAGAGAGAGGAATAGGGAAGAATGAGAATAGCCGAGTGCCTCCCTTTAAGTTTAGCAAACCCAGAAGCCAATGAGCCCTTGGTGGCCACGTCCTGTTATTTTTAGTCAGATACCTTTAACGCTTTCCTATTCCGGACTGGCCCCGTCAGCCCAACCCTTCTGGACGTAGCCGAGCTATGCTGCCTTAGGCCAGATGGAGACCAAATGTCGGCTTTTAGCGGCAAGCCAAAGTTCAAGCTAATCCGATCAAAAGGTGAAGGCTGGTCAAAATACATTCAGCATAACAACAAAGTGAACGGCCTAGTATCGGACGAGGAACATGTAGCTTTTCTGAACCTGTGGTGGACCGGTTTGTATTCTGTGGAGCTTCTCTAGGTCCAACCCAAGCCTATCAATTGGTGGCAGAGCAGCTGGTGGACGGCCGTCGGCTTGCACTTGGAAAAATACTTCTCGGAGCAGTATACCAGATGATGCATGTCATTAGAAGTCGGCTTTTTTCCGGGTTTGCTCAGTTTGTCGTTAGCAACATAGGCAGCCCATTATGGTTCATTCAGTTATGGCTCTACAGTATTTTTAGCCGATCGCTAATTTCAGAGTCTCTGGAAGATACAACCTATTTTCTTAAGATCTTTATACTATATCAGCTCTTTTGGTTTTGTTTCTAACCACTTGGTTTCGCTTTCAGATGCCGCACCGCAATAAGATCTGCTATGATCCATCGGTTAGTGGGCCTAAAGGAAAAAGGCCACATCAAACGACTGGTTTGACAGGTTATTCCTCCGGCAACTTCCGTATTCTAAGCCCATCATTGTCGGAGCTTGAAAAAGGCCGACCCTCAAGTAGGCGTTTTGAGCCAATAATCGCAAGTATTTTGAGCCTGTAATTTGCTCCTTCTGATGCTGACATGATTCAACTTCTGCAGAGAAACCCAAGTTGACGAAGGCTCTGGCTCGTTGACAAAAAACAATAACAGAGCTACCGAAGCTCCCCAACGTATCGACTTTCATAGAGGTAAAGTATCTTTATGCGCCAAAGAGTTCCTTAATCTTATGATACTAACTCGCCTCGATTTTCAGCCAACGCAGACGGCTCAAGCGGCGATATCTTGGCCGACCTTCAAGGCACATCTGCCGCCGATATCTCCGCATCTTCTCCTCCAAAGACATCCTCCTATCGAAGTCGCCACTCAACCAACTTTCCTCGCTTAGTCCTCGCTTCGTTCTTCCATCGCTCGAGGTCGTGGTCGATGACTTGTCCAACCTCCTTGGCTTCACTTTAGACGAGCTGGTCGATCCGGAGGTGATGGCAACGGACAGCTACCCTGAAGACATCCGAAGGATCTTAGACGATCCATGAAGGCGCCGCTTCAAGAGTTAAGTCACTTCAATATGCAAGAAAACTGAATCACCGTTTTCGAGATAACTCAACCAGAAGCTTCTATTTTAGCCAACTGCCAGCCTATCCGTGATGCAATGGCCGCTGTTGAAGCCGACCTTCCGGCTGCAGCTATGAGCGCACTTCTAAATGTGTGTCATTTAGACGAGAAGAAAGCAGAAGTCAATGCGGCCAATACCAGAATAGCTCAGCGCCGGACCCAAGAGGCAGATCAGCACCTTTTGGACAAGTTGATTGCTGAAGCAAAAGCCGAGAAAAAGAAGTATGACGAAACCGCGGCGTCATTTGTGGCTGCCAAAACTTCCATTCAGAAGCTGGAATTGACTAAAAAACAGTTTGAAGAGGAGTTGGCCAAGGTGAACCAATAGCTGGCCGACACCCTTGCTACCACCAATGCGAAGGCCCAATCTTTGAAGGATCAGAAAAACAATGTCGACCAAGCTGTTGAAAAGGTTAAGGATCAATCGGCCAAGGTTGTTCCAGTGCCTAGAAATGCCAAAGCTGATGAAGATCTTGTCTATGGCATCACGGTGACATTGGCCAAGGCCGCTGCAGCATTGTCTGTAGGGTCGAGGATGCGCCTAGAGGGGGGGTGAATAGGCGATTTACAAAATTTGATCTCTCACTAATCAATTCGCTCTAATCAACCCCTATGTCAAAACCTACACAATTTAATGCGGAAGCGATAAACTCGGTTTTGACAATTAAGGCCTAAATCAACTAGGCTTACTATGTGCACTATCTAAAATATGTCTCTACACAAGAATTGCTAAATTGATCAACTAAATAATACTAAGCAATTCTAATTCAAGCAATCAATTAATATATCAAGAATGTAAATGCTTGAATGTAAAGGACAAGAGACAACCGATATTTTTCCGTGGTGTTCGGAGACTTGTCGGTCTCCCTAGTCCACGCTGAGGCAAGCCCACACTTGGACCGGCTCCCGCCGAGCACCGCCTCTTTCCACTAGTCGTGGTTTTTCACGCTATGCCAGAGGCTCAACCCGAACCTTCACAAACTTGCCGGGGCTTTCACACCTCGAGAGCTCCAGCAAGACGACGCCACGCTGCCTAGGAGTCGGCAACCTCCAAGAGTAACAAGCCGCTCCTTCGCTTGAACCTCACCGAGCACAACGAATGCGCAACCGGTGATCACCAAGTGCAACACATGCACAAGAGGCTCTCAAATCACTTCCTAATTGCAACACATGCAATTAGTCTCACTCTTAAGCTCAAGAGGCAAATGGAGAAGAGCAACACATGCATACAACTCCCACACACAGCAATAACACCAGCAACCCAGCCCCAAGCCCCCCAAGGGGGTATATATAGCCCCCACCAAGAAAACTAGCTGTTTGGGGGGCGAAACGGGCAAAATCAGCGAAATGCGGTACTACCGCCCTTGGTACTACCGCCCTCTAAGGGCCGGTAGTACCGGCCCCGACCTCCAACGGTCGGCAACGGCCATATATCCGGTACTACCGCCCTCTGAGGCGCGGTAGTACCGACTTTGCGGTACTACCGCTCCCTCCGAGCGGTAGTGCCGACTCACCGAGCCAAAGAAACACGCCAAGATCAGTAAAATAGCTACGGGTGGCAATTTCCTAAGAGTATCGACTTGCAGTACTACCGCCCTCAAGCTTCCGGTAGTACCGCCAACACAAAACAGCAATACAACCTTCGAAAATACCTATCACAACCAATGGCCGGTAGTACGGCATTGAACAGTACTACCGCCTGCACATGCGGTAGTGTTACCACAGAGAAAATCCAGATTTCAACCTCCAAATCCATTTCTCCAAAAACCAAACTTGTTCTTTGAGCCACAAAGATGATCAACACATGATCATACACACGCAAAACACATTTGCACCAACATAGCTCATGCTCAAAGAATTTCAACCAAATTGCAAAAACACATTTCGCAATCAACTCAAGAACTATTTGCAAAACGATAGCAAATCAAACTCGAAGTTTATGAGATTAATCCCCTAGCCATGTGAAGGTCAACACAAGACCCGGTCAACTTGCCAACACCCTGCAAGCCCCACTCACATGCTCTCGAATTCGGACTCATAAACCTCGGTTTATTCGACAACGAACTTGCAAATAACGCAATAAACACATTTCATGCTTGAGCACTACTCTTGCAACTCATGCAAAAGTCTAGCTCCAAGCAACATCAATCAAGATGCATGAACTCTAATTGCAACACATGCAATTCTCTAGTTCAATGCAACACTAAACCAAACTTCAAACCAAAACCATTTCAATCGTATGAGCTCTTTTACTCACAACACATGCAGCCTCTAGCTCCATACAAACACATAAACACCAAATTATGCTTGAGCTCTCCTTTGCAACACATGCAAAACTTAGCTCCAAGCAACACCAAGATTTTAAGAAAGATTGTTTTATGAACCAAAAGCATGAAGCGCCAACTAATGCAACACATGCAAAAGTGAACTTCACGCAAAAGCCAACGACTAGCTTATCCTATTTGCAACATATGCAAATCAAAGCATTATGCGAAAACCAATGCAACCAAGCATAAGTTTAACCCATTCGCAACACATGCCAAATGGTTAACCCTCATGCAAAAACCAAATCAAATAAGATTTGAGCTTGAGTGAACGCGAATGAGATCACCAACACATGATGAAGCTCAAGCAAAGGAACGACTTCTTAATAGCACGGCGATAAAACCTTAGACTCAAAGACTATAAAGTCCTTAGCCTATCTAGTTATACCTTAAATGCGCAAGCAAGCAATCCCCTTTGGGGTCTTTATGATCATCACTTTGATATTCCCTCGATATCCACTGACTCCACTTCGATCCATTCTTGACGCCCATCAACTCATGATGCCGCCCTTATCCCGCTTCATCATCTCATCCATCTTTGGACCTAACTCAATCACAACTCATAAAATAGTTAGTCCAAGATGCATGGTTGTCTCAATTATCTTCTGCACTCCATTAACACATAATGGATGCCTCTAGATCAATTGAGCACAATCTAAATCAATTGAAATGATTTAATGTGTCTTAAGTACAATAATGCAACTCATGCTTTATTTTACTTAAGAGTTATTCATTTGTCCTCACATAATCACTAACCCCATCAACACATGATGAAATGTTCCTTAATGATTAGCAAGACAAATGAACTCAATTTAAATTATCATTTAAATTGATATGAGTATATATTAACTACACAAGTTTTCATATACTCATGTTGATGGAAAGTAATGATCCATTATATGTAAATTGTATGGAAATGATCATTACTCTAAATCATCAACTATAGAATACACTCCACATGTATATGTGCATAGATATAATTGACTTGGACATAATATGCACATATCCAATTTGATCGTATTGGAGTATATCCTATATTACCATGAGTATACTTATAACTAGGCAATTCAAACATATACTAAGGATTTAGTTTCTTTGTCTTGATCCTTATATGTGTCAATAAAGAATAGATCAATACAAAGAGACTTTCAAGTTAAACTACAAACTCCCCTAAATATGTGCATCCATGTAATATATGGATTGGGAAACATGATGCACATTTTGTGGTTAATAGAACGGGGACATTCATACTTTAACTTGAATCCAAAGTATGTAATTAATACTATAATGAATATGCATACATACCTCGGGTTTTCCATTTTTCAATGCGATTGAGACTAAGCAAAGATATTCTAAACAAACATGTTAGTCTCGATATAAGATTGTCATTAATAACACTATCGCATTAGGGGATAAACTCAATATTGGATTTGTCATTAACACAAGATTAGATTTGTCATTAACACCAAAACCATAACTAATGAAGGTTGAACTTACATTGTCGGGACTGGGTGCTAGAATCCCGGGGTCTGGACTGTAAACTAATGTTGTGTCGAAACAATGTTTCACATTTTTGTAATACGCTTAATCGGCTGTTTAACCGATTACATTTATGCTTAACAGCTTTTGTGTTCTTTATTATTCATGTGTCGATCCATACGCTAGGGTAGTACCTCTTCAAGTATTTCCCATTGATTGCTTTTGGTAACATGGTGCCCTCTAGTGTCTCGAGTATATACGCGTTACCACCAGCAAGCCGCTTTATTTTGTAAGGTCCTTCCCATGTTGGCGACCATTTGCCAAATTGATTATCTTTAGAACCGATCGGCAGTATTGTTTTCCAAACCAAATCGGCTTCACTAAATGATTTAGGAATGACCTTTTTGTTGTAAGCTCTAGCCACTCTTCTTTTGTTCTTTTCAAGCCGATTTAATGTAGCCAGCCTTAACTCTACCAAATCATCCAAATTGCATAGCATCAATTCCTTATATTCATCGGCTGATAAATTATTTTATCTTGCCAATCGCATCGACTCGATATTTATCTCTATGGGTAACACGGCCTCTTGACCATACACCAATTGATATGGTGACAGCTTAGTTGATCCGTGGAGTGCTAGCCGATAAGCCCGTAGGGATTCCGATAATGTAGTATGCCAATTTCGAGGCCTTTCATCGATTTTTCTTTTAATCAGTTTGATCAATGTTTTGTTGGATGACTCGGCTTGTCCATTAGCCTGAGCGTAGTATGGTGATGAGTTAAGCAATTTGATACCCAAACTTTCTGTGAAGCTTTGAAATTCGTTAGACATGAATACGGACCTCGATCGGCCAGATCGCCTCAGGAATACCAAACCGATAGATAATGTGTTCATTCACAAAGCCGATGGCTTCTACGCTGGTGACCTTTTTAAGCGGAATGACTTCCACCCATTTCGAGAAATAATCTGTAGCTGCAAGGATGAACTTATGACCTTTGCTCGATGGTGGGAATATTTGGCCGATTATATCTATTCCCCATCCTCTAAATGGCCATGGCTTGATGATCGGGTGTAAAGCTGATGCCGGTGCAAGTTGCACATTTCCAAACTTCTGACAACTTTGACACCCTTTGTAATATTTAAAACAGTCTTCTAACATTGTTGGCCAAAAATACCCAGTCTGCCTGAGGATCCACTTCATTTTGTGAGCCGATTGATGTGCACCGTAAATTCCTTCGTGAACTTCACCCATAGCTACTTTTGCTTCTTCATTGCCCAAACATCTCAATAGCAAACCTTCCATTGTTCGACGATATAGCTCGTCTCCCATCATAACGTACTTCAATGCTTGTTGCCGAACTTTGCGTTCAGCAGGTCCGAATGGATTCATCAAATAATCTTTTATCCTCGCTTCCATCCGCAAAGGTCAATACACAATATCGCTTTGTCGATTGAGTCCAATGCTTCATATCGGCTATATTCTTTGTAGCTCGATGTCGCTTGAGCCAACATATTGGCTCATTGTTCATCTCGGGGCACATGACCGATAGAAAATGAAGTGAACATATTGATAGTACTAAAGCAATGTTCCAGATACTTGAGTAATATTTCATCATTGCATCGGAATTCTTTTTTAACTTGTTGAACAATTAACAATGAATCACCATATGCTTCCACATCGCTCACTCCGATACCTTCTAACAATCTAAGTCCCTTGAGCAATGCCTCATACTCGGCTTGGTTATTGGAGCATCGGCCCTTAAGCCAATACGCAAATTTAGTGCTATGCCCTTTTGGTGATATCAGCACGATGCCTATTCCACTTCCTTCCTAGCAAACTGACCCATCAAAATATAATTGCCAGGGGGCTACTCCAACCGTTCCTGCCATGGTATCATGTCCCGTAATGAAACCGGCTGTCGTGCTCGAATCAAGAAATCCCGACACTCGGTATTCTCGTGACTAGTCCAGATCGCGCTTAGTGCACACAAAGCAAACAGGTTTAAAGTACCAACAACATATACAAATGAATAATAATAAAGTACTTCAAACATGTATATAAACAAGTTGTATAACCTAAGGTCATCCTTACAATAGTGTACACGCAGGCTTACATTATTCAGAGTAACAATAAAAAACAAATGAAAGTAAACGTCATGGTGATCCATCTTCGCCACAGCGCCTCGACAGAGGCTTGCTCCTAGTTCTCTCGCCCTCCAAGATACTCCTCTTTCCACGCCGGTGTAGACTCCTCTTCCGTAAAATTTTGCCCGCAAGGGTGAGTACACATCAGACTCAACAAGTCATGCATGTAATGCGCTTCTATTACTACATGCATGGCTTGTTACAAAGGAATGGCTCAATTGGTTATTTTGCATTGCATCAATATTTTGAATTATTATTTATTTAAATTAAAACCAAGCAAAACTTTAATAGCATAATAAGTTTCTCAATTATTTTCCATATTATTTTGGACACACAATTCTTAATCAACTTTCATCATCAACTCGCACACGCCTTCCACCCTATTTTATTTTCAAAACACTACCCTTGATCAGAATCCCCGAGCATTGTCCAAGACTGTGGACTCGCTATTCAATAGTTTTTACACTCGCAGAGGTTGTACACTTTACCCACAAGATACAATCAACTCACCACGTCACCGTGAATCGCCATACAAGAGTATGCGAATGAGTGATCATAAGAAAGCCTTTCGAAACTTCTATCTCCACCTAGGAACCTCTCCGTGTTGCCTCCACTATCACTTCCTCACACAGAGTCAAGTATAGGGCCGATTTAACAACGTTGGATAGGTACCAAGTCAAGCACGTGCACGCTTCCCCATACAGATTACCCCGTGTAACTGCCACCCCGAGGTATCAAAGGCGAGATATCAGAATCCTACTAAACTGGGTCTTCCCATTCAGACATGTGGTTGTACGAGAGACTCAGGTCAAAGGCTTGCAAGGTGAAGTCCTTAACTGACCAATGCAAGACATCCTTCTCTCAATATTTGGCACACAGCCCTCACAACACTCAACCCCCAAATGCCACGAAGGCCCACCTGGCACAAAGCCTCGGTCCACTTGCCCCAGTCTAAATCATTTCCCACCCCAAGTTGATTATTGTGCAACACATGCCAACAACAACTCAACATCCATATGAAACCACACAGGCTTCCACATATCAACATCATCGTGTGGCAACACATCACACCATTTTAAAATACATTGCATATTCCTTTAGTCAATGTTGCTTTTGTATTCAAAAAGATTATTCACGATATAAGCATAGCTAAGCAACTATTCACGGTCTAGCCTCCCGTGTTGGCACAATATTAACAACCAACTAATATTACCAAACTTAGGGTGTCAAATGAACTCATGGCATACAAATACTAGTGACAAGGCGGCAATAACAATTAGGTTGATTTAACTAATTCACCCAAATTAATTAAATCTATTTTTAATTAAATTAGCATGTATAGTTTGAATCAAAATACATTTTCAAAAACTTAGGAGCAAAATGATCAAAGCACAACTTGCCTGGCCCTTGCTATCTTTATTATTCTTTACTCTTTATCTTTGACTCTGGATCTTCGATCTTCAATCTTTACTTCCTTGATCTTCAGCTTCTTTGAATGACTTCCGGATAACGCGTCTAACGATAACGAAATACAAATACAACAAAACTCAAAAGACAATTCAAATAAAATCCAAATTAATATTAGATTGGTACTGAACGGAAGGACTTGACTTTAGGAACTTGAACAGGTTTGATTGAAGATCGAATGAAAGAGAATAGGCTTTTAGAAGATTTATCGAGAAGGATACGATTGATGATTAAGAAAGAACGGAGTATGTTCGTGTAACATTTCAAGAGATTTATTAACTCACTGGATAGATATCGACATATGGGCTCTCGATCTATAGACCGGTCCATGAGAATGATTTGGTTCACGATGAACTAATCTCGCATAATCGTGTTGACTTTTGTTGACCGATGGAATAGATAGAGCTGGAACGCGAGAGAGATTAGGGTTTGACACGAGAGAGTGACATATGGGCTAATGGTCTATCGATCAAGTCCATGAACAGGTTTCTGGTAGATTAATGTTTACTGAGAGAAGGCACCGACACAAAAGGTCTACATGCGATCGGGCTAGGATTTGATCTAGGGTTTAGTCAAACTACGATGAAGAGACTTGACGATGATGAGACGGCGATGATATGAATAGATATGAGCGATAGCATGGCTTGGAGATGGTCTAGCAGAGAATGACATATGTGGTGCACATATCTTCGGGTTAGGGCACTAATATAAGGTTCGGCTATACAACAAGGATACGATAAATGACAGTGATGATGACATGGCATCTGTGGTGATGACACAGAACTCTGCTAGGTTTAGGGTTGATTGTAGTTGATCAACTAGTGGTACCACAATCGATCACACGGCCCACGATGAACTTGGTTCATCGAGCCGGTCTTAGGTTAGGGTTTAGGTTCAGCCACAAGCATTATATGGTGATGAGGCTAACTCATTGCATAAGATAGGGCTAGGTCACAATATGGCTATATGATACTACGGCTTTCACTTGTACATACACGCATGGGACGGTTAGGCAAGCAGTTAAGATGGCATGTCATGCGGGCGACGATTGGGTGGCAACAACGGAATAACATGACTCTGGACAGCAAGGTATACTTGTTATGGCGACATGGCAAAAGGGACGGCTAAAACTAAGAACACGAGAAAAGGTGAGATCGGCGACTAATCTTTTGGTAACGGCTTTAACAACTAACAGAGGCTAACTAAACTTCATAGATGGACAAAACAGAGATATTACCACCATCGGACATGGTGACACGGTCACAAAAGGCTAGGATGATAGGCTATACAAGATTTAAGCAGCGGCGGCCGCATTTAATAAAAAAGAATTTCGTAGATGCAACAGAAGGGAAGTGAGCACCACGAGAACGCGCAACACGAACTCAACGATATTGCCGGATTTGGCAAAGAACCCAACGGATTGATCACAAACTGCCGATGAACGGCTCCCGAGCTAATAGATCAAACGGTCATAACTATTAAAATAATAGATGAAACCTAACCAAATTTTACAGAGAGCTATCTGGAAATATTTGGCACAATATGACATGAACATATTTGAGTTTTACCTTTTGGATCAACGGAGAACGCGCGAAGAAGTTTTCTGCTGTCCACAACGAGGTCTGATCGGAGAAAAGAATTTTCTGCGTAAAACCACGAGGTCAAAACTGTAGTTTAGGGTGAGAACCATGTAGGGTATATCAAGAGGAGTCTACCATAAAAATTTCACGGCCAAACTCGTAAAAACGAGGGAGAACGGGCTCCGGTAAGATTTGATTTTTGGGCGGCCATAACTTTTGATCCAGTGGATGAAATTGCACCAAATTTGGATGAAAGACAGAGGGTACCTTGAGGCATGACGTGACGCAAACGGATCTTGAAAAGAGTTGACGAGTTGACGGGGAACGCGATGCCAAAACAGGCCGACGTGGGGGCGGCGCTCGGGGCGATGCGGCGGCGCGGCTGCTCTGTTTGGAATCTTCCAAAACCATTTCACAGGAGTGTTGAAAACATCATGGGGGTGCTCCACAAGAAATTTGCGGATGAACGGAGATCGGGAGCGCCCGGTAGAGCTCGACAAAGTTCTCACCGGAGTTGGGGAAGAAGGCTTGCCGAGGGAGATCTGTTGCGATTCTGATGCTGATCTTTGAGTATGATGTGGGGAATAAGGAGAGGCATCTAGGGTTCAATTTTCAGCTACAAAGGATTAATAGATCAACGGGAAAAGCTCGTCGGAGTTAGGAAACAATCGGTGGCCGAAGGTGCTCCGTTAGGTATTTTGAAAATCTGATTTTATTGGAGGTAGAGGACAGCAAGAGGAAGCATTGGGAAAAAATTTAGATCGAAAGAAGTTCGGGAGTGACCAGGAGAGCTCGTTGAAGTTTTCAACGGAGTTAAAAAGAATGGCTTATACAGGACGATCCAGAACTTGGATGGGGAAAATTCCAATTGGGCTGTAAAGAGAACGCACGTAAGAATCTGTGGTTCAATGTATAGGCCAATCGGACCAGCGGATCATCAGGAAACGCTCGCCGGAGTTATGACTGGAAACTGACCGGAAACTGCTGGAGTTACTGTAGTGTTACTGTTTATTTAATCCGAAAATCAAACAACCGTTCAAGAAAATCGAAATAAATGCGAAAAAACCGTAAAAAATTCCAGTAAAAATTTGGAACGTGACCCACAGCCTTAGTAACACAAATAAAATATTATTACATAAAATAATTATTTTATTCGTGTACAGTAAATACTTTTATATTGTTTTTAATATCTTTTTAATTTAGAAAATACTAAAACAACCCCAAAAATTCTAAGAAAATTTAGGGAGTTTAATTAGGACACTTTAAGATCAACTAAAATATTTTGGTATCACCAAATATTTTATTTTTATATCAACATATATTTTTATTTTGTTAAAGCTTTAAAGGCTTCGTAAAATATATAATTTGACAATTGTAGGAAATTTCGCAGAAATTCCCTTAGGTTTATTTATATTAAATAAGATAGTTTTAGCAAAACCAAATCTTTTATTTTGGCTCCAAAGTATATTTTTTTATCAATGAGACTTTTGGAAAGGTTTTGAAATCAGGATTTTAAGAAATAATGGGAAAATTCACCGAAGTTCCTTGTGACATTTATTTTTAAATTAATTCCAACTTAAATAGGGTTTTCATTTTTTTTAAGGAAATAGTTTTAAGTTTTTCTAAAAATAGGCAAAAGTCTTTTTCTTTTGAACTCTAGAGAAATCCAGAAAATAAAGAGGAGACATAAACTTGAGACATTCGATAAAAATAATAATTTAAAATATTTTTTTATCCTATTTTTGAAATAAAATTTTGGGATGTTACACCGGCTATTGCTTGTTGTCGACGATCGGGATCGCCTGACCGCAAAAGTGAAGAGGGGTGTTAGTGTGTAAGGGACCCAATTCGGACCTTGCTCACCGGAGGTTTGCGTTATGCAGAGAGGTTGGAGGAAGACGACAGAGAGCGTGACACAACGAGTTATATGGTTCGAGCCTGGGCGTAATAGCTCTACGCCCGGTCTTCTCCGGAGGCGAGGAATTCACTAATTGTGCGTATAAGGAGATGATTCTGACTTGAGCCCGAGTGCTCTGTTTGTGTTTATTGGTCTATCGCTCATGAGTCCCCTCTCAGATACATGCCTTGCGAGGCCTTATATCCTTCCTAACGTTCCTAGAAACTACGGAGAGATTCCTGAGATCATGGCCTCGACGCCTTGAAGATGGTCAGAATCGCCTGATTAAGCCGCCCACGCGGCCTTGACTCGTGATTCTTGGATCTGTAACCGCCTGGGCGCGGCTCGTCCCGAGCTAGGCCTCTCGAGCTGGAGCCGAACACTTGCCCCCGATCATGAGGTCTTGACGCTCCCAAGCCCTAGGTCGTGAGGGAGTCCGCAAGAACCCAGTCTTGGTCGGCGACGCTATTCCCGAGCTCGAGCTTGGGCCCCTGCTGACCGTAAGTTTGACTTTGCTCAAGTTTCTTCACCCTCGTCGCCTAGCCCCGAGGCTCAAGGTCGAACAAGGTGCTCGGGACGACCTCGAGCCTCCCGTCTTGGATGGAAGAAACGATCTTCCGGCTTCCCAGGGCCCAAGGTCGAGGTCGAGCGGAGACCAGAAAAGGGCTCCGATGATGGACACTGCAATCCCGGTATGCTCGCAGACCACCAAGAGCTGTTCGACAAATGAGGAGAATCTTGTCTGTTCGAGTCGAACAAGGGCGAAAAAGGTGGGCAAGAGGCCGCCCCCCGGACGACAGAGCTGACGACCGGACTCCAAGGAAGCCATACGTCGAGTGGGGCGACCGCTTGCGGGCTGCTTCTCTCATGGTCGAGCCCCGAGTTTGTCGGATTTGGCGATCTTCTTCTTTGGCATCTTCTTTCCTTCGCGACAATGACGTGTCATGGGCGCCGTCAGGAGCTCAGGTCCTTGGGGGACCCAGGGGTCCGACCTTCTGCACCGAATGACCTGGAGCCATCGAGGGCCTAGGGACCCCAAGCTCGGGGTATCCGACGAAGGGACGCCGCCACACCCTCGGGACACCGAGATACCCGCCAGCCCTTTGCGAGACAAAGGTCGGTGACCCAAGTACCTATCTTTCTTTCGCCAGAAGTTTTTATCGCTTTTAGCTTTATAGTCTTATCTTCATCGCAGACCTTGAGCCCCCGAGCTCAATGCTCGCCCATCCTGACAACGCCCGTTGCCCAGGATGAGCCCGAGTCCGAAGAGGATGGGGCCACCTTTGGGACGGTGCCGCGTCGTTCATCGGGCCAGGGCCGCATCCATGTGGGCCCCAGAGTCGTCATCGGCGAGTCCATCCAAGGTGTCGATGACCCAGCTGCGGACGAAACCTTGCGAATGGCCGATGAAGACGAAATCAATGACACCGGGGCCGCCGAGGCCAGCGCCTCCCCTGCCAAGGCCTCCTCCGAAGATGGCACCCATGGCACCCCAGCCGCTGCAGACGAGGCCGCCCAGGCCGCGCCTGCCATGGTCGTCCCAACCGTGGAGATCGGAGCGACCATAGCCATGGAGGACCACCGCGATCCGGCTAAGGTCAGCGCGGAGGGTCTTGATGAAGATCCGAGCGAGGTCTCCGCGGGGAAGAAAAGCTGAGAATACTCCAGTCGTGGAGGAGGTGTGCGTGATCAGCCAAAGCGTTCCGAGGTCGAGCAAACCAAGGTGGAAAAGCTGAAGAGGACGGCCAGGAACCACCCCGCCGAGCTCGAGGCCGAGCTAAGGAGCTCGAGCGACCAAAGCAACAAGAGTGCCCCGCCCAACTCCAAGATGAGTGCCACCGCCTGATTTGGCTAACGGCCCTTCGACCTGTGGTGAGCCACCGACCTTGAGGGCGTGCCCGCCTAACGTGAGCGAGAAGCTTGCTTTAATACTGACCGATCTATAGATAAGGTTAGCAAAGCACAAGTTGCACATAGAGCTTTGTAAGACAAAAAGGTTAATGAACGAAGCTATCTTTGCCGTAAATGAATTGTGTCTCGAGACGGTTGTTCTCGCCTGCTTAGGACAAAAGTTTTCATTGTGTACTTAGCCTTTCTTTGAGGGAGTATACCTTGCCCAAATTTCTGCCAGGCTAAGGTCGAGCAATACGACCTTGGGCGTAAAACACATAGACCTCCAAACCTTTGTCCTCAAGAAGATCGAGAAAACTTCGACCTCAAGTTTACCAAGTACAAATTAATAGAGATCCACAGGTAAAGCTTAGACCCAAAGATGTCAAGGCCGCTTCCGAAAGACTTTCGAGTCCCGACCACCACCATGTGCTCTGCTGCTTGGTACCGAATGCGGCTTGATTCAACCCCGACGCAGGGGAGCTTGAGTGCGAAGAGATTCGGCTTATGAGTAGCTCGACCACCGGGGTGATTTTAAGCTCGCGACATTCGTGGCCAAGACCAAGAGCACCAGACGCAGTCGGATTCATAGAAATCTCAAACCCAAACCAACACGAAAAGATTAACAAAGAAAAGAATACCAAGACCAACATAATGATTGAATAATGGCAGATTGAAATTGAGGATAAAGGTGTTACACATAGAGTTTTCGGTCGGTCAATATTCCACGAGCTAGAGAGCTCTCGCCATCTGCATCGCTAGCCAGTAAGCCCCGCGGCGATCCAATAAACGACTCGATAGGGGCCCTCCCACCATGGGGATAGCTTGTTGGTGTTGGACGGGCCCGAATTCGCCTTAGGCGAGGTCACCAACAAAGAGCCCCTAGGTCGCACCGACCGAGACGCATGTCTCCAGAGAGCCCGCAGTAATGCGCCGATCGTAGCAAAGGCACGGCATCTTACTTCTTCGTCAGTAAGGTTGAGAGACCGTCTTGCTCAAGTCGATCCGTCGACCAAGTCGACCTCGGCAGAGCCTAGCGTGACCTCCGGAGGCGGGATTTGCCCGCATCAACACAAGCCGGAGGGTGTGGACCCCTGCTTTCGGCCGATAGGGTACGAGTAGACCATAAGACGGTGGGAAGTTCGCCCACCTAGGTCTCGGCCGTGTCATTTGAGCTCATCTCGATACTCGCTTCGATGCCTTGGACGATCCGTCTGTTGGCGCTTCCATCGCTTCCATTGTTTCATGGATGGGCCACCAAGCATAGCATGCTTTGGTGCCTCGTGGTTCGCAATATTCTCGAACGACCATCGTAAATTTAGTCCCATTGTCAATGATAATTCTACATGGAACCCCATACCTAGTGACCACGAAAAAGGTAAAAATGAATGGTCGCCGAGCCGGGTGGTCGAGATAGGCTCGCCTCGCTCCACTTCGTGAATGTGTCGATGGCGATGAACAAGAACTTTACCCCGACGGCTTGTGGAAAGGACCGAGGATGTCGAGCCCCATGTCGAGAAGGGCCAAGCGAGCGGATGGTCCGAGTTCGAGGCGGTTCCGAGCATGGAACTGGCGAGCTCGACATGCATGGACGATGTCACGAGCATCCTGAAGCGCAGTTGGCCAGCAGAACCCCCTGCGGAAGACCTCACCGACCATCGTCCTGAAAGAAGAGTGTGCTCCACAAAGGCCTTACCTCCCCTAGTTGAAAATTGATGGCGACGCCAAGGTCTCTAGGTGCGTGCCTGAGTTCCAGGTTCTGGAACTATCTCTTCACTTCACGCGCCTCGGCGAGATACATTGGCCATCGAGTCTCCCGCGCACAGGTGGTCTTTGCTGATCTCGTTGACCGTGAGCCGAGTCGCCTTTGGCTATCACCGACGACGCCAAAGGCTCACCGCCGTGGGGTGAGAATAAGAATTCCAGCCATCGAGCGCGCGAAGGATCTCGAGCCATTGAAGCACATGATCCAGAGTTTCTCCTCCTCGTCGAAGGATTGCCTAAAATGAACTGGCTGAGGGCGGAAACAAGGGTGTGGAGTCATCGCGCGCGGGAACCGTGCCCGAGCCTGAGCCCGACGAACGAATCCCGTCAGGATGCGCCATGCCTCGAGATCTCGATGTCGCACCTTCGATGAGCGGCGATCGGAGCCCCACGGGCGCCATTGCCGACGATCGGATCGCTCAAGAGGGGTGTTAGTGTGTAAGGGACCCAATTCGACCTTGCTCACCGGAGGTTTGCGCTTGCAGGCAGAGAGGTTGGAGGAAGACGACAGAGAGCGTGACACAACGAGTTATATCGTTCGAGCCTCTCGGTGTAATAGCTCTACGCCCGCCTTCTCCGGAGGCGAGGAATTCACTAATTGTGCGCATAAGGAGATGATTACAGCCTTGAGCCCGAGTGCTCTGCTTGTGTTTATCGGGTCTATCGCTCATGAGTCCCCTCTCAGATACATGCCTTGCGAGGCCTTATATCCTTCCTAACGTTCCTAGAAACGGTCGGAGAGATTCCTGAGATCATGGCTCAAGACGCCTTGAAGATGGTCAGAATCGCCTGATTAAGCCGCCCACGCCACTTTGACTCGTGATTCTTGGATCTCGTAACCGCCATGGGCGCGTGGCTCGTCCCGAGCTAGGCCTCTCGAGCTCGAGCCGAACGCTTGCCCCCGATCATGAGGTCTTGACGCTCCCAAGCCCTAGGTCGTGAGGGAGTCCGCGCAACCCAGGTCTTGGTCGGCGACGCTATTCCCGAGCTCGAGCTTGGGCCCCCCGTTGACCGTAAGTTTGACTTTGTCGGAAGTTTCTTCAGCCCTCGTCACTTGTCCTTTAACAGCTTTAACCGATTCATATTGAAGATCGAACTCGGTCAGGGTGTAAGCCCATTTCCCAAGTCGTCCTCTCAAAATTGGCGCAGACAGGATGTATTTGATGATATCGGTTTTGCATACTATTACGCAAGTTGACTCCAATATGTAGTGCCTTAGCTTGGTACAATCGAAATACAATGATAAACATAGCTTTTCTACCGAAGGGTACTTGGTTTCGGCTTCCAAGAGCCGTCGGCTCAGATAAAATATTACGCGTTCTTTACCATCGACTTCCTGGGCTAGTACTGCACCAATAGTCTCGCTTTCAGCCGATATGTACAGTTTGAACGGGATTCCTTTCGTGGGTGCAGCCAAGACGGGTGGTGACCCTAAGTACTGTTTTATATCATCAAAAGCTTTTTGCTGATCGGCTCCCCAAACGAAATCCTGATGGTCTTTTAATTTTAACAATGTTGTAAAAGGTTGAATCCTACCAGACAAATTTGAGATGAATCGTCTTAAGTAGTTGATTCTTCCGATCAGCTTCTGTAATTCATTTTTACATGTTGGAGGTCTTGTTTCGGCTATGGCTTTGACTCTCGCTTGGTTGACTTCAATCCCCCTTTGGTGGACCATAAACCCTAAGAATTGGCCAGCCGATACGCCAAACGCGCACTTCAAAGGATTCATTTTCAAACCATGAGCCCTTGTGTTTTGAAACACCCTTTCTAAATCGGCCAAATGCTGCCATTCCTCCTTTGACTTTACCACCACATCGTCAATGTATATTTCAACAATATGGCCGATTAAATCATGAAAGATCAGATTCATTGCTCGCTGATAAGTAGCACCTGCGTTTTTTAAGCCGAATGTCATCACAGCCCATTCATACAACCCTAGAGCACCGGGCATTTGAAGGCGCTTTGGGGACATCGCTTCGCCATGAATATCCGGTTATATCCAGCATTCCCATCAAGAAAACTAATAATCTGATTACCTGACGTAGCATCGATGAGCATATCGGCTATAGGCATTGGGTATTCATCCTTTGGTGTAGCTTTGTTTATATCCCTGAAGTCGACACATACCCGAAGCTTACCGTTCTTTTTCATGACAGGAACAATGTTAGATACCCACTCAGCATATCGGCAAGGCCTTGTAAATTTGGCCTCCCTCTCAATTTCTTCTTTTATTACATCGTACAATTCTGGATTAAAACGTCGAGGAGATTGTTTATATGGCCGATATCCCGTCTTTATTGGCAGCCGATGTTCTACTAGTTATCGACTTAATCCAGGCATCTCATAATACTCCCAGGCAAAACAGTCTCGATAATTCCTAAGTATCTCGACCAACTTGTTTTTGTATTCTACACCTAGCTTTGCACTTACAAAAGTTGGCCTTTTTCTATCACCTTCTCCTATATCGACTGCTTCAAGCATATCGGCAGAAGTGAAACCTTGACCCAGTTTTTTGTCCTGGAAATCTTCAATAGCTTCACAAGAATTTATCGCATGCCGATAACCCCTTACCTTGTCTTGCAATACTTTAATCATTTCTGACCCCATCTTCTTAGAACTTCGTTTGCCCGATCAAATGTGCCTAGCTTGACACTGATCGGCATCAATCTTGTCTTACCAATACATATGAAGTCGCAATCGTCTAAGTTTTACCCGATATACATTCCGCTTCTTCATGCGGCCAATTCGCATCGGAACTAGCCATGGCAATATGAGCCGACGTATCGGCTGAAACTACCTCAACTTCATCTCCGTTCCATTGTACAAGAAGCTGATGCACGGTTGATGGTATGCAGCAATTGGCATGTATCCAATTGCGTCCAAGAAGTACACTGTAATTCCCCTTTGCTTCAATTACAAAAAATGCGGTCGGTAAAGTTTTGCTGCCGACGGTTAATTCTGTAACCATCACTCCCTTTGCTTCAGTAGGGTCACCCGTAAAATCATTTAGTACCATGTTCGTCTTTATCAGATCTTCATCGGTTTTGCCCAACTTCTTGCAGGTAGTGAGCGGCATTAGGTTCACAGTGGCCCCTCCATCTACTAACATCCTCGATATCGACTTCCTGTTGATATACCCTTTCAAGTACAACGGCTTTAAATGCCGATGAGGATCTTGTGGTTTTTCGAACACCGCATCTTGTGCGCCAAGCATAGTTGTGAGAACGTATCTTTAGCCGATTCGGATTTGATTCTGAACTCGGCTGGTAAAGTGAAAACTATGTTGATATCCATGGGAGGGGTGTCATCTCGAATCATCGGTGACAGCAAATCATCGGAGGAGTCCGAATCATCATCGGCTTGTTCTTTTCTCCTCCATTCCTTTTTGACGACCTTTATCGGCCGTAATTCGTTGAATGTCTCATCCCTCTATTTTCCTTCTTCAGCTTCCCTCATCTCTTGCGTCCTTAGGCGCTGGAGCCGTCTTCGTTGAGATCGGCTAAGTCTTGTTGGGCACCACCTGGGTTTAGGATCAATCGGTTTGCGAATCTTACCAGCCAAATTCTCTGTGGGTTCGATCTTTTCATCTTCATTCAGGGTACCCAGCCTTTCTTTTATCGGCTTTTTATGCCATGACTCTATCCGATCCGGCGCTGTACCAAATAGCCGTTCTTTCACCGGTCGCCTTGGCCAATCATTTTGTGGGTAATGTTCCATGGGGCATGATTTTGAGGAAGGCAATGCCATACCCCTTTCCAAACAAAATTGCCAAAAGGGACACCTCTGGTGAGCCCTTTCTATGTTGTCTGACCGATACAAATTATCAGGCCGAAACACATTGTTTGGCCGATACAGGTTATCTGGTCGGCGAGATTGCTGCTTCCGCCGATAACTTATTCTCTCATATTTCTCAAGCAATTGTGAGAAGGTTGGTTTAGGCTTGAATACTGGTTTTCGAGGTGGAGTCCGTTCGGCTTTATACCATCGTCCTACCTGTAACTCTCCTTTTGGTTTAACTGTCCTTGAATTCTTTCCATCTCGGTCGGCCTCTATTTGCAACGAGCTGATTGTGATCTTCAGTGTTTCCCCTTTTGAGCTAGCCTGAATGTCGACTTGCCGTGTCATTTCAAGTTTTTCATCGACAATCTCCTTCCCTTTGCTAGAACATTGAACCATGTTTATCGGGAAGGGATTGACGTCAACTTCCATGGCTGGCTCTTCTGCGAACTTGAGCCGACCATCTTCAATGGCTGCTTGTATCTGCTGTTGAAAGATGTTGCAATCATTAGTGTTATGAGAAAAAGAATGATGCCACTTACAATATCGTTGCTTTTTAACCTCATCGACCGATGGTATGGTATGCCCTTCTGGTAGTCGTATCAGCTTTTCTTGTAATAACATATCGAATATGCGGTCACACTTGGATACGCCAAAGGCGATTTAACCTCCGACTTACTCCTCGCTTCGCTTGAGCCACTAATGCACAAGTGGTTATTTCTTGGAACTCTTTATCCATTCGGCTATATTTACGTCTGCTTCGTCTTCAGAGGTTTCACCTGAGCTATACTCGACCATGTTTACTTTAGCTTTATCCTTGCCATTGCTGTTTAGCTTAATTTTATCCTTGAATTCTTTACTTAAATATCGACTTTCCTGTGCCGATACACGATGAAGTAGGTGACTTAAATCAGCAAACTCTCGTCAAAGAAATTTTCCTAAGCTGTGAATCATTTCTAAATGCTAAATCGGCTAGTTGGTTATCCGTAATATTACATCAAGCATCGATTTCAGATTTCTAAATCTTCTAATATAATCAAACCGATTCACCAAATTTTTGCCGACAACGCTTAGGTCTGAAATCCTTAATTCTAAACCGCCAGAGAAAAGTAATCATGAATCGACTCTCTAATTCGCTCCAAAATGAACCGAATTTGGAGGCGATTTAGAACCAAGTAAAAGCAGTTCCTGACAATGACAAAGGAAAGAGTCGATTTTCAATCCATCGACCGAAAGCAACTTCATCAAGATCGGGCGATAAATCGTCCGATATGTTCCAAAGTAGTGACTGAATCATCCCCCGAAAATTTTGCAAAATCAGGAATCCTAAAGTTATTGGGGTATAGCATACGGTCAATATAATCTGGATATGGCTTTCTGTAGTTGATCGTTTTTCCCTTTGGCTGTAAACCGAATTGATCCCTTAAGACCGCAGAAATCTGATCTGCCCAATTGGCGTTACTGGCCGATGCAGCACCAGGGTTCGGCCAGTTCTGATGAATAGCCTCCTGCCCCCCGAGTGCAAACTCGGTCGGTCGGCTCATTCTAGCCGATAGATACTGGCTTCGCCATGGTTCGTATCCATCGGCTCTGGCGGCCGGGACCTCGGGTAATGGAACAAACGGTTTTGTATATGAAACTACCTTATGTGGGATCGGATTTCTAACTTGGACTGGTCCTTGGGGTTTATAATTTCCATCTAATTCAATCGGCTGAAAAGCCGACTGAATGTGGGAAGTCCCCAACGCCGATGGATCTACTTTTGCAACGTCGGTATACGCATGGTAATGAGTAACTGGGCTGGGCGAGAACTTACTGGTGCCAACACAGTTGGTTGGGTCGGCATTAGCGAGGGTGCAGGCGCCGACACTTTTGTTGTGCTGGCATTTGGTGCTACCGAATATGCCGGATATGTTGGGAGCGGCTGTAATGGATCTAATAACCCTCCAGATGATGCCAACTCTTGTGCAATAGTCTTTACGCTGTTTTCTATCATCGGCTTCAAGGTCGTAACTAATGCCGATGACTGATTGATTAATGCATGATGCATAGATTGCTCAATCATAACAGGTAACTCGGCTTGAGCTGGCATATATCGGCTTACCAGATTCGTCGTGACGCCGGCTTCTCCAAGGGGGTTCAATGTTGGAAGCGCCATCTTCTGTGTAACTCCTCGTCGGGTTTTCTGATAATAACCCAACATTAACTCCTCTAAGGCAGCTTTCCGATCTTCAATCTCTTTGCGCTGTTCTGGAGTTAAATCATCCAAGGTAGGGATGATTATGGCATCAGTGTTCATGTCGGCCATGCGGTGGATTTGCTCGCAATCATCTTTTTCCGATCCGTCCCACCCGTGCCAAAAAATGTGTTGACGCCAAAACTTGAAGTAGGGTTTCGTGCTTGCAACACACCGCATTTAACACCGGTTCAAGTGCGAGGTGTACAATCGATTTAACCTCGCAATCGATAAGGAAAGTATCAGAACATTCAATCTAAGCTGATCTTTTAGGGAAGAATCGGCTAAAGTAGAATCAGCCAAAAAGCCGATCAAAAGGATAAACAGATTAACCTATTAAGGCTAATCAGAAAGGTAGAGGTAAGTCAATTCTGAAAAGGCGATACGCAGCAAGACAGAACAAACCAAACCTGAAGGAAATCGAGGACGACCAAACAATCGGCGATTCGCAACTTTATTTGATCGATGTCGACTTACAAAGGAAATTACAATGCTAAGAAGCTAAAAGCTACAGAAAATAAGAATTGCAATGTGTATTGATTGTGGATGTCCCCTCCAAACAGCCATAGCACACCTTTTATACCCGTCAGCCGACCCGAGTCCTATTCTGTCATGGCAACATAGTCCGAGTCGGCTATGGTTTCCTAATTGGATTCCTGTTTCCAAATATCTGCCGTACATTATCCAAGCTTTCCAAAGACTCCCCGTGCTTTATCCAAACTCGTACAATTTGCCGATTTACCCCATAATTGCCAAAATCTGGTGCAAACAGGTGGCTCCTCCAAGTGGAGAGGGAGGGGGAGGAGGGTGGCCAGTGAGTACAGGCAGTGCTAGGAGGCGCTCATGGTGGAGTATTGGGTGGTGCGTTGCTGAGAGGTGCACTCTAGGGGGAGGTACTAGGAGATGGGCTCTACTGCCCGGAGGAAGGCCAGGATCCCCATCGAGTTCGACGCCGAGGTGTACAGCACCATGGACGCGTTGATCCGAGGGTGGTGGTGGCGTGTGAGGGGACGGGGGAAGGACCAAAGGATGACGGGATCATGGCAATCAAGACTGGAGGACAGGATCACAGGGACCAGACCGAGCTAGGAAGGTTTTTTGTTTGTACTGGGCTAGGCCATATGGGCAATAATTTTTGGATATCTGACTTAATTGGTCCAGATATATTTGAAAATAATCTTAGCATATATTGATCCAAAGTATAGTGATCTCATGAATTTAAATCTGAATCCGACAAATATCCAAAAAACTATCTAAATTAGAGTTAAAGCTATCCGATTGATTGGTCATTATGAAATTATCCGATCTGATTGCACCCCTATCATAGTCAATCAATCCACTACTATCCAGATCGAATCGTACCCCCCTTGGGTTTTAAGAAGCCTAGTAATAAAATTCATACCAATTTCTTTCCATTTCCAGTCTAGAATCTTCAATGGCTGTAGTAATCCTTTCAGCCAATTTCTTATGTTGATGTATAGGTTAGTCAAATTAAATATTTTCCCTAAAGAAAAATTCAAATTAAGATTTATTTAATTCAAGAAAAATAAAAATTATTCATTTAAATTTTTAAACTTTCAAAAAACTAAAAAAATTGGGGTACAAACCTTCCCCCCTTAAATGGAATCTCAACCCCAAGATTTAGGTTGGCTAGGGAATAGGTGGGAAAACTTGGCCTTAAGATCCTCTTCACGCTCCCAAGTGGCTTCCTCTTCTGAGAGATGGCTCCACTGAACTTTACAAAAATGGATGGTCTTGCTCCTCATGATACGCTTCGCTACTTCCAAAATTTTCACAGGCTGCTCATTTCCTCCTCCAGAACAATAGCTTCCAATGGCATCTGTTCCTCTAGTACTCGTAGACACTTCTTTAATTGCGACATGTGAAACATATGGATTCTGACAAAAGGCAGAGGTAACTCAAGCTTGTAGGCAACCTCTCCTCTTCGTTCTAAGATTTTGAACTGTCCAACATATCTTGGGGCAAGCTTTCCTTTTACTTAGAATCTCTTAACTCCTTTAAGAGGGGTAACCATAAGATAAACATAATCATTAAGCTTGAAACTCAAATCTCGGCGATAATTATCTATATAGCTCTTTTGTTTGGTTTGAGTTATTTTCATCCTGTCTCGAATTAGCTGAACTTGCTCTTCAACATCATAGAGTATGGTGGGGCCAAACAATTATCTTTCTCCAGTCTCCTAGTTGAGAGAGTATATGCACTTTCTTCCACATAGGGCTTCAAATATAGACAAGACATTTGCAGACTGGTTAGATAATTGTTGTTACAGAAAAACTCAGCATAAAGCAAACAGTTGTCCCACTTAGAACCATAAGTTAAGGCACAAGGTCTTAGCATATCCTCAATAATTTGATTAACACGTTTAGTCTATAAATCCGTTTGAGGGTGATAAGCAGTACTGAATTTGAAATGGCTTCCCATGGCTTCGTGCAAATCTCTGCCAAAAATGAGAGGTAAATTGGGTTCTTCTATCGAACATTATCTTCTTGGGTACTTTGTGAAGACTGACAATTCTTGGCAAATACAATTCAGTCAGTAATAATATTCATACCAATTTCTTTACACTTCCACTCCCGAATCTTCAAAGACTGTAGTAATCCTTTCGACCAATTTCTTATGTTTGATGTATAGGTTAGTCAAATCAAATCTTTTCCTTAGAGCAAGATTCCAATTATTAGATTAGGAAAAATACAAATTGTTCTTTTTTAATGTTCAAACTTTTGAAAAACTAAAAAATTGGGTGTTACAAAATCTCATCGAGATTCCAAATCTCAGTGGAATAAAAAATGAAAATTTTCAAATTGCTACAGTGATTTCAAGAAATTTTGGCAAGATTTTAGTAAATTTCGCTTAAATTTTAGCTCTTTGGACCAAAATTACCACAGATTCGACCGATTTTGATGTTTGTATGACTGGATTTCACTCTAAATTTTTTATGGAGAATTGTAATACCTTTAATAAGGAATACATGTGAAAATTTTACAAAAAAATACATATACAAATTAAAATATTTTAAGAAATTGTTCTTTCATGACATGTAAAACTAGGCCTTGGTTTCTAATTTAAACTGATTGGGCTAGCCCTTGGTTTCTTTTATGTTGGAAAGCACGGTCAATGTCACTTGCCAATGTGTTTAGTTATGTTTACACTAAGCTTATGTTGGCCTGGGAAGAGTGGGGATTGGAGAGGGGTGGCAGTTGGCACCAAAATTTATAGCTGATGAGTGCTTTTATGGTTGGCGGTGTCAATCCCTCGATGAGATTTGATACGATCTTGTTTGTCATTGACATCATCATGAGGTGATGTTCTCGATCAAATAGAATAAGTGCAAGGTTTTTTTAATGGCTTCTGATTCAAAACAAAAATTATAACGCCGGACAACCTAGCCAATCATGGTTGGCCTAATGAACAAGTATGTAAACTCTGTCAGCAACAAGAGTAGATGGCCCATTCGCCAAGACGTTTCCATCTCAACGCTAGGTCATATCCTTTTGGGTGCATTAACTGGGACTCACCGTATGTTTCTCACAGCTTTCTTTCTTTTTATTATAGTGTTCGACCGTACTGCACATCTGCACATTCTTGTTGAGTGATGTACATGGAAATAAATTGTATGGCATCTTTTGCCCTACCATATCTGTAATATCATAGAAGTCTAGTATGACCATTGGACATGTCACTAATACCATAGACAATCTAAAGGGTCACTGGATTAGGCTCCGACGAACCTCACTACCTCACTCATTCACTCCTAAGTCTAATCGACCTCACTCATTCACTTGTTCCTCACAGGCTCTCACTCTATCCTCTCATGCTCACTACACACCTCTTGCTCTGGTCTAGATCCGGCGAGGGTAGCCTAGCTTCGTTGAGGAAGAAGTCAATTCTTGGCAAGATTTGGCAAAATCTCAGCCTGTATAGTGCATTACGAACACTGAAAGTCCGCCTAGCTACCGTGGGACATGAATTGGGGTCAGTACAAGCAAGCGCACAAGGGGAAGCATGGCAAGATTAAATTGCTACAGTGATTTTAGAACATTTTGGCGGGATTTTGGAAAATTTTGCCAAAATTTTGGCTTTTTGGACCAAAATTACCACAAATTCAACCGGTTTTGATGTTTTTAGGATCAGATTTCACTCCAAATTTTGGGCAAAATTGTAATACCTTTTATAAGGAATACATGTGAAAATTTTGCAAAAAATACATATACAAATTGAAATGCTTCAAAAATTATTATTTCATGACATGTTAAAATCATAGGAATTTGTTTTGTTGTGATTGTGTTGTGCAATTTAGGAATTTGAAAGAGAGGGATAGCTAACATGGCAGCAAATCACATCTTGTGATTGTGATTGTGCTAATATGACAGCAAATCACAATTAGTAATTTAGGAATTTGTGTTGTGATTGTGATCTTGCATTCAAACACATGGGAAATGTCGGTAAATGCTTGCACGATTTTTTTATATTTTTTTCCAATTTTTGCTAGCCTTAGGAGACCATTTGATAGGAGTTTGAAATGACTGAAATTTTGGTCAATTTCACCATTTTTTGGGTTTTCCTGAACCTGAAATTATCGGATTTCAAATTTGGTTTAAGAGTTTTGGCCAGATTTTGTCTGAAATTCTGAAATCTTGTTGAAATTTTGGATTTTGGCCAACCCTGAGATGTGATCCAAAAACAAAATTTGAAACCTTGTCCCACATATGTATGGATATCCATGCACACAATGGACCACTGATTTGTGCTTCGAGATTCGTGTTGGGGAAGTGATTGGGAATGTATGGTTATATGGGTATGCATTGTTTATTGCTACAATATGTATCTCTATCCATCTCTCCATAAAAACCTCCACCCCACTCTCCTCTTTCTCTCTATCTCACTCATTCCTCATTTCCACCGACTTCTTCTCTCCTCTCTTGCTCTATGGCTTTTGGATCCGATGTGCCCTAATGCCCCCTCTCCTCTGCCGGACGGGCGGTGGGTGGTAGAAGGTGATGGTCGGGGCGTCATCTCCAATGGAGGTGACCAGATTTGGGCCAATACGGTATACGTATATTTTGGATATTGACAAGTCTTTTAAGACATGATTTGATTATTAATTTCTATTGTAATATATTTATAAAATATAATAAAATTATAATATTATAAAAATATTTTTAAGACAAATCTACGTATATGGTTTTTATATATTTATTTTAAAATATTAAAAATGATACTAATAATCAAATATTCAAAACTTTGCTCGTAGGAGAGAGGAGTAGGTTTTTTAGGCGTAAAACCTACGCGGGCCTACCTCAATCCGGCCCAGTCCCCGGTGCTTTTTTCTGTGATCACACTAGAGTCCGATCGATGGAGTCATGCATGGAACCAAACAACCACACGGAAGAACTGAATCAGCTTTCGAGCTCTTTTACACTTCACTAAATTCAATACAAATTATTTATTTTTTAAATCCAATAAATCAGATTAGTTATAATTTAATTATACTTATTTTGGTAGTAGAGTAGTAAAAATACTCTTAACAAATCAATGATCAGATCGGATCTGATCTCTACCACCCACTGTATACCACGAGTATAATGCACAAAAATTTATCCCTGTTTTACCGTAAACGGAAGCAACACCACAAGCAAATCCTACCACCAGGTAAAGTTTGTGTGCTTCAACAAGCACACCATATCATTAGGGAGGCGCAGCAAGCTCCTCGTTACTTCCAGGGCCATGGAGTCCTTCACGGCCTGATCGTGAGCGGGTCCCCGTGCGCACCGAGGAGACGCACCGCGAGCTGCTCTCCCCGTGGAAGACGTACATCCGGACGTAGCACACCACCTCGACGGTCACGCTCACCTCGAACGTCCGCAGCACCAGTGCCTTGCCCTCCACCTTGGTCACCGTCACGAACGGCAGCGCCCCGGCCACGGCATCGGCGGCGAAGTACCGGCTCTCGGCTACCTTCACCCCGTCCACCTCCGTCAGCGGCTCGATCCGCGCCGTCGTGCGCCCTCCGATCTCCCCGGCCGGCACCACCACCACCCCGACGGGCTCCCCGTGGTACGTCACCGGCGACAGCGTCTCGCCGTACCGGTACGGCGAGCGGCTCGGGTTGCTGACCACCACGTGCACGCCCACGGACACCCTGAGCACCGGCGGGACGAGGCTGAACTCGTCGATGGACACGTCCACGGGCGTCGCCACTACGCGCGGCGGCCGCGGGCGGTACAGGAAGTAGAACGCGAGCGCGAGCGCGCCGAGGATGACGACGGCGGCGAGCAGAGCGCAGCAGCAGCAGCACTGGTGCTTTTTCTTCATCCTCGCCTTCGCGTACGTCATGGCCGGTGGCCGGTTATTTGCACCCAATCGGGCGAAGCTTTTGTTGATGTGTGCTCTCTTGAGGTGTTCTTGGCGCTGTATGTACTGCACACATGTGTAGCGAGCGTGCGTGTTTGTGAGTTGATTAGGATCCGAGTTATATATATTTGCTCTGTGGTTTGTTTGCATGCTCGTGGCCGGACTCGAGCTTGCTTGGCTATGGGTTTTCGATTTGGTTGTTCAGAAATTTGTGTTCATTTCCAGGACGTACGGCTTGCTGGTGAAGACGCTGTATATATCCAGTTGATCACGACAAATTATATGTCAACCGCGACGCACGGTATTGCACTATGGTGCTACCATTTGCTTTTGCAGTTATGCTAGCTAAGGTGGCCTTGGCGTGTGCCTAAATTAAACACAGGAGGGTTATTAATTAGTATGCCTATTGTGGTTTATTATCCAGACTTGTGCTACTGACCAAGGTTAGTAGGCTAGATGCATTAGTTGTGCCATCATCCTCAAGCTCGTTTTCTCCTAACAGTGAATGCCAGGCTCCTGGTCTAAATAAAAAAATATAAATTTTGGTATATCCAATAATGGCAAGAGGTATTTTAATTATTATGGATGCGGGGTAGGTAGGTACATGTGCATTCAGTTACATTCAGGGGTGGCGCATCAATCTGCACTATGAGACATTTGTTGCATAAAGCTTGTCGATCGTATGGCCAAAAGATTGACCTCATTGAATAATAGTACAAGAAAAGACCTCACGACGTGACTTGCTCAGTTAACATTTGTGGTATAAAGCTTGTCGCATGCGCATGGAAGAATTTTTATCCCAAAACGTGCAAGAAAGAGTGATGCATCTCCGCGAAAACAAAATAGCCATTGGTTAAGGCCGGTTATCGATGCTGACCTGACATGAGAATTTGAGGAGGATACAACTTTTTAAGTTTCACTGCTATAGACAAAGCCATTACAATCGGTTCTAAAAGATCATTATAGACAGTTTTATGAACCGTCTGGAAATATGAATCATTGATGACAATGATGTATCACAGATGGTTCTTGAATTATTAGTGAAATTCACATCACATATGATTATTTACTATAACCGTATGTGATGTGGCGTACATCACAGACAGTTATAGTAAATAGTCGTCTGTGGTATGTGATATATCACATATGGTTCTTTACATAGAATAGTTTGTAATATTAATTTTTATAGCTAAATGTTTTCTATTTATTGGCTAGCCTTAGAAAATGCTAGTTGTCGGCGTATTTCGCTGGACAGGCCCTGCCAACGGACGGGGTTTCTCCCAAGGATGGAGATTAAGGTTCGGTAGAGGGCGTCTTCACGGTTGGAAACCCTAATGACTCTCGCACGGGGGATCCAGGGATCAACAGATCAGAGAACACACCAGTGTATCCAGGTTCAGGCCCCCTATCTGGGTAACAGCCTTACGTCCTGCTAGATCTTTTGTTGATGTGTATCGAGCTGGTTACAATGCTCTTTGTTTTTCGACTAGGGCTCTTTTTTCTCCAGTTCCATCCTTCGACCTCTTTTTTTCCGGATCCCCCTCTCCATGCACCAGAGCTCCCTTATATAGACTGGGCTGGCTTGGGCAGGTGAGGGAGTGATATCATGTTGATCTATGAGTCATTTATTACACCCATCACTGTGGTCTTATCATATTGAACCACGACTCATTCATTACACCCATCACTGTAGCCTTGTCCTTCAAACCCCATTTAATGTCGCTGTATGGTTTCGCCCGGTCCGCCCGGGCTGTGACATTCCTGCGACAGGTTAGGTGTGAGGCATCAGAGGAATGGGCCATCGTCGTGTCGCCAGTAGAACTCCTCGCAATCAATGGCCATGACACAACGTGTCAGGGGAAGGAGACTTCGAGGCAAAGCCTCCTTTTCATTCTTTTGGTCGCCCGTGTGGCCTGACCGCCACGGAGGCCGACACCCGGCGGTAGGGCTCGATCGCTCGCCAAAGCCGCCACATTGTGCCGACGCCGTGGCGGTGGCTCGATCGCTTCGCTCGCCAAAGCCGCCACGTAATCTGCGCCGCCCGTGGCAGGCTCGATCGCCGCCGCCCGCCAAAGTTGACCACGTGGTCTTACTTATCTGCGGCGAAAAGGGTACCCTGGCGTAAAGTACGCCGACACTAGTCATACCCTCTGAAACAAGCAAATTACATAGATTATTACAAGCAAATTACACATCACAAGTAGATTACATCGCAAGCAGGTTACACATATCACAGATTACATAAATACTTCAAAAATTAACTCAAATGTTATAATAACTAATATATCACCGATTACACCATCATTTCAGAAATCAACTCAAATATTATATTAACCAATGGAATGCACAATTAGAATTAACAAATTCACACTAGTTTCACAAATTAACCAATAGAATGCTCAAGTTTCATAAATTAGACGGCATGGAATGTGCCTTGTGGAGATATGACCTGACGCATTAAGAAGTCAGAGACGTGTTCTTGAAATACCTCTAGGTAGGCCTTTTTCAACATAGTTGCAATATTGATCTTCTTTGTACCGATGAGGGTTCGCACGTTATGGCAAAGTAGAAGGCACATAGGTTATTTTCTTGTCCCTGTTGGGAGTACTGTAAAAATAGAATTGATTAGTTTCAGGGACATTATTACAGAGTGATATAGGATTATTTGTACTAGTAGCTACTGGAAAGGAAAAATTGTGTTTTAGCTTCGATGAGTCCTTGTATGGCACTCCACGATTTCTATACACTCTGAACGTTTTATGTGATTACAAAAAAGTTAGCCTCAGCCATTCCACAAGCTAGAGGAGAGTTATCTATGGAGGAAACGTAATTACCTGTCGAGTGGTTTTCCGATAAGCCTCAAGTTGTAGTTGCTCTTACATAAGGAACCAACATAGCTAATCCAGCTTTTTCTTGGTTCAAATACAATTAGAACCCAATAAAATCTATACAGGGATAAAGCCATGGTTACTCAACCTATTTTTGAGTTGCATGTAAAGTACAAATCAAAGTATAACTTGTAGTGCAACACTTACGATGGGTTGTACGGTAGAAGTATGTACTCTGTATCGCGTTGAGCCAGCGATGCCTCTATCACATAATCCTCGACATAAGTAGCATTTTCTTTTATTGTTTGGATTGAGACTATATATGGGTCGAGGAAACCCACCAATACTTTATTCTTTTTCACTTGAAGGATCATTTATATACACAAAAGTAAGGAGTTATATGATGTTTATCGATAATACACAAATGTATAGACTGTGATTGCACACACTTACAAGGTCCAGCATCTCATGAGCACGGCGTAGAGTTTGAAGAGATGGAACAAGTCCTTGAAGTCGATCGTGAAGAAGCCCCCAGATGACTGGTTGAAAAGATGCTCGTGCTTGAAGCTGATTGAGAAACTCGTTATGCGTGTTCCCTCTGTTTTTTTTCTTGTTCCATGTACCAATCATGTAATGTAATGGATTCCGTTGAAAGTTCTTGTAGGCCCTTTTCTGTTACTAAAGGCTCTCCTAGTTTGAATTTTTGGGCCAACGTGGCATATTCATATTCCAACTCCTTCATGATCTGCTTGGATTTTGCCTTGTCTCTCTTTTCACTTTTGGTCATCTTCACAGGAGAGGAGCAGGCACAAATTGTTGTATCGGCCTACACTGATACTCTAGGCATGATAGTCGATTGTGTGGGCCAGTTTGGTGTAGTTGGTGGCTCCGGTAGCGCTGATAGCTTTGTCGCAGCAGGTGGATCATGTTGTGCATATTGCTCTGATGCTAAAGGACGGTCGTCGATTAAGATGTCTCTCTTGTGCCACTGGATGAATGTGTCAACGGCATCCCCCTAGTGTCACGATCTCGTCGTTTAGGGCATTTCCAGCAAGATAGGCTTGAAAGATTCATTCACATAGTCCACAACGAAGTTCGCATAACCCAGCTCTATTGGGCGACTGTGAACAGTTGTCTTCACTGGTTGGATACACGCGCCCCAACTAGCCTGCAGGACAACAAAGCTATCGGCAAGCCTCACTTGGAGTTTGCACGGTGTGACCTCCTACATAACGGTACATAATTAATTAGCTATGACATTCAATATATTCTATGTACGGAGCATTCCAAAGATATATAGTACCTTGATGTCATCGACGGCAAATGTGCTATCGTGTACATTTGTCTCAAGGATGGACGCATAGCTACTCCATTGATGAGTGGGGCTGAACTGCATTGGTGCATATAGGGCTTGCACAGTCTGTGTGAGTTTGTTCACAGCCACCCTTAGCTCCCACCTATCCTCTAGGCTTTTTAGCTTTTCATCAAATTGCGCTTTCAGTCCTACCTCAATCTGTTCCTTAAGCTCTTCCTTAATTGACACTACTAGACTTTTCTTGCGCTCGGCTTTGGCTCTTTTCCTACTTCAGTACGTGCCATAGTCCTGTGAGAATCCTATTTTCCAGGGGACGAAAACACCTAAGCCTCGCGTGCTACCAGGGTGCTCCTTGCTTCACAAGGCTATTGATAGTATATTTTTCTCCTTGTCCGACTAGAAAGAGGCTTGCGATGATTCTGAACTCAACACGAGCTGCAAGAGCAAGGCATGTCATATCACTTATTATTATAAAGCAATTATAAACTATGTAGTTCGATATCTTACTAGGCTTTGGGACACTTCCACGTCTACGGGGTTCCTGAAAAATATGGTGCCCGAAGACGTGGTATCTGACCTCACTCTTAGTTTCAGGTACGCGGGTCTTCAATCGAGGAAAATGGCGGGGACACCCCCATCAGAAGTGCCTCCCCGTCCCTTGTCCTCTATTGCTTGCTCTTACCCACGTACCCAGCGATGCCGAGTCCATGGGGTGGGTGTTCTAGGCCTGAAGGGCCTTGAGCGCTTCACTCTAACGCACGAAAATTTCTAATGTCTTCATCTCAACAAATTGTTGCTATACATCTTCGTCAATGAAACCAACTTAGAGAATGGAGTCCTTTCCTTTATGACATAATTTGTGACAAGTGTGCTTTTGAAGTTCTTCCACACTTTTTCGCCACTAGTAATTCATATCGTCGCACTAGGTGCATGACGTCTTCTAGGATCTATAATGATGCAAAAAATTTTGAGACTATGTTACTGTGTTCCTTGTCGATCAGCGACTTCCAGGATGGACGAGTGATGGGCACCCATTCCCGTCCAACTATCCCGCACAAGCTCTAGAATGCGTTCACTACCTTCGGAGGTTCGGTGGTGACCCCGTCCTGTGGATTGACCACAATGATGGTATATTGGCTTTAGGGTTTTTTATTTACGTCTTTTGGACCGTGCATTGGTTTTCTTATCTTCGGCTCATCAGATCCATTCAATAGCAATGATTGAGGGGACGTCATCTTCATTAGATGTAACCCAATCGACAAAAAGGGAATAAAATTTTCAAAATTCAAGTTGTTCATCAAGTATAATGCAATCCACTACTCATTGACATATAAAAATAGGAATGTAAATTAAATATAACAAAATAACTAGGATTCACACTATGTATTATCTTGGGTGTAGCATTGTCAATTTCCACCATTTTTAACCCTTAAGTACAACTTTCATTGAAAAAATTACCTTTTCAACCTAGCATTGACCTACTGGATAAAAAAGCAGGGATATGTAGCACTGCATAAACTTTGACATGCTAGTTCTCTGAGACAGAACAATGATGCTATTATACAAAATTCATATTTACATAGAAGCGCAAAAAGTAATAGGCCAAATCCATCTAGCAGCATTGACTCCTGCATACTTTATACTATACGAGGATAATTGTCTTTTAGTAAGGTGTTTGTTTATTATGGAAAAAAAAACTTAGAAAGTGTTAACACCATCCAAGTGGTCTACTGGGTTGATATGTATTGGCTGCGAAGGATTATCTATAAGGCTCTCAACAATAGGCCAAAACATCTACAACTAATATGTGAATAGCCCCTCATCCACCTTAGTGACTTACCACCAATACACATAGGATATCAGTATATCACATACACCTACCCTTAAACTATCTGACACCCTCACCCAAAACCATCCCTAACTGTTTATCTAATTATCCATGCATCTAGTATCTAGTGCTGCCTGCCATATGCCACATTTCCATTCACTTGTCTAGCACACACCATGTTTCGTATTTTTTCCACATGTAACTCCTAAAAATCCAATGCATACGAACACTTGTCTTGTATGATATTTATTCATATGTAGTGCAAACCATCATCTAAGCATTTAAAACAATTTGGTTTGAGTACCAAATCAACATGAAAAAACCTTTAAAACATAAGGACATAAAAACCTAAAAAAAACTGAGGACATAGTCTACGGGTATTGCATCAAACTTAACCTCAATAGCGCAGTGGAGAAGGAGGTCGGCGTGGGTGATGAGACCGGTGCAGTGGAGGACGAGGACGGTGCTAGGGTTTGGGTGACTTGCGCGAATGACTGACTAGAGAATGGGGACTTGGCGGCCTGTGTTTATACAGGTGTCATCTCAGACAGTTCTACAAAAGAACCGTCTGTGATGTGTATTCATCTCAGAAGGTTCTATAATAGAACCATTGGAGATGATTACACATCTCAGATAGTTCTATTATAGAACTGTCTGTGATGGTTATAGTGCATCTAGCAAAACTAAAACTCCAGATGCACTAACTTCTAGTTCATTCAATCTGATCACAAGCTGCAAAATGTATCATTCACAATTTGCTCTTAAAACTAGATATATAATTTTAAGTACTTTACTTTAATTATTCCAAAATCATAAAGCTATTTAGTATGTTAGCAATTGATTACAATCAATATATATACATATCCACTATACGTTTTGCAAAGTTCATCACAATCATCCACTTGCTTATAAGTTCAGCATTTTACACATTACAAATAAACATGATGATACCGCCTCATAACTTCACTTGCTTATTCTTTTGTATGAAAATTAGCCCTTTATGATGATCGACATGTATGTAGCTAGCTTCCTTAGGTTGTTGTTCTTGGACCATGATGGCGTTTTCATAGGGGTAACTTATCAAATTGATTGTACTCTTTCTCATCTACTATATTCTCAACTCTAATAATCCTTCTTTTTTCCTGAAAAACTATGTTGCGCTTTTTGTTGGACGGGTCGGTTACATAGAAGACTTGAACAACTTGGGTGGTGAGTACGAACATTTCATCCTGATATCTGATATGTTCGAGGTCCACAGTAGTGACGCCGTACTTGTCAACCCTCACCTGCTAGAGGTGAACACAATAGCACCGAAATAAGAGAATCTTGAATAGTATATAGTCGAGTTCCCAAATCTTCTCTGTGAACCCATAGTAGGAGTTCTTCGTTGATCCAATGGTATTAAACGCATCAATGTGGACACTGCTATTCTGGTTTGTACTCTTCATATCCTAATATCTAGTGTAAAATGTGTACCTATTAAAGTTGTATCCTTTCTATATGACAATTATAAATGTTGGCCCTTTTGCCAACCATGTTAGCGTATCATGATCACCTTATGAGCTCCCAGTGATGGATCGCTCCTTCAACTATTTGTTGAACTAAAAGTTGTGTTGTCTCCTGATCCAAGACTTTTGCCACGCTAGATTCTCTTGCTGTGGCCAGTACTTGTACTCTTCGATATACGGAGACACTACGACGATGTGTTACAAAGCCGTAAAATAGGCTTGAGAGTTGACAACCGGATCAGGTGTTATTGCTTTCCTTCCGACGGTCCCGATACCCTTGAGCCTCCCCTTATGGAGAGATCGAGGCACATCTATAGGTTCAACCTGAGCTATGTAATCGACGTAGAACTCGATGATCTCTTTAGTTGTATAACCTTTGACAATGTTACCCTCCGGTCAAGATCGATTCTATACGTACGATTTGATAAGTCCCATGTACCTCTCAAACGGGTACATGCTATGTAGGAACACAGGTCCACAACCTTTATTTCCCTTACAAGGTGAATAATGAGATGGACCATGATATCAAAAAATGATGAAGAGAAGTACATCTCAAGATTACACATAATCATGACCACCTCGCCCTATATGGCATCTAGTCCTTTAGAATCGATGACCTTGTAAACAATTATGTTAAAGAAATAACACAACCTTATGATTGTCTCTGGATCTTGATCGTTAAAATACTTCTTGTTGCAATAGGGAGTATCTGTGTCATCAGCACATGGCATGAGACTTCATGCTAGTTAATTTCAAATCTTGCATCGAAATAAGTCTTTTCATGTTGGAGGAGTAATCGTATAAAACTTTCATACCATGCAAGCACTGACACAGTTCAATTCTCTCGGCATTGGACAATGTGTAGCAAGTGGGTTCGTAGTACATTCGGCCTTTATCGGTCTCTTTTTGTGCTAACTCAAGTCTGATGCCCATATTGAACAAGTCAAACCATGTGTTGATACCATCTTTTGTTTTGCCCTTAATATTCAGTAATAGACCAATCAATCTATCACATACATTCTTCTCTACGTGCATGATATCAATGCAGTGGTGAACTTCTAGCTACTCCCAATAAGGTAGGTTTCAAAATATTGATTTCTTCTTTTATATGCTCCTCTCACGAATCTTCATTTTACGTCCCTAATCATGTCATAAACAGCCCCACCCCCCACTTAAATGCCTTGGAGCTGATTCGTCTTTGTTCCTTTCATTGAATTGTTTCTTCATCTTGTGATATGAATCGAAGGAACCTACGGTGACACATGTACATAGTTTTGTGCGAATGATTTAATCACACACTCTTGATATCATCTAAGCAGTGAGTACAGGCTTTTGCTCCTTTTGTACTCTGACCTGATAGATTAGCAAGGGTAGAATAATTATTTACGGTGTAGAACAATAGACAGTATAGAGTGAAGTTCTCTCGTTTGCACGTATCCCATACCTATACCCCAGAAACCCATAATGTTTTTAGATATTCCACCAACAGTGATAGGTATAGATCAATGTTGTTCCCAGGTTGTCTCGGCTCTTGGATACGTATGGACAGCAAAATGTACTTCCACTTCATACATAACCAAGGAGTAAGGTTGTCTCGGCTCTTGGATAAGTATTGTCGGGGATTGGATGCGCTGTACCAGGACGACCATCGAAGCCCGGCGCCAGCAGACCATGCCCTTGCCCGGACAACGCACGCAGGTTCGACCTTCGTACGCCCCGGCCCTGAGCAAGCCAGCTCGGGGTGTCCACGACAAGGCGACGTGGCATTTAATGCCAGCGGTGCAGGATATCACGCGCCCGGGATATGCGCTGCCACGGTCCGCGCCGCCTTGGTCTGCGCTCACTATTCCCACGTCGCATGGTACCCGGCGGATGGCGCGGCCACTATGCAGCAGGCGTTCTCCACAGTAAAGCGCCCCCTGTAATAAATGATTTTGTCTCCTGTAATTCTCTATAAGTACCCCCTCCCACAATGGGTTCCGGGAGAACTCTCCACTTGATAGGCATAAGCATTCAGAGCTTGCTCGCGGACACCCTTAGGAGCATTTAGGGTCCCGAGCAAGCGCATTGTAACACACATTCGCATACTAGAGAAGCCCACTGGACGTAGGGTTATTATCTCCACCGCGAGAGGCCCGAACCAGCTAAAAAATGACTCCCCGTGCCTTCCGGTTGTCTTGTGCGCCCCGTTCCGTTGCTCGGTAGGCCCTCAGACGCTAAACCCTTTGCGAGAAAGGGGCCTTAGGTTGATCCCTCATTCAACAAGTAAGCTCGGCGAGGGACCCCTGTCCCGAATCGTCGACAGCTGGCGCCGTCCGTGGGGACCGACTGAGTCCTTTCGCGAGGAATCCCTGAGGATGCCGAATTCTCAAGTCAATCGAGACCTCTGCGTCTTCGGCGACGTGGAGGACGACGACGTGTGCTACGCCAGCGAAGGCGTGGCCGGTGTGACTGATCCGGAAGGCCACACCGAGACCATGTCCCGCGCTGAGCACGTCCTTCGCTCGGGCGCGAGTCTCTTCCCCCGAGCACGCGTTTCGCTCGGGGGCTGTCCATGTTCCGCGCTGAGCACGTCCTTCGCTCGGGCGCGAGTCTCTTCCCCCGAGCACGCGTTTCGCTCGGGGACTGTCCGTGTTCCGCTGGCAGCCCTTCGCCGGCGCGAAGTCTCTTCGCGCCGCTTAGTTCCCCGGCGTCTAGTCCGTGTCTGTGATGCGCATTCGAGCATGTCTCGTCTGCCGGTTCCTCAAGCATTTGACTCATGCTTGGGATGCCGCATAGCTCTTGACTGCGAGATCCCGTGCAATGTTGCTCGGATGCCGCAGTAGCTCTTCGCTGCGAGATCCTCTTCCCCGAGCCCTGTTGCTCGGATGCCGCAGTAGCTCTTCGCTGCGAGATCCCCGTTCAATGTTGCTCGGATGCCGCAGTAGCTCTTCGCTGCGAGATCCCCGTGCAATGTTGCTCGGATGCCGCAGTAGCTCTTCGCTGCGAGATCCCCGAGCCCTGTTGCTCGGATGCCGCAGTAGCTCTTCGCTGTGAGATCCTCTTCCCCGAGCTAGTGTTGCTCGGATGTTGCAGTAGTTTTTCGCTGCAAAGTCCCAATCGTCCCTATGTGTCTAGAGGCTTAAGGCGAAGGCCCGATCTTAGCAACTACCCCTTAAGTCTCGGGGGCTAGCTGTCGGGGATTGAGAAATTCCCGTAGACGATCATCGAAGCCCGGCGCCAACCGACTATGCTCTTGCTCGGATGGTGCACGCAAGGCCGGCCTTCGTGTAGCCCGGCTCACGGGGCTACCCCGTCCCCCATCAAGTACATCCCCAAGCAAGCCAAGCTCGGGGGCTGTCCGACTTGCAATAGAAGATGGCCGCGTGCTCCCCAGTTCATGGAACATCGACCAGCTGCGCAAGTTCCATGTCTAAACTCATTTTCTGTTTTATATTATGTTGTAAATTCACGACCTTACTGTTGGGGCAATACAACTTTCATCCGTTTAAAATCTTTTTACCCTGCTCAAATCGGATCGCGCATGCGTAATGACACAGCGTGCCGCGAACAACACCCAACCACTAAAACGCTCACCACCAAAGGCTTCAGTCTCGATACGCCGACCTTGGTCCGCAGTAGCTATCCGCTGCGCGATACAAATCGCAAACAGACACCCTTTCGGTCGGTCCGAGATTTAGCTCGGCTTGCGCGTGTTGGTCGCCCCACACTACGTCTATTAGCCATGAGCCCTCCCTTCATGCGACCACACTCGCAAATTAAGGGTGTGCATCCTAAGTGTCAACAAGTCTTATCGCGCGCTCGTTTTCTCTCCACCGACCTATCCGCTTGTCGCCGGACCGGCGGTGTTTTGGTCGGAGGGGCGCGTTTTCTTTCATCTCTCCTGCGAACAAACTCTTGCTCCAATCTTAGGTACACGAGTGTTATTCGCAGCGGGGGCTGGATAGGAGCGGATCACCGGGCTCGCGTATTTTTGTCACTAGGTCACAAATCACCGTAAATTGCTGCTCCCTTTCGAGCATTTTCTACCTACGTGAAGTCGTTTCTTCTGCAACTTACTTCGGGCCTATGTCGCCCACGACGCTCGCTCTGACCTACAATATGTCTACCTCGCAGTCTTCTTTTGCAGGAAAAAGAAAAAGGCATCATCGCAGACAACAAATACTCAAGCAAGAAAGAGCTTGCGCCCCAGGTTGTCATCGCCGAAAAAGCTGTCAGAACCACGCCGCGCCGCTTCGCGAGGAAGGAACCGCTGCGATTTTTCCCGCGCTCCGCTCGCGAGTACTATTTGTCCCAGACTTTGGCCAAGTGTGCTCGGGCTCGCTGGAGCGCACCTATCCCCGAGCCTGGTTGCTCGGATGCCGCAACGAATTTCCTTTCGTTGCGAGATCTCTTCCTTCCCGAGCGTAGCAGCTCGGATGTCGCGCGCTTCCAGAAGATTTTCACCGAGCATAGTTGCTCGGCGCCAGAGATTTCTTCGCTACGAGATCCCCCGCTCCCGAACTAAAGAAGCTCGGGTGCTGCGGTAGTTTTTCGCCGCACCACTCCAATCCCTCCTCTGAGAAGTCTAGAGGCTTAAGGCGGAGGCCTCTTCAAGACCTTTTCCCCCTTTAGCCTCGGGGGCTAGCTGTCGGGGATTGGATGCGCTGTACCAGGACGACCATCGAAGCCCGGCGCCAGCAGACCATGCCCTTGCCCGGACAACGCACGCAGGACCGACCTTCGTACGCCCCGGCCCCGAGCAAGCCAGCTCGGGGTGTCCACGACAAGGCGACGTGGCATTTAATGCCAGCGGCGCAGGATATCACGCGCCCGGGATATGCGCTGCCACGGTCCGCGCCGCCTTGGTCTGCGCTCACTATTCCCACGTCGCATGGTACCCGGCGGATGGCGCGGCCACTATGCGCAAAGTTCTCCACAGTAAAGCGCCCTGTAATAAATGATTTTGTCTCCTGTAATTCTCTATAAGTACCCCCTCCCACAATGGGTTCCGGGAGAACTCTCCACTTGATAGGCATAAGCATTCAGAGCTTGCTCGCGGACACCCTTAGGAGCATTCAGGGTCCCGATCAAGCGCATTGTAACACACATTCGCATACTAGAGAAGCCCACTGGACGTAGGGTTATTATCTCCACCTCGAGAGGCCCGAACCAGCTAAAAAACGACTCCCCGTGCCTTCCGGTTGTCTTGTGCGCCCCGTTCCGTTGCTCGGTAGGCCCTCAGACGCTAAACCCTTTGCGAGAAAGGGGCCTTAGGTTGATCCCTCATTCAACAAGTAAGCTCGGCGAGGGACCCCTGTCCCGAATCGTCGACAAGTATGGACAGCAAAATGTTGTTCCGAAAGAATTCATTCTATCTATGCTCAATTCAAACCTTCTATTGATGTTTCTCCACTGGGAAGAATCAATAGGGTGTCTTAGCATTCCATCATTTTTACGCTCCTCCGAGTGCCAGCACAGTAGTTTTGTATCCCTTAAGTTGGCAAATAAATGCTTCAGAAGGGGAATTATAGGCAGATACCACGTCACCTTAGCAGAAGGTTCTTTCTTCACCTTGATGCCCTCGCCATTGTCATCTGTTTGATTCTTACGTTTGTACCAAGATGCGTTGCACACTGGATATACATGCAAGTCAGAGTACTCTTTATAGTAGAAGATGTTCATTTAGACATGCATGTATTCTTTCTACTTTTATTCCTAAGAGACAAAGAACCTTCTTGGCTTTGTAGGTGGTTGTCGATAACTTATTTTCCTCTATAAGTATGTCCGCTAAAAGACCTAACAGCGCCGTAAAATTCTTGTCAAACTAACCATTCTTGCCTTCAATTTTAACAGTAGTACTACCTACTTCCTGTATAATCTGCTCTTTTTCATGACTAGTCCAACATGTATAATCAAGTGTGCTTTGATCTGGACTGAGTTGCCAAACATTCTCAGATTGTCACAGTCAATGCATGGACAAGACATAAATTGGACTCCCTTATTAAGCATATCTTCCTCTACTGCTCTTCTAAAAGCAAAGACACCATTAATGTACTCGACACTTGCACAGTTTGCAGTGTACATCCAGTTTCAGTCCATCTACATACCTACATATATAACAATAAGTGTTAAATAATGAAGTACACTAGAAGTGTGTGCATGTGTACACATTTTTAAATTGGAGCACAAATTAACTAGCTAAACCCTAACATAAATCATAAACCATGCTATATCTAAATAATCTTTACTCTGTACCAAACTAGCTATAATCTAAACCAAGTATATATCTTCAATTTTCTCTTTACCAAACTAGCTACCTCTTAGATCACAAATAACAAATGGATCTAGCTGCTAGCTACATGTAAAACATATATCTTCAAATTCTCTCTTTTTATCAAACTAACTAGCTAGCTTCTAACATAAAAAAGAAAAAATGGTTCTTCAATTCTCTCTTTACCTAGCTAGCTAGCTACATCCTTAGAATAATACCATTAGAATCAATTACTACTTTAGAACACAAAGAACAAATGGATCTACACCAAGCTCTAGATCTAAACCAATATATTCAAATATTCTCTCTTTATACCAAGCTTGATCTTCGATCAATTTAATGTAATTAGAATCAATTACTAATCTTAGATTACCAAGAACAAAAAGATCTACGGTCACTCTTCCAAATCCATAGTCTCCTTGCATTAGATCGCCTCACAATCACACCCACATCAAAAAGAGCTCAGGAAAACCTAAGTGTGTCGGGGGCCTCCCGGCTCTCTATACTTATTTCCAGAAAATACTCATTATAAATTATTCTAGCAAAAAAAAGCCATATGAGATAACACCTCCTCACAGATGGTTCCAGCCAAAAATCATCAGTGAGGCATCACTAATGGTTTTTGGCTAGTAGGGTCAATGATAGGGGTCCTCATCACAGACAGTTCTAGCAAAAAAATATCAGTGATGTCAATAGTATTCATCACTGACGGTTTTTGGCTAGAAGAATCAGTGATGAGTACTACATCGTAGACGGTTCTAACAAAAACTAGCCAGTGATGAGTATCATAGTCATCACTGACTATTTTTTGCTAGAACCATCTGTGATATAGACCTTATTACTGACCAATGATGAGGAGTCTAAATAAGCCTTTCTGTAGTAGTGTTTTAGGATTAATTCTTTGTATGCCTTTCAAATTTCTTGAAATTCCTAATTGTATCGTTGACATGGAGGATCCAAACCCATATATCAGTTAGAAATAAGTGGTATATAAGAGATTTGACAAAATTTTGGTGCCATATAAGTAATTTACCCTAAGTTTAACCGTTGCACATATTTATCTTGTATGGAATCAACTGGCACATCAATGCTCTACCACATTTGTTAAGCGGAATTGCTAATTTGAGGGCACCCTTACCAAAACTTTAGTGAGAATGTTCTCCTATTTGACATGTGGTATCACCTCTTTCTCTCTCCCACTTTCCTTTCCCCTCAAAGGCATAATTTTTATCTCACTTTCCTCCTCTATTCCTTTCCCCTCAAACTAAAAAACATTGTAGTTTTCAAATACCTCATGTTTTTTAATAAGAAGTATTTTTAACCATTTTTGAAAGTTTTTTGGCTATTTTTTTTAATTGAAAGTTTTTTAGTTGAAACTTTTTGAATTAAAGATTTTTTAAAATCAAAATTTTGACCTAGAAATTTTGGAGTCAAAAATTGAATTGAAAGTTTTTCAAATTCTCCCAATGGAATTTTTTAATTTGAAATTTCCCAAGTTAAAATATCTCCTAATTGAAAGTTCTTAATTTGGATTTTTCTGAGTTGAAATTTTTTGAGTGGAAAGTTCTTTAATTGAAATTTTCTAATTTGAAAATTTCTTGATTGGAACTTTTTGGAGTGATGCAATTTTTTCTGATTTGAAAATCTCTAATTTGAAATCTCCAGATTTTAAATTTTGTCTAGTTAATTTTTTAGTTGAATTTTTTTTACTTGAAAATATTTTTGAGTTGAATTTTTTGAATTGAAACTTTCTATTTAATTTTTTTTTTCTGATTTAAAATTTTTGTGTTAAGAGGAAGGAAGGGGGTGGTTGAAGTGAGTAGAAAAACGAAAGGAGAGAAGGATGGAAATGGATAGAGAAGATGATACATTGCTTCCCAAAGAATGTCATTAAATATTTGAGTTTGAGAGTACCCTCAAACTAGTCCTACCCTTGAGACCACGAAGCGAAGGCAAAGATGCACGATACTACTCTTTAAACGTAAGATGCTACTACTCCAGTTTGCTTGGGCCGTCAGTGCTCGACTTCAGCTCGAGCCTGGACACCTTGTCCGGCGGCCTAGGTTTTTCCAGCCCAACATGCCTATACCCCGTGAACATACCCAATATAGTTCTTGTCGCACTGATCCAATAGGCTGGCAAGCTTAATTACATGTACTGTTTTTTAGGGAGAACTAGTCATATGCCCGTGCGTTGCAACGAAAACTCAATTTGTGACAAAAAGTTTATTTGCAAAGAGCACTAACAGTGGCAAAAGTGGGTAATTAAAGAGCAATGACAAAGGTGGGTAATTAAGAGCACTAACAGTGATAAAGGTGGGTAATTAAAGAGCAGCGGTAAAGGTGGGTAATTTTGATGATGTGACATGAGAAGAAACTCTCACTTTATATAATAATGATAAAGATTAAGGATCTGATTTTTTAGATGGTGGAAACAACTAGCTAGTACCATTAACTTAATGCTCACAATCAAGGTGTCATGTGTTCAAATCCTAGAAAATAATAGTGAAAAATCTACGCAAATAACCCACGTACCCAACCTGTATTTGGTAGGAGTCCAACTCTATGGTCATCAGCTAGATAGAGAGAGAAGGATAAGGTGCTTCATCGCTAGGCTATCCTGTTGTTAGCAGAGGCGGAGGCCTCGGTGGGGCTGGGTGGGGCTAAAGCCCACCCCGCCAGCCCACTAGCCCAGCCGATGACCTCGTCCTCGCCAGAGGCACACAAAGGCCGAGAGGCGGCGTGACTCGTGAGCCGTGAGGCGCCCCGCATGACCGCCCCCCAGAACTTCACGAATCGCTACATCGCAGACTCGCGTGACTCGCCGCTCGCGTCGGTTCGTCTTCCGCCGTTCGACGCGAATCGCCGAATCGCTACGTCGCTCGTCGCGTGACTCGCCGCTCCCCGCTCGTGTCTTCCAGTCTTCGTCTTCCGCTCGTTCCGTGTCTCAGCGACGTCGGCATCGACGGCATGTGGTTTGCATTTGATGAGTCAGATCGATAGGATCATTTATTCATTTATGATTTACCAACGTGTGCTTGATTTGTTCGTCAATCGTGATCCTTTTCTTTTGTGCAGTGACTAGTGAGTCGATTTCGTAGTGCAACTGCAAATCCAGGAAACAACTCAACAAGGCCTCTATCCAGGCTAATCGGTACGGTCTCAATTTGGGCAGTCCAAGGTTTCTGAGTTCTGAAGAAGTAAGTAATTAAACGTGTGTTGTCAGGAGACTCAGGCGGCTTCACGAGGCGAGTCACGACTTCGTGGATTGCGGCGACGGGCGGCGCGCCAACGCGATCACACCACTTGACTCGTGACACGCAGAGGCAGGTATTAATTAACAACTCATGTTCATCAGATTCAGATATGGAGATTAATTATTTTCTTATTTAAATCCTAGTTGGCTAAACAATAGTGGATTCTTGATGAGCAGATTGATAAATTGATTGGCTAAACAATAGTGAATTCTTTTAATGAAGAGATTCTTTAAACCCTTGTCAACATCAAAATCGTTAGAGGAGACCGAGGAGTCACCATCTCAACCTAGAGATTTGGATCCTACGCCAAGACAAAAAAAGCTCGTATTAATGTTGAATTGAGCCCAAGTGACATTGTTGCCGATCCAGGATTACGCAAGCCAATTGAACAATACGAGTCCAAAATTAGAGATGATGTGAGAAGGTCATATTTGTTAAAGGGTCCATGCCAACCAGTTGGTCATAATTTTCCCAGTAAACAGCAGGGAAATATTTCAAGAAGCTTCCAAAAGACATGGTTTAATGATTTTGATTGGTTAGAGTATAGCATAGAGAAAGATGCGGCATTTTGCTTTTACTGTTATCTTTTCAAACAACCGGGGTTTGATTGTTTTGCAAATGATGTGTTTACAAAGGATGGTTTTTCCAATTGGAAGAAGGCGAAAGAATCATTCCGTAAACATGTTGGTGGAGTCAATAGTTCTCACAACAATGCAAGAGGCTTATGTGAGGTTTTCAAAAATCAAGAGCAAAGTATTCGACAAGTGCTAGAAACTTGCACGAATGATATGCGAGTTCAATACAGAGCTCGTTTAACTACTGTTACAAAGGTTGTTCGGTTTCTTTTGTCACAAGGTCTTGCTTTTCGTGGACATGATGAATCATTCAGTTCATCAAATAAAGGTAACTTTAAGGAAATGTTAGAATGGTATAAAAATGAGGTTACAGAGGTTTGCCATGCAATTGATAATGCTCCAGCAAATAATTTAATGACTTCACCACCAATTCAAAAGGACCTGGTAAAATCATGTGTTGATGAGGTGACAAAAGTCATTATGGATGAAATTGGGGATAGTTATTTCTCTCTATTGGTTGATGAGTCACGAGATATATCAATTAAGGAACAAATGGCCGTGATTTTGAGGTTAGTTTATCGATAATGTTAATTGTTTTGTTACTATTAAATGTTAAGTATATAAGATTTTCATTCTTATTTTTTTCCTATAGATTTGTTAAAAGCGAGGTCAAGTAATTGAAAGATTTATTGCTGTTGAGCATGTTACGATACATCTTCTGCTTCACTAAAAATATCTTTGGACTTGTTATTTGCTCGCTTTGGTTTGTCTCTATCTAGACTCAGAGGACAAGGCTATGATGGTGCATCGAACATGCGAGGTCAATTTAATGGTTTAAAGGCACTAATTTTAAATGAGAACCGTGATGCTTACTATGTGCATCGCTTTGCACATCAACTACAATTGGTAGTAGTTTACATTTGCCAAGAGCAATGAAGTTGTTAGTGATTTTTTAATTATGTCACTATGATTGTCAATATTGTTGGAGCTTCTTGCAAAAGAAAAGATGCATTACTCCAGGATCATCATGAGCGCATGGTTGAGAAATTGGAGAAAGGTGAGATAGTTACAGGAAAAGGCAAGAATCAGGAGACTTCTCTAGTAAGGCCAGGTGAAACTAGATGGGGCTCACATCTTACAACTCTAATTCGTTTTAGTACGATGTGGGATTCAGTGTTGACAGTTCTAAAGAATGTTAATGAAGATGGATTTGATATAAGTCAAAGAGGGAGAGCAAATGGATTGATGGAGACAATGGAAACCTTTGACTTTGTTTTTATCTTGCATCTCATGATCAAAATATTAAGTATGACAAATGATTTGTCACGTCTCTTGCAGCAAAAGGATCAAAACATTGTTAATGCCATGGTACTTCTTTCTAGTGTGAAAGCCCGTTTACAACAATTTAGAGAAAACGGATGGGAAACACTTTTAGAAGAAGTAAAGAAGTTTTGTAGTGCTTCAGAAATTCCAATGCCCAATATGGAAGATCAAAAGCATGCTAGAGGTTATATGAGACGTGAAAGGCAATTTGTCACTTATCATCATTATTATTATGTTGATATTTTTCTTGTTGTGATTGATTCCCTTGCTACAGAGTTAGAGAGTCGATTCAGTGAAACTTCTACAGAGCTTTTGAGATGCATTGCTTCTCTTGATCCGAGAGATTCATTTGCAAACTTTGATCATGGCAAGCTTATGCGACTTTCAGAAATATATTCTGATGATTTTTCGGTATATGACCGTGTTGTTTTGGAAGAACAACTTCATTTATTTGTTGATGACATGAGAAGAGAATCAAGAGATGAATTTCAAAGTAATGATGATCTTGCTAGCTTCGCTGTAAAGATGGTTCAAGCAAAGAAGCACCTGGTTTATCCATTGGTCTATAAACTGATTGAATTGGCACTAATTTTACCTGTGGGGACAGCTACAGTTGAAAGGGCTTTCTCGGCAATGAAGATTATTAAGACAGATTTGCGCAATAAGATAAGTGATGACTGGTTGAATGATCTTATGATATGCTACATTGAGCGAGATGTGTTTGCAAAAATTGATATGGAAGACATCTTACAACGTTTTCAGAACATGAAAACTCGGAAATATCAGTTATCAACTCTTTTAAAGCAATGAATGGTACGTTTTTCTCCTTTCATAGTTACATACTTATATTGCGTACAATTTAAATTTCAACTGTTTTACAATATATCGACAATCATAGTAGTTGATTTTAGATGTTTCTTTTTTAAGCCCCCCTCTTTGAAACTTTCTGGCTCCGCCACTGGTTGTTAGCATTAAGGACATCATTCGTCAGACCTTATTTGCAAAATCTTTTCTAGCCACGGACATATATGCATGCTACAATGGGTGGTAAGTTGAAAGAATTAAAGGGTAGCATGTACAGCTAAGAAGGCTATACATTAGCAACACATAGATTCGTTCTTACGAATTACATCATTACTTGAATACCTTGACACATGAATCTTAATATATAGTTGATGTACATGGCGCTGAAGAATAGTCGCTTTCTGACGATAAGACAAGGCCGGCCTTCGATCTTGCGCTGCACTTCAAATTAACTATATATATGGGCAATCATTGCACAAAACACCGGTCGTGGCGCGCCACCCGTAAAGATGCTCGGGATTCGCAGCAGATCGCGCGCGCCCGTCAAACCATGGCCGTCGCGTCGGACGTCTCGCTCTCCTTTTCCTCCTCCGGCACGTCGGACGGTCGCCGAATCGCTTTCTCCTCCCCACCGCTTTGTAGCGGCACCACCCCTCCCGCCGCTCGCTCCTCTTTGCTCTTGCCCCAGAGCACGTTATAGAGACCAGCAACGAGCAGTGCGCCACCGATAATGCTGCACCCAAGGACAGATCACGATTAGACGTTTAACGCATGAGTGTAAAATCTCGGTCTGTTATTGTGCGGTCCCATAAGATCCGTGCCGAGCAGCGAGCAGCGGTGAAATTAGTTCTATATTACTTATTTAAAGTTGAAGTATATAATATCTATTGGGTCCAAAAAAAAGTAACTTAAGGTTAATCTTTTTGTATGAAGCAATGACGAAAGTGTAAGCGGGATGTTATATATGTGTGCATAGATCTGCCCTATGGATAGATTGGACATTGAGCAAATTTTAGGTCATAGTGTTATATATAGTATTAGAACATCAACCTTTGCTGCACGGGAGCGTGTAAAACAGGGGTATGGATGCATGGCGTGTGTAGGCCCGAAGTGGCCACATGATATGATATATGTGCCGACATTGGATGTATAGATGTATACCGATAGGTGGTTCCGGTATATACCGCATATGTGGTGTGTTGCCGAGGACATCAACCCTTAAGGGGAGTGAATATAATACACCGACCCGTTAATGTCAAGGCTCATGTGACCCATACCGATCAATAGTGTGGTTAGTTACATATTACTTATGTAAAGTCAGTTGTAGTAGTACATAATATATGTTCGGTCTAAATATAACATTTCTGAGTTAACTTTTTTATATGAAGTGAAGATAAAAGTATAAGTAAAGTACTATGTGTACGCAGGTCCCTTGTATGAATGATCTAAGCTTTGAGTGAATTTTCAACCTGCGTGCGAGGAGATTTTTTTTTCCCGGTCCCCTTCGGCTCATTGGTTGGTTGTGACGTGGACAAATTTCTTTGCGACGCCGTGCGCAAGTCAAAAGAAGGATTAATCTGATGGGGCCAGTGGTGTAATGTAACGTGATGTGTATTGCACGTTCCTAGGCTCACGTCTTCTAAGAAAGATTAATCTGACGGTGGCATGTTGCATCGACGGAGGCATGCAGTAGTGTAATGTAATGTGATGTGATGTGTATTGTACGTACCTTCCTACGCTCACGTCTTCTCCCAGCAGGAACGAGGCGATCACCATTGTGAAGACGAGGCTTAGCGGCATGGACATGGATAGGAAGACGGGGCCTTTCTTTTCGATCACCCAGATCTGCAGGTAGTACGAGATCGCTGCAACGACGATGCCCTGGAACACGTACACAGCGTACGTGAACAAGGATATCGGTTGTCACAACGTAATCAGGTGTTGACTGTTGAGTAGCTAGCTACATGGCAAGAAATCGCCAGGTCGGTAAATTAGATGCTTACGGTGAAGAGCACCGAGAAGACGCTCACGCCGCCGGCGAGCTTCCACCGCGAGAAGTCCCTCTCGAGGACGAGGGCGATCAAGAACGACTGGATGCTCGCGAAGATGCACTGCAGCGTGGTGTTGAGAAGCTTAGACGGGTACTCCAACAACAAGGGCCCCTGACAAGAACAACGGCACAAACGTTACTACTGCAGAATTACACACTTCAACAAAGCAGAGCAGAAACAGATACGATGCAGATTGGATTACCTGCTGCACTGTCCACAGAGACCATATCACGACCGACGTGGTCATCAGGAAGATCCCCAAGGCCCAGTTCTTCTTGGAATACGCGTGCGCGGCGGTGCTCGCGTGGTGTAAGAGCTGGTGGTGGTTGAAGGACTTGAGTTCAGGGCCTTGGTACAGCGCAAGCACGATGACGCCTCCGATGCAAAGAAATATCCCCGAGGCTTTGGCTATGCCATGGATGCTCTTCAGGTTCAGAGTCTCCATCCTGGATGACAAAGGAAGAATTAATGTTCAGTACAGTGATCTACTTGTTGCTAGAAGAAAGCGTAACAAGACTCAATCAGTTCTTGGTGCTGGCTTCTGACCTGTACATGACAGCCAAGATGAAGGCGACAACTGGTACGATGTTAAAGATGGCTGATGAAGAGGTTGCCGAAGCATACTTGAGGCCAATGCTATACAAGTTTATCGTTCCAGCCATCCTAAGCAACAGAACAAATACTATAAATAGTACTTCAATGGTAAAGTCGGTGCTTTCGCATGGACTTTTGTTGCAGAAGAATCGTCTATTCTTCTGTTAAGACACACTCCAGTTGTTCTAGTTCTTAACATACCCGTAGAAGGCGTGAACAAAAATCTTGGCAGAGAGTTTAAACGTCAGCGGCGGCACCGGTCCCTTCCTGCAATGAACACCGGATGGACAATTAATATATTCATGACAACTGCAGAAAGCACACACAAGACTGTAGAACCCATCATGCATCACGCGTCTACCTAATTTCAAGGAAGAATGCAATAGGGACCAAAAAGATCGCTGCAACAGCGTGCCTGTAGAACACAAAGACCGTCGTGCTCGTGCCCTCGTCGAAGGCCGCCTTGGTGAGTATGTGCATGCCTGCATATATCAGCCTTATGAGCACTACCGTCGCGTAAACCTTCCCGTTGCCCATGGTAGCTGGATTGATCTACCAGTGCTGTTGTGTCTGGCCCCGAGCTCCCATCCTTGTATATATATATATATACGCGATGGCCAGGAAGCTAGTCTGTGTGAACTCTGAAGACTCTACTGAAGTGACATGCATGGAGAAAGCCGAAAGTTCTCGGCATGTCCATGCATGCTGGATAACAGCAATTTCAGGTGGTGATCATCAGGTTTATGCGCAAGTTTTAGAAAAATGATCAAATCTATGTGCAAGATTCAGGTTACCAATTACCATGTCAAGATAGGCTTGTAAGGCGACAAGATAGTTTTCAAGCAACAAGAGGTGAATTTTAATTGGAGAAATGGTCACGTTAACGGAAAGATGAGTAGTGCGCTGGCCACAGATAAAGAAACTGCTACTAAATCAGCAACATGGCAATTTGTTGGATAAAGCATGTGTAAATTGAACTTGTCTGGGGAAAAGCTATCAATTGGATAAGCTTCCTTAGCTCTTGATCTTGATTTATTTTTGAGACGAATGATCACTTTGCACCGTTATGAATTGGTTTAAAGTTGTGCAATAACTGATCAGTAGCAGCGAGATGTCCCGAGTTGAAGACCCAATTCTTGTTATTATACTCCGATACCTTGTTAAGCGCAACAGACGTCATGAACTGAATCTGATATTGTTTTGCACAGTGTTAAGAAAATCTCGTAGAAAGAACCAAAATAACATCAACGGAACAATCACGACAAGAGAGGAAATGATCCCATGAAGCCTACCACAAACTCTTTAAACACAACATAAAAAAGTACAGTGGATTCTCCATTCCTTCAAACCCTCTTGAACCTTTTGGACTCTCAATATCTATATACAATAATCTAGCACTAAAAAATAATATAGGTTATAATCCTTTCGTGTGCCCCTTATTTCTTCCACCTCGCTTTGGATAAGATTGTATATTGCTTGATTACTTTGGGTGCTCTCTTGGGTTGCTATGACCATACCTCCCGGTTTCATATATTCCACTATCTATCCTCCTCCTTCAAAGGAAAATAGAATTAGTGTAGGAATCCGATAGCAAAAGCAAACCACCCACCCACAATCCCCCCCCCGGCGGCGCGCTTTGAGGGTTCACCTTTCTCAACATTGGTCGGGACAGACTATTTGCTGGCCTGAACAAATGCTGTTAGATCTATTGTAGACCATTGACTTGTTTGTGGTCTCTGTGAAATGATTAAACTGTTTGGTACGTAACGGAAATACTCATTGCTACCATTTTGTTGGTAAGGGATAGCTCTATGACAAGGTCATGACCGGGCCGGGATCTTAATCTGTAGCTTTCGGAATTCGACGCAGAAGGATTCTGTTCACAGATGCGACGTTAGCTTTGTGAAATTCTCTCTCTCTCTCTTTACAGAAAGATGCACGACCACCTTTGCCATTTCCAGAGCTGAAAGGCCTTTTGTCTACACACGTAATTCACAGTCACACACATGCATCTCACTGGTGAAATCTTGATGGCATCTTATATATGTCGTACAGAATCTTTGGAAAGAAAGAAATAACAGGATCTTCAATAGCTCGTATCGAACAGTACAACTAGTGGCTGATAACATTGTTCAGGATGTGCAGAACCGAAGAAACGCTCTCGCTTTTAAATTTCGGTAGCCCTATACATCCTTTTCGTGGAAGGTCTTCACCTTGTAAAACTTCCAATCGGTTGTAGTCGCTTGTTTGCACTGTATTGTCCTGCTTCAGTACTTCCCCTAAGTCCTCCTAGTGCTTAAAGGTGGTCGTTGTGCTGCTATTTTGGTTGTAATTACTGTTAACTCTTTTTAATGTATTTGGCAGAACTCCTGCCGTTTTTCTTTCAAAATTTTGTGTGCGATGGCTGCTTAGTTGATAAGAGAACAAAAGAAGTAGAAAATCTGATGTAAGCGGTTTACGTAAGCGGTAAGGTAATAAAGAACTTTCTACAAAGTTATATTCTTCTAGACGATATATCTGCTGAATCTAGTGTGAATCATTACGTTGGATTTACAGTGGACTAGACTTGCAGTCAAAACAGCAGTCAACTCATAGTGCCTCCCAACCAAATGACACTATGTTGTGCCTCTATTAAAAGTGAAATTCACACTATGTTTTCTATAAAGAAAAAAAAGAAAGGCCTTAAAGCATGCTTGCCTGGAAATGAGAGGAAAAGTTACCTTTAATTCGGTCTAAATGGCAAGCACGTTGAGACGCTTCTGGTACTCAAGGAGAGAAAGCATGCATCTCTTTTCTCTCCAAAGCATGCAGTGTTTGGCTGGAAGGTATTTCTACGTATTCTGACTAAACTGTAAAGGAAATAAGGCCCGGCCCTGGGGCAGGGAGGGCGGGGCGGCCGCTCCGGGCCCCCAAATTACCGAGATCCCGTCATCTATTAGTACAGTCAACTTGCGAAGGTCATAATTCTAGATCCATAGATTCGATTGAGCTAATTCTTATTGAATTAGTTTTGAAATTTAATCTAGTTTCTATAGTACAAATTTCACATCAATCCACGGTGGGATCGGGAATTAAAATTTTAGTATACATATGTCAATCTGTTTTTTGTCGAAACCGAAGCAATCTTTAATAGTTTGATGAAAATGATTACAGTAGTGAAGCAATTATATAAGGTGAGAAATATTTTGAAGTTAATTACTTTTTGGTTATAGTTGATATAGCAAACAGTTCATTGAAAAACATATTTGAAAAACTCCAAATATTCAATGGTATATTTGGGCCTCTTCTGAGTTCAACAACTTTGAAGTTGGATCATATTGAACTTAAAGATTATTGTACTAAGTTGGCAAAAACTTTTCTCTGTTGATGATTCATCTGATTTTGAGTTAAATAATCTGATTTCTGAGTTACGAATACTGCAAATGACTTTGCCAGATAGACCAATGTCTGCTATGGAGATTTTTGAGTTTGTCGGGGAAATGGATTGTTATGCTAATATTTCTGTTGCTTACTGGATCTTATTTACTGTGCCAGTAATTATGGCATTAACTAAAAGAAGCTTTTCAAAGTTGAAATTATTGAAGAACTATTTGATATCTACAATATCTCACGAAAAGTTAAATGGTATGGCAACTTTATGTATTGAGAAAAAGTTATTAGATGACATTAATGTTGTGGCCATAATTGATGATTTTACATCTAGAAATGTTAGAAGATATTTCTTAATATGATCTCTACAAAATGTTTGAGGTAAATAATCTCACTTTTGTATTTCCATTTATTTATCGGTAACAATTTCTATAATACACTGAATATTATCTTTTTAGTTGATAACGGTAGTATAAAAATATTTTGATGCTTATGTTAGGGGGTCTTCGTTTATGTAACGTCCCGAATTTTGGCTAGATTTTAATTTTTGGAGTTATTTGAATTTCTATGAATTAACCAACCTTTATTTGCATTTAATGGAATTTATCTAAATTTTTCTGGGATTTATTGGATTTAATTGGAATTTATTTATATCATTTTTTCTTTGAGTAATTAAATATCAGAAAATATAATTATCAAAAATTAAAAATAATATTTTATTTAGGCTCAAAATGCTCTGAAATATTTTCTAGAATTTTTCTAGAATTTTTCGGGTATTTTTAGTGCCCCAAACAATTACTTTGAATTTCGGTATTTATTTTTAATCGAAAAAGTTTAAAAATCCTTAGCTACAGTGTTGGGCCGGCCCAACACTCGTGTTTCTGTGAGGAAAAACCCTAATCGCCGCCGAATCTGGACCGTCGGATCGGGATCCAACGGCACGACGACCGCTTCGATCTCGGGAGAGCCTTGATTGTTGCACCGCCGTCCGATTAGGGTGCCAAGATCATGTCGATGATATTGCGCGAGTTCCAAGGCATGTCCGGCGAATGAAGTACACCCCGAGCTCAGCACTTCCTTCCGCTCATTTCTCATCTCTCGCCACCATCCACCGTAGCACGCGTATTAGCTCGCCGTAGTAGCCGCTCTCTTCCGCCTCGGTTCTTCGCCATTTTTGCGCCGTTCGCCGTTCCTCGCCGCTTTGAGGCCGCCCGAAGTTCCTTGAGTCGCGCCCATTGTGTGGTTACTTCTTCCGACCGGAGAGGCTCGGAAGCGTCGTGACCGCGTCATCTTCTTCAAGTCCGGCACGGCGCCAAGATCTTCATCGACTGCTCGCGTGCAACCTCGGTAGTCGATCTTCATCCGACGCCCAAGGTAACGCCACGTAGTCCCGCAAATAGTAAATCGCTTTCGGTTAGTCTTGCGCCGTTAGATTCGAATCCGACGATCGGGAATGCATGCATGCGTGGCGGATAATTCTCGACGCGTGTCACCACCGACATGTGGGGCGGGCGCCGTTCACCGCCCACACGTCGATGGGTGGACCGGCCGGTCGTCTTGGCGTCGGCGGACGTCATCCGGCCCACCTGCTGCTGGGTCGAGGGCGGCGTGGTTCGCTCTGGTGCCAACACGTGTCAAGCCGAGGAAAATAACCGGAAAATCGGTAGAAAATAGATGAATAATTCGGTTTATTCTTTTATGAATTTTCGAATATTGTAAAGGCTATAACTTTTGCATTTTAACTCGGATTTGAGTGATTCCAGTGCCCAAAAATTTGTAAAAATGTGAACTATTTATTGGTGATTTTTATTTTATTTTTAGAATTTATATTGCTGTCTGTATTGTATGTTTATTGAGTGATTGCTTGTATCGACTAGACCCCGAGTTGCCGAATTTCGTCGAGGGAGAGTTTGAAGACCCGTCGCAGACCTTCGACCAGAACCAACTCCTCTTCGAAGGCAAGTCATGCTTTGATCATTTCGCGCCTAGTTTTCAAAGTATATTTTGATTTCCATATTGCATGATATGTTAAGTACAACCACTATTGATTAAATTGGGAAATGGTAGTTAAAAGCCAAACTTGTTATGCCACCTTGATTATAAATGTTTATATGCCCAAACCTTGTCCACCCTAAGATGCTTAAATATGTTGGATGCTAATATGATGCCAACACGGAGGCTAGACCGTGATTAGTCGCTTAGCCGCTTGTATGCGTGGAATGACTTTCAAATATCAAATGAATCTTGACTAAACATTATGGAACGATTTTGGAAAATGCGATGATGTCATGAATTGGAGCAGGGATAGTGACTGTGTGGTGCTATTCTGAACCGATGTGGAAAATGGCATGTGTTGCTTAAGTTAAAGTGGGGTGGGAAAATGATTTGAACAGGGCAAGTGGCAAGAAGGCTTCGTGCTGTGGGCCTGTGTGGCAATGGGATGTATGAAAAGATTGTGAAGGGTGTGTGCCGAGATGTATAAAATGGTTGTCTTGCCGGGACAATTAAGGACTTAACCTTGCGAGCCTTTGAGCTGAGTTCCGTGTACAACCACTTGTCTGGAATGGGACGGACCTAGTTAAGTAGGTTTCTAATATCTTTCCTTTGATACCTCGGGGTGATAGTTACACCAAAAATGTAATCAGACGGGGAGCGTGCACTGTCTTTGCATGCGCTTGGTACCCATCTAACGGTATGTGCTGTTCTAAACTTTGGCTCTGTGTGAGGAAGTGTTAGGAAGGCACATCGAGAGGATCATCGCTAAGTGTTAGTCTCTGAAAGACTTTGTTACAATCAATCGCTGTGTGGTGAACGATCAGATCCTGTGGGTAAAGTGTACACCTCTGCAGAGTGTGTGTGTGAATCTATTGAATAGCCGTGTCCGCGGTATTGGACATTGCTTTCGGTGATTACAGATCAAGGGTTAGATTTTAAAAATAAAAGATGTGGATGGGTGGTGTGTGCGTAAACCGATGAATGAAATTAGGGTCGTGTGCCAAAACTCTTGAGAAAGAATTGAAAAATTAGTTATTAATAATACTGATTTTACTGCTTTTAATCTAATAGGATTACCCGATTAAAAGAAATGCTGCTTTATGCAAAATAACCAATTAGGCCTTTCCTTTGGAATAAGCCATGCATGTAGTAATAGATCTGCATTGTGCATGACTTGTTGAGTATGTTGTATACTCACCCTTGCATCGACAAAAACCTCGAAGATGAAGCCGCATCACTTGGGAGGAGGAGTTCATTGAAGGCCAGGAGGACTAAGGGGTTGGGCCGCACTCAGTAGCCTGTGGTTAAGAAGAGTCCCGCTATCGTATTTTGCTTCCGCTGAATGAACTTGATACTGATGATATTTATCGCCCTGCGCGGCGAAGTATTGTAAGGTGGCCATAAGGCCATGTAACTCGTTACTATTAATGCTTGAAGTACTTATTATTTATTTCCGCTGTGTATGATTGTGGTACTTCAACCTGTTTATCCTGTGTGTACTAGCGTGATCCTGGACTAGTACAGAATACACAGAGTGTCCGAATCCGTGGGAATTCGGGGCACGACAGTTTATAATTTCATCCCGGGCCCCAAAAAACTCAAGACCAACCCTGAAAGGAATACGCACATTACCTATTGTTTAGATAGATTACTCTTTAATCACAATATATGTAACAACATTACACTCTGTGGGGAACCGTCCCCGGGACTCCACTGATTCACCCAAATGCATGGCATATCTCAAGTGAATCAAGGGAACCTCGGGCGTCCCGTGATTATACCCGTGTTGGTCCCAGGATAGTTCGCCAACACGAGCATTCTCATCCAACAATTGACATCACAACACATACATAATTAGCGGAAGCATAAACGTTAATACATACCAAAAGTAGGACTGCTGTCCATAACGACATATTTAGAGTTATTACATCAAGTAGCAGCGGAAAACATAAGATAAACAACAAAAGGGCCAGCATGGCATGCCCCCAAACCCTCAGGCAACCAACTGGGGCAAGAACGGCGACTAAACGTTAGCATTGTCGAAATCTGCCCGGTAAAAGTCCCCGGGCAGCGCCTCATCCTCACCTGCAGCAAGTGGACAATCCGATTGAGTACAAAGAGTGTACTCGCACAATAATATAAGTTGTATGCTGGTTTCTAACTACATGTGGTTGCTACATCAAAGGAAGGCAAAATGGCAATTTTAGCATAAAGCAATATTTGGAATCAATCGTAAACAAATATAGATTGAAAGGAATTGCATTTAGTAAACATTTGTAAATTCTAATACATAATATAACATTATCATAATCACTTTTATCTCATGCCTTCAAGCATTTCTCGAACCATGAGTTCCATCGCTCATGTTCTACTACACACACGAGTACTCCAATACTCATGTCTTGACTACACACACGAGTACTCCAATACTCATGTCTTTTTCCCACTCCCGTCCCATTCTTACCAAGACCTTAATACTCGCCCAGTGACTGACAATTCAAGAGATCGTCCTTAACCATGGACGCGGCTATTCGAATAGTTTAAACTCTGCAGAGGTACGACTTTACCCACACGACACGTCACACTCTTGAGCCAAGCTATTAACACATTTCCTTAGATGTGTCGGCCGAGGCGAACGTGACAAACCATTTTCCAGTATGCATGGTAGTGTATCTAAACCATCCGGATGACTGTGACCCTCGATCCCGCGTGCCCAGTGCTCGGTGTGTGTGGATCAAGGAGTACATCCGTTGTTGGACATCCCCAACTCAACAAAGTTCGAGGGACTCCGAGGACATTCCTTGGCGCTCCACTAAGCCCAAGGAACTCCGACGGACATTCCTTGACACTCTACAAAGCTCAAGGAATACCGAGTGCATATGGTTTACATACCCTAGTCATACACAAGTACTTGGTTACGCCGGTCCCATAAACGGCGTGTGGTTCGCACGATAGTTACTCAAAAAGACGTCACCAGGATTTAATCCTTAGGGTCCTTAACCAATATCTCTACTCATTAATCAACAATTAAAATCAACTTCATCATAATAATTCTCAATCATTGCGACCAATGGACTAAGTCCATCTATCGCGGTTTCTAACGATGTTCTAAGCATGGCTAAGCAAATCGCACAAACCCATATATTAATAATAAACCAACCATCTAGGGCGACAATGGAACATGGAAAGAATATGATAAGGGGATGGCATCACAAGGTGGTAATAGCTACGAATTTCTACCCAAACATAATTGTAATTGAAAGTAAGCATGCAATTGATAAAATACTTCCAAAACATAAATTGCAATTAGTAGGAGCAATCATGGTCAAGGAGTAAAATAGTGCCTTGCTGCTCGTTCTTGATTTCGAAGGCGTAGTCGTACTCGGGGGTGCCTTCCGAAACGTCAACACCTAACGAGAAAATCCAAATCCATAAACACCAAATCAAGAATTCAAATGATGCACATGATTAAAAGATGCATGAAATGCTCATGATGTGTAGTACTAGTCATAATATGAAAGTACTAATTGAGTTTTTTTGCGTTAAAAGTTCAAGTCTTAAAGCTTTTATTGAATTATGTTCGGAGTATCCGAGTTTCACTTCGGACTATCCGAGCGGACCTCTCGATCTGAATTGAAATTATGTTCGGACTATCGAAGTTTCATTCAGAATGTCCGAATGGTTCGGACTATCCGAGTGTCATTCGGATCGTCGAATCGACCCTCTCGGTATGAAGTTGAAATTCCTTCTGATTGTCCGAAATATGATTCGAGTATCCGAAGGTAGGTTCGAGTATCCGAGTAGTACCTCGGAATGTCCGAAAGCAGACCTTCTCGGTTAGCCAATGCAGCCGCAAGCTAACTCCTAGTCGGACTATCCGGAACTTCATTCGAGTATCCGAAGGTGTTCGAATGTCCGAGTAAAATCTCGGACCGTCCGAAATGAAGCGTTCGCTTTGAACAACTGGTTTGTCTATTATCCTCTACACTTCCAAGTAATGAGCTAGGGTTTCACGGGGATGGACTAGGGCTCTAATGGAATGGACTAAGGTAGAAACTTACCACTACAAGGTTGCCTTTGCACAAGGTGGATGTTGGTTTCGGCGAGGGAACGACGAAGAATGTCACAACGCCGGTCTTCGCGGTTCACCTCCTCCTAGCTCGAGTAGACAACAATGCCTTCCTTTGCTCGTGCTTGCAACGACGTCTAGCCTTCCTCTTCAAACTTCCAAAGGACATGCACGACCCGAATCAAGGATTGATGATGGATTCCATGGAAAGGCAAGAAATGAGTCACAAGAGCAGAAATTTCAGAACATGGGTAGCAAGAAAAATGATTGCCACTTACCCAAAACTTGGTTTCTCAAGAATCCATTTGGATGGATGTGAAGCTCTTGACCTTGGCTACAAGATGGTATAGCATGCACAAACCAAAACTCAAGTTTGGAGGGGATTTGTGGGGGAAGAATGGCAAGAGGTTGAAGAAAGGTGCTTGCTGTTTTTCTGTGTTTGAGCTGAGCAAAAGAGCAGGAAATGGAGGAGAAACCAAGGTGGAGACCTTATATAGGCTGCCCACTCATGCCTTACATGTGGGGCTAGGTCCCACATGTCATAGGGTGGGTAAAAAGGGTGGGTATGGGTGGTTTGAGTGAGAAAAGTCATGGAAGGGATGTGCAGTCCACAATTTTCTATGCAATGGTAGGTCCCATGTGTCATTGACTTGTCATGTACATAGGTAGGGGTGAGTAATGTAGCAACTAGTAGGGTAGGTATGTGCAGCCTTCACTCCTCTCTCTTGTTCATATGGCCCACATGTCAATGACTAAGGCAAAATAACATGTGTGCAGTTTGAAAAATGATGTTCAGGGTTTTGCAACTCCCTCTTTTATGTAAGATGAATGTCCTAACACTCGTATGATTATAATTAAGGAGGATGCAGCGAGATTATGGAAGATGTTAGCGCGACAAGCCTCACTTACCGGATCAACGAAAATTGGGCTGTTACACACTCCAAGAAACCAAAAGGTGGATTTAAAATACAATTATATGATATTCATATTTCAAAATGCCAATTATTTCCATAAAAATCAATCGTCTGTTATGAAAAATCAATATCTATATATAAAAGTGAAATTTTCTGCTTTGGAGATGCTGAAGATAAACAAGATAGTTAATAGTCAAATTTTCACTTGCAAAATTGGCTCTTTTCCTTTGAAATATCTAGGGATACCTGTTGATAAGAAGAGGTTACATGATATAGATTGGAGACCTATTGAAAAAAAATTGAAACTAAAATAGGGTGCTGGCAAGGTAAACTTCTCTCAATTGGAGAGAGGTTGATCCTTTTGAATTGTTGTCTAAGTAGCATACATGCAAATATGCTATCTTTCTACGAAATCCCAGTTGGTGAGAAGAAAATGTTGACTTTTTGAGAGCTAGACTTGTGGCAGGACGATTTAGGGGATAAGGAAATATCACTTGGTTAACTGGCAAGTGATTTGCCTCCCTAAGGATCAAGGGGGGGACTGGGTGTGTTAGATCTTAGAGGAAATGAACATAGCTCTATTGGAGAAATGGATTTGGAAGCTAGAGAATAACGATGGGCATTGGCAAATGACGCTGAGGAATAAGTACTGAAGAAACCAGACTATGGCTTTGTTGAGGCCTGAAGCTCATGCTCTCTCTAGTTACAAATTAATACATATAGTTTGGAATATGTGCAGTCAAATATTCGAAGCTTTAACTATTAAAATATTTTTAAATATTTATATTAGGTGCATGAAAATTATATGCGTAGATGAAAGACCATGTGGAGATCTATCTATATTTGTGACGAGCTATCGATAGTATTTGAGCATGTGGTGCTCAAGTTTGAGCTTGTTTTGAATTTTATTTTGAATTTGAAGCAATGAGGACTGTCAGGTTAAGAGCGGTACTACCGGCCTTGTAGGAGCAATAGTACCAGCAAGGCGGTACTACCGGCCTGGGATGGTGGTAGTACCGGCTCTGCGATGCTATTGGTCGAGGATATGGTAGCTTTTTCATAGAGAGGTGCCTTTTCTCTGGGGTAAGGAAAGTGTGGTACTACCATCCATTTGAGAGCGGTAGTACCAGGGGTGCGGTACTACTGGTCTCCAATAGCGGTAACTATTTTCCAGATAGTGTCTCTCGAGATTTCTAAGGGCGAGTGGTGCTACCACCCAACCAGGAGCGGTAGTACTGAACTTGCGGTACTACCAGCCTCTGGTTGGTGGTAGTATCGGGTTTCCAATGACGTTAGTTTAATGTTTGCATTAATTGATATTAATGCATATTACTGTGAATAATGCTATGTGATGGTTTGCTTGTCTATGTTTGTTGTAGGATTTTGTGGTCAGATCATGGTGAGACGAAGGCGAGACTAGGACTAGGCTAGGAAGCTAAGGTCCAGAACGGTCAAAGAACGACAAAAGATGATTGAGTCCAGGAAGTGGTTGCAAGCCGAGAAGACAAGAAACCTGAGCATGATGCATTGATGATAGACATGGCGGGTAACGACATGAACCAGGACTAAGCTCAAAGAGGAATCGAGGTCTAGAACGATCAAAAAAGCCAGTGTTCCATGGTGAAGTAGAAAAGGACACGTGGCATGCCAAGTGACTTTGGCTAGTTTGCAAGCGAGGACAGTTCGGAGGAGTCCGGCAAGTCATTGGGGCCACGTGGAAAGCACGAAGCATGGTGATGTTTTGAGGAGAAGGAAGACTAGTCATTGGGGCAAGTTGGTAAGTTATCCAATACTGGCGATCGAGGCGGTTTGAAAAACTGTGGCGATGGCCTAAGTGGTTTAGGTCATCCCAAAATAGAGTTGGACGCAAATTTGGGCTCATGGAGCAGATTTAGCGTCTATGGGTTGACCGCTTTGTGAAGCGTGCTTATGTGAGTGAAAAACTTGTTAAGAGAGTTGGGTTTTGGGGTAGCCCATATAAGAGTGGATGGTATCCACTTGTGTGTCCAGATCTAGGTTTAGGGTTGCCTACACTATATAAGGAGATGTAGTGAGAGGTGAGGCTTTAAGCCTTAAAGTTCTAAAATTATGGATTAGATCTTCCACAAAATTTTATGTTCTTGTGTGGTGTGTGTGTTCCTTAAGAACTTGGAAAAATATCCTGTGCAATCACCCTTCCCGGTGAAACCACCGTGCAACTGAACTAAAAAAAGTTTCAAAAAATTCTGAAAAAAATCATGGATGTACATCTCAACTTACCCCACCTACATATAAAATTTCATGATCAAATTCATCTTATACTAGCTGTTACAAAAAAGACAAATTTCGCATAAACAGTGATTTTTTACTGTTCATCACTATTCATTTTTGCTGCTTGTTTTTTTTGTAACCGCTAGTATAGGATGAATTTGATCATGAAATTTTATATGTAGGTGGGGTAAGTTGAGATGTACATCCATGATTTTTTTCAGAATTTTTTGAAACTTTTTTTAGTTCAATTGCACGGTGGTTTCACGGAGGGGGGGTTGCACCGGATATGTTACCTAAGAACTTTGCCCTCAGGTAAGAGGATTTGTAATAATTCATTTTGATCTAAAATAAAGATCAAATTCGTGTTAAGTTTTTGCCTTAAGTTTTGATCTTCTTCTTGCTTTACTGTTAACCTTTTCTTGTGGTTTCTTTTTTGCTTGATCTTGTGCTGCCAAGGATAAACGATTGATGGATGTATCCTTTGTAGATCATCTTCCAATCATCCAGGCAAGTCTCTTCTTGATCATCCAAGCTTCTTCAAGAAACTGGTTTTTGGGTTGAGAAGGAAAATTTTAAGGTAGATCATCATCTTGGACATTTGGAAGCAATTTCTTTGGTATTCCTACTTACTGAGACATGTGGGATGTCATCTAAGATCATCTTGATCATTAAATCCCCACGAGCAAGCTCAAGGTGAAGTTTTTGGTTTTGATCCGGTTTTAGTACAACCTATGGTATTTTAAAAAAGGCAACATATCCTGTGCACACAGGTCTTCCCGTGTACACACCGTGCACACCAACTAACAAAAGTCACAAAAAATTTTGAAAAAAATTGTAGATGTACTTAATAGATTTCCCTACCTATGTATGAAATTTCAAGATCAAATTCATTATATATCGAGAGTTAGAAAGAAGAGAAAATTCTGACAAGTTTAAACTCTTTAAACTTGTCAGAATTTTCTCTTTTTTGTAACTCTCGATATATAATGAATTTGAACCTACAATTTTATACATAAGTAGAGCAATCTATGAAGTACATCTACAATTTTTTTTAGAATTTTCCGTGACTTTTGTTAGTTGGTGTGCACGGTGTGTACACGGGAAGGCCTGTGTGCACAGGATATGTTGCCTTTAAAAAAAGGTCAGAACTTTGATGTCAATTCTTGCAATTGAAGGTTGTAATAAGTTCCTAACATCCTTATGAAGATGCACACAAAGTTTCATGAGTTTTGGATAATCCCATTAAAAGTTACATTGTTTTTTGATTTGAACTCATGCTGAAAATATTGTTCATCACTCTATTTTTTACTTTTTATCTGATACTACTGCTATAGTAACCTAGTATTACCAGGGTTATTGTTCATAACGGTACTACCGACCATCTAAGAGTGGTAGTGCTACCTCAGAGTTGATTTTCTCTAAAAATTTATTCTTCTACGCTTATTTGACCTAATGAGGCTTTGGCTTGGTTCTTTGGGGATAAAATTTGATTTGTGATCATTTACCTCCCCTCTGATTGCTATTTCTAGTCCTTCAATTGGTACCAGAATCCGGTTTTACACTCTTTAGATCTTGATCGATCTCGAGAGCCATAGCGTCGGATAAGTATTCCACCAAGCCTAAATCTTTTCTAGGGTGGATCATCCTTTTTGAAAATCTAGGATGGAGCTATACATCACTACCTAGGGTTTCATGATATAGTAGAATGTGAAGCTCTTGTATGTTGTTCTTGCCATTGAGAACATCAATGCCATGAATATTGTTGATGTTGAGGTGAATACTAAAGCAAGCAACATCTCGTATAGGGGCTTAACTGCAGTGAATATGATCGGATCTTCCACTTGCGTTCTGAACACTAGATTTGGGTGACCCTCCATGCTTACCACGAGGACACCACCCAAATCAAGAAAGTGACACAAGATCAGTATAAGTATGACTACAACAAGTTTGAGAGCACTCTAGGGAGTCCTTGGACGGGTGCTTTGGTCATTTTATGAAGATCCTGAGTGACCTCCGAGCAGTTGGTACCACATACCCTGACTCAGATAATACTTAGCATTTTCTGACAACACCCAATCTTCAAGTTTAGAAGATGAAGGTGACCTTTATCAAGGACACCACGGACTTGTCAACCTTAGCTCTTGACGGGATTTATTCCCGACTCAAGACTTATGAGATTAACATTGTCTCTCATAAGATAAAGTCACAATCGATAGCCTTGGTCACCGATTCTACTGCTAAGAGTTCTTTTGGTTTTTCCCTCTCCAATTTTTGTGAGATGGGCGATGACCACTTGGAGAGATTTCTAGAAAATAAGCTTGTCCTCTTAGCCAGAAAGTTCTCCCCCTCATACAAGAGGGTGAGAGAGAGGAGAGATGATCGATCATCTACTTCAAGTGTGGTGGTCCTAACCACATTTGAGCCAACTTCTCCAAACTGGAGAAGGGCAAAAATGATCACAACGGTTCCAGAAAGATCAACTATACCGACAAGAACTGCAACAAGAAAACTTCAGTTCGTGATCCCACACGTGAGAAGAAGTATTACAACTTCACAAATAATAAGAATCTCTTTCACCACGTTCTCACCGCACTTGACAACATCAACCTCTTTGACACCTGGATGTGGAGCGATGACAATTGTCGGGATCTGAATATGCAAATTCAGACCCTCTGTGTATACTGCTAGTCCAAGATCACGCTAGTGCACATAGGCTCAACATCGGTCAATATCACAATCATACACAACGAAAATAAGATAAAGGACATCATATATTAAAATTTCACTAGTGGAATGACCTTATGGTCAACTTACATAACAATGCCTCACAAGGCTGAACAGCAAATTAAACTATAACGGAATGAAAACGTAGATAAACCTCACAGTATACCACAGGCAACTGACAAGGCTCGCACCCTAAACATTCATCTCTTCATGGTACACCTTCTCCAGCATAGATGTAGACTCCTCAACTGATGATGTTATTTTAGGCAAGGGTAAGTACACAAAGCACTCAACAAGTTTTGCACCGAATGCAACTCTAGTATATCTATATGCAAGGCTTATTTCAAAAGAATGGCTAACAACGACTATTTTGCAGTAAAGCAGCGTTTATAAAAAAACACAATAAATAGATTGAAAGGCAATAAAACAAATAACAATAAGTAATAATTTCGGCATTTCTTAGGTAAACCAAGTTTCCAGTCCTAAGTCAAGATTCAATCTTCCGTGGCAACCTGTTATCCATCCCAAGTTTTATTTTGCAAAAGTCTAACCCCTGACTGTAATTCCCGAACTATGCTCAATACCGCGAGCACAACTATTCAAATAGATTGTATACTCTGCAGAGGTTATGCACTTTACCCACACGACATGATCATCTCTTGTTGCCAAGCTATTAGCACACTTCCTTTGGTGTGTCGGTAGAGAAATCATGACAAAGCCTTTGCAATGCTCTGCCGTAACTCAGTACTACCCGCTGAGGTTTCAACACTGAAGGGTTAAACCACCACAACAGGGCCCCCCTCTTGCGCCATGTGAGTTCATCCGTGAACCCGGACTCACACCACCAAAGCAGTAATAAAGCTATGACATTACAAATTAATCAGCTAGGCTGCCCCCATAACAGACATGTGGTTACATGATTGACTCAGGTCAAAGTCTTGCAAGGTTAAGTCCTTATGATGATTGAGGCAAGACTTCCACATACCCTCTGCCTATCGGCCCACCCTAGCATACTGCCCCTTGCCACTTGCTCCAATCAAAATCATAACCACCCCAATTGATTACCAAGCACCACATGCCATCAACAATTCAATATCGTTGCGTGACATCCATCGCCACAACAACTCAATCTCATCGTGTGACCACACATGACACACAAGTTCATAACATTGTTCCATATTCCATTAGTCAAGGTTGATTAGCAATGATTCAAATACGTACATGTGATGATGTGGCATGGCTAAGCAAGCTATTACGGTCTAACCATCCCATATTGACTTTAATATTCATCAACTATAGTGAACCAATCTAGGGTGATAAATGGATTGTGACATACAAATGACAAGGTAGGGTATAGATCAATTTGGTATGATAGCTAAGTCCTAATTTAGATTGAAAACAATTGAACATGTGAAATAACATGCAATATGGTAAAACAATGTAGCGATTTTGTAAATACGGGTTCATCATGATCAAATTGCAACTTGCCTTAGAAGAGCCCTTATTCCTTCTTCGGACTTCGGTCTTGAGTTGATGGATTTTCCCCGGATGGGTCGTACAATTTATCGTTTACGCAAAACGAAAGAGAAAGCCAAATAAATACCAAAATAGAGAGCAAAAAATTTCAAAAATCAAATAAAATTTACCATTAGATAGATCTTAATTTTACAAATTTTTTAAAATTTGAATCACCTCAATCAAAGCTCATATGAGGGAGAACGGGCTCCTGAAAGATTCAAAAATCATAAAAATCAGAAAATTGAAAACCAAATAATAACCCGGTTTAGTTTTATAAAGGAAATATGTATTATTGCGTCAGCATGACATCAGCCCTAGCCCGAATCGCTCGCAAGCCGACACATGTCCTCTGGTCTATTGGACTGGGTCCATGGACCAGATCACGCTCCCACGGTTGATTTCGGTGAACTGGGTCTATGCACCCAACGGCTGACGAATGGGGCCCACGTAGATGATTTGGCTGCCACGTGTGGCGCTGACCACACCGACCCCCAGGCTACCACGCGAGTGAATACATCAGCAGAAAGGGTTGACGTAGCAGTCATGTGGCTGAACACGTCCCTCGCCGGACTCATACCTCGGCCGACCACGCACGAGGCCCAATGGTCGCCGGCGGCGACAATGGCCGGTACCAATAGAAAGAGCATGACATTTTGATTCAATTGGTGCCACTGATTCCTTACTTGATGTCCTAGTTCGCCGGTGTTGACAAGATGAGCGGTGGCGGCTTTGGGCTTCTCGGCGATCTAGCGTTCCGACGCTGCTCCGACGGATCTGGCGCGCGCAAGAGGTAGATCTCGATGAGGCGATCCGGATGACGGGCTTACCTTCGGTCGCAATCGAGCAGAACGACTGTGGTGGTGGAAAAACAGTGGCGACCTCGAGCTTGATGGCGACGACGCTCTCCGATGATGCTCCGACGAAAATGACATGCGCACGGACTAGCGCAGGCCACGATGAAGATGTTGACACCCGATCCGACCCCTATCTTCCTCAATCAGCAGCGTAATTTGGATTTTCCTCTCTCGGTGGCACACAAATCTTCTGATGGATCCTCGGCAACTGGCGGCGCAATACTCACACAAGGTTAGGGCTTTGACTCGTTGGCTCCTTGCGCATCCGACGCCTCCCTCTTTTAAAGCGCAAGAAGTCCAGGCAGAGCACGGTCCGACGAAGACTCCCTGGCGATCACGGCTTGAAGAACAAAGTCCAATCTGGAAACGCTTCGTGGAAGACGATCGAAATGCTTACACGTGGCGAATCCGAAGGCTCTCACTCGTCCACCATCGCCAATCGCAACGGTTCACGTGAGCAATCCAACGGCGTAGAGAAAAAAGGGTGACGTGGCCACCTTCCGGCTGGCTTGACTGGGCCTCCCGCACCAGGCCGGCCCAATACTATTCAGCACATTTTTATGTTTTTCGATTTAATTTAATTCCAGAAAATAGATTGATTTATTTAAAGCAATATAAACACCAGGAAAATCCAAGAAAAATCTCAAAAATATTTTGAGATGTTATATACCCAAATAAAATATTTTTCATAAAACTTATTTATAAATTATCTATAATTAATTATTTTTCAACAAAAGGTCAATATACTTAATGTAAAATAATTCAAATAAATCCCAGAAAAAATCAATAAATCCAGAAAATTCACAAATTACACAAATTAAAATAAAATACTATTATCTATTACTGAAGAGCAAAATTTGGGATGTTACAACAATGGAGAGGATGATCCACAATAGAAGACCAAGGATGGCGATGACTTCACTAGCATGTGATTCATAGCCGACAAGAATGACATCAGCAACATTGAGCTCTATAGTGAGATAAATAAGATACTTTCCTTTGATGAGCATAACGAGGCATTTTGTAAGCTAGTAATATTCCATGCTAGAGCTAGGGTTAGGGTTAAGTGTTCAGAGCTAGAGAAGAAGGTAGATGACATGCCACGAGAGATAGCTCCACTTAGATCTTCCTGCCTTAACGATAATTGTGTGCTCTGTGATGTGATGCCATGCTTGTGGAGCTTAAGAACCTAAGGACCCTATATAATAGTGTGCCTTCTAAAGTAAAGGTCCATAAAGAGAAAAATGCTAGCCTTAGTACTCTTGTCACAATTCCTGTTGATGCTAGCTTTCTTCATGTTAACACATGTGTTTCTTGTGACAATTGCTCTAAGTTGCTAGCTAAGATTGATACTGTTGACGTTTGGAAAATAGGTTCCCCGCCGAGCTTACTTGTTGATTGAGGGATCAACCAAGGCCCCTTTCTCGTGAAGGGATTACGTCTGAAGAATGCTGATGGGAATGTGATGCTCGACAGGACAGCAGGCAAGGAATTTTATACTGGTTCGGGCCTCTCACGATCGAGATAACAACCCTACGTCCAGTGATCTTACTATTGCTTGAGTTCTTACAGGAAAGCTTGTGCGCGTGTATATGTGTGTTTTTTGTATCTCTTTTCTTTCTACTCTGATCTACCGTGGGAATATTTATAGGCGATTGGAGCAACTATAGCTGAATAACGTGCCGTTACTGCGCTTGAACATGACTGTAACCGCACCCTTGGTTTTCGCCATGCTGTGTCGTGGATATGATGGATTCAGATCATGGCGTAATGATCTTTAACCGCAGCATAATTATCGCCACGTCGTCTTTATGGGCCGAGCATGACCTGTTGGACATGCTCAGGATTTTTACTCAACTCTAACTGACCGTCGCGCACATCCGAGCAAGCATGCTCGGGGAATTGTGGCACATGCTCGAGAACGAGCTTAAGCTTGGTCGAAGCGGACCCACCAACTGGCTCATCCGAAGATCTTCCTTGGGGACACCATCCAAGGGCATACATGGTCGGCCGAAAGCAAGCTGCCGGGGTATAACGGTCTTCATGAAAATTATCCAATCCCCGACAAATACTATGAATGTTCACCTTAGAAAACTTGGCTTTCTGTTATAAATGAAGAACTTGAATAATTTGCTTCTAAAGGACTCAATCAGCTCATGTGAGACCTATAGGCAACTAAAACTTCACAATGATGCTTTGAATATCAAGTGCACTGAACTTGCTAAGGACTTACTAGCTTAGTCACAAGTAGTTTGTGTTAGATGTGCTGAGGTTGAGGGGGGATATGGGTAGAATCCATGATGAGCTTAGGAAGAAGCTAGAGGCCTAGACCACTAGGATTAGAAATACCAAGTGCGTATCTATTGAGGCCTGCAAGATTGAGGCAGTTGTGCTTAAAGAGAAAAATGCACATGCTATTTGTTGTTCCTTGTCTGGCTCTTCTTTGTCTTCTTACTCCTGTTCTTCATGTGCCTCTCTTCTAGAAGTGTGAATAATTCATGAGCACTCTTGAGAAGTTTTTTAGAAGCAAGAAGAAACTCAATCTCATTCTAGACCAGTACAAGATTAGTAGATTCAATCAGAGTCTAGGATTTGACTACTTAGAGCACGCTCGGGCACATCCACCCACCATTATACATGGCTCCAAGAGTGGTGATATTGTGGTTGCACCTAGATCTAGCACAACAGTGTTTAGCTCAGCAGGTGTTGTCCAAGGGATTTCTAATATGAAGGTAGCCCTGCATGTAGCTTCTGCCTCCAGTAAGGTGAAGTATACTGACACCTTCTGTCAGAAGGATGAACATTTAGCTGAGTTCTGCTTTAGGCATGACAAGATTGCACAGCGCGAGCATGGTCGTGTTCTTATAGGTATTCAGAGTCATCTCTAGACTGGAGTGTTACTAAGGCACCCACAGTTTCTAGACAGGGTAAAGGTTCTCCTGTTTTTGGGCAGCGTTCAGGACTAGGTTTTTAGGCTATTCCTTCCCGTTTTCATTCTGGAGCTGCTTGTGGTCAGTCTTTCCGTTGTCTTTTTAATATTCCTCATTCTTTTCATCGAGGTAGATATCAGCGGTGTGAGGTATTTTCAAGTAAGAGATTTGGGCAACGTTACTGGGATGGTTCAGCCTTTACACGATGGTGAGCCAACCTAGCTCTAACTCCCAAATATTACGCTAGAGTTGCTTCTGGATTTGTGAGAATTGAACTACGAAGAGACACTAGAGTTTAATCTTTTGTTCCTATGGCTAACACTTCTACTCGTCATGTGATTCAGTATTGGATTCCTAGATCTGCACTTGTTTATCCCAATACTGAGTCATGACTTCTCGCTTTCTGTGATCCTTGTTCATTAGGTTGGGAAGAGAGATGCTTGGCTTGTAGACTCCGGTTGTTCCCGTCACATGACCAGAGACACTCGTTGGTTCTCTTTCTTAGCCGTGCCCCAGGTGATGAGCTAATCACCTTTGGGGATGCTTCTTCAAGCTGTGTCATCACCAAAGGCTTTGTGCGTATTAATGAAAATTTCTTTCTTAAGGATGTTGCCTCGGTTAGTAAGTTGTAGTATAATTTACTTTCTATTTCTCAGCTTATCGATGATGATTTCGAAATAAGCTTTAAGCGCAATGCCTACAGAATTCTCGATTCTTTCAAAAGGTTAGTTTATGGGATTTATAAGTTTGGGAGAGTATTTCAGACTAATTTTGCTGATTCTTTTGATGATTCTCTCTATTGCTTAGTTGCTTCAGAGTCCCATGGTCTCTCCTTTTGGTATAGAAGACTTGGTCACATTGGTTTTGATCATTTGACTCAAGTTAGCAATCATAATCTTATTCATGGTTTATACAAACTCAAGATAGTCAAAGACTTTGTTTGCTCTCCTTGTCGACATGGCAAGATAGTTGATATTTCTCATCCCCTAGTCACTATTGTGGTGACTAATGCACCAGGATAGCTTTTACATATGGACACTGTTGGTCCAGCTAGAGTGTAGTCAGCAAGTGGAAAATGGTATGTTCTTGTCATTATTGATGATTTTTTAAGATATTCTTGGGTCTTTTCTAAAGGGGGTGCGAAGGCTACGCTAGCATGAATTCAAAATTTTCTACCGTGAACACCCAGGATCATATGCAAGTAGAGGATCACGAATCGTTACCCTTGACGCGCAGATGCAGCGGAAGCAAAGTCGTGCGCGTAGAGGAAGTAGACGTTCACGCCCCGATCAACTCCAAGCAGGTCGCAGCGTGGTCGGCGAGCAGGTCGTCGAGGTCGCCGAGCAGATCGTTGTGGTCGGCGAGCAGGTTGTCAAGGTCGCCGAGCAGGTCATCGATCCAACCGAACAGCACGTCCGCGTACGGCAGCGCCTCTAGCGGTATCCACACATACCGAGCAGGAACGCCGTGCGGGGTGTGCTAGCACCTCGCCGCACAGCTAGGGTTTCTGGGGAGCGGGAGGGGCGTGAGTGGCTAGGCGTGGTTAGGGCTCAACTTATCTCTACCACCGCATGCCACCCCTGGCCTCGCCTTATATAGACACACTAGTGGGCTTCAGCCCACTAGGGCTTTATCTCCTACGCGGATCATATCCACACGCAAAACCCATTAAACAGTTCCAACCCATTAAATGTGTGACCCGTTAGGTTCAGTGCAAGTCAGCCGTGGATTCGAAAACTCCTTTCCAACCCACAGATCAACAGCGGCACCTAGCAGTACGTATTGACCCCTGAATGCACAGAATACTTTATTCGACTGAACCTTTGATACATCGCATATATCGATTCCTTTGCCACACGATACCAGTCAAGCTCAAGGCGAGATATGCGCCACCCTTGTTAGTAGCTTGACCACTTCACTCGTTAATGTGATGGATATAATACCAAGACTAACTCCTTAGTCACATTAGCACGGCCATGCGCTTTTCCTATCCATCCACACCGAGGGGCCCAGATATATCTCTCCCGTTATCTAGGAGGGGCAAATCCCATCTTGATCAATCACACCCCTGGCTATGTTTCGTGGCATACCCAGTAGTCACCTTTATATAACCACCCTGTTACGGTGTAGCGTTTGATGACACCAAAGCATACGAATCCACATGCTGGGTATCCATGATGATGTCAGGTCTAAGGACCATATAGGCGTACCACTCGAGACTATATGCTGATGGCACTTTATAAGATAACAATTTCACAACGTCTCGGAGTAAGTCTGTCTGACTACCCATGTTCTCCAACATATGTCCACATTATTGGTTCGATATCTCCATATCAATGGTATGCGAAACATTACCATCAAACAATCGTGTCCACATTATTGGTTCGATATCTCCATATCAATGGTATGTGAAACATTACCATCAAACAATCAATGTGCTGGTCAAATCACTACCGCTCCTCGTAGTGATATGGACCAGTGACTCGTTTAGAATAATGTCACTATAACGATGTGTTTCGCAACCAAGTCGCACTCAGTGAACAAAGTCATGACATTAATTCTTGGAACCGATAATCAAAGTTATCATAAGTACATGAACAAATATGTTTATACAATCATCCAATGATGGACCTAAGGGCATATTCCCTACATTTTCATGGCCTCGAATGATGAGTCTTTTAACTATTTTGGGGGTTTGGTCTATAGGTTGTCTTTTGAGCTCCTAGGTGCCTTATGAGCTATACATAGTGATAATGGTGCAGAGTTTAAGAGCTCCTACTTTGAGGACTTCTGTTACAAGTCTAGAGCATTAGTTCTTCTCTCCATACGTTCCTTAACAAAATGGTATAGTAGAAATGAAGAACATGACCTTAGTCGAGATGGCCATAACGAAGCTAGATGAGTACAATACTCCTAGAAAGTTTTGAGCTGAGGCTATAACTAATTCTTGTTACATGTCTAATCGAGTATTCTTGAGAGCACATTTACACCGCACTTCTTATGAGTTAAGATATGGGCCTAGTGTTTCTAATTTTTGTATGTTTGGTTACAAGTATTTTATTTTGAAGTCTGAGAATCTAGATGTCGGGGATTGGATAATTTCCATAAAGACCATCACACCCCTGCAGCCGAATTTCGGCCGACCATACTTCCCCTTGGATGGTATCCCCAAGGAAGATCCTCAGGCGGACTGGCTGGTGGGTCTTCCCCGACCATGTCCGAGCTTGTCCCCAACCATGCGCCTTAGCTCCCCGAGCATGCTCCTTAATTTTCTGAGCGTGCTTGCTCGGTTGTATGCAGCAGTCGGCTAGAGTTGAAGGAAAATCCCGAGCATGACCAGTAGGTCGTGCTCGGTCCATAAAGACGACGTGGCGATAATTATGCTACGGTTTAAAAGACCATTAGGCCACGATCTAGGCCCATTACGTCCACGACGCAGCATGCCGAAAATCAAGGGAGGTGGTTACGGCCACGTTTGGGCACGGTAATGGCGTGTTATTCGGTTGTAACTGCTGTGGTCGCCTATAAATACCCTCGTTGTAGATTAGGGAAGGGACAAGGTTGACAAGCAACACACGTAGAGAGATAGGCACAACATATTCACGCAAGCGTCTTGTAAGCTTCCAAGCAATAGTAAGATCACTGGATGTAGGGTTATTATCTCAATCGTGCGAGGCCCGGACCAGTATAAAATCTCTTGTCCATCGCCCTTTCAAGCACCATCCCCTTACGACATTCCTCGGATGCAAACCCTTCACGGAAATGGGCCCCTGGTTGATCCCTCATTCAACAAGTAAGCTCGGCGGGGGATCCGTTTCCCAAACATCGACACTAGATAAGTTCGATTCATGTTTTCTTGATGGTATATTTCTAGGTTACTCAACTTCTTTTCGTAGCTATAGGGTTTGGAGTTGTGAGGTGAATAGGATCATATAAACCTATGAGGTGACCTTTGATGAGACTAGTTCAGGAGTTAGACTCGACATATTAGGCTCTTCTTCCCTCTCTGAGACCATGTTTGTAGAGAATGAGGATGATGGTATTCCACCTAATCCAGTCCCCTCTATACTTAAGGTGCCTTCTATTTCTATCTCTTCACCTTAGGGAGACCAGTATTTACCTTCAGACTCTCCTGCAGCTAGCGGCTCTAATTATGCCTCTTCTGTTCATAAGGTAGAGGACACTTGTACTTCTGTACTTCCCTGCCATATTCAGTGACGTCATCCACCCGATTAGATGATCGGTGATCTATTTGAGCATGTCACACACTTAAATTCATGCGTTTCTCTCTTCTATCCTTACTCTGCTTTCGTTGCTACTTTTGAGCCAAGGATTTTTCTCACGCATTAATAGATGAATCTTGGATCAATTCTGTGTGTGAGGAACTTGAGAATTTTGAGAGGAATAAGGTTTGGTAGCTTGTTGAGCCCCTATCTAGTCATAATGTCATTTTGACCAAGTGGGTGTTCAAAAATAAGCAAAATGAGAATAGAGTTGTCATTAGGAACAAGGCTAGGCTAGTTGCATAGGGCTTTACTTAGGTTGATCAGAGTCTTGACTTTGAGAAGACCTTTACCTCTGAAGCTAAATTAGAGGCTATTAGGATCCTTCTTACATTTTAGGCATCTAAGGGCTTCAAGCTTTACCAAATGATGTCAAGAATGCATTCTTGTCGGGACCGGATTTCTAAAATCCGAATCCTCTATGTACAACCATGCTAGTTCAAGAAAAGCTAGCACAGTGAAAACAGTGATGATAAAAAAAATATATCACAAATCAAATAATGTTAATTAAGCAAAAAGGTATTAGCTTTATGACCAATTATTACAAATAAATAGCCTTATGGCTTGATTCCAATAAAGAAACAACGAAAACGGAATAACGGCAGCAAAATAAGCCCATCTATTTGCCCAACAAGCAACCGACTGGGGTTCGCATCCTAGTAATCTAGATCACCTTCGTCATAACCACAAGCATAGAACTCGTAGTCATCTTTAGCTTCTGCACACTCCTTTATGGAAAATGGGGATGTTACAAGGGTGAGCACAAAATGTACTACACAAGTCTTTGAAACATAATGTATGACAACTATATGCATGGCTGAACAATTGATGGCATAATATGCCTTTTTTAGCATAAATCAAAGTTTAATTTTAAATACCAATAGTAAACCTCCCTTCCATAAATACAAATCTAATTTCCTCTCAATTCTGAATTTACTTTTCGCATTTACATTCTTCAATTTATGTTCTTGCAATTTACTTTCTAAACATTTGGATTTACCTCCTATCCTTCTAAATGCTTGTGGGTCTTTTGCCAAGAATGAATGATTGATGGATAAGTCTTCTTCAGACCATATCTCAATCATCTAGGCAGGTTTTGTGTTCTTCCTTACAAGAAATCGATTTTTACTCTTGATATGGTCAATTTTGGAAGATTAGGTTTTTGGGTGTTCTTGTCTGGTGTTCTAGCTTGTTATGATATGTGGGTAGCCATCTAGAATCATCTTGATCATCAAGAACCCACGAGCTAGTTGAGAGCCAAGTTTTCATTCCTTAGCCCATTCTTGTGCGCCTTTCCGTACATTTGAAAAAGGTCAGAACTTTGACGTCGATTCTTGAAATCGAAGGTTGGAATAGGTTCCTGACATCTTTAGAAAGGTGTCCATAAAAATTCATTAAGTTTGGATCAACCGATCACAAGATTTCTCAATTTTTCTTTTTGAACTCATGTTGAAATCTTGTTTTTATTGTAGCTACAGTAGCTCTAGCAGTATTGGCTCCAGGAAGTGGTAGTGCCAGCCTCACGCTGAAATTTGTGAAAACTGACTCTTCCACTTCCATTTGATATCAAATGGTTTTAGGTTGGTTTCTTTGGGGATAAAATTTATTTTTGGATCATTCACCCTCCCTGATCATCATCTCGATCCTTCACCATGCGTCCTTCTTGCAAGAACCGGTGTTGTGCTCTTAATAAATCATTCTTCAAAGTCGTGTTTGTGGAGATTTTAACTTGTGTTCTAATATGCTGTGACATGTGGGAGGCTATCCAAGCTCATTTTGATCATTAAAACTCCATGAGCAAGTCTTAGATCAAGTTCTTGAGTTTTGCTCCAACTTGATGTGTTCTTCCTTCAAACTAAAAAAGGTCGAAACATTAACGTCAATCCTTGCAATTAAAGGTTCGAATGAGTTCCTGACATCCTTAGTATCACATCTACCAAGTTTTGTGAGTTTTTATCCAACTGATCAAAAGATTCATGAAAATTTACTTTTAGAGTTTGTGCTAGTTCTTCAGCTATTCTTGAGCCTAGTGCTACCGCCCTCCTAGCAGTAGCACCGGTCATCCAGAATAGTTTGTTCATTTCATTTGCTTTCTTTGGGTGTTTTTCTTCGAGGGCTTGTTTGGATTATTTTAAATGATGGAAAATTTTATTTTGGATCATTCACCCCTTCTGATCACCATCTCGATCCTTCACACTAAATGAAGTCTAATATTTCTAAAAATGTTAGTACATGATTCTTTAGCACTAGTTATGGTTACATTAAAATTTCAAAATACAATAAATTTTTTAAATATTTATAAAAATCGGACAGCTCCTTTGTTCCTTTTCATTAATTACGCTTTTGGATTTTTTAGAAGCAATAAATTATCTCAAAATTTGTTTAAATTTCTGAGGTTTTCGTAGATTAATTGGGTTTTTTTTTGTAATTTTTTCATTTTTTTGGATTTTTAAATTTTTCTTCGATGTGCTGAAAATCAAAGATCGCTTGAAAATTGGTGAAAACCGCTCAAAAATTTAAAAAAAACACTCAAAAATCAAAGAAAACGAACAAAAATCATTGAAAATTGCTCAAAATTTGGTAAAATCACTTGTTTTTTGTTTTTTCCACCTTTGTTTGACCGCCAAGTTCAAAAAAAATTGAATTCAAACTTCTTCAGTTTCTACTAATTTTTGCTCAATTTTACCAATTTTAAAAATAAAAATTGTTTGATTTTCGAAAATTCGGTTTTTAAAATCCTGCGCATAATCATCATATTATTTATTATTTGAGATTAAATAGAGGTAGGCATGCATACACACATTTGGAAAGGAGTAAGTAACCAAGGAAGAATAGGGGCGTGCGGTATTTCCCTTCAAACTTCTACTGTCAATTCTAATATTTGTGATGTTTTAAAATTTAAATAACCTACAAATACAAAAATTTGTTATAAGATCTAAACTATATCATTTAATACTATAAAGTTGAGGCACGAAAGGCTTGGGGCAGTCTTGGAGTGGATTGGGCTTTGATTGGTGCTATGTCGAGTCAAGTTCAGCCTAGGTCAGGATGCAAGTGGGATGCTTCGTGGGCTAACAACAATTTGCACACTTGGCTGCATTATGCGGACAACACATCATCTACAAAGCCTGCAAATTACATCAAGTTTATAATACAGAGTACCATACCTTCTGAGTTACTAGAGGCAAAGTGCCAAAGTAAATTACTAGAGACAAATTGCTAAAGCCAAATATTTAAGGTTTCAGAATAGTACACTTGATTGACATAATGTTGAACAGAAAATGCAGATTAAGCAGAAGTAAACAAGGCAGTTGTTGACGGAAGACACTTTATCCTTACAAACCATATCAAATTTTGTAACACTTGATCGACAGTTGTTGGTAGTAACACTTGATTGGCAGTTGTTGTGGAACAGTCTACTGGTCGATGAGTTTCCTCTGTGCACTGCAAATTTTGTAACGTGCAACTTCTTGTTTTTTATTTTCTACTGACCATATCACATAAATAAGCTACAGTTAGAAATACTCACATTCCAACAGAACCCATAAGTGCAGTCGCAAGAAACATCAAAGCTGCCACTGCCCATGACAAATTCCACCACATATTCACTGATTCACAGCCATGAGCAGGACACCAATCCACCATTTTGTCTGTGTAACATAATGATAAACAATGAGAACAAAGTATAATTCAACAGGTAGGTCAGTAGTCACTAGTCAGCAGTGAACTAAACAAGATATTAAGACATTTCTTTCACAGTTATCCACATTTATTACCAAGTGATCATGCTGATCCATATTGAAAAAAAATAAGAAAAACTCCTATATTTAAGTGAGGGCAATGTAGCACTCTGGCCACCATGTCAATTCCTCTTGTCCAAAGCTCAAGGGGATATATATGAAAGATAGATATGCTCTTTCTGAAGCACAAGAAACACCATATTACAACCTTCATCCAAAAGATAAATAATACAGTTAGTAGATTACAAAATCTCAAAAGCACGATAAGCTATTATTAAAGGATAATAGATAGGCTACACCAAGCAAATGTTATACCATAATGTCTTGATGCAAAGCTCAAGCTAGATTTGGGCTACAGCAGGCTGGAGCCTAGTTAGATTAGACACGTCAGAACTTTTGAATCTAATGCCTAACGCATCCAAGTATCCAACTTGTATGAAAATAGGAAACAGCAGTCGAAATTTGGTTGGTTGTAGGACATCATGATTGGATATTTGGATGTCATTTGTTAGCAGACACGGCGAACTTGTGGCTTTGCGTCGTGCTATTGTTAAATAGTGTCTACTAGCAATAATAGTGCGCTACGCTGCGCCGTTCTGTAGAGTTGATAGGATCCGTCGGCAAATCCATGGGGGTCGTATTTTCGGTTTTCATATATGTTTAAAAAAATAGGTCGTCAGCTATAAACCTTCAAGGAATCTACTTTTTTTTAGAAAACCGCGGCTTATAAATCACTGGACGAATCTACGTTTTTTTTAAAAAAACCCGCGGTTATGACCCGTTGGCAAATCCATAAGTTGTTATAAACTTTCGACGAATCCGTGTTTTTTTTGTGGATGCGTGTTTTATTTAGGAAATTGTGGTTGAATCCATGTTTTTTTTTGTTTTTTTTGTCTGTTAAAAAAAATGGGTCGGTAGGATCCGCCGGCGAATCCACGGGTCGCTATGAATCTTTGGACGAATCTACTTTTTTAAAAAAAAAACCCACGGTTATGACCCGTTGGCAAATACATAAGTTGTTATAAACCTTCGACGAATCCGTGTTTTTTTTTTGTCGATGCGTGTTTTATTTAGGAAATTGCAGTTGAATCTGCGTTTTTTTTTAAAAAAAAGAAAAGTGCGTCCGTTTTTCTATGTATTTCCTTTTTTAAAAGGCTACTCAGACCCGTGGGCGAATCCATGAACCGCTATAAACCTACGACGAATCTGATTTTTTCGTTTTTTGGTTTTTTGTGTTTGTTAAAAAAATGGGTCGTTAGGACCGAATGCTTAATTTATGGGTCGCTATAAATCTTGAGCGAATCTAAATTTTTTAAAAACCCATGTTATGACCGTTGGCAAATCCATAAACCGCTATAAACCTTCGATTTAATCTGTTTTTTTTGTGGCGAAAACATTTTTTCCGGTTTTTTTTCAACGAATCTGCGTTTTTTTTGTGGCGAAAACATTTTTCCCGGGGTTTTTTTCGTTTTTTGGTTTTTTGTGTTTGTTAAAAAAATGGGTCGTTAGGACCGGCCGGCGAATCTATGGGTCGCTATAAATCTTCGAGCGAATATACATTTTTTTTAAAAAAAAACCCGCGGTTATGACCCGTTGGTAAATCCATAAACTGCTATAAACCTTCGACGAATCTGTGTTTTTTTTGTGGCGAAAATATTTTTTCCGGTTTTTTTTCAACGAATCTACGTTTTTTTTGTGGCAAAAACATTTTTCCCGGGTTTTTGGGTGGCGAAAACATTTTTTCCGGGAAAAACGGAGAAAGGACCTGAACGTAAGAAGCAGGGACCTAATCGTCATTTTTTTGGACCTGTTCGCTATCCTGAAAAATTAGAAAAGTGCCTGCTCGCGATTTGAACTTAATGGGAGGCTTTCCCGTAAAACACCGCGCCAGGGACCTAAACGCGAAGGAAAAAAAGTATTTTCGTCTCACAAAAAATCGTGAAGGATCTATCCGTAATTTCGAAGAAACGGAGGGGCTTTTTCGCAAATTTGCAAAGTGACAGGTGGCTCACTGGCTGGTCGGCAATCTCTAGCGGTTTTCGCAAATTTGCAAAGTGACAGGTGGCTCACTGGCTGGTCGGCAATCTCTAACGGTATAAGTGATGGAATCATTTGCTCAGAAACAATAGCCAGGAGTTGAATCAATATGCTATCGGCAAACAACAACTGTCCTACCTCCATTTGTCCTGTGCGTTTGCTATACACACATCCCATTCCCACCCCAATGCCCCACGCTTAATCGTCAAAAGGAAAATTGAGCATCTGTTAAAGATCTGATATTGAGGATTTTCTACTCAAAATATTTTTTCTTGGGGATTTGCCTCTCCAAACCTCAAAATAGCTGTGTTTTGCCATTCCTGCTAGGGCCAATTTTGGGGCTCTAACTTTTCTAAAAAGCTACTTTTTGATTTTCTGGATTAAAAAGTAGCTGTAGGTTTTTATAAGGGACCATTTGATAAAAAGCTAATTTTTCTTAGTAATAAACTACAAAAGCAAGTCTAGCTAAACTTTTAGGGTATGTTTGGTTGGTGAGACGAGGTTGAATAGGATGGGATGGTCCTTACCATTTGGTTCCATTGTTTTGGGTGAATAGAATACTTTAACATCTATAAGGAATATTCCTTAAATTTGTATCAACCGTCCAGGGCAAGATGCTTTCATTCGAGCAACCAAACATATGGATGACATTTTTCTTGAACCATCTCATATAATCACTTGGTACAAGCAACCAAACACACTCTTAGCTTTTAACTTTTGCAAATTATATGACTTCTAGCTTATGACAAAATCTATTTAAAAGTTGAGATGTTTAGGAGGTTTACTAGCTTTAGAAGTTGAAACTGGTTTAAAGCCCTCCAAACAGACCATATTTATGTGTCTATTATGTTTTCTTGGCCGAAACTACATATGAAATGACGATCCGGACCCAGACCCCGATCTGGTCTGGGCTCGGTCTGGTCGCCCCAGCCGCACAGAACTACTCGTACATCACAGCCATATCGCGGTAGTGATCTGTTTTAGTGTTATATGTGTGTATTATGCATCTGAACATCTGAACCCAAATTCTCGTACGTAGTACATCTTAGGTAGCAACAGCCACCAACTTAATTGATGGAATCACGATAATGTGTGAAGTTGCGCAACGACAGAACGTTGTCCAGTACTCGGAATTATAAAAGCTGCAAGCATCGTAGATCCAAACAAACGACCGAAAAAAAAATAGGTGTGTAAATGGGTAGGGTATTATTCGATTTGTATCTATATCCAGATGCAAAATTATTCTAATAGAAAACTATTTTACACTATCCGTCGGATACGGGTACGGGTAGTACCTGGGTAGGTTAGGTTCGGGTTCGGGTTAGGTACGGGATCGGCAATACCCGGCGGGTACGGGTCGGGTTCGGGTACCCGGATAATTCTCACAATCCGGGTACCCAGATATCTCTACTACTTCTAATTTTGAGTTGGTAGTGTCACGTCCGTTCTTCATCACCAACCCACCTCTGAATCGTAAAAAAAACCGAACCGGCCCGACGAAAAAAACCAATCTGATCTTTTTTTTTGCCTGTGCGTTGAGGCGTCTCTTTCTCCCCAGTCATTCCATTTTACCCGCACCCGACCGGTCTCTACGTCTTTATTCGCGCCCCAGCCGACTCCCGAAGAGGAGAAAATAAAAAAAACCCAAACCCTAAGCCATGTTCTCGCAATCCGCATTTATCCTCCCGCGTGCTGCGCTCACTGATCTGGTCAATCCCACTAGAATCCACATTGTAGAGGCGGTGGCCGTGAGGGAAGACGAGGAGAGGGGTGGATGCAGACGGAGACAACGGTTGGGATGGCCGCTGCAACGATGAACAGCGGCGCCGCCGCGGCCGCGCGGAGATACTCGATGCAGCAGCCGCAACCGCAGACGCAGCTGCACCACCACCAGCCGCAACTTGGGACGTTGCCCCACCTCCTCGCTGGCAGTGTTGCCCGGCGCCGTCAGCAAGACCTGCACCGCGCTGCTCGCTCGCCTCAGTATCCTCTTCCAGGTGCATCTTAAATTCAGATAGGTCAACCCTGCTTCCTCTCCTTAAATCCCAATATCTTTTATGCTTCGTTTTCGTTTAAACAAGCGAGAGTAACAACCGAGGGGGCAGCGGCGGATTGCTGGTAGGCACAGAAAAGGAGAACGAACGGAACGCAACAATAGCAGCAACCATTAGTAAAAGAAATAACCGGAACGAAGAAGGGGAAAACGAGGAAGAACGAAAATGAAGGTACAGAGCAAAACTAGATGGGGGCGGAGCGCATGGAGGCGACGACTGGGCGTCGGCGGTGCACGCGAGAGCAATGAACGGCGGGACATACCAGAGCCGATGACGCGAACAGGATGAGGGTGTCTCGGGGTAAGGGCCAGGGGCGGAGTGGGCGAGGTGGGCTGACGGCGCAAGGACTCCTGCCACGGCGCGTAGTGGCGAGAAATGACAGGTTATCGGTAGCGAAATGGAGGCAAAGGAATGGAGCCTGTAGGCGCGAGCAATGGCAGAAGCGGCAAGTAATGACGCGTTATCAACCATCGCTAGCATAGCTAACACGAAGCAACACACGGCAACGATTCGAACGAACAGAAAAGGATGAACGGCACGCGTAAACGGGCAGTAGCGAACGAACATCCTTTCGCTAGCCATTTGCTCGGGACGCTTGGGACGCCACCGCGATTTCTAACATTCGAAAAGGGTTTTTTCGCAAAAGTGGCGACGTGGATAGCCTCCAAGTGCTCTAATTCTTCCGGCTAGAAGATAAGGTAATTGTTAGCGTAGCTGACGCGAAGCAACACACGGCAACGATTCGAACGAATGGAAAAGGATGAATGGCACGCGTAAACGGGCAGCAGCGAACGCACATCCTTTCGCTGGCTGTTCGCTCGGGACACTCGGTACGCCACCACGATTTCTGACATTCCAAAAGGGTTTTTTTTCGCAAAAGTGGCGACGTGGATAGCCTCCAAGTGCTCTAATTCTTTCGGCTATAAGATAAGGTATACATTAGTCCACTCTTGATTGTTGATAATTAAGATGCATGATAATTCACCAGAAGTCCAAACCTTTTTCGATCAGAATATCAGACGTAAATTACTAATAGTCTTGTTAAGCAAGCCGTATACAAACCGATAGGCTTGGATATGAAGTTGATACTATGGGTGTGTTTGGTAGAGCTTCAGCTCCACCAGATCAGTGGATCTGGTGGAGCTGGGTATCCCTAGCTCTACCAGATCTGTGGAGCTGGAGCTATGAGTACATTAAAAGTGTTTAGATGGATCATCTTGTTTATATTTTAGACAAAAAATATAAACTTAATTCACTTTATTTTAGTCTACAAGTTTCAGATCTCAGATGAAGTAGGATCTGGAGCTCTACCAAACAGGGCCTATGTGCTGTATTTGGATATGTGCTGTATTTGAATATTGTACCTGATTTATGTTCATAACCATGTAGCAGTTCAAGTCATGTTTTTTTTTCTGGTGAGGTGAATATATGTGGTTCAATGCTTTTGTTTGAAGCTGGTTGCCCTTCTAAATTGATGCTGGCAATCTTTGCCCTTCTAAATTGATGCTGGCAATCTATCAGTGTTGTTAGATTGTTGAAACAATTTTATTGTATTGACATGATATTTCAGTCCCTATCTTTGTTGTATATTCATTTTTGGTTCCTATATCTAATGATAATAGAGTATTATACGCTTGTTCATCTTGTAATGAATCTTGTTTATCTTGTAATGAATTGATATACTCTATTTCCACCAGCTATTTTGTTATAAAAGAGTGGGTGTGTCAATTTGTTGATGTGCCATCAATTTGTTGCCCTATATGTCTCTACTAGCAGATTGCTAGCATTGTCGTTGTAGTAATTTCTGTCTAACAATGGGTTGTGCATATGAGATGTCAGTTATATCTTATGCGCCAAAAGGATTTTAGCTATGCAGTATTCTGGGTGTATTAATATTTGTAAGGTCAAAATATTCTGTTTATGCTATTGGGATCTTTATTCCCCCCATATATGTTCATTTTTCTCCTACCAATTTCCATAGTGACCTTTGTGCTTTGTGTTCTCGATGGTTTATTTTTACGATCTAAGGTTGTCTGATACTTGCTGTTGTTAGCGGTTGTATAGAATGAATCATTTTTCATGCATTTGTTCTTGAGATGTTTATATTTATCCGATATGAGCTCAGTTTAATTAGCATAAATTTAGTGTATGCTACTAGCTCTTGTCAGTTGGATGGGATCGACTTTCTGTTACTACCTTGCAGATGCTCTCATCGCATATGCTTGAGCTGGAGCGCAGACAAAGAAGACGCTCTATCTTTGGTTATCTTGATAGAACCATCTGGATCTACAAGATCTTAGGGTTCAGCTACTCAAGCTAAACGATGAATCTTGTTTCAGTGACCTTTTGTTTTGGGAAACGGCTGTGGTATCTTGTTGTTTGAGCTTTATGTTTCTTTACCAAATTTATTTTTCGTAGCAACGCACGGGCATTGAACTAGTGTTTGAAGAAATTTGTTTTGTATAATTTAACTCATGTGTTGGACTCTATGTGCTGAACTATGTACGTGAATTTCACTTTATGTATTGGACTTTGTGTGTTTATTGAACTTCATGTGTTTGATTATATACTATTTGAACTCTTTGTTAGGCTATGTATGTTTGTTAGACTATACGGAATTATCTATTGTATTATGTGATATCCTAGTGTGATAGTTGGATTGTTTTCATCGTATGTTTTGATCCTAGGTATTTCGTGCACTACCCGATGAAGTAACCGATGTCTATATTATACCCATCCACACACTATCCGAAATCCGATTTCTACCTGTTTGTAGAAAATGCTACCCGTTACCCATACCCTACCCGATTTTTACTACCCGTGTCTGTACCCATACCTGGAGAAAAAATAATAGGGTAGGGTATGAGATGACCTACTACCCACCTGTATCTGACCCGTTTATACCTCTAAAAGAAAAGAAACTGGGGATCATGCATGAAATAAAAAAACAACAAGAAGAGAAGCCACACTTATATGTAGTCATACTTGTTAACGCTACTAGCAAACAGTAATACATGCACGCACGGATGCGTGGGGCATCGATACGCCTTTCATATGCTTCGCCTCAGATGGCTGCGGAGGAGCTTTGGTGATGGTGGGTGCCGCCGATCATGCCGCCCCACAGGCCCAGCCCGCTCAGCGAGCTGATGGAGCTCTCCGGCGTCGGGCTTCATCTCGACGGCGGCATGCTCCGCTCACGCCGCACGGAACGGCTGGGGAGACCAGACACATTGAGTCGAGGGCAAAATCGTCCTTCCACATCTAAATTCGGCCCAAAAGAACATAAGAAATACGGAATGACTTGTACTCGGACGTCCGAAATTTTCGAATGCACTGCAACATTTTTTTCTTCACGTGCAACATTTTGTTACAACGCGTGCAACATTTTCCTTCGACAAACAGTAAAATGTGCTACAGTAAACGAATGTTGTAAGCGTTCAAAAAAATGTTTCACGCATTGATAGAAAATGTTGCAAACGTAGAAAAAAATGTTGCAAGAGGCGTCCGATGGGATGAATAGAAATCAAACGTCCGAGCGCTAGTTTCTCCCGAAGAAATACTACAAGAATACAGCAAGAGTGGCAGAGTACATATATTTCAAGCTCTAAAGTAGCAAATCCTCGATAAGGCCATTCCCAATGGCAAGTTTCATTTCACAGTTTCCAAGAGTGCTACATCATTAAAGGGGTTTGGGTTGATAAATGAAACAAGGCCTCCCAATACACAGTTTTATTTCACGATTTCATAGGTTAGCTATAGTATTTAAGTGTTGCATGGTGTTGTGATCAAATATTCCATTTGGTGTATTTTCATTCGATTTCAGTGCGTAGAAATGCGTGGGATGAAACGATGCGCTCTCAGTGTAGTTTCATTTGGTTTCCAATGTGTTGGAAATGGTGTGTACCCGATTTCAACCAGATAAAACTCGTCTCCTCTCTCTCCTCACAATTTCTTTGCCATGTCACCATTTTTACTGATGTGTTAACTCATTAAATGATAATGAAACTCCCATTGTGACTAGCCTAAAAATATTTTAATAGGTAAATCCTCGATAGGTTGAATTTAGTAGTTATTTAGAAAAACGATTTAGTGATTTTGAATTTAGTAGTTATTTAAGAAAATGATATAGGTACGAGATTAATTAGGGTTAGCAATAGTTTATTTAAATTGACGATTTAGTGATCGGATTGTGTAGAATTTTAATTATTTAGTAGCTAGCACACGGGGGTTGTGCCGTGTGTCCCCAAAACCCGCACATGCTCTCTCGGTGCATGGTAGGTTAAGAGTATCGACACGACGCCATCCAACCCGCGCAATAGCAAAAATATTCATCATAGAACAAAACAATATTACCTGTTGTTTTTGTAGCAGAACAAAACAAAATTGATATTGAAATATAAAAATTATAGTAAACCAGGGAGTAGGGAGTATAGAGTTATAATACCTGGTGTAGAGTATGTCGTTGTATGACTAGATTAAGACTTGAAAGGTGGTAGAGTTTTGTTGTGCAATCATTAAAAAATCCATGAAATGTTTGACAGGTATGGACGAACAAATAGAATTTAAAATACACTACAGAGAAAAGGTTCCACAGATGGGTGCACAATAGGTGGAACTTAGTCATTTCCCAAGTGTTATGGCTAGCCTGTCACATGCTGGTGAGCGTTCATGGGGCACGGTTAACAGATGGTTGTACCACATGTTCTCGTTGGATAGGAAATTGCATGATCTCAAGCTGCACAGAGTGGGGTCTCAGAGACGGGATTACACGTATTAGAAGTTAGTAGAACTGAAAGGGCCAAAATCCTGTTGCTCGTACATAAGATTGGCAACTAAAAATGATTGGCCATTAGTGTTGTTGACTCAAGCATTTGAGAAAATCAATACTGACCATACGATGCAGGAGGAGATATGTGGCGATAAACTAGAGGAAGTTGGGGAGAGTAGCCGAACCGAAGAGTGCTTAGTGAGTTATGAGGGTGTGCGAGATGAGGAAACTAATGTTCCAAATCCAGATGTTTAGGAACCATTGGGCGTGGCAGACGAGGGAAAAAACATTGAATCGTTGGTTGAAGTGATGGAGGCAGAGGCCAGGAATATGAGAATTTGAGTGACGAGGCAGACGATTAAGAGCATTTCCGTACAGAGTGGGATGCATGTCAGTTCGATAGATTGGTGGTCGATGAGGGTGAACACTTCTCGTGGCAGTCGAATAGGAATGAGATGAGGTAAGGTGCTATTTACAAGAATAAGTTTGAGGCTCAAGAAGAAGTGACAGCATGGGCAGTGTCGCTTAGTAGAATCTTTAAGGTTGTGAAGTCAGACGAGCGGACGTATGATGTCAGATGCCAGATAGAGGGTTGCCCATGGCGTGTGCATGTGTACTAGCCTAAATGGGATACCGTTTGGAAGTGTTCTATAGTCGTCCCACACACATGCGTGCTTACGGATTCTGCCCAATTGCATAGAAACATATCTTCAGATTTTGTTGCAAATGCAATGTATAGAGAGACTGTGGGCAACCTGGATTTAGAGCCACGTGCCATCATACTTGCAATAAAGCAGAGGTTTCAGTACACCATAAACTATGCGAAAACATGGAGAGCAAAGCAAAAGGCTTTGGAAACTAGATTTGGAAGATTCGAAAACTCATATCAGAACCTACCAGGTATGCTTGAGGTGATCAAGGAAAGAAATCCTGGAACTTATATCGATATTTGTGAGCAGTCCTCGCAGCGCTTCCCTAAGAAGATAGTACTCAAGCGGGCATTCTTTGCTTTCGGTGCATGTTTTAATGTGTTCATACATTATCGTCCGTTGTTATGTGTTGATGGGATATTCTTGACTAGAAAGTATAAAGATCAGATATTGACTGCCATAGGAGTTGATGGCAATAATCAGGTTCTTCCAGTAGCGCTCGCATTCGTGGAGGGTGAGAACACAAAAAGCTGGCTCTAGTTTCTAAGGAACGTGAAAGCTGGCGTCGTGGATTAGCGGCCTGGAGTTTGTGTTATACACAATCGGCACCCCCGGTTGTTGAAGGCAGTCATGCAGTTGCATAAAGGTGCAGAAGAAACACATCCATGGTCTGATATGTGAAGTAGGTGGTGCAAGCAGCACATGGGTGCTAACTTCTACAAGCAGTTCAAGAACAAGGACCTTATGAAACTTTTTAAGAGGTTGTGCGACCAGACACAACAGAGAAAGTTCAATGCACTGTGGAAGAAGTTGGATGAGCTGATATCAAGGCATACAATAGAGGCAGCGAAGAGGCCAATTCCTAGCACAGAGGAAGCCCCAATAGCACTGGAAGTGTTACCCATGGACCATCCGCACTTGGTCCAGAGGAATGGAAGATCCATGAAATGCTTCTCTAAATGGATAGAGAATGAGCCCAGGCAGAAATGGGCATTACTTTATGACACCGATGGTGTCTGGTATGGGGTTATGACGACAAACTTGGTTGAGGTTTACAATTGGGTCATGCGAGGACTGAGACCCCTTCCTCTTGTTGCTATAGTGGAGGGTGTTCTTCATGGTGTTGCGAAATACTTTGTGGATCGTCATGCTACGGCGTTAGCCCGCATGAGTAATCCTGATGTGAAATACTCAGAGGTGATCTGTACGTACATGGAGAAGAAAGGGAAAAAAGGGGAGATGCATAGAGCATTGAAAATGGGTACAAGGGAGCTTCATTTCGAGGTACTGTGCAAAGAGAAAATAGTATGTGGGACGAACCGGTATAAAGTTGCTCACGAATGCATTCTACATCGGCAAACATGTCTGCACCTGCAACAAGCCTCGTCTGCTACACAAGCCATGCTCGCACGTAATGGCTGCCTGCTCAACAATCCGTATGGATCCAGGTATATTCTTGTCGCAGTTCTTCAATAAAAAAGCGGTGACGACAACTTGGAGCAGAGAAATATACAGCTTTCGAGTGGTGGGTTTATTCACGGAGCATCAGAGATAGGAGGATACACGATGGGTTCTTGATGTCAGCAGGCTCAAGGGCGTAGGGAGACGACAAACAAGACGTATAAGGAACGACATGGACGCTGCAGAAAACGGGCATCGTGAGAAGAAATGCTCCATTTGTAAGGAGACGAGACACTCTTTCAAGTATTGCCCAACAGTTCAGAAGCCGTGACATTGTTGTACGGGCTCTGCATATGTAATTGTTAGCTCGCATGTCAATGTGATATGTTGAATTCCTATATGTAATGCATGTATGGACATATGATGTGTAATACATGTATGGATGTTGGATGTGGTATTATCGAATTCTATTTGGTTCGAATTTGTATGGATGTTGGATGTGTTATTATCGCATTCTAGTTGTTAGCGTTTGTGGATTGTAATGTCTAGTCGCTTTGTTGTATTCAAATTGTATTTGTAATCACTGCATTCAGTTTTATTGTGCATTTAATTTTGTACTAAGGTTGTTTTATTCGATTGCAGGTATAGCAAACGATAGGGAGTACGAGTTGTTGGACCCAGTGATCGACGCGACTCATCGGAGTCGCTTGGCCACCTTGCCACCTCCAGAGGGGGAGCCACCGTTCAAGCATAGTGCCCTTCACTTGCGGACCCCCGATGACAACATGGCGGGTCGACCCCCGATGGATTCCCAAGTTCGTGCACTTTTCCCACACTTTTCTTACTATATCTTATGCATTTGAACCAATGTTGTGAAAATGTTTTCCTACAGGTTGAGAGCGGCAAGGTTACTGCCTATAGCACGGATGGTGGAGGCGACTGTCACCGATGCGCAGGACAGGCGTGGTGCCTCTAGGAGGTTCCCGTACGATAGGAGCATACTTAGCGCTTTGGCAGATTGTTGGTGACCGAAGACGCACACGTTTCACCTCTCGTGTGGTGAGATGGTGCCGACACTGAGGATGTGAGCTACCTTCTCAGCCTACCTTGCACCGGGGACGCAGTAGTGCCTGACGACGTCCACCCGGAGTAGCGGACGGAGCTCCTAGCCCATTTCGCGAACGTGCTACCAACTGACCGTGGGTACACACCTTTCACTTCTGCGTGTGGTCTAATGCAGAAGTGGCTGATACAGTTTTACGTAAGTGACATTAACTTTATCTAAATTTTAGTTCATTATCTCTTAAAGTTGTTAAACTAACCATTACTTTTTGTAGCCCGAGAGGAAAGTAAACGGAGCAGGGGAGTACATTGTTAGTCGCCACTTCAAAGCGTACCTCTTGTGGCTTTTCGGCTGGGTTTTGTTCAGCTCCTCTCACGGGAACACCATCGACAAGTATATGATCCAGTACGCGAGGTCAATCGCAGATACCGACATCGAGGAGATCCCGTAGCTAGCGTGGGGACTAGTTGTGTTGGCTGCCATGTACCGGGGCCTTTGCGACGGTTGTCGTCACGTGGGGGACTAGTCCATTCTCGTGGGATGTCCTCCGCTACTTCAGCTATGGTCTTTCGAGAGATTCCAGATCGGCTGGTCGCATATGGATCTGGGACCCTACGGAGCAGACTTCTACAGCGCCCCCAGGGATGATGTCGACCGTCCTACCATGGGGACGTTGTGGTGCCACCGATGGGTTAATAAAATGACCTTTACCATGAATTATGCAATAATTTTAAAATTTTTTGTCTAACTTCAGACTAATCCTTTTTTTGTAGCCCACATACATGCTTGTCACGTCACACGCTTCGTACCCTGAGTACATAGCGATGTTCGACCAGCTGACAGATGATCGCGTCATCTGGCGTCCTTACCTCCCCGAGCTGTTAGCTGCGCGAGCACCTCACGACCTCTCCTTGCAGTGCACCCGTGACGCCGCCTTCTGGTTGGCACAGCGCCACCTGGTGTTCGACGTGTACGTCGAGACGTACGCCGTGCACCGTGTCATGAGGCAGTTCGGCCTCTGCCAGGTCTTCCCCATCCCCACTGGTGAGGTGGTCCCACTGAGCGTGCACACGTAAGTGCTCTTCCATGTCAATTTTAGTTGCATTATTTTTTTTGATGTTTGTGCTACTAACGTCATTGCTCTTGTTCTCATGCAGGCTCACACGCAAGGGGTTTGTTGGTGGCGCGAGCTGGGCGACATGTATGATCCCTCATGCTCAGCAGTGGGCGCAGGCATTGGCGGATATTCACGAGGAGGCTGCCCCGTACAACCCCGACACGTATGACGAGTACATCCGGTGGTTCACACCACGCACACGCATTCGCGTTGTGTGTGTCGTTGACTCGCCTCCGAGGCACGTGCCCTCCACAGCAGGCACCTATCCCACACAGCTGGACTCAGCGTTTCATCGCTCAGTTAGTACTTCTTTCACATGCATTCCAATGTATCGTTACTGTAATTGTGCGAACTAACTAGTATTTCAATGCGTACATAGAGCGACCTTACCAAGGAGACCATGGAGGACGTGGACACACTGTTGGCACGGGTAGACGGGGCGAGCAGGCTCGATGTCACAATGGACTTCCTGATAGGGACGTTGCAGCGTGTACGCCAGAGGGCCGCCCGCATCGTCTAGCTTACGTCCTGCATTAGGCCTAGGGACGACGACGTCGTACAGGTTCACGGATGTGCCTCAGCTGTACGGGGTCGACACGTGCCAAAGGCCACAACTGGCACACCACGCACGTAGGTGGCCCCCTCCTCACATGCCAGGGGGATCTAGTTGGCAGCGTTCTGCGCCGTACATCCCAATGACTGCAGGTACATCACGCTGTCTCTTTTCATCTTTTATGTTCTTCATATTATGTGCTGTACTAACATGAAAACTTTGTCAATAGCGGCCCATCCAGCACCAGACCAGAGCGTGAGCACCTCTACTGAGTTCTCTCCGCTCGACGACGCTGACTTGGACTACTTCGTAGATCCTTACCAACAGCTCATGGGTGCGGTCCTTGGCCCCTCCCAGCTCGCCGATGCGCCCAGCCCGAGTCAGCCATCACAGGATGTCTTCGCCACTCCTCCAGCACCAGTATGGCCTACTAGGAATACTCGTGGATAGGCCCCTGACCAGCTGACATATCCTTCTGGGCATGTGCGGCGCCGTAGGAGGCCTGGGACCACACGAGGAGTAGCACCGCGCAGGAGTCGTAGTTAGGTTTTTTTCCTTTCATACTAGATGTACTAAGCATAATATTTTCTTAGATTATGTAACATTCAGGTATGGTATTTTATTTTATTACGTTATCTTCTATTACGATATCACATGCCACCCCCTCGCAGCACTTTTTTCAGGGCGATTAAACACTACCATCAACTTTTTCATGTCAATTAGACAACGCACACAATAGCTTTGTCAGTGCGATATGACAGCACACTGCTAGCAGATTTCTCAGACTGATTCGACACCACTCTTGCACAAAACACTGCCCATCTCAGACAGACGGACAACACATTGACGACCTCAGAGTAAAGTGACAATGCTTTGCAACCCACCGCTTTTTCAGTGCTACTTACAAACACAGTACTATCAGTTTTATCACGTTGATTGAACGACGCACACAACAGCTTTCTCAGTGCGTTGTGACAGCACGCTGTTATTACCTTTGTCAGACTAATTCGACAACACTCTGTATACCACCAAGCGACAAAGTACTACCCATCTCAGACCGACGAACAAGACACTGGCGACCTCAGAGTGAAGTGACAACACCCTACCACCCATGGCTTTTTAAGACTGAAACGACAACAAGTTGTAGCCCGCTTTTTCAGACGAACGCACGATAGATAATAAATTGATTGTTGGTGGGCGATAGAGGCAGCGCTCCCAACCCTATATAAGGGTGATACCTGCCCTTTATACTACCCGCCTGCCTTCCTTCTCACCGAGCGAGACTAAGAGGAAACGCAGAACTGAGAGAAGAGAGAAAAGAAGAGAGAAGGGAAGGAGAAGAGAGAAGGGAAGAAGAAGAGAAAAAAAGAGAGGGAGGAAAGAATAAAAAGAAGTAGATGATCAACCCAAAATGCCGAGGCGTGTAAGTGGAAAGGGAAAGAGGAAAGCAAAGGAAGAGGGAGGCACTTCGGACTGGCCGCGCAACGTCGCGTACCAGGACCTCTTCCTACCTCGCGGGGCTGTCCCACAGATGTGTATGTGCGGAGATCCTTGCAGGCTTGTCCGCTCTTGAGAAATTACAACTTGGAAGAGGAGGTATTGGAAGTGTCGTAACTACGCCTTCGACCCGTCGGAGAAGAGCCTAAGAAATCATCATATGGTAATAATCATACGTGTTTCGTAATATTTCTACACGAAACTTTGGTAATATATGTTTCATGCAGTCGTCTCTGCCACTGTGTGAATTTGAGTAGTTGTTTGACATGGAGATCAACCCCGAAGACCAAAGACTCCTTGATCAAGCCAACCGAGATGAGGAGCTCAGGCGGTAGCTATAAGAGTAGCGTGATGCCGCACGCAAGGAGGCACGTAGAAAGGAAGCAGAAGAGAAGGAGGCCGAGAGAGAGAGGAAGCGAGAGAGGGCACGTCGTGCCAGAGACGCCCCACCGGAGGCATGGGCGAAGGGGAAGTGGCCTCGATGCACTTAGTAGACGTGAAGTTATTCTCCTTCCAGTTTTAAGTTGTAATAAAGGGTGTGGCCTATCTTATTTTCTATAGTAACTTCTGATTTGAGAATTGTCTTCTCTCTAATCTCCCTCTCCCACCCTCATTTTGTGATATCCAGTTGACCGTTCTAGAGATTACAACATCCCAGCGACAATCAAATATCATCACTGCACATGGAACATGAAAACTTTTACTGCAATGCTCATAATAACAACCAAGGGCTGACTCCAAGTTTATAATCCTATCACTCTCGTACCATACTCTTGGGGCCCTTCACAAAAATTAATAGGGAGAAAAAAATATCGTATCAACATAAACCCTACTGTGGTTTGTGAGACTAATATTAAGCAGAAGAACTAAACAAATGGGCCATCATCGTCGCATCTTAAATCTACATTGCAAAATTGTATGATGGTAAATCTCAAATATGTAAAATAAATATAAAGAGTTAAACATTGTGTGTAATGAAACTTACCACTTCAGACATTTCTTATGTACATAGATTATATTTGATAGATTGCTCTCATCACTGGACACAAGCCTTCCATTTAGGTAAAGTACCATCGGACCATGAAACTGAAATAGTAAAGTAAAAATATTTTAATGCCAGTGAGAACTGCTTCAACAAATCACCTCAGACTTAAAAGATGCAAATGATTTGATTGTATTTACCTCATTGGTTCTAAATGAATGGCAGAAAACACATTCATCTTCAAATAAGTTGATTGGTGTTTGCAGCCTCTTCAATCCAGTAGCACCTTCATTATCTCCCGACATGCCACATTTTCTAGAAACATTGCTTTCTTTATAGGAATGCTGATGCAGTCCAGTGTTACTTACGTTAACACCAGACAATGACACTTCGGTTACATCTACCATAATTTTCTTGTTTGGGCCCTTTGTAGGCAATGTCTTTTCATTCTATATATAAAATAGGTATCCACTTAAAATGTTGAATATACATCTAATTCCTTGCAAAAGAAGAATAATATACATCCAATTGCCCTCGTCTCAGAAGCATTATGCGTGGCTCTTGTAATATTTATCGAGGATTAAATTTATTTTTGTAATTTCTAAATAAATGAATTATTAAAACAAAAATTCAATGTATTTAAGTCGCTATTCCAATTTGCGACAGAGGCAACTTGAGAGCATCTAGGCCCCCTCAATCAATTTTATCATGATTAATTATATGGTTTTGGTGTTGATGACTAAGTCAATAATCTAAGTTATGAAGAAAATTAGTTGAAGAATCAAAAGAAGTCTACTGAAAGGACAAGATTAAGGTTATTTATTACTAGTTTTTTGCTTGGGAGATGATTCAAGTCATGTAGGTAGGATTATTGTAGTATGGCCGTACTATAAAGGGGGATTGTGCATAAGTTAGAGAATTGGTTCATAAGGCTAAGACAAATTAGACTATTTGGAGTTAAAACTCTTTAGTCATTCTGTCCTTGAATCAAACCCTCTCCCTATGCAAAGTCTAAGTAATTCCCCGGACTAAACTTCATTTGTTCTCTCCTTAAGTCTGGCGCAAACTTAGTCAAAAATCTATATTCACCGGACCATTCCTTTTTAGTCCAGCGCCAAATCATACACAGCCTAAAACTCTAACCGAGCTTACCGCTTTCACGCCGGACCAATTTCCGCTAACTCAAAATTTAGTCTGGCGCAGTTGTATTCTTCTTGGTTAGACTTCCCTAGTACCAAAAAGGTCAATCGGTAAAACTCTTTGGAATCCCTTCTGTCGCGGACCAAATATATTTAGTCTGATATACTTGATCAAATACTCATAATCCTCGCCGGACCATATTTTGTTAAGTTCGTGGTTAAAATCTCCTTTGTTTAGAGCAAACCGAGCGCACACCATTCACGCCGTACCAAACTTCGCTAACTCAAAATTCAGTCCGGCGCAAAAGCATTTCTCTCGGTTAAATTCTTGTGTTACTTCAAAAGTTCGTTGCTGTAAACTTCTTTGAAATCCATCTACGGCGGACGAAATTATTCAGTCCGACGCGCATGTAAATCTCACATTTCTTTGACGGACCAAAACATCAAAACTTACTATGTACGACGGATCAAATTTTTTAGTCAGGTGTAAATAATCCTAATTGGTCCGGAGCTCACAAGACCAGTATCGCTAGATTATTTTGCTAAGTCCGTTGCAAACGTATAATCCTGATTTTTGACAGTCTAACACATTACAACGGTCACAGTGGTAGGTGTAATGGCTATTTTCTATCTAAATGCCTATATAAGCATTTTTTGAGCCATCTACCATAGAACTTTTATGATCTCCTTGATATTTTAGCATCCTAAGAACTCTCATTCCACCAAAGAGATTCTATTTCACTTTCAACTCCTAAAACTTAACTCTTTCTGAGTTTTTAGCTCCAAACTTAGTCTAGTTGTATTGTGCTGAGTGATCCAAGAGATAGGGCTTGTGCTTAGCTTATTACTCTTGGGTCTTAGTGATCCTAGACGGCGGCGGTGAAGGTGCGACCTGTCCGAAAGTGTTTGTGGAAGGCCACCTTGTTTATGAGAGGTTTAAAACTCACCTCACTGGAGTGGTGAAAGAGTTGCCCTAGTGGAGACCAAGGCTACTGCGACTAGCTTTGGGGAGTAATACTTCGAGGAGAAGTGCTCCAACGTAGAGTAGGAGGCAAGCTCCAAACCACGTGATAAAATTCTTGTGTCCCTAGTGCTTATATTTGTTGTTTAGTTACTTTTACTGCTATTCATTGTTTGTACTCAATTCTGGTATCTTGCTTTGGTCTGCTATTTACCTTAGCTAGGGAATCATTTTGAATTTAAGAAGTTAAAATTTGAAAAGTTGCCTATTCACCCCCCCTCTAGAGCAAACGAGGTTATAAAATTTTGAATTTTTTTTGTGGATAGTCTTGACACATCCATAATATTTTCATAAAATTTTTAGATGACGATCAAATGTCATAAATTTTTAAAAATTTGAACAGTACTACTGTTCTGTTAAAAGGCTTATCGGCAAATTTGAACGAAATGAAAAATTGTCCAAACCACGTTATAAAATTTTGAATATTTTTTTGGATGGTCCTAATGTATTATTAATGGTTATATAAAAGTTTAAGATGATGATCGTGCTTAAATAAATTTTAAAAATGCTAATAGTTCTACGTCATGATAAAAACCCGATGATCAATACATAGATTTGCTTTAGCAATCAAAAAAGGTTTAAAATTTTTGAAAATTTTACAAAAGGTTGATAAGGAAATGCTTAATATCTCATAAAAATTTTGAATCATGATCACCCTCTAGTGAATTTATAAAATTCTTACAAGGCACAGTACCATTTATTTTCTTTCTTTTTTGATTTTTGAAATATAATATAACAAATGAAGTTCAGTGCTTACATAGATTTGATTGAGCAAATAAAAAAATTAATTTTTTTAAAAAAATTATATAATGGTACTGAGGTAATTATTAATCTCTCATAAAAATTTTAGATCACGATCGCACTAGAGAAAATTTATAAAATTCTAACAAGGTAACTATCCCAATTATATTCATTCTGTTTTTGATTTTGTAAAGATAACAAATGAACTTTAATTATTCTGAAAATGTTTCTGTATGATCCTACACTGCTCAATATAGTATCATAAAAGTTTCAGCTCATTATCAATCTTGTACAATTTTATAAAAAACTAATAGTGTTTCTGTCAAAATTTTAAAATGTCTCAAAAATTCATTTTTTTCAACAAATTTTCATAGAAAAACACTTTCTTATGGGTTATTGGACCAAATCCGATCAAATCCAGCTCTAAAAGTTCAAAATCCGGTTAAAATTCATAAAATTTAACCAAAAAAATGAAATTACTGTAGTAATTTCAAAATTTTTAAATTTTTTATTTGATCGGTAGTTTAGATTTTGTAGAGATCTCTAAAATTTCGGTAAAATTCATCGAAATTTAAACCCTACCTGCATGCGCAGCCCGCGCGCGCTCGGCCGCCCCGGCCGCAGAACGCCTCGCCCTTCCCGCGGCTGGTCGGTAATGAGCGCGCACGCGGCGGCCGGCTACTGAAAGCGCGCGCGTACTGCGTCCTCGCCACCCGCCCGCCGCCCGTACGTTACGTTTACCCACGCGGACGATCACCTGCGCCCGCCTTGTTTGTACGCCTGTTTGGTGCTTTGTCCTGATGATTGGTCTTCCCCCGTGGCCAGATGCTATATACGCGTAAATCGATTCGCTTCTCTTGGCCCGATTCGGCTATTGGTGCCTGGTGGTTCGCTAGCAAATCCAACTCAATAGTGCGTGGAAGCAAGTTGCGAAAATTTCTTTTCGGATCAGTCACGTCACTTACTATTCAATCCAGGAAAAGGTGATTGATTGATCGCAATATTAACTTACACATAGTGGTGTCCAAACAGGCAATGAAAGCTTTTTTTAAGCTCTTTTACGGTACATTAGATACAATAGAGAATATTCATTCTTTTACATATAATAGATTATATTAGCTAGCACTTATTTATATTTACTATAGTAGTAAAGTAGTAGAAATATCCTTAATAGATTATTGATTAGATCTGTTTTCTAGTACTTATCCTGTACTACTAGTATAGTGCGCTAAAAAATTTCTCTTTTTTTCTGATGTGTTTATATCCGGGTACTGAATGTATTTGTTTGCATACGACAGGATATTGCAATCCTAATGGCATCAATAATATGCGTGAAATTGTGAAAGCCACTACTATGTTTTGCCGTCACTTTGGCGATCATGGCATCGTGGCAAACACACACAAATACATATACAATGACGTGATCTGATGCTGTAAACTAATGCATGCTGAAGCAAGCTCACCAAAAGCCACTGAAACTTCTTTTATTCATATCAATGAGAGGCGTATGGTACTGGAAAGGAAACATTGTGCCAGAAAGTAGATACAACGGCACAGAATCATCTTATCGTCTTGAATCAATTGCAGGCCACCGGTTCGGTGAGTAGATCTGCATACGTTGCTTTCAACAATCTGAAACCAGTAGCTTGGTTTCGCACAATCTTTTCTTTCACATCACTTGGCTCAGACCTGTGCTGCCTCAGCATCTGGCACTTGAGCCTCCTTGTCCTGCAGCTCCAAGCCAGATTTACCAGCACTTCTCTTGTTCATGCCATCTTGTTCCTCTATGCTTTTTCCCCAGAGAACATTGTACAGGCCTCCAATCAGTAGTATCCCGGCAAAAATACTGCACAATTCGAACAATAAAACCAAAAGAGTAAATACAGGAAAAATTGCACATTCTTCAGTTTACTAAAGTCTATCAGTAATTCAGGACACACATACCTCCCTAGGCTAACTGCATCCCCTAAAATGAATGAGGATATCATGATTGTGAATATCGAAGTAAGCGGCATCGACATGGCGAGGAACACTGGCCCCCTCTTCGCGATGGTCCACATTTGCATGTAGTACGAAAGTGCAGTGACAATTACGCCCTGCATTGTTGTTCCATGGAGAACCACGAATTTAGTTGAGCATTTGAGTACACAATATGGACTTGAACATTGTCAGAAGCTCAATTACGCTGTAGATTATTGCAGCGAGGCTAACATTCCAGCCCAGCTTCCACTTGGAGAAATCCCTCTCTACTGCAACGGCCACAACGAAGGCTTGGACCGACGCGCACGAGATCTGTAGTGTGGTGTTCATCAATTTGGAAGTGTCTTCTATCAGTGGCCCCTGAAAAAAAGACCACTAAGTTGCACTTACTCCATGAACGTCAAGGCCTGAGGTGCTGATCAAATCTGAAGTTTGACTGCATATATACCTGAAGTACTGTCCATAAGCCAGCTAAAACGTTGGAGAGTGTCATGAGGAAGATTCCAAATACCCATTGCTTCTTGGAGTGGGTGTCTGCTCCAGGTGAACTGCTGCCGCCCTGCTGAAAGAGGTGGTGATGGTTGAAAGATTTGAACATTGGCCCCTCGTAAAAGGCCAGCACGGTGACACCGGCGATGCAGAAAAGAATGCCCGCGAGTTTTACGTTGCCGTGGAGCTTCTTCAGTTTCATAGACTCCATCCTGTCCACAAGGAGTATGTTTCTTCAGGACTGAAACCGACAATTATAGCTTGTTCGTTCCAAATTCTGATTAAGTGCATGTTTCTGAATTCTCTTACGTGTAAATAATTCTTGTACTTCTTTGCAATTACTTTGAGTAATCGAGTTCTTATTTAGTAAGCCAATTAAAATGTATTTACTTGATTTAGATAGAAAAGCAAGATGATTGATTTCACTTCCCATTCTTCTTACATGACAAATAGCCTGCAAAAATGGGAGAAAATAACATATCCATTACCCAAATATGACAGCCAGGATGAAGGTAACCACCGGTTGAACGTTGTACAATGCTGATGACGATGTTGCCGAAGCATACTTGAGACCAAGATTAAATAAGTCGCCACATGCGGTCACCCTGAGAAACAAAAAAAAAGTTAGAAAATTCATCAGGTTATAATAGAGAAATTTTACGATACATTATATTAATAGTATATAGTGGGTAGTAGATTTCGGACTAGCCGTTGATTTGTTAAAGGCATTTCTACTACTCTATTATTAAAGGAAGTATAAATAAATTTTAGCTAATCTGATCTATTGAATTAAAAAGAATGAATAATTCATATTAAATTTAGTGTACCGTAGAAGAAGCCACGGTCAGGAGCTGAAATGTTTAGATAATTAATTAATTCAAAAGTCGTTAAATATGTTTAGATAATTAATAAATTAAGTCAAACAATAGACAAGGCGTCTAAAGGCCTGTTGCACTCCTTGCATGAAGTGTGACAGCGTGATCCGCGGTTGAAGCAATCATGACACCAAGCCACTCAGTTCAGGCCAGTGTATAACCAAAATGTACAAATTGTACGTGGAAACACTGTGTAGGACGTGCACACCAAAATTTTCAAATCACAATATTGGGACAAATCAAGAGATGACTTGTGAGTTGTGAACCCATATTTATATTGAAAAGTGGCAAGTTGAAGAGAGCTTGATTCTTGAAGAAAACATCATTCCCCAGAAAAAGACGAATAGCCAAGAAAGGTCACAGCTCCCGCATGAAATTTCTTTTGAAAGAACAACTCCTGAATGAACTAAGTAGCACCACAAGAACAATTGATTGCATACTAGAATTAGTCAACCTACGTACCCATATAAGGCGTGTATGAACATTTTCCCTGCAATTTTGAATGTCACCGGCTTAGCTTTTCGCCTGCACGACAAGAGCATCATAATCAGGACACAGTAAATTAAAACAGTCAGACAAGTAGACATCAAGGTACGGTTAATTACCTCTCTAGAATAAAAGCAACAGGGATCAGCACGAGTGCAGCCGTGGTATGCCGATAGAACACAAACACCAATGGGTTCATGCCTTCATCCAAGGCCACCTTGCTCATGACATGCATGCCGGAGTACATGAGCCTGATCAGAACAACCGCGACATAAGCCTTGGTGCCACCAGTACCCATCTTGGCAAGCACTTGTACTGCAGCTCTGGAGCTAGCTAGCCCCTTAGACTTACGCAACCTATATATACATTGGCCAAAGCACTGGCACGACAACCTAGTAAGAGCATATGCCTTGTTCCGGTGTGCAGGACATGCATGGATAATCCAGCTAGTGCATCAGCACCAAAGCAGTGATGCACCAATGGGCAAAGAAGAAAGCGGATGGAAAATATTGGGCTCTAGGATGAGTCATACTAGCAGAATAGGGGAGGAAATTTGGTGAGGGGTGATCTGAGCATCCACTGATGGAAGGGAAAAAGAGGCTAAACAAGTGATCCGAGTCGATCCCAACTTGTTTCTTAGAAGCATTAGTGGTTCAGTTGTTACAATTTGGAGCCTCAAGGCCTCTAGCTACTTTTTTCTGCAAAGGTTTTTGTAACAAACTGAGCCAACACTGTTCCATGTCAACAATTATATATACACAAATGTTGTGCTCGTTCTTCGGTGATGACTTCAAGGGGACATGGGAATTAGTGACTGATGGAGAAAGCAAACTGACATGTAGAAAGCATGTAGATCCACAACAGAAGTGCATGTTGTGCTAGTTCTAGATGTTCTAAGTGCGTACCAGGTCTGATTGTATAACAAATGTAGATGGTGGTAGTGCATATATACATCTGTTTATAGTCTTGTTGAAGCTAATTAGAGACATTATATAGCTGTAATGATGTGATAATTTTAGGTTTGTCTTGCACCTAACATTCTTATAATGAGAGAGTTCCTTTACAGAGAAGGTAAGTCCAGTTTTAGATCGTTCAATTCAGGCATGTATTAGCGAGAAACTTGTACGGTTATGCTTCTATAGAAGGTAATTGAGGTGATCGCGTGATAACGAAGGCAAAATAAGTTGGAGATGTCAATATAGTTTTTTTTGGTTTTCTTGTCTAGTTTGTTCACATGTTGAAACTGGGCATGGTATACTCAAGGCACAAGCAAATCCTGATAGATTTTAGGAGTTTGAAGTACAAAGTTACCAATTTCAGAAGAAATTTCTTTTTTTCCTAGAAGTGGTGCAATTGCTTAACACAATTATCATTAAGGCTCAGCAACCGAGAGATCAAAGGATCAAATCCTCAAAAATCCACAACTAAAATCACCTAGAATTTAGTTAGGTGAGCTCGAATCATATCCTTTTAACATACAGCTAGCCATTGGACAAGCCACCTGTTGGCATAAGCAATTCGATGTTAAATTCACGATTGGATACTACAACTTAAGATATGATGACCATGACTAGCACATTAGCATAAATGGTCATGATATTATACTAACTAGCTATCTGATTGAGTAGTGTCCTTCATTTGCCTTTGCCAAACTTCACTTAAATATAGTTGACTAGAGAGACCCAAGATTATTACAAGCTTAGTATATTGTATATAGCATATACACCATTCACAGCAGTAAATAAATTAAGTTACTAACTGATCAGAAACCAAGCTGGCCAATACTAGCTTTATGCATGGAGTTTGAAGGATAAGGGAAGAAGATTCTAGCATATTCCAGTTTAGGGCCGTCACACTAGCTTCCTTTCCATAACGATGGTTGCTCATCTTTCTTTCTTCTCTCTTTTTATTTTCCGCTGGTGTTTCAGGATAGGCTGATGTGTCGGAAAAGGTTATCGCTATTGATACGTATTTCGCAATCCGTAAAGAGGCACAATCAGATCAGCTGAAGATTTTTTTTTTCAAGAGATGCATTATACGATGGAATGTTGATTCTTGTGTTTGCACACATGTGGTAGTGGTCGATCGAGATCATCTGCCAGGTAATCAAAATTCGAGATACCCTTTGTTCCAAATATTGAACAGCAACTTGGTAATGTATTTGTGGTTTAACTGCCAGGCAGCCTCGCTGCTTTAACTGTATATTTGTACGAGGGTGTCTATGCAACAACTACCTGCTTTTTAAAATAAGATCCAGTAGCATTTCCTTGTTTTTAAAATACAAATTTAGTGGCATTTCCGGTGGTTAGAAATTAGGATTACTCGAAAATTAGTACAACGGATCCTATCACCGTCACCCCACCTTTTTCCCTGGCCTATTGCTGGCTTGCTGCTGGCTGCCGTCGTCTTCGTTGCCATCAGTAGCGCTACGTATTGTTGTCCTCGTTGCCCCTTGCCGTCATTGCTCACCGTCGTCCGCACTGTCCTAAATTTATGGTTGGGGATCTAACCGGTTCACAGATCTGGATTTAGGACCTAGTTTTTTAGATCAACAGGGCATCAAAACAAGGATGCCCCAGCTCCATATAAGAAACTGGGAAAAGTTCAGTTATCATCCACACAAAAACTCAACCCAAAACCACAGCCACAGCTAGCAATCATAAGCTCGAACAACTGCTAATCAGCATAACAGCACAGGCCATCCAGCACAAAACTGAAACTTAGACTAACAGAAGCAATAACCAGCACCAAAGCAAAATTTCCTAAACAAAACTTTCTCATTGTGATGACTCCAGGAACAACGATGCCTTCCAGCACCAACCTCCAACCGCCAAAACAACATCCAGAATCATATCATCTTGTTCTGTCCTTCAATCGCAGGGGCGTCAGAATGAGACTCTCCAGGTGCTTGCAAAATTGATTCATCTTGTCCTCCATCACACCTAGTGTCACAAAATTGCAAAATTGATTTAGGACCTAGTGTCACAAAATTGGACTAATTGTTAGATAGAATTCGGTCGACTGATAATTAACAAATCCGCATTTGTGGTTTGCCAAACTATGCCTTCATCCAACGCACTCACACATATATTGTGATAAATACAATTGTACAGGGTGGAAGTACACAGCAAGTTATTTGCCTAAGGAGGCTAGATCTGGCATTGGCGTACACGTGCACGTCAAGGCAATTTCTTTCTTTTCGCGAGAAGCTAAGGCCATGTCTCGTGTGAGAGATGAGAGAAGTTGTTCGGTTCTTCTCAACTTGTTTCGGTCAGAGCCGGTTAAGGCCTCGTCTCGGTATCACGCCCAGAATTCTTGCTGGAAAGGAGGAGGATGCGTATGTACATCCAGTCACGTGTCTACGACGTGCCAATCTGGGATCCGGCAGCGGGACGGATTTTTTTTTTTAAATAATACATTTTTTATTCGAAATTTCAAAAATATACCACCGAAAAAAAAAACTTCAGAATATACCGTCGTTGCGTGCCTAAATAGAAAAATACAAAGGCGACACGAGGCCGGTGACGATAACCGTGTCGCCCGCGAAAGGGCTAAACGAAAGCCGAACGGCGTGTCGCCCGGCGAAAGGGCGAACGGTTAATCGACCGTGATCAGGCGAAAGGGAGCAGCGTGGGCCGTGTCGCCCGACGAAAGGGCGACACGAGCGTTTATAAAAGGCTTCACCCGTCTTGTTGGCATTAATTTGAATTGAGAAGAGAGGAGGAGAGGAAGAGGAAGAGGGAAAGATGAGAGGAGAGAAGAGAAGGAAGAGGGGGAGATTCTGCGCCACTGTTTGGAGGTAAATTTCTGTTGTTTATTTTTGTTAGCAGTAAATTATGATATGTTAGAAATAGTTTTAGATCTAGGGCACTGTAGCAGTAAATAGTGGTAGATTAGAAATAGTCTTAGATGTAGGTTACGGATAAATGTAGGTAAATTGATAGGTTACGAATAGAGAATTTTAGTTAAATTGATAGATCACAACTAGTTGTAGTTTAGAAAATTTAGATATTTCTTACGGAAAGGAGTATATCGGTATATATTGATGGTAATGTAGTTGCGAATGTATATTTTTTGTTAAGATATAAGTTCATCGATATGTATATATTTTTAGGAATGAATGTACATGTTTTTACAGATATAAGTACATCGATATGAATTATTAGGAATGTAGATGTTTTTAAGGTTAGATATATATTTTAAGTAGCATGTAGGTATAGTTATGTTACGTCATAGTATTTTATATGGAAAGTAATTAATTCGTGGGTGAATGAATGGATTCGCAGATATGGCAGAACGAGTTCCATTTAGAATCTATTATGGAGATGGGGTTGTAATGCATGGTTTGGAGGGTGCAGATCTTAGTAACATGCAGTATGTGGACAGAAGTTTGAGTAGGGTCGAGGAGCGCACATTTGCTTCCGTGTTGAAATGGTTGTATTATACTTTTCGGATGGAACAAGAGAAGTGCGAGTTGAAGGTATTTTGCCTATGTAGTATGCGAAACGACCCTATTTACTGGGAGCTAGTTGAGCTGAAGGGAACCCCATCGTGGAGATCATATGTGAGGGCGGCAGAGCAAAGGGGATGGAATCGGGTGCTTTTAGTGCGAGCATATGAGAGGGATGTTGCCTCCCAGCAGCAGTTGGACGTCGGTGAGTGCAGTCAGCCTCAAAATGAGCTCAGTTTCGGTGACACCGAAATTGGGGGATCTAGGCATGAGCAGCATGTTCAGCAATGCAACGATGACATCGTTTGCCAAAGCGGTGAACAGGGTGAGTTTCGGGAGGATGATGAAAATGTTGGCCAAGAAGCGGGACCGGCAGGCGAAGGTGAGCAAATTGATGAAATAATAGCTAGGATGGAAGAGGAAGACCGTGAGTACAATGAGAAAGCAGAAGAGGAGGACGACGATGAGTCGGATGGGGAAGATGGAGGTACGGAGCCGCTGTGCAACCGAGTGGAGCACGACAATTTGATAGGTGGTTGTCAATGAAAGCAACCATATGCTTTGGCGATATCGATAATGAGGTTAGGCTTGACAAGATCTACCCGACAAAAGAGGTCAGGGGATGTCGTGAAAGATTGGGCTCTATCATTAAGAAGGACTTTCGTGGTTAAGAAATCAACCCCAACCCGCTCTGACGTGGTGTGTGAGATCCATGGGTGTCCGTGGAGAGTGCACTCGTACAAGCCCAAATGGGGCATCCATTGGATATGTTCGAAGGTTGAGCAAGACACATGCATGATCGAGGAAACAAGAATGGCTCACGAGAACTCATCATCCGGGTATGTCGCGAACATCATGTACGCAGAGATAGTGGAGAACCTGAGTTTTGAGCCCCGTGCTATTATCCGAGCGATCGAGAACAGATATCAGTACACAACGTGACTACGAATTTCTCTACAACTGCCACGACGCCTACCCCGCTTCGCCCGAGAACTTCACCCGGTGGGAGAGGCTGCCAGGATATCGCCCTTTTCTAGATCGACCAGAGCTTAGGGCCGGTGGGCAAGGGGCCAACCAATCGGTGAGTTTCATACGACATACTCATGTTAAACTCACAAAGTAGTAGTTCTAAACCAGTTCATCGCACACAGGAGTTCAAAAGGACACTTGCGAATGTGCTCAAGTCAAAGGAGAAACCTCCTCCAAGGCCACCCGAAAGCCCCGACGTTTGCGTACATGGCCTGGAGGTAGTGGTTGATACCTGCCACGGTGATCTAGCGGACCGGAGATTCTACCGGTGCCTCTTGGCCGAGGATGAACGGTGCTGGTACTTCAACTGGGTAGACCCGGAGACGTACAACCCACATCTCATGCTTCCTGCATGGGATAACTGGGGGGAGCAACCATCTCCGTGGTGCCACTACCGCCGTAAAAGCTGGACCGAGCACGCCACGGTGTTCTTCAACGACCAAAGCGGGCATCTTGCATTGATCGCAGGCACGCTTCCGGTTGTCCAAGGATAAGCCCAACACACACATCCTGCACCATATAGTGGAGTGCGAGCCGAAACAGAGCAGGTGTCTCCGCATGTCTCCGCCAACGGCCAACACAGTAGAGGTGCAGGAGGGTTCCTCCTCTCGAAGAAGAAGGGACAAGGGGAAGCAACGGCCGAGGTCCGCAAAGACGCAACAAATCCTTGACGCGTTAAGACACCAACGGGAACCGGGTGGTATTAACATAGGGGACGCCGGGAATCGGGATGACATGCCCATATGGGAGGGCAGAAATTCACATAAAAAAGACCAAAAATTTAAATCTTACACACCCGAGACGTACTGCATAGGGCACCCATTCGGCGACAGCTGGGAGAACTGCGGATCCCCATGGAGTTCTTTCATAGTAGGGACTGAGCGGTGTCCGAGGACGAATCGCACAATAAAAACGGGACAGGTAATATGCAGAAAATATTGGACATCATTCTGGCTGTACCCAGATAGGCTGAACGATCATTTGTTCTACCATGACGAATATTGCTTTCGTTAGTTAGTTAAATCAAGCAATTTCGTCACCGTTGTAATGCCCTTCTAATATAATCTAATCTCGCTTATTTTATCATCGAACTTTCACCGTATGTGCCCTTCAAATTTTCTAACGTGGTTTGTTTCATTTTTCATTCGGTTCAAACTTGTCGCCGGCGTTTTATCAGACAGTTGTATTGTTTGAATTTTAAAAATTCTCACATATTCAAATCATTTGAAATTTTATGGTAATATCACTGCTTTATCAAGAACCTCCATAAAAATTTCAAAATTTTCGACGCCAGAACTTCGTGGTTTCATGGCATGAGTGCCTTTTTCGATTTTCGTAACTTCCATCGGGCAACGCGTCGCTATCTCGCCCATACGTAAGTGGTAGCCAGCGTTATGAGGTTGCCCTTGATTTTTCCATATTTTTCGGCCCGTATCCGGCTTGTCCCGCGGTCCGACGAAAACCTTTAAGTGGCCACCATTTCTGTGGTTTCATGGCCGCGAGTGCCTTTTCCGATTTTCGCAACTTCATGCCAGGGCAACGTCTGACTATCTTGCCCATACGTAACTAGTAGCACGTGTTGCGTAGGTCGCTCTTGATTTTTCTCATATTTTTGGACTCGATCAGGCCTCTCCCGCGGGGCTGCGAAAACCCTAAACCCTAACCCTTAAGTGCCCACGATTTCCCTCAGGAATGGCCGCGTGTCGCCCGTTGGTCGGGCGGCACGGGTCTATCGTCTGTTCGCCGGGCGACACGGACTCCTTTCGCCCTTTCGCCGGGCGACACGTCCCGTTTCGGGGTCTTTCGCTCTTTCGCCGGGCGACACAAACCCACATCATCGCCCGAACTCGTGTCGCCCTTGCATTTTTTCTATTTAGGCCCCTGTTGCCCAACCAACGGGCGACAGGTGTATATTTCTGAGATTTTTTTTCTCGGTGGTATATTTTTGAAATTTCGAATAAAAAATGTATTATTTAAAAAAAATTCCAGCGGGACGTACTACCTAGGTCGTTACGGCCTTATGCAGGCGGTAGCCGCACTTAGGGCCTGTTTGGTTCTCTGCCTAAAGGAGCCGTAACTCAAGTTAGGCATGCCATACGTGGTTAGGCAGTTGTTTGCTTTCGTACCCAGGTGAGGCGCGCCAGAGGACCTTAGGCGCGGCGTGGTCGACTCGCCAACGAAAATTTTCGCCAGATCTGTGGCGGTCAAAACGAGCGCCGCACTTCCGTTTGCGCTAGAACTTAGCCGCAGTCCAAAAATTAGGGTTCGAACGTGCGACGGGCGACGCAAGGGCAGCAGCGGCGGCGGCAGGTGACAGGCCGGAGCTTGTCTCCATCAGCATCGCCGCCTCCCCCCATCCATCGAAGTGCACTCCCCTCCCCGGAAGCGCCTCTGCCTCCTCCTTCGTCGCGGCGTTTCGACGAGGCCAAGGTCGGTAGCATCTGCCAACCCCCTGAGCTCTTGTTGATTTCTTGGTCGATTCCGGTGGTGATTGTTAGGGTTAGTACAAAATGCAGACAGAATCGGACAGATCTGGTCTTGTACAACCTCAATCAACATCAAGAGGCTGGATCCCCTTAAGCCCCCCTCCTGGCTTGATCTTTGCAATGTACCGCTTGTGCCCATTGTGAAATCTGATTATGTTGTAGGGAATTGTGCAATAGGTCTTCCCCCAATTGGATTTGCAAGTAATCCTTCAAGAAATCATCGGTGAGAAACCCTAATACATTTTTCATTTTTCCATATTCCAGTTTTCAATGTTGTGCATGGCTTGGCTCTGATATGATTAAACATTTTTTATGTGCGTATAGATGAGTGCAAAGAAACTATACATTGAATACTATAATAGCTATTGTAATTACTTGCGGATGAGAAGGGCTATTATCAATATTGCAATATGCGTTGCTCTATCTTGGTATAAACTTCAGTTAATTAGATCTGAGAAAGACGTGTGACCTATGGTCCTATGTTGCCGAGAGACGTGTTGAGAGCTACACGTTTGAACCGTTTGTACAATGGCACTGAAGCTCACTGCCTTAGTGAGTTGCGCATGCGGAAATGTGTGTTCCATAGGTTGTGCTCTCATCTAAGAAATTGTGGGCTGCTACTGGACACACTCAATGTCAGTATTGAAGAACAAGTTGCGATGTTCATGCATGTTGTTGGTCATAGATGGACTAATAGAACAACTGGTTTTGAGTTTAACCGCTCTGGGGAGACAGTCCATATGTACTTCCATGCTGTCTTAGATGCTCTATGTGTTATGTCGCGTGACATCATTCTCTTGAGAACCACGGAGACACATTCGAAGATAACAACTAGTCCAGGCAGATTTCACCCATACTTCGAGGTAGCATGACACCATAATATGCTAATGGCAATATATCCTTATGTGAATCTAAAAGATAACTAACCGTATGTCATGTCTTCTTTCATAGAAATGCATAGGAGCTTTGGATGGTACGCACATTCCAGCAATGGTTCCTATGCAAATGCAGGATAGGTTTAGGGGTAGGAAACTCTATCCGACACAAAATGTGCTAGCTGCTGTCGACTTTGACCTAAGGTTTACATATGTCTTAGCTGGATGGGAAGGATCAGCCCATGATTCCTATGTGCTCCAAGATGCACTATCCCGACCAAATGGCCTAAAAATCCCTGAAGGTACTATTACTACCTATCCGACACATGAAAATAAGGTTTTCGTACGGTCGAGAGCTAATTGTCATTCCCTAATCATGTAGGCCACTACTATCTAGCTGATGCTGGTTATGCAACAAGGTGTGGTATATTACCCCCATATCGTGGTGTTCGGTACCATCTTAAAGAGTTCAAAGGAGCTCGAGAGCCTGAGAACCCTAAAGAATTGTGTCGAGCTCACCACCGCACAGGTCAGTGATTTCATTGTGCCAAAGCTCCAGTTTTTTCTTTCATCACTGTGAGTATATTCTTTTCATATCACATGAGTCTGAGTTAGCTAATTTTAATGGAATTCTATCTCTTCAGCATTGTTAGCACAATCATTGCCTTGTTCCAGAATTTATCATTATGTACCACTCTAATTATCTACATTGATCACTATGTGAATTGCCATATTTGAAGGCTTCTTGTCAACTTCTAGCTTGCAATCTTAGCGTTCTATTTACTTGCATATAGATGGATAAAGGTTCAAAGAAAGTCAGTGAAGTGCATGCTTGGACAATTCGTCGCATAGAGGAAATCGCAAGTGATATGAAGAACTTAGTGTATGAACATTTTTCTCCTTGCTCTTGCGAAAGCGCGAATGAACTGAACCGAGTGTTACTTGCGATCGAACACACTGCTCACCACTTTGATGACCTTGCCATACAATCTGAAGACTTGGTCGGAACAGACGGTGTCGATCCACATAAAGAAGAAGAAGACAGTAGCATATACGAGCAGTTGCGCCCATACGACTACGAGACCGATGATTCGGGTAAACGTGATGATCATCAATTTAAAGAGGATGAAAGTATCGAGTCTAGTGGGTAGTGGTATTCGTGTTATGCTTATGTAATTGACGTCTGCTTCAGCACTAGTTATGATGCATGCAATAATGTGTGGAACCTTTCGTGCTACTAATTTGTGGAACCTTTTGTGTGTACTGTTAATTATTTGAAGTGGCTATCTAAGTGACCAGGTATCATTTTGCTGGAGCTTTTCAGCAATTCGGGTTCATAGTACTTGTTTCGCATGTTGGATATATATTTGTTTTGCATATACCACTCGAGTGTACCAACATGTCTTGTGAATCTCTGGGTAGTGTGATTTGAAGAGGAAGGTTGGGCTTCAGTGATCACCTAGTGGAAAGCTGCGGTTTGCATGCTCTGTCTGGTTTGTTGCAAATATATGTTATTAAAAACTGAATTCTCTCACATGGTAATGCTTTTTCAGGTGACAACAACTCAAGTTCAAAGAGCCATCGCTTCCTGACCGCAATCCTCACCTAGTATGGTCCTTACCTGTTTGGTTATTCATCTGTTTTGAGGAACTGTAATGTTTCTTTATCCGTTTGAAGGCAGATGTACAGCAGGTAGAGATTAGTGAGCTCAAACTTGCACAACTAGAGCAGGAGGTCCAGAAAGCTCACCAGCAGGTAAAACTTTATTGGCTGATTGTTGGGTCATCATATTTGGTTGCAAAGAGTTCTACCTTGCTGTTATTCAGACTCTTGTTGGATATGTAATTGCAGGGAATCTTCCTTTCTAGCTCTGGAGACCAAATCGATGCCATGAGTGCAAATGGTGTGCTTTCATTTACTAGTTTTCATGCAAAATAGTGTTTCTTTCTTGGGATTGCTACCAGAGGTTGTTTTTTGGCTGAATATTTATGGATGTTCTTTTGTTTCTGTGGAAATGCTTCAAGTTCTAACATAGTTTCGATGTAGAACCCTGTGTCTATGCTACATTCTATACTCGCTGAATATAGTGCTTTCAAGGCCATTTTCTACTTGTATGATTCGCCCTCCGAGCTAAATATATGACAAGAAAAGGCATTGGCAGGACATCGGCATAAACATGTATGGATGAATGAGCTCCATTCTCAGGATGCACCGGTTTCTATTCAAGGATCTGCTACTGGTGGTGCTAACTATCTGAAGTTAGATGGAACAAAATTTGGTTTATGTGAGTGGGATACTATTCTGCTTCTTTTGCAGGTTATTATTTTCATTTGGACTTTAATATGAGGAGCAATTCGTTATCTTTTTCCTTTATTCTTTCAGTCAAAGTTAAGAGATGTTTAATGTCTCCATGGTTCTCCCAGTTGTTTTGTTTGCTATTCTCAATTCAGTTTCGCTTTCTGCAGCTTCAGATTACCTTAGGAAAAGGATTTCTTAATCTATGCATTGAAAGATTGATGCAGATGGAGCTTACAGCCAGATCCAAGCAGATACACCCAGCATTTGCCATCGGTGGAATTATTTGGTTGGAACAAGATAGCTGATTGGGGAGTCTCACTCTCATCGGTAGTGATGTTAGCATGTATGCAGTAGTACTCCCGAACGAGTGAACCCTGGATGGGCTGACGATCTGGAGTGGTCTCTTGAGGAAGAACCTCTGTACCGTGTGTTTGTCTGTGTCTATCAGACTAGAGTCTGGACTATTCATTTTCAATTTTGTATAAATACTGTTCTGCAAGAGAAAAAGGGTACCAGATTAAACACGTTTAGGTTTGGTCCCTGCCTTTGTTTCTGAAGACGGACTAGCTGAAGTTTTAGCTGGAATGTCCTGACATCCTCATTTTTAACTGAAATGACATCCTCATTTTTAACTGATTTCATTTGGACATCCGGAGAAAAGAAGGATTTTGATCTCTGTCTCTCCTCTCATTTAACTTTAGCGCGTGTAGAGCATTGTATACGAGTTCGTTAGTACGTGCGATTATGTGAAGGTTACCTTGCAAGCAGAGTGATTTTCGAGTAATTTCTGTGAGAGGGGAGGGACCAAATGAAAACAGACCAAAGTTACATTTTTGTTTTGCCATTGTTGTGGGGCAGCAAACCAAACGGCTACCATAATTTCTTAGCCATGCTTAAGCCAACTCGTGGCCACAATCCAAACGCGTGCTACAAAATTGTTAGGCGTGCCTATCGTTAGGCGTGGCAGTGAACCAAACACCAGCTAACTTCAGTCAACTTAGTCGTGCCACACCTGTGGCAACCTACTAACCTTAGTCGTGGCTGGCTTAGGCAACGAACCAAACAGGCCCTTAGTCCCGCCCAACCGCGCTAGGGGCCTGGTCGGCCTCAAACACATTGTATGTACAGTGATACAGATAATGGCTATATATAATGGTAACATATCTTATGCACACAAATTTTTCGTGTACACACCGTGCACACCAATTAACAAAAGTCACAAAAAATTCTGAAAAAATTGTAGATGTACTTCATATATTGCTCTACCTATGTATGAAGTTTCAAGATTATACATAGGTAGAGTAATCTATGAAGTACATCTATAATTTTTTTCAGAATTTTTCGTGACTTTTGTTAGTTGGTGTGCACGGTGTGTACGGCCTGTGTGCACAGGATACGTTGCCATATATAATATACTTTTATATTATCTATAGATAGGAATTATCTATATGGCTATCTATAATGATCTCTCATACAATTAATAGATTGTTTATAGGGGACAGATATAGGATAGGACATTACCAAGGTCACCGGGGTCAATACAAACTCGTAACATTAACATGTAACTTGTAATAAGATAATCATATGCTTATATACTAAGGAACTATGTGGGCTAGGTTGGAGGGCGTCAGTGTCACTTGACTCTGGCCCATACGCTGTAGATCCGTCTCTGATTGTTTATACAATGGTAGACATAATATAAAGCCATCTATAAAGTTGTCTGTTAAATAGTAGATGTTATATTTCTCTCTTCAACTTCTCTCTCTTGTACATCATCCAAAATCTTATGTGACATAGTTTTACAAACAACTAACATATATCATTGTATGTGCCCTAAGCCTGTCCACGCGCTTGGTACCCAATCCTGTGCCTTGGCGCACGGCTGCTCTCGAGCTACGCTATGTCATTGCGGTAAGGGCAGGCGACAAGCTAGCATGGTTGTAGGAACAGTACTTACTTATAGTGGAAAAGCGAGAAAAGTTTGAAAGTCTAAACAAGTTTAACTACGGACAAGAGCTTGCTTAGGAATAAGCGACTTTCACAGTGCCTGATAATGGGTTGGACTGCATTAGAGTTCCACTGCTCGTCAGCGGTGAGTCTAAGCAGTTGCACCATCTTGTCTGGGAGGTAGCTCCGTCCTTGTCCACTAGGGGTGAAAACGGATCGAATATTTTCCTCCCGATCCGGGACCGGATCCGATCGGGACCAAATTTGACTATCCGCCTAATACGGGATGGGATCCAGATACTTGAATCTGGATTTGAGATCGAATTTGGAGCAGCTAATATCCGATAAATACGGGATGGGATCTAGATATCCGGATTTTTCCTATTCGAATATCTAGACTTTTCCTATTCGAATATTAGTAAGGTCCAGCCCATTTTCATCATATTTTTTCCATAGTATTCCATTAATATTGACAATAATTAGTTGGTTCTACTGATCCTCAAGTAGCATATTCTACGATATCTATTGGGTTTGATTAATATATAACTTGGTACTATGGTACGTACTCATATGGTTTTAATTTAACATATATTACTTTATATATACATGCATTATCCATATATTTTATTTATTTTCAACCCAAATCCAACACATATCCGTCCTGTATCTATATCCCGAATAACCCAGATTTGTATCCATATTCGGCTAACTCGTATCCGGTTCCAAATCTATGAAAAAAATATAGGTTAGAATATGGGAAGAGCAATATCCGCCCATAACCGACTTGTTTTCACCTCTAATGCCCACTCATAACTCGTGAGTATTAGATCGATGTGGTGCTCGAGCAACAAAATGTATACGGATCTGTGGTTCGATCGATGCGGAGCTCCAAACTTGAATTCATCCTTTTGGTTGCTCATGGGAATTTGAGGAGCGCGAGAATTTGTTAATTTCTCGTTTGAGGGTGATCGTAACTTCGTTGTTGAATCTGCCAGCCATGAAAATCATGCGATACTATATTGCTCACTACCACAGCCCCCACATTCTAGAATTTCATACAAGAACTCATCTACATAAAACTCCATTGGACACTAACAATAGCATGGCCAATATCAGAACAAAATTATTTAGACACATAATTAGTTGATTAACACAAAATGTTAATCCTATGATCAATGGCACCAATAGCAGTAAGCAGTAAACAGAGGGAGAAGGGTAGATTTGCACTTAGCTTGTGGGATTGAAATAGGGGTAGCCGACTAGCCGTTGCCATAGCTGTTGTAGTGGACACTGTCATCAGCCTAGAGTGGTCGATCACCGTGCTCCAGAAGTGCTCGACATTGCATTGGGGGTGGCCCCGACACAACCGCATCGTCGTTGTTGGCACCAAAACGATGGCGAAGCCACTGGGCTGGGAGAGGTAACCCTTGGTGCTACAGTTTAGAGGGTGCTTGGAGAAAAGAAAAGGGAGAAGAATGAATGGAGAAGGAGAAGAGGAGTGAGAGGGAGGAGGTCACTTAGCTTGCAACGACCGAGGGGCCGTCAACGTTGAAGAAGATGGGTGGATCCCATGGATCCAACGGCAAATCTCCTAGGGTCTTGTGAAAAGAAGGTCACCAGGTCGGGGGAAGCGTCGGATCTGATGAAGAGAAGCGAGAGAGAGAGAGAGTCACTGGAGGGGGATCGGCAAGAGAGAAGCATTTGACCAAAGGGGGAAGAGCTAGAGTATATGAGACTGGAGGCGGTTGGAATGGAGAGAGCCAGAGAGGGATAGGGTTCGACTAGGGACGATTAGCCGGTTAAGGGGGGAGACTTCGGGCCGAGTGGGCCGAATTGGGCAAAGTGGACCGACCTGGCTAAGAAAAAGACGAAACCGATCAGGCCAAAAAAAAGAAAAATGGGTTGATGTATTGGGCTTAAAATAATAGTAGACCAAACAAATTTTAAGTCAAGTCCACATGTTATAGGATACCTATGGGTACAAATTGGCACCCACATTCATTTTATGATCTTATCGGGTACCCAAACCCAAAAATCCATTGGTTTGAAATTCTACCTGTGCCCACTGGGTATCTGTGGGTACACAAACCCATGGGTAGAACTGCTACCCATACCAGGGAGGGAGGTAGAGACAAATAATGTGATCACTTCCTAAGAATTAAACTATACTAGTCAGCACCCTGTACATTTGTACAGGCTAGTTTCTTAGATAAAGTATTTAACCTCTACCAAAAAAGCAAAAATAATCAAGTAAAAAAATTTATAGATTATGAATACTTATATAAAATTTATTGAGTAGATTAAAGTGCTATCTAATTTCATTTTTAACTTTAATCACCAATTATTGAAAATATGTCTAAGTTCTACAAAATGCTCCATAATTGACGAATTAATATGCATCAAGTCAATAACACATGTGTTGATGCAATAAGGAAGAAACTAAAGGATGACCGATAAAGATCACATAAAATATAGCTACTTTGCTTGCATAGCCAATTAAGAAAGAAAAAGTTGGTGACATAATGTGACATTCAAATAGTTGACATAGTAATTTCAAATATAATTTAATTCCTATATATATTTCTAATTACTACATCTATGGTTAGATGTTTTACTTTATCTCCCAACTAACGAAAAAAGTGTGTGTTGCATGCATTATCAACTAATATTACAATAAAGTAAAATATCTAACATTCATACATAAAGTATTAAAATAGCAAAACAAAATATAAGGTAGTTTGAGAATAATGCCCTAAAAACCATTTTTTGGCATTTAAAGATTTTATAATTTTTGAAATTGAACTTCATAATTATATTTTATATAAATCAAACTTATAATTTTCATTATTTTTTATTTATGATTTTTATGTATAACTGAATTTTTAATTTTTATCTAGGTCTCATTGTAAATTTTAATATTTTTGGAATTGTCATTTGGAATTCATACACAAATAAAATTGCCTTGACAAAGAGTCTTCTTTTGTGGAAATTTAATATTGCTTTTCATATACAAATCCAAATGTAAATTTCATTTTATTTTCCCCTAATATTAATTATTTTGGGAATTTTCTATAGAAATCGTATAAAATCAAGTTGGTAGTTTTCTCTTACTTGAGTTTTACATTGTACTTGACATAGAGTCTTTATTTTAATTTTGCTAATTTTCTTAAATTTGATATTCTAAATTTTATGTTGTATTTGACACAAATCTTTCATTCAAATTAATATAAATATGATTCCTAATATATATTTAATCTTATTTTAAAATTTATTCTGAATTTGCACATTTGTGGGATGCTAAACCTAAAAATTTTCTATTTTTTGTTTGGTTTTACAAGAAAATTCAAAAATTTTCATTTCACTTGGCAAGTCATATGCATCAAATCTCTTATTACCATTTAATTTTTATTCTGAATTTGCAACTTTTTATTGTGATTGATGTGGTAATTTTTAATAGTTTTACGTTGGAATTTGTATACAAATCCAAATGCTATTTTTATTTTTTTATTTAGTATTTTATTTATTTATGGATTTTTAAAATCTCATGTTGTAGTTGACGTAAATATTTCATTTAATTAATCTAAAGTATGATTACTAATACATTTTTTTATTCTAACTTTGCACATTTGTGGGGTCCTAAACCTAAGATTTTTATAATTTTTGAGGGGTCCTAAAATTTTTCTAATTTTGATTGGTTTTTACTGGAAAATTTAATATATTTTTCAATTCACTTAGGAACTCACATGCATATCAAATATGTTATTACAATTTTATTTTTATTCTGTATTTGCAATATTTTTATTGTGATTGATGTGGTATTTTTTGTCCCAATATTAGGTTGGAATTTGTATACAAATCCAAATGTTGTTGTTTTATTTTATTTCTATTTATTATTATAATATTTATTTATGGATTTTACTTTAGAATTGACATAAAATTGAATGACTATTTTTATGTTTTATTCTGAATTTTAGTCAATTTAGATTGTATTGGATATGGACTATCTTTTGATTTCCTAACTTTGATTCAATTATTATTTTAAATTTTACTCATTTTTGGATGTTAATTTGGAACTCCTATGGAAATGAGATTGCTGATTTTTCTTTATTTTTATTCCAAATTATTTTTATGGATGTTACTTTGAAATTAGTATGAAATTCTTTTTTTTTAATTTCTGTTCTCTGTGTTTTTATATGAACTCTTTCTTTAAATTTGAGCCTTTATAACTTAGATCTACCAGATGGATGGCTAGATTTTTCTGGTTAACGAGAGAGCTTCCTTAGAGTACCTAATTAGTATAGGTATAGAGGCGTAGAGAGATCTTCGTATCCTGCACTGTCTCTAGAAAGGTAAAATATAGGATCAGTTTGTGATTGTTGTGACGCAACGTGAAACGCAGTTATTTACAATAATTTTGTACCAATTCTAGTAAGACCTTGGAGAGGTGCTTTCATACTTTTCTTTTTAACAGTTGCATAATTATTGAAACATGAATGAAGAGTAGATGGTGATTACTTATCATTTCACTTGTTTTAAAATTTATGCAACTTGTATTGGAAGAGGAAGTATATAAGCACTACTTAAGATCTTATTATTACATGACTAAAAAACGTGCCTTCAACCGGCTATAACATCCAAAAGTACAAAAAATTTTAGGGCCTCCGAAAAGCCACCATAATACCAATGTACCGAAGTGTCTTACTATATACGTTGAAATTTATCAAATTAAAAATCAACTCTGCAGACCAGCCATTATTGAAAATTGGTGTGATAATTAGCTTTTGTTAAATTGTGATCTAATCCATCATTTGTTATGTCTATGGTACAGACATTCAACAATCGCTATCGAGTGATGAGTTGTAGCATGGTATGACCTGGTCCTTTCGTACGAGAAATATACGATGTTTTATGATAAAAAAATGACAATTGAATGGGCTTATTTGAACAAGAATTGATTATGGTAAAGATTAATCCAACCAACTCAACTCAAAGAAAATCCGACCATTAAGCCAAAAGCCAATCCGGTAAAGTAAAGCAGAACGGAAAACTGCCAGAGACCAACGCACTCTTCTTCTGAGGAAGAGCAAGTGTTGCTTTCCATTTCCCACCATGAAAACTACCTTCAAGAAGGAAAAAATGCCCGGAGAAGCCGGCAAGCTAGAGCCGAGCAGCGGCTGGGAACCGGTCGTCCTCGTCCTCCCAGCCCCTCGCACCCTCCCCGCCCCCGACCTCCTAATTTAACCCCACCCCGCCTCCCCGATTTGCCCTGACCCCGTCCCCCCTTAACCTTCCCCTCCTCCTGCGATTCCACTCCCATCCTTCTGATCAGGAGGAAGGTCAAAGGGGGGATCGGCTCCATTGCGCGTGATTCGATTGCTCTGTGGTTGCATTGGCCATTTCTTGGTTCTTGCCTTCTTGAAGGTCAATTGGTGCCCGGGTCCTCCCTGAAGGTGCTGCTGCCGCCTTTCTTGGTTGGATTCCGGCTGGTGGTGTGTTGGGGTGTTTCTGATTGGGCTGGAAGATGATCAAGTGGGGGATCAGCAGCGGGACCCCGGCGGATTCGTACTACGAGGTCCGGTCGGATTGCACGGACGATGTGCCCAAGAGCAAGTTCAAGATCAAGGTTTTATTCTTTTCCTTATATTTCATTTTGTGCTTGTTTGGTTGTTGTTGATCTGTAACCATGCATATTTATATTATTCAAGAATATTTGCGTGTATATCGTATGCAATGTAGTGCTTCTGGATAAAATGGGATTTTGTTGGCATCGGTATTTGGACAATGTAGTATTGATGAGATGGAAAATGGAGAAGAGTCTTAAGTAAGAACACTGTGTAGCTGAAAAAATGGAGAATCTATGGGTAAATCGGTGCCATAATAAATTTACACCTGCTGATTATTATGATTTTGTTAGAAGTTCTAAACAGATGTATCTTTGTAATTTTACTATCGTCAAGCTTCATATGTTTTTTACCTTCCATTTGTAGTGGTACAATTTTTACAGTGTATCCATCTAAGGTGGTTGTGTTGTTACTATAAATTTAGAACTTGTATTTATATGTTCACAAATGTGATTGGGGACATTTCAGGTGCAAACCACCCTTATCGTGTAAACTCCGGAAAAACCATATGTAAAAATTTTCAAAAATTCTCAAAAAATTACCATAGTGGGGGAGATTAGCTTTTACAATCCTAAAAAATTTGAAGACCAAAATCGGATATGAAAAAGACAAATTCAGTCTGAATAGCGATTTTCATTGTTCGTCACTATGCAGCTCGCTGCTTGTTAATTTCATATCTTTCAAATGCGATTGATTTTGGTTTTCAAATTTTACAGGGTTGTAGAAGCTAATCTCCCTACATATGGTAATTTTTTGAGAATTTTTGAAAACTTTTGCATATGGTTTTCATGGAGTTTACATGAAAGGATGGTTTGCACCTGATATGTCCCCTATATGAATTTGTACGTCTTGGTGCTGACATACTTCCAGACAAATTTTGATTACTTCTATCCGGCGTTGTACAAAATTGAACTTCTTAGTTGTCAGTAATATCTCATTTTGTTTCCAAGCCTCATTAGCTGCTAACGAATGAACTCATTCAAACCACAGCAGTTAACTTGCTAAAATTTTCAGGAAATAAATCATATGCTGTACAATTGTTCTGTGACATACTCCCATTCTATTCTAGATGAAATGAATGCAATTTCTGAAACTGTTATCATCTGGTCAAATAAAGACAAAGGAAGTTGGTGAAAGCTTAATTACTCTTATAATCATAGTTGCTTTGAAAATTCATATCATTTTTATAATAGTGCTTCTATGCTGTCCTGAAAACTAAATTTTACAAATTTTGAATCCCTGTGGTTAGTAGTGAGTAGTTGCAAATCAGATCATTGATTTTCTTTTCACTTCTCTGAATAGCACTGAGGCACCTCTCTCTCTCTCTCTCTCTCATTTGGAAAGGTGTTGATGTCACTTTTCTTTTTTATGTGCACAATACAGTCATGTCTTGTTCTGAACAACTTTATATTGTACATTTCTTCATTTCAGGCTGGCAAAACACTGAGTGTTCGGAAATGGCAGGCTGCATTTGGTCCCGATGGCTGTCTTGACATTGCCTCAGTCCTAAGCCGGATACAAAGAGGAGTAAGATTCCTCATTTTTATTTTTATTTTCTCAGTTTGAGGGAATGCTCCTTGTTCTGTGATGTTTCTTCTATGCATTATATTTGTTTAATAATACAAAGTTCTGCGATGTTTCTTCTATGCATTATATTGGTTCAATAATACAAAGATCAAAATTGGTTTCTGTTCTTCTTTTAGGGTGTTCATCCAACAGTTAGGGGAGAGGTTTGGGAGTTTTTACTTGGCTGTTTTGATCCCAGGAGTACCTTTGATGAAAGGGAAGAGATCAGGCAAATAAGAAGGTACTTGCCTTCCTTAATGAGCACTATCTACTACCTTCAAGAGTGATGGCAATGTCTCAATCAATGCATCTGTCATCAATTAAACATTTGCTTGTCCACACTATTTATTAATAATTCGGATTTGGTAGCTGACCTATTTTACTTGCACATTTTTCGTTCTGCCTTCATCCAACATCTTTGCTAAGATGTTCTTTCACGTGCAAGCATTCGTATTCAACCATAATTTTCATTTTTTTTTGTTTCTTTAATAAATACTACGATTGGTCATAGTTGAAGTTACTTTTATTATGTTTGCTTGTGGCTCTCAGTCCATTACCTCTGGTTTTTATCAGAAGATGTTTTTTTTAAAGAAAAAAGTGAGCAGCCCCTCGCTGGGGCCGCAATGGTAAATCAATCACCATATTTTACACCTCTTGTGCCCTAGTGTGTATTTGAACTTCGCCAAAAAGAAAAAAGTTATTGCCTTCCAGAAAAAAAACCTGGCAAATAAGCTAAGAAATTAATTCTGGGTATCACGGGGAGCATGCCAGGTTTTCTTACCATATTTGGTTTGGTGAACTTGAGCGGAGTCTAGTACCCATAGAAGGTAATTGTCCTGCGATAGTACCCTTCTATTGTCCAAGTGTTGCAGTTTCGTTCCCTAGGATCTCTATAATAATTTTTTATTATGATTTTCAGCTATAAAGAGTCATCAATGGAAAATCATATGCACTTAGCCTGAAATATTTTACCTTATGAACCATGCAGACTACAATATGCTAGATGGAAGGAAGAGTGCCGAGAGATGGATTCTCATGTTGGTAGTGGTAAAATTATCACAGCACCACTTATCACTGAGGATGGTAGACCTATTAAAGATCCTTTGGTTTTAATGGAGGCTACTTCAAACGAAAACACTTCGGACGGTACTTCAACTAGCAGCAAAACCGTAAATGATGTAGATGATTCTGCAAACCGTATTACAGATAAGCAAATTATTGATTGGAAGCTTACATTACATCAAATTGGTATAGTTAAACCCTTCTTTATGTTTTTTCTACTTCCGTTGACTCTATTACCCCATTTCTTACAAAAAATTGAAATGATGATAGGACTTGACGTGCTACGTACTGACCGCACAATGGTATTTTATGAGAACAAAGAAAATCTTTCCAAGTTATGGGATATCCTAGCCGTGTATGCATGGATTGACAAAGATGTTGGTTACTGTCAAGGTGGGCTACATCTGACTTGCACATGAAACTTATTTAGCCTCCAATTAAGCTTACAGATGTAATTTTTATATCACAAACAGGAATGAGTGATTTATGCTCACCAATGATAGTGTTACTCAAGGATGGAGCAGATGCATTTTGGTGCTTTGAAAAATTGATGCGTAGATTGGTATTCCTTGCTTCCCATGAATTTTCTCATGATATCTTTCTTGTAATGATAAGAATCACAATTGTAATTTGTCCTGCTGCAAATTACTCCCTCCGTTTCAAAATATAAGGCGTGGTTTGACTTGGCACGGTCTCTTAAACTATACTTTGACCCTTAATTTCTCTTATCCAATATCATTCATACAAACAAAATCACTATCATTACAAAGTACTTTCAAATATGAATTCAATGATACCATTTTTATATCACAAAATTTTTATATAGTTAGACAAATCATTGGTCAAAGATTTCAAAGTTTGAATCTTGAAATGCGTGCGCGCCTTATATTTTGAAACGGAGGGAGTACCTATAGTTTCTTTCTTTCATCTTTGACATCCTTTTAATCACTCTGTTGTTTGAAATTAAAAGCGAGGAAATTTCAGATGCACAGATCAATCAGTGGGGGTGGCTAACCAACTTCAGCACCTTGCATCTATTATTCAAGTGCTGGACCCAAAGCTACATGACCACCTAGGTATAAATTTGATATCATGAAATTGTTGAAACAGTCAATCTTCTTTTGTCCCATTTTACCAACACGTTTTAATTTTATTGAGTCCTGAACACAGAAACACTCGGTGGAGGTGACTATCTTTTTGCATTCCGTATGTTCATGGTACTATTTCGACGTGAAGTATCATTTGGGGACTCCTTGTACCTCTGGGAGGTATGAAGCTGCCATAACAATAGAATATGATAATAATGCTAGGACTAGAACATTGGTTTTGACATATCATTCTTCTGATTGATGTTTGATCTATAACTCGCTGCCCTTTACCGAATGGGAGATATCTAGTGCAAAGTCACCTGGGGTTGAATCATGAAAACCCTTTTGGTTTAGGCACCAAATCAACATGAAAAATTCTGAAAACAATTGAAGATGTAGTGTATGTAGTCTTGTAGCATACTTTAAAATTTCAACCTCAAATTCAAAATGTGTTGGAAGAAATAAAAGGAGAGAATTTTGCTGTGGATAGCGATTTTTATCTTCTTTTTTTCTTTTCCTTTTGTTTATCATTTGTCAGTTTCTTTCCATTTTATTACTGTAACATAGATTAATTTGTACTTGAAATTTTACACAGGTAGAGTTTGACAAGCACATTTATAATTTTTTTTTGGGAAATTTTCATTTTGATTTGGTGTAAACCAAAAGGGTTGTCATAATTCCCTAAGATGGGTTTGCACTTGATATCTCCCCTTTACTGAAAGTACTTTATTCAAATTTACGTGGCATGCTTCCACTCAGAAAAGAAACGTAGTTGCATTGTTCCATCTGTTTGCACAGTGTAATAGTTTATGTGCTTACATGAACGTAATATATGGTATCTCACAAGTTTTAAGAGCTATTACCGTTCAGTTTCGTAGTTTAATTTTTGTAACAGCAAATGTGCAGTACCAACTATATATTTCAGTATCCAGGTGAGTTTTTATTAGTTGATACTCATGTCTGATTTTTAAAATCTGTTGACAGATGATGTGGGCTCTGGAATACGACCCCGATATCTTCTTTGCAGCATGTGAAGATGCAGGGGCTGCACACAAAAGTAAAGCATCTAAATCAAATTTGAAAGGAGTACGCCATTTTGGCAAGTGGGATAGGGAAAATACGAATAATGGGGCTGAGGATGGTGAAGGTCCAGTTCCAATTTCAGTTTTCATGGTTGCAAGTGTGCTCAAAGAAAAGAGAGAAAAGCTATTACAAGAAGCTAGAGGACTGGATGATCTTATTAGGGTAAGGGACAAAATCTGGCTTTTCCTTTCCTTTCAAAAAGGTCAATCTTTCCCTTGTTTGATCTGTAGTTGGGACATGACTAATTCAATCTATACAAAAAGTGGTCCATTTTGTAGTTTCTTATTCGGTTATTCCTAGCACTGAGACTAGCTTGGGGAGCAAAAGCTCGCAAGCAACTCATCATGGCCTCAAACTTGGGTCAAGTTAAAAGAAAGCCAATTTTAAGCCTAACTCTTAAATTCAAATAAATTTTAACCCAATCTTGTGCTAAGAGCTTGGATTGCATAGGCTCATATGTATATATGCACACGTTATGCATCTGCAATGTAACTAATGCTTTTATTTCTTTTCAGATATTGAATGATGTAAATGGGAATTTAGATGCAAAAAAAGCTTGTGCTGGAGCTTTGAAACTTCATAAGAAATACCTGAAAAAAGTAAGTAGCTATTCTTGATACTTATGTTAGCAATAAAATGAATTGTATAGTAGCATATAATTGGATAGAGTACTTCTCTAAAGTATGTCTATTTCAGAACTAAAAGACTGTCACAAAAAGATATATATATATGTTATGCACTAATTTTCTGGGTCTTACCAACTGAATATCTAACATTTGTTCTTTTGACAGGTACAGGCAAAGAAGCCCTAAGAATGTATTGGAACATATGTATCCACGGGGTGGTTCTTTATCATTTGAATGTACACAACCATATTCGACACAAAAACGGTGAGGGTTTTCACAGGTGGTCATATCATCCAAAGATGGCCTCGAATACACTGACTCGTGAAGTTACGGGGCTAGCCGGTTGAGTACAGGATGAGTGCAACCGTTGTATGTAATGATGCCATGTTCTTTGTACCCCATGTAAGTTCATTGGTTGTACACACAGAAGGCGGTGTGGATAGCATGCCTTGCATACATAATAATTTCTATACAAGTTGAAATGCGCTGTTGTGATTCACCTTGAGAGATTATTGTAGCCACGGAACTCGGTTTAAAAAAAAAAATTGCCCCTAATGCTGGTGATCTTTAGAGCGCACAATTCTGAATGTTCTTGTCCTATATTGTACAACTCCAACAGAAGACCTAGCAGAGCTGCTATAGTAATGGTAGTATAACGGAGATACTATATTCCATGAATTTTATTACTAGAAAGCAAAACAACGCAGAGCTACGTGCATGAAAGAAAATATTAGAACCAGCGACATGTCACCCTGGACAGTGTGTGTTTTTTTTTCTCCCCTTTGAAGGAGACTCTGGAGTCTGGACAGAATTGGAATATGCGTGTGTTCATGGAGGGCTTGTCGGCCCTGTCCCACGGCCCGAAGGAACTGAGCCTAGCTCATGTACTGTGGGTGTTCGCCTCTAGGTTCGAGACCTCCTCTGTTCATATTTGAGTTAGTATTCTTCTTCTTAATGATAAGATGCCTAGTTTCTCTTAGATATTTTTTTTCACAGAATGAGCCAAAATCAGGAAGTATCAAGGATTAAAGAAGTAGTATACACACAAGAGTGCATGGAACAACGAACGGAGATGGGTATGGAATATCTGAACAAGACCGTATATGCACTTGAAATATGTACTGTACGTGTTTTGAGGTTCCTGCGGAAACAAATACAAAATCCAAGTATATGAATAATGCCCCATCATGTGCAGCGCGCACACTACCCATTAAACAGTTCACCCTGCACAAAGTTCCCACCTCCTCAACTCTCTCTCTCTCTCTCTCTCTCTCTCTCCTCCCATTCTGTCTTTGCCCAACTCCCGACTCTCATGATTGCAACGTGGATTCCCTTCCGATTAGCATGGATCTTGGGTCTGTTTGGTTTACTGATAAATTTATCTTACTAAATTTTATTAAAATTTGATATTATCAAATTTTAGTTATCAAATTAGTTGTCAATGTTTTAGCTAAAGATTGGCAAGAAATGAACTGAGAACAAAGGAGAAGTGAATCTTACTTTGCTAAATTTAGTTAACACTATAAAAATTTGATAAGACAAATAATAGTAGCTATTGAAAGCAAACCAAACAAACCCTAAGTTATCTTTTATTTCTTGACGGGTGGTTCAAGTGATGGATCGGCTGTACTTTGACTGCACACAACATGCACTACTTTGACTCGGTCCTTCATGTTTGCATAAACCTTACTAATTATCTTTCTTAATTAACTAATTAAGAAAGTAATTTCTGTTGTAAAATGAAGTCATCCACACTTGATCAATGACAAATGCACTGAAGAACAATAAGCATAAATAAGGAACACACATAATGTAGGGAGGAATTGTGTTCTCTCTCTTAACTAGATTGGTTCTCTTGTACATAGGGGGTGTTATATTTATAGTAGAAGATAGTAAGAGATAGATTCAGATTCGCCCACATAGAGATAGAGTTCAATCAAATATAGACTCAAATCAATCGATATCTTAACACTCCCCCTTGGACGAATATTGCATAATACACATGTCTCATCAAAAACTCCGCTAAAAAATCCAACGAAAAAAGAGATGGAGAAAAAAGTACAGTGTATTCACACACTGTGTTACATTAGTTGCCTCATTAAAAACCTTCATATGAGAATTTTAGAAAAACTAAAGGAAAAAGTACAACTTATAATCTTCATCATGATTTAAAATATGACCTTCAGAATCATGCAAAGGGTCAAGGTTAAGGGATTTACTCCCCCTGAATTCTGAAAATCTCAAGTCATTTCATTTCAATGCCATTAACACTTCGTTGGAATGTAGATTTTGTCAAGAACTTAGTGAATAAATCTGCAAGATTTTTACATGACTTTGTTTACAGAATCTTTACCTCAACACCCTTCTAGAGACCGTGAGGATAGAAAAATTTAGGAGGAATATGTTTCGTGATATTACTTTTCACATACCCTATTTATATTTGTGCAACACAAGCAGTATTATCTTCATGATAATCGTGGGGGTATTGACGGTAATAAGACTACATGACTTCTGGATGTGGTTAATCACACATCTGAGCCAATCACACTCACGTGAGGCTTCATATAAAACTATAATCTCTAAATGGTTGGTAGAAGTAGCTACCAAGATCTGCTTAAAAGACCACAAAGAAATGCTAAACCACAACAGAAAAACACAAAATCAGTCTTAGATTTGGCACTGTGGGGATCAGACAAATAGCTAACATCCATATATCCCACCATGATTAAGTCTTGGTCCTTCCAGTAAAATAATCTAAGATCTTGAGTACCTTGAAGGTATCTGAGTCAAGTCTTGACACCAGCCTAATATCTTCTAGTTAAGGCTATAATGTGTATTATTAGCAAATTTACTACGAAAGTAATATAAGGCATTGCAATTCGTAAGATACATAAGTGCTCTAATGATGCCTAAGTATAAGACTTCATGTTCTAAGACTTCCCATTTTCCATCTTTAGTTTGAAAAGGGTCTTTATCCACTTCAAGGGATTTTACTACCATAGGGTTTTAAAGGATGAAATTTATCCATATTAAAATTTTTCAATACCTTCTTGGTATAAGTAGACTGGTGTATAAAAAAATTTTCTAAGAAATACTTTAGCTGCAGGCTTAAGCAATATTTGGTTTTATCCAAATCTTTTATCTCAAACTTTGTCGTAAGGTATCTCTACAGTTTGACGGTATACATGTTGTGATTATTAGGATCTAAAATTTTGACTCCTTCGGGGATTCTCATATAAATATCCATATCCAGTGACTCATATAAGCATGCAGTCACTACATCCATCAACTGTATTGATAAGTTTAAGCTTGTTGTCATCTATATTAAATATCAGAACATTTTTTCACTTATTACAGGAGAATATGTTTCATTATAATTGATGCTAAGTCTCTGCGTAAACCTTTGTGCTACAAGCCTCACTTTATATCTCACCACCTGGATATTTTCATTTCTCTTCTGGATGAAAAACCCATTTGATCTTATAGGGAACACTTTATGAGATGTTCGATCAATGGGACCAAAAACTTTTCTTTTATTAAGCGAGCACTGCCTCAATTGCTTATTTTCATTTGACCCTATTTAAACACTTCTGGCACTCTACCATGGACTTTGCTTTTGGGATCCAGTTTTTAGCAACTTTAGAGGCAAAATATATGTCGACAATTGTAGCCTTTCTTTTATACAATTTTCCTACATCACTTCAGGGATATCTCTTCATTAATTTTTTCCAATTCCCAGTAATTTCTCACAACAATGGAGTTTGGGTGTTCTGACTTCCCCACGTTGGATTGTACATGCAAATATATACTGGGGTTATCATCTTTAGGATATTTCACTTTAGGAATGTCACCATCTCCAAGATGGCTTACTTCAGGGATTTTCCCAACATCAGGTTAAGCTTCTTCCACTGTCACGAGTAGTGTTCTCATTTGTTCGGTTCTTTACTTCTGCGGACGTTTCCACGGAATTGAGTTCCATGCATGTGGAGGCTTCTCCCTCTTTTTATCATGAGGGACAAGAATAGGTTCAATATCCTTTTGGGGTATTTTCACTCTTTCAGGTGTAATATACTTTAGATATATGAGATCTTTTCACTCCTTTATGATTAGTGAAGGTATTTGGATGATTATTAGTTTATTTGTTGTAGATTTATTATCCTTCGAACTTTAAGTTTGGTCCCTTTAGTACATGGATCTAAAGACTCGATATTCTTTAACGTAGTACTTATCTTCCCCTAATGCTGTAAAATATTTTTAGTACAATCAGCGTACCGAGCCGTGCACAAATCCCCTATCATAGGCTCTAAGAGTTAAATAATTGACGGAGATTTATAACCTACATAGATCCCCAACTTTCGGTGAGGTCCCATAGTGGTACGCTGTAGCGGAGAGATTAGCATGTATACAGCACAACCAAATTTTCATAGATGGAAAATACTTGATTCTTTGCCACGCACTATCTGCAATAGTAAAATTTCAAGACATGTAGTTGGTCTAAGTTGAATTAATATCGCAACATTCAGCACTACATGGCCCCATAGCTGGTGGGTAGCCTACTATTCTATAAGAGTGACCAAGCAATAAGTTTATTATTTTAATTTAATGACTCTGCAAGATCATTTTGAATGTGAACATGAGGAATAAGATGCTCTACATTAATTCCCAGAGCTATACAATAATCATTAAATGCCTTTGAGGTAAACTCACCAGCATTGTCTATTCGAATAGATTTGATCTTTTATTCTAGAAAAGTAGGCTCTTAACTTAATAATTTGGGAAATTAATTTTGGCAAAAGCATGGTTCTTAGTAGATAAGAGACATACATAGGACCAGTTAGTAGAAGCATCTTGTTAGTACCATAAATTATTTGAAAGGGTCCAACAGGAGCTGAATGGGTCCACAGATATCACATTGAATTTTCTCTAGGAAATTCATTGATTCTTCCCTAACATTTAGGTAAGAAGATCTAATTATGAGCTTTCTTATAACACAAATAGGGCATAAGAAATCTTCAAGTCTATAAAAGTCTTTATACTATGACCAGCAGAATTATAATTATTCTTCTCATAATATTCAACTCAGGATATCCCAGTCAATTTGCTAGATCTTAAATATTTTTAGGTTTTCATCGCAGCATAATCTTCAGGTTTTATATACATGTGTAGTATAACCCGGAGTATAAGGAAAAAAGTTTTTTCAATCACACATTTATTACACTCATTAAACTTAGTTATGAGTAGATATTTTGTACCATCCTCATTCTCTATCTACATATGGAAACGATTCAGACCGATGTCTTTAAAACATAAGAGAGTATGACTGGACTAAGGGTGTCGGCGTACTATACACCGGGGTACCCTCTTCGCCGCACAAAAGCATGCGTGGCCCACGTGGCGACCGACAAAGTGGTGGGTGTTTACACCCCGCCCACGTAACGCGACCCACGGGCGCGGGCGAAGCAGTGGGCGACCACGCCCTGCTCGCCAGCCCCCACGTGGCGGCTCGGGCGGCGGTTGGCGAAAGCACGCCCACCCACCGGTGTCGGTCCACGTGGCGCGGCGGCAGTGGGCGACCACGCACCGCCGCCCGGCGCCGGCCATGTGGCGGCTGGCGGCGGGGCGAAAGCACGCCCACCACCGGTGTCGGTCCGCGTGGCGAAGCGGCGGGCGACCACGCCCTACTGCGGCGCCGCCCACGTGGCGGCTTTGGCGGCGGTTGGAAGCACGCCACGCACCGGTGTCGGTCCACGGGCGCGCGGCGGCAGTGGCGACCACGCCCGCCACCCGGCGCCCAGCCCACGTGGCATGCGGGCGAAAGCACGCCTCGCTTGCTCGCCGCCATGCAAAAGGGTGGGATGCGGTGGCTTCATCCCGAAGTTTCTTCGCGCCGATCGCGGTCGAGACAGAGCTGCTATACTAGGCATGTCGGTCCCAAGGAATTCTGCTACAAGCCCGTTCTCCGACGCCTCACCCACTGCATCTCTGAGAGGTCACATTCCGAAGAACCGAGCGAAGGCATGCGCTGGCATTAATTAGCGCCAAGGAACGGGACAACAGACAGTGTAATAAATGCATGTAAGATAAACATGATGACATCCTCCTCTATCCGACTCTGTAAGCCCGGGCATATAAGGGCACTTGAGGGCATACGATGAAGGGAGGGGAAAAGAAAAGAAAGAGGAGAAACTCAACAGAAGAGCCGGTCACCAACAAGCTCAGAATCAAGCCCAAAATACTGAATCCAAGATCAAGCAGGAAGTAAGGCTGTTACCCTTCTTCAAGGGGGCCTGAACCTGGGTAAAATCGTGTGTTCATCTGGATTTTAGACTCTAGAATTCGTTAGTGCGAGAGGTGCTGGGGTTTCCATCCGTTAGGGTTTGCTTGGCTACCAAAGGCAACCCCTCATGAACCAAACCCGGTCAGAGACTTGGGCTGTCGGTTGAAATACACCGAAGTGGGCGCGAGTAGGGGCTCAGAGTCGGTTTCTCCGATCATCTCCCATGAAGTTTTGGTGTTTTCTTCCATTCCGTGCATTTGGAGATGGAGGGTTCAAGCATCGGGAAGGAGAAGAGTCGACCATGTTGAGTATGTCCCGCAATCTCGCCGATCGCAAGACCGCCTCGCTCCACCCCGCGAGGCCGGGCGATGCTCCGTGCCGGGCGGTGGAGCATCTGGTGCGCCGCTAGCCATGGAAGCGCCACCCCGGCTTAGAATCAGATGCCGCCGTCTTCTCTCGATCACCCTCGGTGGAGCTTGCAGAGACTCCCGGCCACTCCGTGGCTGCGGGATCTTGCTTGGCCTTGTTGGTGCGGCCCAACCGGTAGGCCCCCCGGCAGAGCATCGGTGGTATTTCACCCCTGTATGCGGGTTGGGGGTTCGCAGGCTCCACGCCTGGTGGTAGGCGCCCGTCAGTAGGCGGGGCTGGAGGAGGAGCGCCAGTGCCGCCGGTCCCAGCCCGAAGGAACCGTGAGGACCTAAGGAGTCATCTTGACGGCTCCGCCGGCGTGAGCGGCGACCATGGCCGTGTGCCACGCCGCCCGACTCAAGAGCAGGGCGCGGCAGCTGGCGGCCTCCAAGACGGAAGTTCCTCGACTCACGGAGAGTCCTATCTCTCGCTCTCCGGGCCGAGTTCCCGGTGGGTGCCCGGGCTTTGTTTATGGCGTTGGATATCAGGCATTCTCCCGGCGGTTACGCCGTGTGGAGTGGCCCGAGTGGTTTCACCCGGCGTCTATAGAAAGTTACGACGGCACTACCAATCCTGAGGAGTTCTTGCAAATTTACACCACGGTAGTGCGAGCGGCCGGCGGGTCCGGAAAAGTCATGGCTAATTATTTCCCGACGGCCTTGACGGGCTCCGCCCGTTCTTGGTTGTTGAACCTCCCGCGAGGATCAGTGCACTCGTGGGAGGAACTGTGTGGCCTCTTCGTCGACAATTTCCAGGGCTCCTTCGCGCAGCCGAGCGTGGAGGATGATCTGCATGCCCTGGAGCAGCATAAGGGGGAGTCGTTGCGTGATTTTATCCGGCGGTTCTGCCATTGCCGCAACACGATTCCCCATATTTCAGAGCAATCGGTCGCCATCGCCCAAGAGGCGTCATGACCGCGAAGATGAAGGAGAAGATGGCCACCCGCACTATTGGCACCACTTCTGAGTTGTTTTCCCTCGCGCATAAGTGCGCGCTGGCCGCAGAGGCGAGGGGGCCAGGATCTGGTCCCCAGGGTGGCCGAGGCAAGGATGAAGCCGGGACCTCAAAGGGTTCCGCCCGCTCAAGAAGGCGCGAAGCGTGAGGCAGAGAGACCCGCGGGTCTTGGCCGCCGAAGCGTGACCGCTGATGGCTCGGTCGCCGGAGCGCGACCGCGGGATCAATATGTAATCGCCGCGTGACCGGCGGATGATGATCGCCGTGATCGGCGTGGTGATCGCCGCGATCGCGTGACAACCGCCGCGTCGAGGGAATGATCGCCTGGCGGAAGGAAAGAGGGCCTTGGTGCCCAATTCATCGAATCGACACCCATGACTGGGATATTTGTCCGTCGTGGACCGGATGGTAGAGCGGCGGATCAAGGAGCGCCCTCGTGATGATGAGCGCCACTCGTGATGGTGATCGTGGTGAAGACCCGCCTACTGGCTTTTCAAAGCAGCGGATCATACCGGCGTATATTTATGGTGGTTCGTCCGCCTTCGCTCTAATACCGCTTGTAAGCGGTTGAAGAGGGTGTGTGCACAGGCCGGGCTCGTGGTCGCGTCGGATGCTGAAATGGTCGGAGGAGACGATCATCTTCATCGGTGACCACTCGATTCGCCCCACCGACATCTCCGATTGTGGTGTCGCCACGATCCGGAATGTTCGGTTGGGTCGTGTGTGTTGTGGGGCGGAGGAGTTCTCTCAAGATCTTGTCCTCTACGGCATTTCGCTCTTCAAATCCCGCGCAGATCTCCATCCATCGTTGCCTTTCTTTTGAATAGCCCCGGGTTAGTGCAATCCCGTGGCCAAAAGCGCCTCGTCACTTTTGGAGAAACGGATAATTATCGTACTGAGTTGGTGGACTTTGAAGTCACTGATTTTGATCTCCCGTACAATGCTTTGCTTGGCCGACCGGTGACCCATTATGCATATATGGTGGTGAAGATGCTGAACTCGCCGCCCCATAACCGCTCGAGTGGATCGGTTCAAGCTCATTGCGCTGTCATAAGTTTGCGCTTGATATGAGTGCCGCCACTTGTCCCGGCGTCTTGATGCCGCCCGCCGGAGCCCTCAGTCCGGACCAGCGCCGCTGGCGCTCACGGCGAGGTTAAGGTGGTCGCCCTGAGTGAGGGCGAGTCCCGCAAAACCGTCAACATTGGCGCCAGCCTCAGCGCCAAATAGGAAGACGCGCTCGTCACCTTCCTCCGGTGTAATTCCGACGTGTTTGCCTGGCAACCGTCCGATATGACCGGGGTCCCCAGGGAGGTGATCGAGCACCGTTTGGCAACGCTCCCCGAAGCGCGCCCGGTTCGGCAAAAGATCCGGCGGCAAGCTCTGGAGTGGCAAAATGTTATTCGGCAGGAGGTGGAGAAGCTATTGGGCGCAGGGATCATTAGGGAGGTCATTCACCCTGAGTGGCTTTCCAACTCTGTGCTCGCCAAAAATCCAACGGAAATGGCGAATGTGTGTCGATTTCACCGACCTCAACAAAGCTTGCTCGGCGATCCTTATCCTTGCCGCGAGTCGATCTTATTGTTGACTCTACGGCAGGTTGTGAATTATTATGCTTTCTGGATGCGTACTCTGGGTACCATCAAATTAGCATGGCGGTGGAGGATGAAGAAAAAACTGCTTTTGTAACCCCTATGGGTGTTTATTGTTATATTAGGATGCCTTTTGGTTTAAAGAATCTTTGGATCCACTTACCGTGCTATGCACATTACTTTCACGTCCTGAGATAGGACGAATCTTGAAGTATATGTTGATGATCTAGTCGTGAAAGTCAAAAAAGGTGAAGACTTGATTCAAGACTTAGAAGAAACCTTCTCCAATCTTCGTAAGAATTGCTTGAAGTTAAATCCAGAGAAGTGTGTGTTCGGAGTTCCTCCGCAAATTGTTGGGGTTCCGGTATCCAACCGGGATTGAAGCCAATCCGGATAAGATAGCAAATGATTGAGCACATGAAGCCGCCAAAGACGACTCAAACAGTTCAATGTTTGGTCGGTCGCCGCCTCCCTAGGGCGATCTATTGCCGATTGGGAGAAAGGAGCCTACCCCTATTTAAGCTATTGAAGAAAACTAATCATTTTGAGTGGGGTCGACGAGGCTCAAGGCCTTTGAAGATTTGAAGCAAGACCTTACCTCTCCTCCAAAGGTTGGTTTCCCTACGCAAGGTGAACCGCTGCTTTTGTATATTGTCACGCCCGAGGTGGTCATTGTGTTGGTGGCGGAGAGGAAGGTGTCCAGAAGCCGGTTTATTATGTCAGTAAAGTATTGCATGAAGCGGAAACTCGATATCCTCAAGCTCAGAAGATGCTGTATGCGGTTCTGGTGGCGTCTAGGAAGTTGCGGCATTATTTCCAAGGGCGGGAAGTTACTGTGGTCATGGCCTATCCGTTGCGAGAAATCTTGTTCAACCGTGAAGCAGAAGGTCGCATTACCAAATGGTCAGTTGAATTGGGCGAGTTCAATCTTAAGTTTGTTCCCCGCACTGCTATCAAAAGTCAAAAGCTGGCGGAGTTCGTTGCCGAGTGGACTCCCGCCACTCCTGAAGCGGAAGAAGCCCCCGCGTCGCCTCCCTGGATCTTATTTTTTGATGGTTCGTTCAGATTGGAGGGCGCCGGGGCTGGCGTTATCTTAGTCTCCCCGTCTGGTGATGTGCTCCAGTACGTTGTTGCTCTTGATTTTAAAGCTACTAATAACATTGCCGAGTATGAAGGTCTGCTGGCAGGGTTGCGTATTGCTTCGGCGCTAGGTATCCGGCGTCTTCAAGTCAAGGGTGACTCCGCTAGTCATCAATCAGCGAGGAAGGAATATCAATGCCCGACCCCACCATGGCGGCGCATTTGGCGAGGTCGTGAAAATGGAGCGACGCTTTGAAGGATTGGGATATACTCATATCCCCGACGTGATAATCATCTTGTGGATGGGCTGCAGCTTGCATCCTCGGAAGGCTCTGTCCGGTTGGGGTCTTGAAGAAAGACTATCGCGACCGTCCATTATGACCCATGATTGAGATGGGAATGATGGTGTCTTGCCGCATGACCCCGATTCTGTGGGGACGATGGTATGGCTGTCGAGGCCTCCGGCTCAGGCGGGGATTACGGCGTTCTTTGCCACGACCTCCGGTTCGAGGAGGGAAGGCGTATGCGTTTCGCTTCACCCCTGTGTCCGGAGGGAAGGCGGCGGTGCTGCCAATGCAGCGCCAGGGGAAATGCCTGGCCCAGCAAAGTACCCAGGCGAACACCGAGTGCTCGCCACACTTGGCCGGGAAAATCAGTGGATGGATCCGATCCTAGCCTTCCTGCGGGACCAAGTGATCCCCGACGATGATGCGTCAGCTGAGAAAATAGCACGAAAGGCCAAATGCTATACTCTGGTGGATGGGGACTTATACCGCCGGAGTAGAAACGGAATTCTACTGAAGTGCATCACTCGGGAAGAGGGGGGCGCCCTGCTCTCGATATCCATGGAGGCGCAAAGCGGAGCCATATGTCCGCCAACGCTGGTTGGCAAAGCGTTCGCCAGGATTTTATTGGCTCATCGCCTCCGTGATGCTTGCGAGTGGTGAGGACATGCTGGCTTGTCGATTCTTTGCCGAGCAAGTCCACCGACCAGCCCAAGCTCGCAAACCATCCCGCTCTCTTGGCCGCTCACGTGCGGGGCCGATATCCCGGTCCGTTCATGAGCCACAGAGGGCTTCACCCACCTCTTCGCCGCCATCGACAAATTCACTAAGTGGGTCAAATCGGCGAAGTGCCATCACGGCTTCATTTGTCAAATTTATGCATGAGATATTCACTCGCTTTGGAGTCGCTAACGCATTATCACCGACAATGGAACTCTCGCCACCAAAGGCGGCATTTCTGGAATTCTGTGATGAGATGGGCACCAAAGTATGCTTTGCTTCTGTTGCCCACCCTAAGAGCAATGGTCAAGCTGAGCGTGCCAATGCATTAGTATTGAAGGGTCTCAAGACAAGAGCGTTTGATCGACTCCTGGCGGGGCGCTGGATTGAAGAACTTCCTACTGTCTTTGTGGTCGCTTGCACCACGCCCGGTCGGACATCTTGCGAGACGCCCTTCTTCTTGGTGTATGGAGCGAAGTCGTTCTTCCCTCCGAAGCCGTCATTTGGCTCTCCGCGTCTCTGTTTTTAGCGAGGAAGGCCATGATGATATCCGGCAGAAGATGTCAACCTCTCGAAGAAGTTCATGACTGGCGCCCTTGGCGCCGCCCGATACCAAAGAAAGTCTCAGCGATACCATGCCACCCGGTTTCGAGAACAACCGCGATGGGTGACCTGGTTTTGCGCAGAAGTTCAGCAAAGATGCCGGGTTATAAGCTGTCTCCCCGGTGGGAGGGCCCCTTTAAGGTGGTCTCAGTATCTCGACCCGGGGCGGTCCGGCTAGCCACTGAGGACGGCCGAGAATTGGCAAATTCCTACAATGTGGAGTTGTTGCGAAAGTTTTATCCGTGAAAAACTGTAAGTACCCAATGATTCGCTTTGATCACCTCAGATAGACTTATCCCCACCGATCGGCGGTCATTGGTTGTCGATAATGTTATTGTCTTAAAGATTTTTGACTTTGTCATTGTTCCATCTCTTTGTGCGCCCTGCGGGATAGTCTGGTGCATGGAGGCTATTGGTTCTTAGGTTTTGGCGGTCCCTTGCCGGTCCATAATTATGCCTGGTATCTGTGTCGGGTGAGAACGGGCAACCAGGGAGCGGATTCGGCACAGTGTTTAAATGTGGTTCATACACCTCGGGTTGGCTCTCAGAAGCACCGTAGGTCGTTACCACAAACACTGCTGGCCTGGTATCCTTCCTGGTAGTTCGCTGCTTCGCTGCACAGTGCCATGGGCTGTGTTTGGAGGGAACGGCAGCGTGTGGAGGCCAAAACGGGTGAACCAATATTACCCCATGCGCCGACTTTTGTTGTCATAATCTGTATTGAATGCGTTCCGCCTGGCATTTATTTATCTTTACCATAACCGCGTATGTGCGTGAGTAAAACTTTAAAGCTTTGGCTCAATTTGGAAAGAAAAAGTTAAGGGTCGCCCGAAGGCTCCAAGTGGTCGCCAGTGGCTTGAAATTTCGCCTCAAGGCTCGGTGGTCGCCAGCTTGGGGCTGGTCGCCCCATCGCTTGGGGGCGCCACTAATGCGTAGTTTTATAAGTATTTTAAGTAATACTCTTGCTTGTTCGCTATGAAAATACTAAAATTAATCAAATTATGCATGGTTATTATGGATGTCGAAACCCGACGGCTCCTTGGTGATAAAGGAAGAGTCTTCAATGTGAGTGTTTAGTAAAGTCAGTGACCGAGTGTAAGTTGGGCACGAGCTCAAACACGGCTCAGACACCTCGGGTTGGCTCTTAGAAGCACACTGGTTGTCACTGCTGAGCCGCCGCCCAAGACCACTCCTCGGGACTTGCTACTTTCTGCGCCACACTCGGGTACGATTCTAAGAGATCACAAGGATTTAAGTTCCGAAGAGGTTTCAGCCAACGATAACCCTGCATAAAATCTTAATAGCAAAATCATTATATGCTCAAACACAAACTATTGCGCTTCAAAGCTGGCTTTGCCTAAGCCCTATGTAACTTATGCGATAATGCTTACACTTGTGGCTAGTTGCATGCAACCTTTGCAGAATTCAGGACATTGCTTAGGCTCAAAAGCCTAATTGGTGCCTTAGCCGAGTATGTGGGTGGCCACCTAGCAATTTCAAAGATGCAATATCGGATAGGCATGGCAAACAAACATAAAGGTAAAATCTGGGAAGCATCCATTACAACTAAAGTTAATTGAAATGTTCTTGCAGACAAAAAGGAAATTGATCAACAAAAGAGGTAAAAGCAAAAAAGTGGGGTGGCGGCCTAGCCCCTCACTCATCGCCCACGTCGATGTCGCCGGCGTTTTCCTCCGCCACGGGTGGTAACATCCATGGTCGGCTGCTGACTTGCACTTTGCAACCACCAAGTATTCATGCTGCGTCAAGACACGCCTCTCCGCCAGCGGCGTTCCCTATGATGCCGATCTCCATCGCCGCCATCGGGTCCAAGGAAGTATCGCGGCTGGCCCAACAAGCCAGCACGAAGGTGGCGGTCATCACCGCAACCTCTTGCCCCTCCCTGGCTGAGCGTGCGGCCAGGGCGGCGGGCAGTCCCCGGAGCGCCTCCGCGGCCTGGTTCGTCGCGTGGGCATACTGCAGGGCGGTGTCTTGGAGGGGCGTCTCCAGCACCACGCCCAGAGGTTTCAGGCATCTTTTGATGCGCTGAAAAGCTCTCTTGAGCATGGCGGCGAGATTGCGCCTGAGGCGGTCAGCCTCATATTCAGAGGTCCTCTGCGCCGCCTCGGCCCTTTCTGCCCGTTGCTGCATGGTGACCAGGGCGGTCGTGGTGGTCCTTTCCTGCGCCACCGCTGTATCCGACCTCTCCCGCTCCCGAGCTAGCTCATCGATGGCCCCCATCAGTTGCCTCGCCGTCCGAGCCCCATGCCCGGTGGCCGTGGCTAGGAGGCGCCAGCGCGAAGTCAGGTAAGTTCTTGAGCTCGGTGAAGAGCTCAGCGGAGCGTTCGGCGGGGGTGGTGATGGTCCGGGAGGCGAGTTGGTGAGGTGCACTGGCGTCGGGGCCGCCTGCCCCAGTTCCCGTGGTAGTGGCGGTTGGCGGCGTCTGGGCGGAAGTCTCCGTCGCAGGCGTGGGTGGCGCTCGCTGGGAGCATCTTGAGGGGCCGCCCTTGGCGTCGCCCTCAAGCTGAAGCTGGCCTTGGGGACCTCCAGCCCGCCTTGTCGGGTGGCGGCCGGGGTCCCCGTAGCAGGAGGTGGTGGCGTCGCGGAGGGCGAGATCGGCGCCGCAGGAGGAGTCGGAGAAGAGGCCGCCGTGGCGTCGTGGTCGCGGAGCGGGCTTGTGGTGGCACCGTGATGGCGAAAGTGCAGTGGCGCCGGAGGTGGAGATCTTTGGCGCGCGCGGCGGCGCGCGGCGGTCGGTATCGCATTGGGGCGGTTGGTGTGGGCACCCCGTGTGAAGTCACCGCCACCTTTGCACTGGTGGCGGCGGAGATTTCGCCCGCGCGGCGGGTCTTCTTCGCGTCCGGGCTTGGAGCATCCGGAACAAGTGGCCGCTTGCCCGCCGTCCGGTCGGTGGGGGGAGGTGCGTCCCTGATCGTCAGGGGGGCGCGCGGCGGCACAAAGGCGAGGCCGGTGGAGTCCATTGGCGGCAACAACCTGACGATCCTCAGGCGCTCCGCAGACTCCAAGTCGGCGAGTGGCCGTGCCGATGAAGGGAAGTCCAAATCAGTTGGAACCGGCGGCATGAGCCCAGAGAGCCACGTGGTGATGCGTGGCCCATCCAAGTTTCCCGCGCCTGGCCAAAGTTAGAAAAAGACTGCCGGTTGGTAGGGAGCAATACGGAAGGAGCATAAAAAGAAAAAGATGAAGACTTACGGCCGGGAAAGGTGCGGGTGATGTCGTCGTCGCCTGTGTATTGCCATGCTGGGCGAATACGGCGGCGAAGGGGGCTAAGTCTTCGGGATACAAAATCCCTAACAACCATTGCCCCAGTTAAACCGGCGCTCCGCAAGTTGATGATGCGGGCCGCCATTGCCCGGAGCTCCGCCGTCTCTTCGACGGGCGAAGTTCGATTCTCGATGACCGCCGCTGATCGGGCGGGCACCCCAGACATCTATGCATTGTCGTCATTGACGACTGACCATTCGAGGCGCCAGCCCTCCAATTTGACCTGGCCGAAGGAGATAGCGAGCAGCCATCCCGTCCCGAAGGCGAAAATGGCAGCTCCCCAGAAGTTCGCCGTCGGAGGAGGCGCGGCAAAGGAAAAAATAGCGAAAAAGGGGGAGGTTTGGCATCACCCCCAAGAACATTTCGCAGAGGTGTGCGAAGATAGCGAGAAAAAGAATGGAGTTGGGGGTGAGGTGAAGATGATTGATTTCATAGAAGTGGAGAACGGTGAGAAAAAAATCAGAGAAAGGCGGTACCAAGCCCGCCATGATGCCCCACACGGTGATGATGATCTCGTCGGCGGGGCACTGTGGTGTGGGGGTCCCAGCCCGAAAGAAGAGAGGGCCCTCCGGTACGATCGTGTGGAGCCTCCCTCTGTAAGAATCTCTGTTGGAGGGAGGAATGGAAGGCGAAGCAGGAGGAGCCATGGAGGCAAAAGTGACAAGAGGCAGGAAAAGCTTAGAGGAAGAAGACGAAGTTTACAAAGAATGCTAAAAGCGTGAACTGCTTGGGGCGGATGGATCTATATGTATCCCCACTCGCACCGGCAGTTCACGAAAGGACAAGGTTGTGCGCCGTTTGGTCCCAAGGAAAATCAATGGATGCGGAAGGAATCGGCGGTCGCATCTCGATGAGTGATGGCCCCATCCAAGAATGCACCGCATTTAATGTAAGGATTTTGAAAGACTCGATGTGCGTTCTTGGGTGGCCCTGGGCTACTCTCGGCGTATTATACACCGGGTACCCTCTTCACCGCACAAAAGCATGCGTGGCCCACGTGGCGATCGACAGCGGTGGGTGTTTACACCCCGCCCACGTAACGTCGATCCATGTGGCGCTGCGGCGCAGCAGCAGTGGCGACCACGCCTGCTCGCGGCGCCCCCACGTGGCGGTGCGGCGGCGGTTGGCGAGCACACCCACCACCGGTGTCGGTCCACGTCCACGGGCGCGCGGCGGCAGTGGCGACCACGCCGCCGCTTCGGCGCCCGCCCACGTGGCGGCTTTGGCGGCGGTTGGCGAAGCACGCCCGGCCACCGGTGTCGGTCCACGTGGCGCGCGGCGGCAGTGGGCGACCACGCCCGCCGCCGGCGCCCAGCCACGTGGCGGTTCGGCGGGCGGTTGGCGAGCACGCCCAACCCACCGGTGTCGGTCCACGGGCGCGCGGCGGCAGTGGGCGACCACGCCGCCGCCCGGGCGCCCAGCCCACGTGGCATCTTGGCGAGCACGCCGCTTGTTCGCCGCCATGCAAAAGGGTGGGATGCGGTGGCTTCATCCCGAAGTTTCTTCGCGCCCGATCAGGTCGAGACAGCTCGCTTGTACTAGGCATGTCGGTCCCAAGGAATTCTGCTACAAGCCTGTTCCTCGACGCCTCACCCACATCTCTGAGAGGTCACATTCCTAAGAACCGAGCGAAGGCATGCGTGGCATTAATTAGCGCCAAGGAACGGACGGCGATACAGTGTAATAAATGCATGTAAGATAAACATGATGACATCCTCCTCTATCTAACTCGTAAGCCCGGGCATATAAGGGCACTTGAGGGCATACGATGAAGGGAGGGAAAAGAAAAGAAAGAAGAGAGACTCAACAGAAGAGCTGGTCACCAACAAGCTCAGAACCAAGCCCAAAATATCAATCCAAGATCAAGCAGAAGTAAGGTCATTACCCTTCTTCAAGGGGCTGAAACAGGTAAAATCGTGTGTTCATCTGGATTTTAGACTCTAGAATTCGTTAGTGTGAGAGGTCTTTGGGGTTTCCATCTGTTAGGGTTTGCCGGCTACCAAAGGAACCCCCCTTACCGAACCAAACCCGGTCTGTAGACTTGGGCCTGTCAGTTGAAATACACCGACAAAGGGTATAATAGGGCATTCTTCCAGTGCCAACTATGAGAGCATCGCTTCTAGCGATAGTCATATTGTTTCTAGTTCACTTAGTGTGGTACAACTGTCTTCTAGATAGATTTTCTCGTCCGCCATTAGATTGTACTTTGTTCTATGTTAGATATATGATTTAACAATTAAACAATTATTGCATCAAGAACAAATTGTAGAATATAGAATAAAGATAGAATAATTAATCAAATATCTGAGAAATAGCTATTTATTCAATTTTAAATGATAATCGATCAACAAAAACGTAGACCAAATGTTTATTTAGGAACAAGGTTCAAGAATAAGGGCTAAACTAATAAGTAGACTTATAAAAAATATGTGACATTGGCTAGCAAAGTTAAGAAATACTTAAGAGACTAATCCAAGTCTCCATATGAGTTGTAAATGTCCTCCTAAGACTCCTTGAACTCAATTATTTCAAGAATCATATCATCACACTTCTCAAAATCCATGTCAACAATAGGTTGAATGGTGAAGTATGACTCAACATTATCTTCCTGATTCTTATTGACTTTTTCAATGGATTGCATATAATGATCTACCACATGCTTTGGGATGTGATAGTTGCACAACCAATGGTCAGTGCAACCATACTTAAAAACAGGATTATTTAGGATTTGCAGCCTTATTTAGCTGAATCTTGCTTCTAGAAGCCCCCTGGTTCTTTACCTTTAATCTTCCACTATGGATTGCCTCTTTCCCTATCTGATCTGTCATTCTTCCACTTATCCCATTTATTCCTTTGGCCCTTTCTACAGCATGACTATTGCTAGCCTACTGAGCATTTTCATGTCCTTCAGGCATTGCATGACTCCTATTAGGAAGTACGTGATGATTATTCATTAGAAGTTCATCATGTTTTTCTGCTTCTAGCAGAATGCATATGAGCTCAGAGTATTTCTGGTACTTGGTATGACGATACTATTGCAGCAGTATCATTATATTGGGATGGAATGTGCATAATGTATTATCAATCATTTTAGTATCAGAAACTTTTTGGTTACAGAACGTTAGTTTAGTGACAAGTTTTTGCATGGCAAAAGTTATATGCTGCCATTACCTTTAAAATCCTGAAAGCGTGGGAGGATCCATTCGCGTTGTACTTCTGGCAACAGGACGAATCTTTGCTAGTTATATATTTTTCCTTTAGGGAATTCAAAAGTACCAGTTGGTCCTCTTTCACTAAATATTTGTCCTTCAGGTCTGCACGAAGATGGTGCCTCAAGAAGTGCAGAGCCGCACACGTGGTGGCTTCGGGAAGAGTATGGATACTAGTTTCAAGTTGGGAAAATAGCTGCTCTAAAGGATCAAGCAGTCAGATTAATCTAAGTATCCATTGCGCATGTGAGATATTTACTACCATTTAGGACAAGCTCGATAAATTCCCTCTTTGCGATGTCCGACATATCATATTTCTATTTATGCAAAATAACTTTTACTACTGCTAATATTAATATATTGCATGCCCACTCTTCAATCAGAAAAGCTTGGTCTATATCTCTTTAGTAGATAAGTATATAAATTTTTTCAGGATTTTTCTAGTAATTTTCATAGTTTTTTGCTAATTTTTCAAGCAATTATTAGAATTACTAAATAACAGAAAAATAAATTTCAACATATAAACATGGAATTATTCTAATACAATAAATATAGAGATATATAGCTTTCAATATGCTATATAAAATTTGCCAAGCATTTTTTATAATTTTCTGTTAAACACCAAGCAATCTTCACAATTAACGAATAACAGAAAAAATAATTCTAGCAAATATCAACATGGGATAACACCAAGAAATTTAATCCAGAGGGATAAAGCTCTCAATAGATTATTTCTAAATTTCCAGAATTTTTCTAGCATTTTCACAATTTTCTATTAACTACCAAGCAATTTTCAGAATTACTAAATAACAGAAAAATAAATTTCAGCATACATAAACATGGCATAATACTAGAAAATAAACCCAGGCTATAGAACTTCCAATGTGTGCTAAATATCAATTTTACCAATTTTAGGATTTATCATGAATTTTCATAATTTATTAACTATTTTTCAAAAATAGTGGAAATTCTAGGGGGAAAATGTAAAATTTCCTTTTTCCTTTTTATTTGTTTATCTCAAAAAAATGGGTCGGTTCGATCAATCTGGACCGCACAGACCATTTGGGCCCACAAAGACTCAACCAGCCTAATATAAGTAAGCGGCTAGGGTTACCCTAGCCGCCAATTGGTCATACAGGGAATTTTTTTAATAATACCTTTTTTATTTGAAATTTCAAAAATATACCACCGGGAAAAAAATCTCAGAATAGAGACATGCTCAGTCAGCAAGCATAGGGCCTAAATAGAAAAATACACGGGCGACAGGAGGCCACGTCCCCCCCAGCCTCGTGTCGCCTGATCAAATAGCTACAGGACCGTGTCGCCCGACGAAATGGCGACAGAGTACTGTCGTCGTATGAAATGGTGACGGTAAATAAATCGATGAATGGCTGGGCGACACGCACCTCTTTCGCCTAACCATATGGCGATATATAATTTGCAAAAAATATTAATTTAGTTAGATAATTTGTTTACATTTCATTGATTTAGAATTTACAAAAAAAATATGTCTAATCGTCCACAAATATTATAAGATATTGGACGAGGGCAATTAGATGGAATTTTTTTAAAATAATATATTTTTGTTAAAAAATTACAGAAATATTATGTCGAAAAAAAATTACAGAAATACCCTATAGTCGTAATTCCAAATTGACATACATCTTTGTCTCAATAGTCGCAGTTGTGTCGCGGATTGGAATTGCGACTCAAATCACTCATGCCACTTAAACCGTGGAAATCGTGGGCACTTAAGGGTTTTCGCACCTCATGACAGCCGGATCTAGGCCAAAAATACGAGAAAAATCAATAGCGACCTACGCAACGCGTGCTACTACTTACATATGGGCGAGATAGCGACGCGTTCCCGCAGAAGTTGCGAAAATCGGAAAAGGCACTCGCGGCCATGAAACCATAGAAATCGTGGCCACTTAGGGGTTTTCGTAGGGCTACGGGACAAGCCGGATACGGCCCAAAAAATACGGGAAAAATCAAGGGCGACCTACGCAACGCGGGCTACCACTTACGTATGGGCGAGATAGCCAGACATTGCCCCGGTAGGAAGTTACAAAAATCGAAAAAGACACTCGCGGCCATGAAACCACAGAAGTTACGACGTCGAAAAATTTTGAAATTTTTTATGGAGGTTCCTGATAAATGGGTGATATTACCATAAAAATTTCAAATGATTTTAAGATGTGAGGAATTTTTTAAAATTCAAACAATACAACTATCCTGATAAAACGCTGGCCGACAAGTTTGAACCGAATGAAAAATGAAACAAACCACGTTAGAAAATTTTAAGGCCACCCGTGTCGCCCTACCACCAGTCGATTCTCTTCGTCGCTTGTTAAGCGGGCGACACGGACTTTTCATTTTTCACGGGCGACGCGACTACTTTAAGCCTTTTTCGCGACGGGCGACACGCACCGTTTCGGCTACTTTCGCCCTTTCGTTGGGCGACACGAAGCCACGTCACCACCCGGCCTCCTTTCGCCCGTGTATTTTTTCTATTTAGGCCCCTGTCGCCCGCCGTATATTTCTGAGATTTTTTTTCGGTGGTATTTTTTTGAAATTTCAAATAAAAAAGGTATTATTAAAAAAAATTCTCATACAGGCGCGGGAGCCATCGCCGCCTCCCCCAGTAGGTGCCGCCGCCTAGACTTCTGGCAGGCAAGGGCGCGGGGCTGCCTCTACTTCCGATCAAGCAAGGGTGCGGGGCCACCTCCAACAGACTGAGTGCAGGCCTGCAGGGCACGGCCACTGTCACCTCAACTTCTAGTAGGCAAGGGCGTGGGGCCGCCTCTGACGGGATGAGTGCGTGGCACAGCCGCCGCCGCTGACTCAACTTTCAGTGGGAGCAAGGCCGCCTCCTGGCAGTGAGGTGCAAGCTGCTTGGCTACGGATGGCAATAGGGACCCGTTCTCGATCTCCGGCGGAGAATTTTCTATTAGGGGGCGGGTATAGGAAGAAATCATTCACCGCGGGAATAGAAACGGGAAAATTAATCCCCCGTCGAGGATGGCGGGGACGGAGACGGGGAATTTTTTTCCCACGGGAACCCAGTTGGGGATCTAAATTTAGTTTAGTCCAATTTAGTTATTAGATTGCAAAAATATTCTCTAGCCCATCATATTCACATTTTCATAAAACGGGACAACATAATCTTCAATGAATGCATGCATTTTTTTTCCTTGTCTATTGATATGATTTTAGAGTTAAAATGGCTATAAGAGCTCTTCTCTTGTGTGAAATTTTCACGGGGATAGGTCTCAAACGGGGCCCCGATACCTGAACGGGGATGGGGACGGGGGATTTTCTCCCCCGAGACGGGGAATGGGAATGGGGACGGGGACGGGGACGGGGAGGCACTCCCCGGCGGGGAATAGCCCCGTTGCCACCCCTATGCTTGGCGCGCGGTTGAGCTCCCTGCAGCGGGTGCACAATGGGCACGATGCGCGGGTCGAGCTCCCGATGGCTGGTCGTGGAGGTCGTGTAGCGGCTATTGGCTCCAATTACGAGCGACGGTGCAGAGCGTGCTTCGGGTGTGGCTCAGTGGGTTATGGCAGTGCATTGGTGGGTGCGCAAAGCCAGAGGAGTAGCCATTGCAAGGTCAGTCGTTTCACGGGGGGTGTGGCTGTGTAACGAGCGGACATGATTAAGTCTAGGCGTATCGGGCGGTCTCTTTTTGAAAATGACGGTGAATAGTAAATAGTTGAAATTACAGAGTGGTAGTTACAGAGGAGGTAAAAGTGAAATGTACTGAGTGGAAGAGTTGTTGAGTGCGTAAAACTGTAAGTGTTGAGTCTATAAAAGAGTTGGCCGAAGGATCTCGAGGATGGATTGAAAAATGGAATGAAATCTTTACGTTGTCGTCTTTTGGCTGTTCTTCCCCCTTTCTTCTCTAGTTGTTCTTCTGTTATCGCTGCAATTCCTGATTGCTACCATTTTCTTTGCTGTGATTCTTGAATATCTCACGTCCCAGTGCTGCTGGTGGCCAGGGGATATAACATCTTGGTATCAAAGCTTCGTTCTGATCATTCCGACTGAGTTGTAAAAGTTCCAAGCGCGGGTTGGAGGAATTCGGGATCAAGCAATTGATCCTGAGAATCTCGCAAAAACTTCGGTTACTGAGCCTGGTTAACTTGGCTAGTTTGATTCGAGGTGGCGATCGTTTTGGGGGGAGGAGACTTTGTTGGGAACTTTTCAGTCGATCACTACGGCTCCTCCGAAACCTTCGATTCAGACCCAGCTCGTCTTAACGGCGATGGGGGAAACAGCAAAGCGTTCGGACGATCATCAGGCGAGTATTAAAGAAAGTTTGGATCTCTTATTCGCACGTATGGAAATTATGGATGCTGCACAATAACAACTTCTGCAGCGTTCTGATCTTACGGCCAAGGTGGTGGAACAAAACCCGAAGGACCAACAAGTATTGGTGAAGCAACTTGAGGCCACTGCTCAGGCAGTAGCGCAACTCACCTTGGGTTGATCCATGGAGGTGCCGGGCGTCGTGGAGGGGAATACGTCGGGGGTGGGGAAAGCCTTGTTTACTCCAGCCCCACCACCATTACGTTCCTGGGGAAAAAATGAAGCGGAGCCATCTTCATCTGTTCGAGCGGCGCACATGCAGGGGTCGGGTGGAAGTATGTTGGATGGATCGACATTCAACCAGCGTTTGCCACGAGATTTCCAAGGGACAACAAGAAGTCCATTGCCGAAGCTGTCATTTCCAAAATTCAATGGTGAGAATCCCAGACTATGGAGAGAAAAATGTATGGATTATTATACTCTTTTTAATATACCTGAAGCACTTTGGGTTACTGCTGCAACACTCCATATGGAGGGCAAGGTGGTTACAAGTGTTCAAAGCTCGGAATACATTGGGTGATTGGGAGCACTTTGTGACGGCAGTGGAAGCCAAGTTTGGCGCCTTTGATCATCGGCGCCTATTGGAAGAATTAGTGGAACTTAAGCAAGTGGGCACAGTAGCGGATTATAAAGAAAAATTTGATGAACTCATGTTTGAGATTGCAATGCATAATCCACATTATGGGGAGGAATTCTTTGTGTCACAGTTTATTAAAGGGTTAAAAATGGACTTAAGAGGGATGGTTCAATGTCAAATTCCCGACACTGTTGATCGAGCAGCTTTGTTGGCCAAGGTGCAGCAAGAAGTGCTTGATCGTCAAAAAACATGGAAACAGAAGCTTGGAACACCTAAGGAGTATGGTGCTCTCAGTAAGTCAGATAATCAGCACAATCCTTCCCGTATTGGACAGGGTGAATTGTGGAAAGCGAGGCAGTTACGTGAGTACCGGTGCACCAATGGGTTATCAGTGTGGGGAGAAGTATGAGCCTAATCATTTTTTGCACTGTAAAAAGAAACAGCCCGCTCAGCTTCACGCTCTCACATTGGAAGAACAGAAAGAGGTGTTGTCTGATACTGTGTTGGACATTCTGGAAACACATGAACTTGACCAAGAAAACACATGCAACTTATCGATTAATGCGTTGTCTAGAGTAGATGAAACTGAAACAGTGTGCATTCTGGCTTTAGTCCGCAACCAAGTGATGTTGATCCTCATTGATTCTGGCAGCTCCCATAGTTTTGTGAATGCAGCTTTCTTGAACAAGATTGGTTATATTCCTCAAGGTTGCCCTCCGGTCATAGTCCGAGTGGCAAATGGTGATTCACTGTGTTCTGATCGGGTGGCAAGGGAGTTGAATTGGTGGTCGCAAGGATATACTTTTATGCATGATTTTCGTGTTTTGGAACTCGGGGCATATGATGCCATACTTGGCATGGACTGGTTACGGTTACATAGCTCGATGACTTGCCATTGGCGAGATAAAATCCTTGAGTTTCAATACAAGGGTAAAGCAGTTAAACTCCTGGGCATTACTCATGGTAAGGATATTGCCCTTCAACCATTAACTGTAGAACAATTCGCCAAATGGGAAAAAGGCAACGACATTTGGGCAATGGCTGTCGTTGAATCTGCTGACATAGAACCAAGTGACTCCATTCCTTCTGAAATAGCTGCCATCTTGGATCATCATGCACTGGTGTTTGCTGAACCCAAAGGTATTCCACCGAAAAGGGAGTATGATCATGCCAACACTGGTTCCTAGTGCTACTCTAGTAAATTCCCGCCCATACAGATATTCTCCAATGCATAAAACTGAGATTGAACGACAAGTTGCTGAGATGCTTGCTGCCGGAATTATTGTTCCCAGTGTCAGTCCATTTGCCTCTCCGGTCTTGTTGGTGCAAAAGAAGGACGGATCTTGGAGGTTTTGTGTTGACTATCGTCGCTTGAATGATTTGACGATTAAGAACAAATTTCCGATGCCAGTTATTGATGAGTTGTTGGATGAATTAACTGGTACTCAGTATTTTTCCAAGTTGGATCTTAGGGCGGGGTACCATCAAATATGTATGAAGGAAGAAGATGAAGCTAAAACTGCATTCAAGACACACCATGGACATTACCAATTTAAAGTCATGCCCTTCGGTCTCACCAATGCACCGGCGACATTTCAGTGTGTGATGAATTCGATTTTAGCGCCATTTCTCAGGAGGTTTGTGCTAGTGTTCATGGACGATATACTTATATACAGCCCTACATTAGTGGCACATGCCGAGCATTTAGCAGCAGTTTTACAGATACTTCGCCAACATCAATTCTTTGTCAAGAGGTCTAAGTGCATGTTTGCTCAGTGAAAATTGGAATATTTGGGCCATATCATCTCAGATAAGGGCGTGGCTGCGGATACTAAGAAGACACAAGTCATGTTAGACTGGCCGACACCACAGAGCATCACTGAATTAAGGGGTTTTCTTGGACTTACTGGCTACTACCGTAAATTTGTGAAGGGATATGGTATTTTGGCTAAGCCTTTGATTGACCGATTGAAGAAGAAAGCCTTTACTTGGGACAAGCAGGCAGAGGAGGCCTTTCTTCGGCTCAAGCAGGCCATGGTTACTAGACCGGTGTTGAAATTGCCTGATTTTGATCAGAGCTTTGAAGTAGAGACGGATGCGTGTGACCAAGGTGTCGGTGCGGTTTTGTTGCAGAATGGCCATCCAGTTGCTTTCTTTAGCAAAGCTATTGGAGCAACACACAGAGGTCTCTCGATATATGAAAAAGAGTTTTTGGCCTTGATCTTGGCAGTGGACAAGTGAAGAACTTATTTGCAACACAAAGAATTTGTTATTAAGACAGATCATAGAAGCCTTTGTTATTTGGATGCTCAACAATTACAATCAGATATGCAAAGGAAGGCTATGACCAAGTTAATGGGTTTGTGCTTCCGCATTGTATATAAGAAAGGTCGGGACAATGTTGTTGCTGATGTGCTTTCTCGCGTCGGATCTCTTTTGGCTTTACATATCACATCGGAAGCACAACCGGTTTGGGTTTAGGAGATTGTGAATTCTTATGTTACCGATGCTCTTGCTCAAGACAAAGTTGGCGAGTCGGGTCAGACATACCACACCGGATGAGCATGGTTATGAACTTCATCAAGGATTAATCAAGAATCGTGGAAGGATATGGATTGCTGATAATTCCGCCTTAAGAACCAAGTTGATTGCTGCCTTTCATGCTAGTCCACTGGGAGGACATTCTGGTATGCATGCTACATATCAGCGTATGCGTCAACTTTTTCACTGGGATGTTATGAAACATAGTATTGCAGACTTTGTGAAGCAGTGCCGGGTGTGTCAATTGGCTAAAAGTGAGCGCTCCAAACCAGCGGGTCTCCTTCAACCGCTACCAATTCCGGAAGTTGTATGGCATGAGCTCACTATGGATTTTATTGAAGGTTTGCCGATTTCGGAGGGATATAATGTTATCATGATAGTGGTTGATCGCTTGTCTAAATATGCCCACTTTGTGCCCCTTAAACATCCTTTCACTGCTTCCACAGTTGCCAAAGCATTTTTAGATAATGTGGTCAACTTGCATGGCGTTCCTACCACCATTACGACTGACCGTGATCGCATCTTTACCAGCCTCTTTTGGCGTGAGTTATTCAAGTTATTGGAGACAAAATTGCAATATAGCACTGCCTATCATCCACAGACCGACGGGCAGACGGAGCGGGTCAATCAATGTCTAGAAATGTACTTGAGATGTGTTGTGCATGAGTCGCCAAAAAAATGGCGAGCCTGGCTGCCTCTTGCTGAATTTTGGTATAACACCAGTTTTCACTCCTCACTGACATGTTCCCCATTTCGTGTCTTATATGGAGTGGAGCCAAATTATGGACCGTGGCCCATATCTCTTACAAGTAGCCTTGAAGAAGTGAATGATTTGCTCAGGGATCGGCAACATTACACTGCACTGGTGAAACATCATTTATCACGAGCTCAAAACCGTATGAAGCTTCAAGCAGATCAACACCGCAAAGAGTGCCAGTTTGCTGTTGGGGAGCAGGTGCTTTTGAAGATGCAACCCTATGCGCAAACTTCACTACTGAACAAACCTTTTCCCATGTTGGCTTACAAATTTTATGGTCCATTTAAGGTTGTTAACAAGATTGGCCAGGCAGCTTATCAGTTAGATCTTCCACCGGAGAGTCTTGTCCATCCTGTTTTTCATGTTTCGCAACTTAAACCATTTACACCAGATTATTCCCCTGTCTATGCTGAGCTTCCGAAAACAGCAGATTTGGATGTGCAGCTGACTGAACCTGAAATGATTCTTGAACGGCGGCTGGTCAAGAAAGGAAATGCTACAGTGGCTCAAGGACTGATGAAGTGGAAAGGATTATCTGTTGCGTCGGCCACCTGGGAGGACCTGACGGTACTGCAAGCTCGTTTTCCATCAGCCATTGCTTGGGGACAAGCAACAATTCAAGGGGGGAGCTGTGTAACGAGCAGACATGATTAAGTCTAGGCGTATCAGGTGGTCTCTTTTTGAAAATGACGGTGAATAGTAAATAGTTGAAATTACAGAGTGGTAGTTACAGAGGAGGTAAAAGTGAAATGTACTGAGTGGAAGAGTTGTTGAGTGCGTGAAACTGTAAGTGCTGAGTCTATAAAAGAGTTGGCCGAAGGATCTCGAGGATGGATTGAAAAATGGAATGAAATCTTTACGTTGTCGTCTTTTGGCTGTTCTTCCCCTTTCTTCTCTGGTTGTTCTTCTGTTATCGCTGCAATTCCTGATTGCTACCATTTTCTTTGAAAGATTTAGTATTTTGCCACTTCAAAGATTGACTCTTTGATTATGATGCCACTTGAGCCAATGACATATGGGACCATCTGAGTCAATGAAATATGGGTCCAGTGGCAAATTTGTCTCCATTTTCTTTGCTGTGATTCTTGAATATCTCACGTCCCAGTGCTGCTGGTGGCCAGGGGATATAACAGGCTGTCGGGCGCATGGATAGGACGCCACCTCTTGCACTTTAGGCGCAAGGTATGGAGCGTTGCCCTTTCAAGTGCATGGAAGATGAGGTGCCACAAGCGTGGACACGCGATTCGAAGCGGCGCCACCATGGGCAGGGAATACGAGGTGCCATTGGCGCAGGAGTGCCATGCGAAGCGGCGCCGCCGTGGGCGGGGAATACAAGGCGCCATTAGCACGGGAGTGCGATGAGAGGGGACACCTCCGCGTGGACACTGAGAACCGCCGGTGGGCGCCATTTGCTAGAGCGCGTGTGGAATCCGAAGGGGCATGGACGTGACCGCCAGTGCGGGGAAGGGCCACCACCTTTTGCGCATCTGGTGCTCCGTCACCACCGCCCGCCGGTAGCCGCTTCGGAGGTGCGAGCGCAGGGACCATTGCCGTTGAGCAAAGGGGCGGGCACTGCCGTTGGGGTGATCATCGCGGGCACTTGTACATGCTATCTATATTTTTTTTCTTTTGTTTTGTGGTAATGAACAGAGGGTGAACAGTAACTATGGCAATAATTTTGTTATTATGATGCGAGATCTGCAGGATCAAAATTACGGAGATGTAATCCACTTACGTAGGGCTCGTAGTAGATTTTATCACTTATAGCAGGATGATTTTGATGCTGTGTAGATCGATGCAGGTAGACGATCTCGATTGGTCTCGGTTGAATGTCGTGTTGATAATGTATTGTAAAATGAAGTCGTCCACACTTGATCAATCACAAATGCACCGAAGTACAACAAGCACAAATAAGGAGCACACACAATGTAGGATGGAATTATGTTCTCTCTTTTTATTAAATTGGTTTTCTTGTATACAGGGGTGCTATATTTGTAGTAGAAGACGGCAAGAGATAGATTCGAATTCGCCCACATAGAGATAGAGTTTAACTAAATATGAACTCAAATCAATCCATATCTTAACAATTCCAACATGATTTATTTAACTGCAGTCCACATAAGTGCAGGACGCATGCATGGCGGTTTGCATGGATGTTTCCCTCTTTTTTTTAGCTGTTGGATTTTCATGGGCTAATTACATAATTCAATGCTTTTTTAGCACTGCCACTTCCCATTTCGTTGCATGCATTTGGGATGCAGCTGTACTGAACATGGGTTAGGCTATTATATTTTTTTTGTTAATTTGAGTAATTGAAATGGTAATTATCTCCTTGATGCATGCATGCAACCACTTTCTTTACATGACAGGGGTGCTATAGAAGCTTTGACCACCATGTGGGCCATGCTCATTTCTTTTGGTTTAAATATAATTAGAGAAGAGTTTAATTACTGTGAGCATGCACTAATTGTGTCATTTTCTTTGGCCACGATTGCTGCACGTGTATGCATTCAGGACATGAGCTCTGGGGTTTTCGTTAGTTGATTAGAGAAGCTACTAAGGTATGTACAATGGTACATGTTAACTGTCGATAAGAGTATGCCGTAAAGGATTTTGGATGATGTGGATGAGAGAAAAGTAGGAGAGATAAAGATGTTGCCTATTATTTAACAGACGTCTTTTAGACAACTTTATGCTGTGTATAGCGTTGTACAAATAGTCGATTGATTATGTAACAGATCATTACAGGCAGTCATATAGACAATCTATTATATAAGTTGTGTTTAGTCCTATCTATAGATAATATAAATGTGTATTAAAGATAGCCACTGACTATACCATTGCACATATCCTAACAATTCTTGCATGCATGCATGCACAAGATCAAGGCAGACATGCACTACTTTTGTAGAATTTTTTTAAATAATACATTTTTTATTCAAATTGAAAAATATATTTTGATCTAAAAAAATTACAAAAATATACCTCTATCGTCATATGGTGAAAAAGCTGAGTCAACGCTAACGTGGCCTCTTTGTCACCAAATAAAAGGGAGATAGGTCTCTGTCGTCGAACCATTTGGTGACAGAAATATATCACCATTTCAGGTCTCTGTCGTCGAACCATTTGGTGATAGAAATATATCACCATTTCATTTGGCGACAGAGAGCTGTCGCCAAATAGTTTGGCTACAGAACAGAGCCCCCAAAACAAAAAAAAATTATTGCTCAGTTTCTTTTGTTTGACAAAAAATTCAAATTTTGTTGTTCCTCAATCTTTTTCGATGTGCAGCAAATTTGATGACAAATAATATTAAAACATTGAATAAAACCCAACATTCATATTACAAAGTGCAGTAAGTATAACAACTATAGTAGCATGGCATGTGAACAATACCTAAGATACAGAAAGAATTCATCACTACTACAGAAATCATTTGTACAGGTGGGTAGTAACCTATATTCACAAAGCGTTTTGCACCACAGAATCGAAGGTCTGTAAATCAATATATTTGCACAGGCGTTTCTATGTACCGCCTGTAAAATGCATTTGTGCAGGCGGGTTCTTAAGCCATCCGCCTGTACAAATAATATTTGTGCAGGCGGATGCTTAAGCCACCCGCCTGTACAAATATAATTTATACAAGCGGACGGCTTAAGAACTCGCCTGCACAAATTATTATTTGTACAGCGGTTTTTAAGCACCGCTACAGACAATGATATTGTGTGCGGTGGCTTAAGCATGACGCTTTGCATAAATAGCATTTTCACAGCGGGCTTAAGCCCGTCACTTTGCATAAATCAGATACTACATGCGGCACCTAAGGTGAACCGCCTGTACAGATCCAGAGAATCTTTTTTAATAATGTTATGTTAATTATATTATAATATTAATAAATGCATACATTCTATCAATCACATCACTGTTTAGCACAAATCTATACATAACAATGATAAGGTTATATATACAAAGCACATATAAATCATAATTGCATTATGTATATATACAAGGTTATATACACAAGGTTATATATACTCCTCTGATATTCTCCTTGTAAAACTCTCTAGATGCAGTATCCTACGCCATGTACTCCTCTGATATTCTCTATCTAATATAAATTACAGCCTTGCTGTCTTTCAAAAAAAAATATATACACAATGTTACTATATATACATCAGTGTTCACGGCCCGTCTATCCTCGTCTCTCAATTACAAAGTCTAGGATGCTTCGCCACTTCACCTCCGCAGTAAAAGAAACTACCTCTCTCATGGATGACTTCACGACGAATGAACTGGCACATATCCTTTTGCAAATTGCAAAGGTCATCATCAGTGAGTGCCAAAGTGGTCTTTGCAATCTTCACCTGCGAAAATAAAGTAGGCAATAAAGAGGTTAAACAATAGTGAAATCGAGAATTAGACAATAAATAATCTTGAATCACCAATTTGTATAGGCTTACGTCCTGGGGGTTGCTTCTGTACCTCCCGTTGATCCTGAGGAACTCGCAGATGTAGTATCCACAAAGAACACTACCTGGAGGTTGCTTGTGACACTTCAAATCAAATAATAATGTATGGAATTAGTACAGTTGGTAATACTCTTCCTTACTAGTGCAATTATGTTGAAGCATTACAAGTGTCTTCTTACCTATGGGTGGACATAGCAAAGCATCTTATTTGACCCCTTCGCAGGATCATGTTGCCCCCCTTTTCTGGTCGTGTAATTCTTGAAAGCCCTACTCGAATGTCAACAACAACAAGTAACTATCATATCATAAAACAAATTACATTATGTTATGTATGTTTGTGTATGTATATTTCTTACACATTTAAGACGCAGGTGAATTCATCGTAAGATTCCGGTGGGGTTCTAGATGAGTCAAGGACCATATATCTGCTCTGCTTCGGGTACAGCATGAAACAAATGAAGTGATCGCTGCAACGAAAACTTATGTAAGTTTCACGAGTAATCATGGTGCAAGCTAAACTTTTAGCAACGATTGACGAATGAAAAGATTACTTAAAATTGTAGGGAGCCATTATGACGTCCTTGTCTTGCATCTGGAGCATTGATTTTGATATGTATAGCCCCACATCTATTTGGCGTTCTCGGGTCAGGGTCTGTTGCTTTTCTTCTATCTCTATTTCCGTCATCCCCTTATCCTTCAACTCCTTGTCATTGAGTACAGCTCTTAAGCTCAGTTGGCTAATCCGTGCGGGGTCAAGGAACTCGACACGTTCTCCCATCTTTTTAGCATCGTTATATTGCATTCCACACACAAGACAATGGTCAATGCGCCAATTTATATGCTGAATGCTGGGAAACATGACATTTTGGCAAATATTAGATTTTGGCAAAATGCATCTTGTTCGATAGATTTGGCAGAAGTTAACTTTATTTAAAAGGAAAAAACCACTAAAATCGGCCAACTTACGATTTAGTGAAAATTATATGGATTCTGCCAATTTTTGAATGATCTAACAAGCCATTACTATAAAGAGGAACTCAACTTGGCACTCAACTGCTATACATTTGGGGTTTTCTTTATTATGCTATCAGAATGCAATATAATGATATGCTGTCATAATTTCTTATATCGGCACTTGCTACTGCAAGAGCCGATATAACAATGTAGGGGTAGGTCAATAGCCAACTTACAGGCACCACACGCTAATCAAGTTGATGTCAAGTTTTCCAAAACGGAACATCTATTTCAAGTCACCAAAATCGATCCAGACGTAGCAAGTATCCTCGTGTTTGTAGACATCTGGAGGGACGGCAACTTGAATGCCCTTCACCCCAAGACGAGATGCCCTCAAGTACCAGTCATGGAGTCTCTTCAACTCCCATGGTCCTTCGTTGATCTGCTCCATGGGAAGAAATGGCTTGCCATGCTCATAAGTCTCTAGTGAAGGCATGGTTTGTACCCGAGTGGAGTTGGCACTCCTCTTTGACTTGGTGGTACTCCGTTGATTGCAATCTACTTCTTTGTTTTTCTTTGCAACCAACAACATCGCCGAAGATGAGGCGCATTGTGACGGTTGGGGCAACGGAGGTGATGCATTGTAACAGCCCAATTTTCATTAATCCGGTAAGCGAAGCTTGTCATGCTAACATCTTCCGTAATGTCATTACATCCTCACTTAATTATTATCATACAAGTGTTAGGACATTCATCTTGCATAAAGAAGGAGTAACAAAATCATAACAATCATTTTCCAAAAACTGCACACATGTTATTTTCACTTTAGTCAATGACATGTGGGCCATATCACAAGAGAAAGGAGAGTAGGCTGCACATCTCTACCATACCATGTCTTACTTTACTCACCTCTACCCACTTACCTAACCCATCAATGACACATGGGACCTACCTTGCATGGGAACTTGTGGGCTACACATCCTTTCCATGAATCACTTCAATCACCCATACCCACCCTTTTCACTCATCCTATGACATGTGGGACCTAGCCCCACATGTAAGGCATGAATGGACAGCCATATATAAGGCCCTAAACCTTGGTTTCTTCTCCCCCTACTGCCCATTTGCTCAGCTCCAAACCAGAAAACAGCAAGAACTCTCTTCTCCAACCCTTGCCATTCTTCCCCTCAAATCCCCACAAGTTTTGTGTTTGAGCTTGTGCATGTTATACCACCTTGAAGCCAAGATCAAGAGCTTCCAATTCATCCAAATGGATTCTTGAGGCACCAAGTTTTGGGTGAGTGGTAATCGATTTTCATTCTTCCCATGTTCTGAAATTTTGGCCATTGTAACTCATTTCTTTCTTCTCCATAGAATCCATCATCACACTTTGAATCGGGTAGCGCATATCGCATGGAAGCTTGAGGAGGAGGGCTAGTTGATGTTGCAAGCACAAGCAAGCAAGATCATCGTCGTCTACACGAGCTAGGAGGAGGCGAACCGCGAGAACCGGCGTCGCGACACCCTTTTGTCATTCCCTCGCCGAAACCAACCATCCCCACGTGCAAAAAGTAACCCTATAGTGGTAAGAGTCTACCCTAGTCCACCCTTTTGAAGTCCTAGTACATTTCTATGAAGTATAGAAGCCAATAAACGAATAGCCATTTTGAAACAGATCAGGTCAGCTCGGATACTCCAGGGATTTCATCCGGATACTCCGGGGATTTCAACCCGGACACTCCGGGGGTTTGTCCGGATACTCCGGATAGGGCAGAATTCGTGAGACCGAGGGGGTCAACCCGGACACTTCGGGGTTTAAACCCGGATACTCCGGACCTAATTCAATAAAGTGCCCTAATACTTGAATTTTGACGCAAAACTCAATTCGTATTTTCATATTATCGTTAGTACTACACATCATGAGCATTTCATGCCATCTTTTAATCATGTGCACCATTGGAGTTCTTGATTTGGTGTTTATAGACTTGGATTTCCTCGTTAGGTGTTGACGCTTCGGAAGGCACTCCCGAGTAAGACTACGCTTTCGAAGTCAAGAATGAGCAGCAAAGCACTACTTTACTCTTTGACCATGATTGCTCCTACTATTTGAAATTTATATTGTTGGATTTATTTTATCAATTGCATGCTTACTTTCAATTACAACTATGATTGGGTAGAATTTTTAGCTATTGCCACATTATGATGTTATCCCCTTGCCATGTTCCTTTCGTGTTCTATTGTCGCCCTAGGAGGAGGGTTTATTCTTATTATATGGGTTCGCATTTAATTGCTTAGCCATGCTTAGAACATCGTTAGAAACCGCGATAGATGGACTTAGTCCATTGGTCGTAATGATTGAGAATTATTATGATGATGATGGTTTCAAATGTTGGTCAATGTGTAGAGATGTTGGTTAAGGACCCTAAGGATTAAATCGATGACGCCTCTTTGAGTAACTATCGTATGTAACCACACACCGCTTATGGGACCGGCGTAACCAAGTACTTGTGTATGACTAGGGTATGTAAACCATGTGCACTGGATTCCTTGAGCTTAGTGCGGCGTCAGGAATGATCGCGAATTCCTTGGGCTTAGTGGCGCCAAGGAATATCCTCGAGTCCTCGAACTTTGTTGAGTTGGCGATGTCCAACAACGGTGTACTCCTTGATCCACACACACCGAGCACTAGGCACGCGGGATCGAGGGTCACGATCATCCGGATGGTTTAGATACACTACCATGCATCTTTCGAAAATTGTTTGTCACGCCACCTCTACCGACACATCCAAGGAAATGTGTTAATAGCTTGGCTTACGAGTGTGGCGGTCGTGTGGGTAAAGTCGCACCTCTGCAGAGTTTAAACTATTGAATAGCGCGCCCATGGTTAGGACGATCACTTAATTTGTCACCACGGGTGAGAATTAAGGACTTGGTAGGAATGGGATGGGAGTGGGAAAAGAGACACAAGTATTGGAGTACTTGTGTGTGTAGTCGAACATGAGCGATGGAACTCATGGTTCGGAGAATGCTTGAAGGCATGATATAAATGTGATTATGATGATGTTATATTATGTATTAGATCTTGCAAATATTTACGAAATGCAAATTCTTTTCAATCTATACATGTTTAAGATTTACCCCAAACATTGCTCTATGCTGAAATTGCCATTTTGCCTTCCTTTGATGTAGCAACCACATGTAGCTAGAAATCAACATGCAATGTATATTATTGTGCGAGTACACTCTTTGTACTCAATCGGATTGTCCATTTGCTGCAGGTGAGGATGAGGCACTGCCCGGGGACTTTTACCGGGCAGATTTCGATAATTCTAACGTTTAGTCGCCGTTCTTGCCCCAGTTGGTTGCCTGAGGGTTTGGGGGCATGCCATGCTGGCCCTTTTGTTGTTTATCTTGTGATTTCCGCTACTACTTAATGTAATAACTCTAAATATGTTGTTATGGACAGCAGTCCTACTTTTGGAATGTAATAACGCTTATGCTTCCGATAATTGTGGATGTGTTGTGATGTCAACTGTTGGATGAGAATGCTCGTGTTGGCGAACTATCCTGGGACCAACACGAGTATAATCGTGGAACGCCCGAGGTTCCCTTGATTCACTTGAGTTGTACCGCGCAATTGGGTGAATCAGTGGAGTCTCGGGGACGGTTCCCTACATGCATGCGGTGCACAAGGCGCCGGCGACAGAGATGTGCGCTGTGGTGAAGGCACCGGCAACGGAGATGCGCGCTGTGGTGAAGGCGCCGCCGGCAGAGAAGATGCGCACTGTGGTGAAGGCGCCGTCGGCGGAGAAGATGCGGTTTGTGGTGTAGGCAATTTTGAAAGAGGTAGGACGTCTTGACTTGATGCTGGCGTCTCTGACCTCTCTTGTATCAATGCAATATCTTCCTTGGGCCATACAATAAATGACCCAACTGCATCTTGGATGGTCTCTACATTATCAGGGGTGCTGAATGGTAGCTTCCACAAGCCAAGGCACGGAACAAGCACGATGTCCACTTGCACCTTTGCGTGACCAATCGGGAAAGTTGGTTGTGTATCACGCTGCTGGATATGCCACGCCCCGCAAGCTCGACGACCAAGCCCCCTTGCTCCAGATGTGCACAGAGCTTGCACTTGGTTGCCTCTGTGATATCATCCACAGGATATCGAGGCGTTGGGACTAGCGCGGACCCGACGCTACTCCGGATGCGGGCCGGGCTCGGGTTGTCATCCGACCGCGCTTTTAACGCCCTTTCCGCCTCCTTCTCTTCCCACAGTCTTAAAAACTCTTGTTGGGCCAGCTGTCTTATTGTATCAACCATGGTCCTCTTATATCTTTCACGCGACTTGTATTGGTCTTGATATTCCGAGAACCCATGCTTGAAGCCAACTTCGACTTCTGACGCCACGAGTGCAACCTGGGTGTTCCTTGGTTCCCAACGCCGTCGTTAGGTCGTCGTTCTCCCTGTCTGGCACGAAAGATCCCTCCGCTTGCTCGTGCGAGATCTTCTGCAGCTTGGCCGAAACTTCCAGACCGCAGGGTCCACCGTGCTTTGTGACCCTTCTTCTGTCTTTGGGTTGGCGAAGTTAGGACCCAATTTACGCCTCGCTTCGCATCTGACTCGTCAATGGGTTCTCTATCCCAAAGACGGGCTTCCTCTTCTTCTTTACTCCTCCACTCAACAATCTTAGGGCATACCCACCTGTGCCCAGGTGATGGGGTACTTGTTCTTCTTCGCGAGGGCACTGTACACCTCGCTCAATGCTACGGCTTTGCTTGTGGTCTTCTATCGGACAAACTCCACCCATTCATCCGCGGTGATTTTTCCATACTTTTGGAATGGTGTCCGCTCCATCTTCACAAAGTACTTGTTCAGCTCATACCTCCAGTTCCAGAAGATCTTCCCCATCACATCCAAGGCATTCTTCTTAGCGATGGCCTCATACTCTGGGGGAACCTTATGATTTTCTGCAACTCGGTCCAAAGGTGCGCCTTTGTCGCGTCAGCCACCTTTGTCCAGTTATCAATCGTGATGGAGACATTGTCCTTGGCAAGACAACCGCAGCTATTTCGGAACTTGGATAGTGCCTCACGAGGTGCTAGGGGCTTTCCTAAAGGACCGACCTCCGTGATATACCAAATGCCTTCCGGTAACTTGTTCCTACTTCGTTCCCCCCAATTTCGTTTATGCGAGGTCGTGGTTGTTGCAGCAGAGGAATCCACGGGAACATGCCCGGAGGTATCTTCAATTACCTCTTGAACTGCAGCTAGTCGGCGTGATCGCCTTTCCGGCCTCTTCATAGAAATAAACACGAGGAATACGCAAACATAAGGAAATGCAATTATGTCCACGCCAAGCTACAAATAAAACAAGCTCACTCTTCTTAATACCTCTTCATTGGGATCGAGTCGAGTCGATTTCCCCACGTCGCCGTTCGGTCGTGGGCATGGAACCGGCTTGGGCTCTTGTACGATGACGAGGAACCATCGCGCCAAGGACAACGATGGGCTCGGTGTTCTTTTCCGCGCGTGGTCAGATCATCCTTCTATGCCAAGTCTTGCTGCCTTCCGGCATCGCCCTCCTCTTGCAGCGGCGTATTACCATCGAGCTCTGCAAGTAGGCTTCTCTTAAGCGCCTTCTTGGCGAGCAATTCTTTTTCTCCCATCTTACTACAAAACAGATTGCAATGACATCAATTTGAGCCTATTAATATTTACAGTGGGAATTCATTACGGTTTTATTAGCACGTTAAACTCTTTGGTTAAAATTCTATCCAAATCAATCGCTAACATTCAATTTCTACAGATGAGGGGAATGCTTTCTACATCGAAGGAAACAAGAAATATCGATGGTTGATTCGAAGGAAACAATTAAGAAAAAAGAAACCTCTTTAGTGAGATTATACGATCAAATGCCTGAACCAAAATACTTGCCTTGCTAGGCCGAGCGAGGCGGCGGGGCGGCGTCGGCAGGGGAATTTTTACCTTGGTCTTGGGCTTTGCTTGCCGTCGGTGAGGCGTCCGCGTCGACGAGGGTGAGGCTTCGGCAGTTGACGGCCCGGCGGAAAGTTCATCGCAGGAGCGAGGCCGCGGAGAGGTCACCGAGCGAGGCAACGTGGAGGCGTCGGCGTCAACAAGGGTCAGGCTGCGGCCATCGACGGCGCGGCAGAACGGTCTTAGGAGGCGTGAGCCCGCGGAGAGGTCATCGAGCGCGGCGGAACGGTTGTCGGAGGTGCGAGCCCGAGGGGATGTCACCGAGGGCGGCGGCGTGGAGGCGTCGACGGGGGAAATTTGGCTTTGGACGGGGGGAGCACTCGATCTCCCGCCTATTGATTTTAGGGGTTAGGGATTTGCACAGGCGGTGCACAAGATTTCCACAGGCGGTCCAAACGATTTCTTCAGGCGGCGTCAGTAGAGACCAGGCGGGCATCTCCAAACGATTATCTGGTGTGTGTAAATATTTGTACACCGGATAATTGGTTGGACCAAAAGCCTTCAAAGTTAACTTGCTTGCCCGATACCCTCGGATTGTACAAACCGGACGATCCGTTAGGTGTTTAGGATAAAATACCGGACCGTCCTCTCTACGTAGAACTTCTGTCGTCATCTGCAATAAAACTACTAACAAAGGATGATCCGGTTCTTGTAAATATGTGTACACCGGACCATTGTCCCGGCAAAAACCATTACTGATTCTAACGCATGTTGTCTAGCTAGGTGCTCTCCTCAGCACGGGAGCCGATTCCACACACCGAACGATCCAGCAGTGGTTAGGATAACACACCGCATCGTCCTCTATGCGTACAACTTTCGCCGTGGGTTACAACGGAACTACAAATCAGGATGATCCGGTATATGTAAATATATGTATACCGGACCATCCTACTGGTAAAAAGCCTTTGAAGTTATCTTGCGTGCCCGAACTCCACAAGCGAAAGAATGGAACGTAAAATAGCCATACCGTTCGATACAGATTTAGTGTTGAAGTAATTAATCACCATACGGTCCTAAATGTTCACATCGTCAGCGGGGCGCTACATTTCACATGGATCGATCGATTACGAAAGGAATAACTACGAGTGGCGCAACATTGGATAACTTCGTCCTTACATGAAGATCCGACAAGAGCTAACACCATTAAAATCAACTCAAGACTACGTGTAAAATGACGCTCTCGGCCGAATGCGTAAAGATCGGAGCCGAGTGGATCGACCTCGCTCTCTGCAACAGAGTCGCCGGCAGGCTCGTGGAGGTCATGATATTAAAATGGTCTACTCTCATCACCATTGGGTGATGGGCCGGTGGTAATGTCGAGGAGCAAAGCTATGGGTCATGGGCTTGGGGGTCTCTGGGAGTTGTCTCGCCAGACTAACAGGTCCACCCTCGGACCCTAAAACCCATATGACCTTTATTCTCTATGATCATAGCAATCACAAGAAGAATCGATTGGCCGGAGACCAAAGCTCTACACATGTTGTCTAGCTAGGTGCTCTCCTTAGCACGGAGCCGATTCTACACACCGGACGATCTAGCGGTGGTTAGGATAACACCTTCGGATCGCCCTTATCGCATAACTTTCGCCGTGGGCTACAACGGAACTACAAATCAGGATGATCCGGTATGTGTAAATATATGTATACCGGACCATCCTACCGACAAAAAGCCTTCGAAGTTATCTTGCGTGCCCGAACTCCACAAGCGAAAGAGTGGAACGTAAAATGGCCATACCGTTCGGTATAGATTTAGTGTTGAAGTAATTAATCACTCGCACGGTCCTAAATGTTCACATCGTTCGTGAGTGGCGCTACATTTCACATGGATCGATCGATTACACCGAAAGGAACAACTACGAGTGGTGCAACATTAAGATAGCGCGTCCTTACATGAAGATCCGACAAGAGCTAACACCACTAAAATCAACTCAGCACTACGTGTCCGTACATTCTCGGGCTGGGAATGTGTAAAGATCGGAGCCGGAGCTGGATCAGCCTCGCGCTCTGCAACAAAGTCGCCGGCAGGCTCGTGGAGGTCATGATATTGAAATGGTCTACTCTCGTCACCATCGGACTGATGGGCTAGCGGTGATGTCGTAAGAGCAGGTTATGAGTCATGGGCTTGGGGGTCTCTGGGAGTTGTCTCTACCGCACTAACAGGATCCACCCTCGGACCCTAAAAACCCATAGCAGCCTTATTCTCTGTGATCATAGCAATCACAGCAGTAAGTGATTGGCCGGGAGACCAAAGCTCTACACATTTTGTCTAGCTAGGTGCTCTCCTCAGCACGGGAGCCGATTCCACACACCGGACGATCCGGCAGTGGTTAGGATAACACACCAGATCGTCCTCTATGTGTATAACTTTCACCGTGGGCTACAATGGAACTACAAATCAGGATGATCCGGTATGTGTAAATATATGTATACCGGACCATCCTACCGGTAAAAAGCCTTCGAAGTTATCTTGCGTGCCCGAACTCCACAAGCGAAAGAGTACAACGTAAAATGGCCATACCGTTCGGTACAGATTGTCATGAAAGAGTACAAAGTTAAATAAAATTGTCATGAAATGCATCGTTCCAATCTAGGCGAACACAAATAAATCGAATATCGACATATCAAGCAAGTTAGAGTGCATAACAACCGAAAAGACAAGTGGCGCAATAAGCAAAGAACTACTCGTTTGTGCTTGGACTAGTACCAAAAGATCGGAGCCAGAGTCGAGTCTTCCTATCGCCTCACGCCAACACCGTCGGCGCCAGGCTCGCCGAGGTTCTCCTCCTGGGACTTTGTAGCTTTAGTATCCTCATCAGGGGCCTGTGAACCTGTTGGTGAAGGGGTCGGAGCAATTGATTGGTCACCGGTAAGGGGGTCTGATGGGCTTGTCTGTGTCGCACTGTCAGGTTCGGAGGTCAGATCCACAACACCCGTATCAGCAATATTCTCTGTGATTTGAGAAATCACAGTAGTATGTGTTGAGTCCGGAGACTGATGTTCTGTACATGTTGGCGCAGTGTTATCCTCATCAGGGGCCTCAGGGGCTGTAGGTGAACTCACAGGAGCACACTCGGAGGCAATGACTGGATCGTCGTCAACTTGAGGAGTCGGCACCGCATCGATAGGTGCGGAACTCAACGATACTACACTCTGAGCGGCCATCTCGTCAGTCATGTCAGCATGCACGGACGTATGTTCGGTATTAGTCGAGCACGGGGCAGGCATGGTCGATGTGGGTGCATCCGCTAAAGTAGGTGGAGTAGTGGACAACAGAGCGGATGCCTTATCACCGGCTGGTCTGGAGAACATCCCTGTCAAGACCGTAGGTACTGGTGGGAACGTGGACACGGGAGTGGGCAGGAAGCCCCCAACAGAAGCAAGTGGGGCAGCAATGCCGGTAGCGGGAGGTGGAATCGAGGCGGCAAATTTTAGGTCATGCAAGACCAAGCGCATTGTACAACCGACCAAAGACCGAGAAGAAAGTGAACATCTGAGCCATTTGCATTTGACCGTAGCAAATTTGCTGGGTCGTCACGATGCAACCTCATCTCCTCTAGTAATTGGGTTTGTGTCTCATTGCCAGACAATTGAAGCCGCCGAGACTTCGCAACTCAACAATCGAAGCAAGCACGTGAGTAAGCTCTGAGGGCTAAGAAATAGAAGCGCGATCACGGTGTCACGTCAGAGTTGCCGACGGTGCAGTTGAGTTGTCTCGGTCCTCGTGTCTGAGCCCGATCCACCCGCCTCGTGGTTGTGGGCTTGGGTAGTGGAAAGTACTCGTGGTCTTCCTCCTCCTCGTCATCGCTATCGATCAATATCAATGATCCGCGCCAACCCAAAGATGCTCCTCACTCTGCTAGTGCCAGGTCCTCCCTTGAGCGGTCTCTCTCGGCCTCAGTATCCGCTCTGAGCCCTCCTCATGGAACGCTGGCCTCTGCGGCTGCCGCCAAGAGATGGAGGCATGTCTTGACGAAGACGAACTCGCTTGTGTACTCCTCACGATGCTCGTCGAGGAACGAAGGTATCGTGCATATGTAAGAAATTATATGTGCAAATGGTTGTTGTCTGGCCAAACTCATAGCATCTGCAATAGCATCTTCAATCTCACAAATGATAAAGTCAAGAATGTCGAACGGCTCGTGAGATAGGATCGAATAAAGTAGCCACTGCTGTAAACAAGTGATCGTCTCGGCATTCCCAATCCTTGGCAACATTGACTTCCTCAAAGCCATGTGGACTGCCTTTGCCTCAGGAGTGAGACGGTCTAGATGGCGAAGGGATCCAACGGGAAACGACTGCTGGAACAGAAAGTGAATCGGTCATCGTCGGGAAACACCCTCTGCCTTAGCACGACGAGGCAAGCAGTCTTTGTCTCACAGACACCACGATGCAAAGTTCAGCCTCCTCCTCAAAACCAAACAACTCAACCAAAGTGGACTCAGACACCCTCTAGGGTTCTCCGTCGTGCATGAACTGAATGTATCTCGTGTTCAGGTCGATCCAAAGCTGTGGCGAGAAGTCTCGACCCACTTTTCCACTACCGTGTCGAACTCATCCTTGATCTGGTAAGACCTTCAAATGGTCAAGTGTCTCTGAACGCTCACCCCACATGACCCTCTGCAAAGAGGCGAAGTTGAGCGTCCTGTGCATGCTCAACTGGACCCCGAGCTCTCTATACGTAACATAGAAGCTCTGTTAAAGAATCATCCAAAACCTCCTATGAACTCCAAATTCTCTGGCTAGCAGAAACCAGACATTGACATCAGAGAAACGAAGGCTCTTTACCCTCCGGGATGAGAGGTTCCGAAGGTCTCTAAGTCTTATCTCAGGGTCAGGATGTGGCACATGGTACTCCTCGTCCTCTTCCTTTTCATCGCCAGTCTCCTCCTCATGCGGAACTATGTTGGGATGAGCACGCACTTGCCTAGCAGTGTGCTCGGAAGATGTCAAACCACCACGAGTGCGAACGCGGCTAGAACGCCGAGGAGGTGCCGCACCACCCTCTGTGAATTGAGTGCCCCCCTCCCTCTCTGACCCCTCTGCTGCTGACTCTGTGTGTCTCAATCTGCAATTGGCGGCCACGCCCGCGTGCTCGAGCCAAGTCAGATCTCTGACCATCTCGGCTCGCCACCGCTTTTGTGCCTTGGACTTCTTAGCCTTCTCAGCTCACACAACAACTTCTTTTCCCTTCATTTTTCCTGCCATCTGCAAGTTGCACGGTTGAATGTCAAGAACTTGCATCGTATTCATATGCATTTGAATGGAGTCCAAAGAAACCAGAGGGATGTAGATCTCACCGCTTACAAAGTGAAGGAGAGTCGATCGCTAGCCGAGGGCTCGGATTTGTCGACGGTGACAAAATGGGTGGCGCGAACTGGCGTGTGGCGGCGCCGAGGCGGGTAGAGGATTGGAGTACGGCATCGCAAGGCACGGAAATGGGCTGCGGCGCAAGGCGGCGTGGAGGTGTGGAGAGAGGAGTAGTTAGGTGCGGTCGATATTAAAGCTCCACAGGCGGTTCTCTAAATGTTGAAGCGTGTTTTTGGCTAAGGTTAAAACTTAGGATCAACATACCGGATGATCCGTTATCGAAACATCACCTGACCGGATCTATGCCTCTGTTCGACTCGATGGCAGGATGGTCCGGCCACCTGAGGAAAAAAGAATCAGATCATCTTGTGTAGCGGTGTGCTAGCAGAGTCGCAACAACAGCGAGCGCGGACAATACGAAGACCGGACGATCCGTGTAGGAAAAGATAAAGATGCTCTCGAATGCGGACTAAGGAGGCCTCGAAGCTAAGATTCACATACCGGACATTTCGTTAAGTCGAGAAAAAACCGTACCGGATTATTGTCCGGACGAATAGTGCTTAGCTTCCTTGGGCCTCTGTTGGCCGGCCATGTGATGATCCGTCCTAATAGCGAATTACTCATTGACTATCCTGCACTTTCATGCAATAATTTTACTCAAGTCCAATAAAAAATATAAGTTCTATTGCATATTAAGTTTTTACACAACGTGTCCCTATTTGCCTTTAACAACTTTTCCGACGCAATCATCACGCATATATGGCATCATTGAAATATCGAGGGTTTCTTCTACAAGTTTGATCCTCTCCGGATCTCCGAAAGGCGGTAGGTCGTCGAACTGATTGTATTCTGCCTCGTCCTGCACATTGTCAACTCCAACGATCCTTTGTTTTCCTTGAACAACTATGTTCCTTTTCTTATTACTGGGGTCAGCTATGTAGAAAACTTGCGAGACTTCAGAAGCTATTATCCAGGGGTCAGTTTTGTGGCCAAGATTGTTGAGGTCGATAGTTGTGAACCCATAGTTGTCCACCTCCACACCATTAAGATGTTTGACCCAGTTGTAGTGAAATACGGGGATATGCATATCCCTTCCATAGTCGAGTTCCCAAATTTCTTCAATGATTCCATAGTAGGTGTTCTTCTCCCCTGTCGCATCAATGGCTTCTACCCGAACGCCACTGTTTTGGGCCAACGTCTTCTTGTCCTTTTGAATGGTATAAAACGTGTACCCATTGATGTCATACGCTAGCCATGATGTTACCAGACTTGATAGGCTATGAGCCAACATTTTTAATGTTTCTGTATCTTCGTCCTCACCATCTGGTATGTTTTGGTTCTTGAACCATGTGGTAAACATGCACTTATTCTCTTTCAGGATCCAATCAACTTGGCATCCTGGATTTTCTCTTTCAAGCTCTTCCAAGTGTTGCTCCACGTACGGCTCCACTATCTTTAGCTGTTGCAAGATGGTGAAATGTGTTTGGTCCACATTCTTATACTCATGGTCGATGAATCTTTTCTTTCCCTTAGTCCCTTTACTACCAACCTCCCTCATGTCGAGGGACAAGCACACCAATCGGCCTTCCGTAAGCATGAAGTAATCCGTGCAACACTCAATGACTTCCAAGATTGTAGCCCTCAATAATGGAACCTTACGGTAAGCACGATTACATTGTAAGCTCTTAAGCAAGCCCATCCACCTCTCAAATGGAAACATCCGAAGGTAAGAATATTGGTCCCAAGACCTTTACCTCCTCGACAAGGTGAACCAAGAGGTGCGGCATGATATCGAAAAAGGATGGAGGAAGCACATCTCAAGTTGGTTTATAGTCTCCACTATGTAGTTCTGCAGATAGTTCAAATTGTTCATCATCGACACTTACGTGAAATTGCATTGCGTAAATGACCTGACCGTGTGATGGCCACCTTTACAAATGTTGAGTTGATACCCCGATTGCAATTGGGAGCATTTGTGTCATCATGGCGTGGCGATCGTGAGACTTCATACCACTTATCTTTAAATCTTTCATCGATACTAGGTTTTTGATGTTGGATGAATAACGAGACGGGACTCGATTCCCCGCTAGCACTTGCACACTGATCTTTTCTCCTCAGCTATCAGAGAGTAGCTTGCTGGGGGAAGGTAATACTTTCCATGTGTTCTTTCTTGAGGGTGTAGTTCTTTCCTAATTTTAAGTACTACTAAGTCTTTACCGGCTCGCCTTGCACACCGAACATTGATCCAAGTCTGTGTAATCTTTACGGAAGAGGATACAGTGGTTCGGACATGCGTGTATCTTTTGCACATCCAATGACATCGGAGTGATAAGCTTCTTCGCGAAATAAGTGCTCGTCGGCAAGGTGGGCAATCCATTAGCCTTCGGAAGTATTTCTGCCAAGAGCCTCAACAGATCGGTGAAACTCTTGTCCGACCATCCATTGCTAGCCTTCAACCGTAGAAGCATCAGCACCGTAAACTCTAGAGGACAACCCTTGGATTCCTCATATAACAGATCATTCATTGCTTTGTGTAACGCATCGATATTATCTAAACCTGTCATCTCCTTTAAAACCTGTGGTTCGGCATGGCACAACATTTCCTCTACATCAGCGATGCGACCATCATCTAGCAAACGAGCATGCACGTGAGCTTCATCTCCCAAACCATCGATTCAGCCTCGGCGCCCGATCATCCACGAGATTGGGATCAACGTCATCGGTTGTTTGTGATGTACGTTGCTCGCCATGGTTGGACCAACATGCGTAATCCTCTATAAAACCTCTCATGATCAGGTGTGTTCTGATTACACTTAAATCTCTCCACCCTACATTGTTCTTACAGTCTTTGCATGGACAAAGTATTTCCGTTTCCTTCTTAGTCTAGGCGTCCTTCTGAGCGGCTTTAATAAAAGTTTCGAGCTCTTTGAGGAATACACCCTTATTTCTTGGGGCATTGTACATCCATGCCCTTTCCATCTTGAACCTGAAATAGAAAATCAGATCAAAATGTCAATTATTTAGATAGAACTTTAACAAGAGAACCCTAAGTTAAATACTATAAAATGATTTTATTAAAATCATGAAAGAATGTAAGGTCCTCTCCCTCTAGATCTAGAGAGGGGGACTGTTTTCTCCCTCTAGAGAGAGGGAGGGATACAAGATCTGTCTATAGATCTAGAAGGTGAGGGCTTCAACCCCTCTCCCATGCACATTCTATCTACACTACATCTTCCTCTCCACAAGATATAAACCTCTACAAATGTCAGGAATGAGATGCTCTTACCTTAGAGAGTTAACTATTCCAAAGATTTCAAGTTCAAAACCTCCCCTTGTTTTCACAATTTTGGGGCCGCTTGAGGCTCGCTTGAGAGAACGATCATTCGAGCTTTAAGTTAAGTTTCCACAGCGGCTCCCTAAGACAACGACTTTGTAGAAAAATAATAACGATAAAGCAAAACAAGCACTCTGGGATGATCCGTCAATGGACAAAAGAACCATCTGGGAGTATTTTCGGACATTGGATTTCTCTCATCTTGAAGGCCATTGTTGCAACATAACGAATGATCCGGTACATCAATACAAACTCATACCGGAGTATTGTATGGACATTGGATTTCTGTGTTTTGCAGGTATTGTAGAACAAAGGATGCTCCGGTACGTACATGAAAACGCATACCGACATCTCCTTTATCACAAAATTTGCAGACAAGCACTTACAAAATTTGGATAGGCGGTTTGTTTAAGAACTACGCTTTTAAAGACTTGAACATCACCACAGAGGGTCTGTTAATTAATTAGGCCGTCAATATAATTAACTAAGACGGCTTGCTTAACATATCGCCTGTGGAAATCAAGCTTTCAAGATGCGGCCAGAAGAAAGCCGCTGTAAAGATCGTAATTTCCCAAAGCGGTTCCTTAAGAGAGCCGCTGTGAAGAGCATAGTTTCCAAAGCGGCATCTAAAGGGCACCGCCTCGTGAAAAGATCAATATTTTCACAAGCGATTTCTTAAGAAGCGACTGTGAAGATACCTTTACACAGGCGGTTCTTAACCCCAAGGACCGCCCGTAGTCATTTGAGGCGGCTCTCCTTTTAATCCGCCTGTGGAAAGAAATCCTTGGTGTCTAGGAAAATCATTTCTGTAGTAGTGCATAAAACTAGGATACAACATAGGTACTGCCTCTGGTGAAGGACTAAGTCACAAAACCATACATTGTATGGCTATGGTTGTCGGAATAGGCCATGATAAAAATAACGATAGTTATCTATTGGTTCCTGATGGGGTACTACCTTTGGATACCTAATAGGGCTTAATGTAATATCATCATCAAGATTCGGAGGACTCTGAGGACACAAGGTTTGTGGCCTAGGTGGCATGAAATCGTCATCATTATCGTCATTTGTATGGTTAGGAGTTAGCCCACCTTTAGTGTTGGTTGAACATCTTCTTGCATTGTTGCTTAAACGGCCTATTGTGTTAGTACTTGAACGGCCTATTATAATAGTGCTTCAACGTCGAGGTCTAGGTGATATGAAATCATCATCGTTGTCGTCATCATCATAGTTAGGAGGAAGCCCTCCTTCGGTGGAGGTTGAACATCCTCTTGAACTTTCTGTTGCAACAGTTTTAGGTGGACCTCTACCCCTCCAGTTAGATCCTCTTCTGCGCAAACTAGGCATCACACCCCCGCCAAGAGCATATATATCGCTAGGAATTTTGGGATATCTTTGCTCAACAACTCTTCATCCTCCGGGAATGACTAACACACAAGACGAGTATACGAATTAGTGAACTTATGGATAATACTAAAAAGATTAGTTGGGTGAATAAATAAGAAATAACTAACCTTAATATACTCTGCATACTGATCAGACAGCATCAGTACCCTATAAAATCTAGTAGAGAAACCTGTAGTAGAAGGGTGGTCGGCTAGTTCGCACACCTTGAAATATCTTTAACGCCACCCTCGCAAGTGCGCCTTGAGGTCGTTGGAGGTCACAAGGTTCAGGCCAAAGATTGTCACCTTATGTCTCGATAATGTTGGATGCCACTCTTGCAATTTAGACACCACTTTACTTAGATTCTCCTCCTTGAACGAATCATCCTTTCTATTATGCATAACCTTCAAAGTGTAATGAAGGGTTACGCTGCTCATATTAGGTGTCCACGATAATGCTCTACTAGAAGATCCAGCCATGGTGAAGTGTGAGTGGGAGCTATGTATGTGTGCCTGTGATTTAGCCTTTTATAGTCTCGAAGGGGTGGTATATGGACTAAGTGTTGGAAGGTAAGATTCAAACGTGCAGACAAATAAAAAAACGGTGGAGTGTGTAGTCAAGTCGGGTTGAAAAGACAATCATGCATGCAAAGTGTTAGTACTGACAAATATATTGTGCAATAAGTGGTCACTTCAGAGTTAAAAGTAGACAGTGAGTGGTCACTTCGGATTTGCAGTTAGTGTGTACTGAGTACTGTGCAGTGAGTAGTCACGTCAGACTATATTGTGTGTAGCAAGAGGTCATTTTAGACTGATAAAAGTCTTCAGCGAGTTGTCCCATCAGTCTAAGAAATAGCATCTCATATTATGATACAGATCCTACTGTAACAAAAAATAATAGTATTGCATAACCAAATATAATAGTTTGTGATCATAAAAACCATATGTCGTACAATATATCTTGAACGGATTAACAAAATACATAAGATAAAAAGTTCCAACAATCTAAAACATAAGAAACTACTGCTGGCCCTATTTCTGGGCGGCTCCTCACGGCTAGGCAGTTCTCCTGCGAATCTACCTGTGCTAGTAGGTCAACTGCGTCGATGCACGTTGGGCCCTCTATGGTCTAGCGGGAGGTGTAGCGTACTCCGGCTGAGAAGGCTGCATCGGTGGTGGTGCTCCCTGCAACTATGATGGTCCAGGCTCAACGCATCAACGAAGTACCTCAACACACCACCATCGTCGAGGTCGTAGTTTGCATGGGCTGGATCATCAGGCTGCTCCTCATAGTCATCAAGTGCAGGTGAAGCTATAGATGAGAACCACCGTGCCTGTGAGCCTGTAACAAATGAAGAATTGTTGAGAGCATTCAAAAAATGATTGCAAAATATACAAAGTGCGATTAAGTACTCACATCCAGCATGAGCGGCTAGACCAGCGTGTCCAGCAGCTCGCCCTCTCACAGACGGCAGCGTGATGGTGGCACGGGAGGCTGTAGTATGGGAAAATGTACCTGCAACACCCCTACCTCTATTAAGCGGCACGCCGTGAGCCACATCAGGAGGTTGACGGCATCCCGCCAACTCGAGGACGTGTCTCGAGCTCTTCCTAAACCTCACAAAGAAAGAGATCACATCCTCTCTAGTCACGTCAACCCCATGGGTCAGGCAAGAAAGGAAGCTCCCTGACTCCTCGTAGTACTAGCCTAGCACATCAGTCTGGAAAATACATTATTAATTAGTTAGCACGTTTACCAACTGAGTGAAAATGAGATCGTAGATTGGACACAACGTACCGTACTGTGCAGAGCCAAGTCCATATGGACGGGATACGTATCCCTCACCTTGGGAACATGTCTAGGAGGATCGGGGTTGACACATATCAAACACAGACGGGTACGAGAAGTGTACCACTGTCGGTAGCCATGGTACGTCCGTGGGTTTTACGCCGCATCCTCAGCATGGACGTCGTCTAGGGCTCCTCCTCACTCCTCGACCCATGGCGCCATACATATGTGCTAGGGGGTGGCCCCATGCACGCCCTTCCTAGTCTGGCTACGGATAAGAAATAAATATAGCATTATTAGATGACATTATACGATAATAATTATAGAACATCAATGCAGGGAACTTACGTGTGGGCGTCGTATGGGATCTCACGGCCGACCTGGATTGGGAACTCCTGTCGTAGACCGAACTACCCATCACTCGATGGACAGTGTAGCCCTCAACCTGGACATCAAATAGGAGGAACCGACGTGTATGCCTGTACGCCACGTCTCGTGTGCATAGAGTAGACAACCCACCCGTCACACATAGGTGCAGCTCTGTCTCTATGTACATCGTCTAGCGTACATGGTAGTCGACGAGGTGGTCGAACCCAGCGATGAACCGCGGGTAGCCCAGCCACACCATCCTGTGTGCCCACCTGTCACAGTGATGATAGAAAAATCAACACTGAATGTTACCGTTAGTACTAACAAAATGTTAAAGCGAAAGTTTCACAATCGTGATTGCAATATCTTACCTGTTAGTGATACCAAATTATGCCCATGGTCAGAGCGTTAACGTCACCATCAACGACATGTACAAGAGGCTACAGGTCAATGTCAGGGCGCCCGATCTGAAACCTCTCGTATACCCAAAATTGTACAAGCAGTGGACATCCGGTGAAGGTCGACCCCGTTGGTGATCTGTCCACAACTGTCGCAGAGCGCACGGTATGTAGCACACAGCACAGCCGACTCCCAAGAGTACTGCGGCACGGTGTCAAGGGGTGCGTTCGCAATCGCCCTCGTGAACTGGATGAGGTGCTTGTCCACGCTATCCCCATGGGAGCTCATGAACATGCACCAGCCAAAGAGCCATAGCAGGTACGCCTCCAGGTGGCGGCTCACCCTCATCTCGTCCGCAGGCTTGACAATGTGTTTCGCCTGTAAATTTAAGCTTTCTTGTTAGTTTAACTAGTATATGCACAATTAAGCTTTAAAGGTTAGTTGCATACCACGCACTGTCGAAGCCAACTCAGTGTCGAACCATGTGTGCTGGTGAAGGGTCAGTACCCAGCAGTTGGTAGCACACCTTGGAACCGCGCAAGTAGCTCCTGGCACCATGTTAGGTTGACGTCCTGAGGCACCACAGGGTGACCGGCAATCGGGAGTCCGAGGAGGTACGAGATGTCCTTCAAAGTAATCGCCATCTCCTTGACAGATAGATAGAAGGTGTATGTCTTCGGCCTCCACCGATCCACCAGAGCGGTGAGTAGGGACCTATCAAACGAGAACCAGTGACCCACGTCCTGTCCCTGCACATAGTCATGCGCCGCCTCCACCATCCAGACGAGTGGCAACAATCCTAATGCTCGAAACCTACGAAACAAATTATGAAATTAATATCGGCACCACACTAATTAATTAATATAAATTATGATACTACACCAAACATATTTAGAAATTTGAAGAATAGTATGTTATTGGGGAATCCAACGAGGATCAAGCGTCCAGAGCTTCTGCGGTGTCCTCGGCCGTAGTACGCTGAGCTCTAGAGGATCCTATCCCTCCTTTGAAAAAGCAGTGGCATAGTGGGCACGGTGACGACGATCAACGACCGCATCTAGCAACTTAAATAGCCAGTCGTCATCTCCATCCTAGTGAGCGATACCTACAAATTACAAAAATGAAAGTTATATTTCAAATGCATATAGAAACAAATGCGTACAAAAAAACTATACAAGCATCATAACAATATATTGAAATAAATTCCAATAATTTATTAAGCAACAACACTCACAACGACATGCAACTTGCTTACAACTAAGTAGAAAACAGAGTTCATACAATACACATTACATCAATAAAATATGAATTTGACATATAGCATATGATAATTCAAATAGTTTCTCTGGTTATATGATGATATCGTCCACCACGCCTTGCAGATGATGATCCCTCCCCCACTATCGGGTTGCCATATCCTCCTTCATCTTCTTCATTTTGTGGCTGGCAGTTCTTGAACGTATGTCCTGTTTGCTTACATAATGAACATTTCTTCACGCGCTTACCAGTTTTAGACTCATCTATGTTATTTCTGATACGCCTTGTTTTGTGACACCCTGCTTTACTTGTTCTTGCATCAAAATCAGGAACCCACAACCTTTCATTTATGCTAGGAGTTATGGTGAAAGAACCGACAACACTATAACCATAAAGCTCATCGCTCCAAGTTGCCATCACCTTTTCCTTTGTAAAATATTTAGATAGATATATATCGGATCGCATTCCAAATAACCCACATGCGGCTATCAGATGAGAACATAGCCTATGCAAAAGATGGGGTTTATTACACGAGCATTTGCAGTCAGCCTGCAAGATGAACTCTTGGGTGATAACCTTCTGGTTGGTTCCACGACATCCTTCATCCCTGTATATCACCTCGAAGCGCAATGTTCGTGCACCTACTTTGATAGCTCTATGCTTGGCCGCCTTCTTACTCTTCTCATCCATGTATTTAGTTATCATGCTAGAGTACAATAGATTCTCATCTCTCATTACTATTTCAACAGCTCGATGCCTATCCACAAAGTACTTGGTTGTGCCCCGCAGCACTCCCTCAACAATTCCTACTAATGGGAATGGGAGACACATCATCCCTCTCATTACCCAGTTGTACACCTCCACCAAGTTAATCGTCATGACACCATATCTAGCACCATGTGTGTCATGTAATAATGACCACTTCTCTTTCAGCTCGTGCTTTATCCAGTCCGAGAAATATTTTATTGGCCTTTGCTTTCGATGACGATTTGTCTCCTCATCTTCTGTTGGTAGAGGGAATAGAGACTCCACCCAATCCTGTGTTTCACTACTACTAGTCTTGTTCATCTGCTCCACTTTGTGTTTTCTCGTTAGCTCATCAAGATTCTTCCATAGAGTACAGAACTTACTCACTTGGTTCTACTCATATAGTCTCTTAAACATGTTCATCAGTTCCTAGCTTATTCTTAAATTGCTTATAGAAGTTCGCATCCAAATGCCTCATGCACCATCGGCTTTGCAAGTCAGGCCATGAAAATGGCTCCTCTTCCCCTGCAGACCAGTATGCCTGTTATGTAGTATGCACACATCTTGACGAGTTTTCACCACCCCGATCTTCAAATTCTATAGGAACCACAACCAACTCTCGTAGTTCTCATTTTCTATAAAGGCGAAAGCAACAAGCAGAATCTGGTTGTTTCCAGCAACGCTCACAGCTGTCATTGTTTGCCCTTTGTATTTCCCGATCAAGAATGTGTTATCCACGCACAACAATAGATGGTCGTAATAAAATGCCTTAATGCAAGCTCCGAATGCGAAGAAAACTCTCTTCAGATGCCTCTTGGTTGGCCACTTGCTTGACGGACAGTCTTGATGATCATAATAAGTGCCAGGATTTCTTCCCTGAATGCAACTGAGCAGTGTGGGCAGATTATGGTAGGAGTCTTCAAATTTCCCAAACCTCATTTCTAAGGTCTTCTACCTCGCCCTCCATGCCTTCCCATAGCTAATTGTGTACTGATATCTGTTCTCGATTACTCGAATAATAGCACGGGACTCAAAATTGAGGTTCTCCACTATCTCGGGTACATGATATTTGTGACATACCTGGATGGCAGGCACCTGTGAGCCATCAGGGTTTTCTCAGTCATACAAATATACTGCTCAACCTTCGAACATAGATAATGGGTGCTCCATTTGGGCTTGTACGCGTGCACTCTCCAGAGGCACCCATGGATCTCGCACACCACGTCGTAGCAGGTTGGGGTGGACTTCTTAACCCTGAAAGTCCTTCTTACTGATAAGGCCCAATCTTTCACATCTTATTAAATTGATGTGTGCTCCAATCTGTTGACATAAGCGGCTCCATACCTCCATCTTTCTCATCCGAGTCGTCGTCGTCTTTCAATTCTCTTCTGGTGTATTCACGGTCTCTCTCTTGCATCCTTGCTGTTATTTCCTCAATTTTATCACCTTTGTCTACTTGTCCCCGCGCTTCTTGTCCAATATTTCCATCATCCTCCCCAACCTCAACTTGTTCACCAATCTGGTACATGATGTCCTCGTTGCATTCCTGTACATACTGCTCACGACAAGATTCCCCAATTTTGGTGTCACCATAAGAGAACTGATTTTGAGGCTCACTACACTCACCAGCATCTAACTGCTGCTGCGAGGCAACAACCCAATCATATGCTTGCACTAAAAGCACCCGATACCATCCACGTTGCTCTGCCCCCCTCACATACGACCTCCACGATGCAGTTCCTGTCACCTTAACTAAATCCCAATAAATAGGATCATTTCGCATACTACAAAAGCAAAATAACTTTAGCTGGCATTGATCTGGTTCCATCCGAAAAGTATAATACAACCAATTCAACATAGAAGAAAATATACGCTCTTTGACCCTACTCAAACTTCTGTCTACATACTGGAAGTTACTCAGATCTGTACCCTCTAAACCATACATGACAACCCCTTCTCTATAATAGATTCTAAATGGAGCTCGTTGTGATATAACTGCAAACCAATTCATTAACCCACAAATTAATTACTTTTTGTAAAAAATACTGTGACACCTAACATAACTATATCTATATGTTTAAAAAATTTAGATCTATCTATATCTGCACTTCTAAATACACACACACATATATATATCGATCTATCTATAGAAAAAACAACTATATTCCTCAAAATATATATCTATCTAGATCTATTTATAAAAGCTATCTACATTCATAAAAATTATATCTATCTACATCTATATGTAAAAAACATCTATATTCCTAAAAATATATTATTATTCCTAAAACATCTACATGCATGTAATTGTACAAACCAACTAAATTACTAAAAATATACTAAATCTATCTATAACCTCTAAATTTAACTAGATTTAAAATTTTTCCTATCCCATCATGGTTTATTACTAAACAAAATAAACAGAAAAAATTACCTACACAAATTTCGCACGGCTCCAAATTTCTTCTCATCTCCCCTTCCCTTCTCTCCCTCCCTTTCTGTAAGGACCCGAATCCAACCATTTGAATCCACTGTGTTTTTCCGCACTAGTCCCAGGATCAAACGCTAGTGCACACAGCTTAACATCGGTAAGCATCATATCATACACAACGATAAGAATAACAGGACTTTATTGATTGAATGTAACTAGTGTATGATCTTATGATCACTTACATTATTCAGCCTTGCAAGGCAATAATAAGACCAATAAGACAAATGCAGCGGAAAGTAGTAGAAAACGTAGATGTCCCATCAGTACACCACAGGCGACTGACAAGGATTGGCCTAGTGACACGCGTCCACCTGAAAGTCCTTCTCCAATATTGAAGATGATTCCTCCACTGTTGTTGGTTATTAAGCGGAAAGTTGTGCACAGAATGCATTTCTATTATAACTATATGCAGGCTTATTCCAAAGGAAGGCTTATGGTTCATAAGCAGTAAAGCAGCATTTGAAACACATACATTAATAGATTAAAAAAGACAGTAAAATAAATAGTAACAAGTAATAGATTCAGTGATTCTCAAGTAAACCAAGTTTTTCGGTCCTAAGTCAAGATTCAACCTCTCATGGCAACCTGCCATCCATCCCAAGTTTTGTTTTGCAAAAGTCTAAACCCTTAGTTGACCAAGGCAAGACCAACCAAAAGTTCATCACAACAACATGTCATAAAACCAAATACGACCGCCTAATTGCCACTCTTGGCCCACCAAATACGATCACTAATTGCCACTCTTGGCCCATTAAAACCAAATGCGACCTAATTGCCCTCTTGGCCCAAAAACCAAATGCGATCCCAATTGCCGATCTTGGCCCACGAAATAATCTTGCCACTTGCCTCGGTCTAAATCATTTTTCCCACCCAGCTTGATTACCAAACACCACGTTCTCTTCATTAAATCAACATCGCTATGTGACTCATTGTCACAACAACTCAATCTCTTTGTGCGACCACACATGGCCCACAAATTATCATCATAGTTCCATATTCCATTAGTCAAGATTAATAAACAATATCCCATGAGCATGTGATGACGTGGCATGGCTAAGCAATTCTATTCCGTTCTACCCAACCATGTTGATTTCATTATTAACCAACAATAGTAACCAACTTAAGGTGACAATGAAGCATGGCATACAAATATCAAGGTAGGGTATAATTCAAAGGGTACGATAGCTAGTCCCAAATTTAGGTTGAAATCATTTATACACATAAAATAACATGTGATAAGGTAAATCAAAATAGCATGCAATCTAATTCATGGGTGCAACATGATCAAAGCACAACTTGCCTTCGTTAAGCTCCTGCTCCTGGTTGGGAAATAATTCTTGAGCTGTGAAATCCCCTTCCGAAGCCTCGCACAATTCAACGTCGATTCGATTCGGCGTGACTTAATCCCGATCGCTCGATGAAGATCCGACGGCTGACGAAGCTCCCGATCGGCGATGACTGGACCGCGTGCGAAACTCGCCAGACTCGAAGAAGATGACGATCCCGACGGCGATCCCCTTCCCTGGCGATGCTCCGGCAGAACTACGGCGCACGGGATGCTTTTCGGCGGCAACTCGGCAATCGCCTTCGTTTTCCCGAGCAATGGCGCGACTTGCTCGAAAATCTCTGGCCCGCTTCCCTCGACGATTCTATCGCTCGCTTCTCTGGCGATTTTTTTCGTCGCCGCTTCTTTCGGGCGATGCTTGTGCCGCTTAAATAGTAATCGCCGAAGGCCGCTTTTTCTTTCCCGCTCGAACACGGCTTCGATCCCTTGCCGAATTCGGCCACGCGCAGTCCTTTTTCCCCGCGCTTGACGGAAGGTCTTCGGTTCTTCCGAATTTGGCGCCAATGTCCAAATTGTTGACTTCGGTCACCTTACGCTTCCCCGGAAGGAGTCCTCGCTCGCGGTGGCTTTTAGCGCCAAGTCGCCCACGCTCTCGACGAATCGAGTCCTCGGCGAAATCGGTCTTTGGCGCTAGAGTCAACGTTCTGGAGAAAACGAAATAATTTCCTCATGCGTCTGGTCTGCGGCGGAACGCTTATTGAAACCTACCCGAATATCAATTTAATTCCTAATCCGGTTCAATCCCTACTACTTGATCCAACGGCTGACAATGGTCCATCTAGAATCCTAGCCACGTGGGTTGTTTTTAAAGGAAAATATCCGAACAATCCGGAGAGAAAAGATATTTCGAAATACTTCGAGACCTTCTATCCTCAAATCAAATAAAATATTTTTTTGGGCAGTCTTTATATTAAACTTATCTTTTTATATTTAGTTTTCGACAGGAGGCAATGTACTTTTGAAATAATCCAAATAAACCTCAGGAAATTCCAATAAATCCAGGAAATTCACAAAAATCATAATTGTCAATAAAATCATACTTAATAATTGAAAAGCCGAAAATTGGGATGTTACACTTTCTCTCCTCTCTCTCATACTCCTCTCTTCTCTTTCTTTGCACGGAAGAAATGGGAGCTACAGTAAACACGCCGGTTTTTATATAGCATATCTCTGTCGCCGGTTGGTTTGGCGACAGAGGCTCGCGCCCCCTCTGTCGTCAAACCAACGGTCGATTTATGATCTATCGTCGTATGGTTTTGCAACAGGGAGACTCGAACGGCTTTTTCGTTTACGTAGCGTCGACATGGCCATTTGTCATCGGTTCAAATGGCGACACGAGTCTTTGTCACCATATCATCGGACGACATTTCCCTCTCGTCTTTTTAAACGGCGACCGAGATATATTTTTGCAATTTTTTTATATCAAGGTATATTTTTACAATTTGAATAAAAAATGTATTATTTTAAAAAATTCTACTTTTGTATGCTTTTTTGCGAGCTATATTTGTATGGAAGGTCCCATGTGGATGTGGCCCACATGCCAGTTTTAATTAATGAATTAATTAACCTTTTCTTTTTTAGTTAATCGATTAACTAATGAAGTGCTTAAATCATGCAATGCACGCGTACGACCACGACAACAATGCATCTTTTTTTTACGTGGCCAATATATCCCATTTATTTTTGTCAACAATGCATCTTTTTTTTACGTGGCCAATATATCCCATTTATTTTTTGTTAGCTTGACCTCCGAGCTATATGAATACAGAAAGCAACACAAGGATGTCGACCCACATGTCATCCAGATTTTAACTGATAAATTAAGTTAATGGAGCGCATAATTTACGTGAGCATGCATGTGTCTATTCACCTTATGGGCCCTACCTATGTAATACTTTAAGCATTATTAAATATTTAGCCACAGCGACATTTTATTCCTGATGGAATATGGTCCTGTCGTCCATATATATCATAGCAATTTTAATTTAAGAAATTTATTTCACAGATGTAGTTGTTTTATGTTGTAACGGATTTTAGCCGAAAGTTTAGTTTACTAATTTGATTATTATTTTTTATATATTTATTTATTTAAAATTTAAATTTGGTTCAAAATCGGTGTCAACTATCTTGCTTTGATTCGACAGCGGAAGTTTTTAAAACATCGGTATCTATACGAGAAACATTAGATAGTGCAATAATAGCCAAAAGAATTTAAATAGTATGCAAATCGAAATCTTTTTGTAGATTATGAAGGATTATGATTTTGGAAAAAAAATTAGAATCTTATGTTACTTAATTTGGAGTTCAATTGTAAAAGTTATGTGTATTTGAATCTAACTGGGCTAGAAATTAAAAAAAAAAGTGAAAACAGAGCGTTGAGGGTGCGTTGCTGGCGTATTCCTCCGGATTATGCTTTCCTACTGGAAAACACATTCCTTCAGAACTAAAGAAAACACATTCCGCCAGGCCGCCACCGCCACATGGTCTTACTTATCTGCGACGGAGAGGATAATCTGGCGTAAATTACGCCGACACTTTCTATTAAAAGAACCTGTATATAATTTTAAAAATTCTTGGGGTCTTTTCATAAAAAACCAGGTGTCACGCGGCAGCCGCGTGCCTACGCCACGCGTCACGCGGCAAAAATCGGTGTGGGGCAACCAGCGCGTGCTGGCTGGCGGGCTCAAAGCCGCGACGCCCACTTCCACTGCGCCGTGTGGGCGTTCGCGTCTCAGTGACGTGACTAATTACTTAAGTCGTATTAGAATGTGAGCAAACTGGCGAAACGGCGCGCCGCAGAGTGGCCACGTCGGCAAAAAAATCGACGTGGATGCGTGAGAGAGCTGGAATCCTTGGTGATTTAATATACGGAGTGTCGGTCGGCGGTCGCTATGGATCTATGGCACCAACTTCCTGTGCTAAAGCGGATGGAAATCCTCCTGTTGCTAATTGGACATTTGAGATCGATCGATTTCTAATTCCGGTGGATAGTTGGCGCAAATCTTTACTAACACATAAGTATGAGATGATAGTGATCGTATGTCTCTCACACTTTCTGAGAAAAATAGGGCGCAGTCATATAGATTGTAGATTATGTGACATGTTTCTCCACTTTTCACGAATAAAAGGGAAACTAATCATCTCTGTGTCTTTTCGTCTACATCCTCTCTCCTCAGTCTAGGTCTTTCACCGTTTTTCCCTCGACATGTCAACTCAAGAATGTAATTTTATTTTTGTAAACACGTGGCAAGATTTAATTATTTAGTTCAAAAATATGTTTTCGTTGCGATGCACGGGCACTTGATTAGTATCTTTACTAATATATAAATTTGAGCTGGCGGTGGTCATCCATCCTCCCTCTCTTCCTCTTTTAAAAAATAATGCTCCGATATATGGATCGCGGGCTGCTACATGCTCCCCTACCTCTCACGAATAAAAAGAAACCAACCGTATATCTCTTTCTGCTCACACCTGCTTCCTCTGTCCGATCATTCCCCACTTCTCTCTCCTCATGGTAACTATGATTTTTAATTATTTAATTAAAAATATGTATTTTGCAACACACGGATATTTTATTTACTTGTACTTAACTTTTACTAGTATTCACTCCGTGGATTCCATTCTACGGTCTCCGGTGTGGCGGCGTACTAGCGCCGTTTGCGAGATTCGGCCTGCCGCCGGCGTCACGGCGACGCCGACTGCCGAGACGAGAGCGAATCAGAATCCAAAACGACCGCGCTTTCCCGGTCTCCCCGCGTGCCTTCCTGCCCGTTTCCCTCGCCGCTTTCTGCGCTGACATTGCTTTGCTCGTGCCGCTGCCACCACCTGGTGGAGCAAAATTATTGGCGCCACCGTGCGGGGCAAACGCTTGTGGTTAGAATGGAATCATTGTGTACGTGTAACTGCTCACTTCGTGCAAAAGAATAAGGCATATTTTTAAAATAATTTTATTCCTAAGTATAAGATATATTTTACATTTTAATATAAAATTAGCATGATGTCTTTCTCATACCCTAACAAATATTTATTTTTAATTTACATGTATTTTTTAAGAGATAATCTAATCATGTTTAATATCTTCTTGATCTATGTAGTAAAGGAAAATATGTTTTATAAATTATAAAATAGAGTACACCGAAAGAAGGAAACCACGTGTGTTCCGGTTGTTCTTGAGCTTAAACTAATCGATCTCGTTGAACGCGGTTCGACGGTGTTCTTTAATAAACTAAGCGGATTCTTGTAGCGCGCGCATCATCATCATTCCTTTTGTATGCCCATGTTGCGTTCCAGATGTAGTATATATTTTTATTTATATTAGGACGTACTATGGCCTCTACTTTAGATTTATATTATTCTTTTGTTTGATCGATGCGTGGCCTGATGTATATGATCTTACTCATTCGGCACACAAACGAGCGACTCAGCGGTAGTAACGTGCTTGTGCATCCTTGAGAGCATCTCCGATGGTACTAGCTATAAGAAATGTTTATGTCATCTATAGATAACATATAGACAACCTCTTCAATGGATTAGCTATAGCATTGTCTATAAAATTAAATATTAGTCCACATGTAATAGATAATAAGTGCCTTGAAATCAGTTATAGCCTGGCTATACATTAGTAGCCAGTCTATATCTCTCTCCTCATTTTCTCTCATCCACCTAAGCAAAATCTTTGAGATGGCACTTATATAAATTGAAGTGGCACCATTGGAGATGCTCTGAATAGCTGATGATTTAAGGACGGTTTGTTTTTACTGTGCATTCTCGAAAAAAAACTGACATTAGACTGTGGCAGTAGAGAAACTAATTTTGGATTGTGAAATGATAGATAATTACATATAACTTGTTTAAAGTTGTTTCTAAATTATAGAATAATATGTATTTAAAAATAAAATTTGAAAATTAGAATAATATATATTCGAAATTGGAGCAAATAGTAATATAACTTTTCCTGACAATTAACATCGTTGGAATTGTGTGCTTGTATATGTACTGATAGAGGCGTACAGCATTCCAATAAGACGTACCAATTGCTGTTCGGCACCAATCATGACGCATCCCGATTTTAGAAGAGCACTTAACCAGCTTTCTGTGTTTTCTAAGCGAAAAAGGATTTTTTGTACATCTTGTTCTCTTCCGCACGTTATTTTGAAATATAACCTCCTTGGAAATAATTTGTAAATTTCACTCCCCTCTCAACCACGATAGGTGGCATGTGTCTTTTGCTGCGCTTGTGAAGTGCGATAGGTCGTTGACCCCTTAGCAGGAGAGTGCTGCTGAGCTATGCCACAGCAGTAGGAATCTGCCGCTTGCTATCGTGTTAGGTTGCTTGATAGGAATTTGCCATTCGAAGAACACTATGCCTGCCAAACAGCAGTACCACAACAAGTGCCTACCGAGTAGCCTAAGTGCAGTAGCAATAGTAAATTCCTACCGCTGTTCCATGGCTCGACAGTGCCCTCCTGTTATGCTCGCCTGCTTCCTGTTGCTATGGTTGCCCGACCTACTAAGCTCCACAGGCGTGATAAGAGAAAGATATCGCCTATCGTATCTGCTATGATGAGGAAAGAGATCAAATTTGTTGATCATTTCGGATAGGCTATATTTAAAATTATCATGCCCAAAGGGCCGTATGTGCCTTGACTTCCGGAAAAAATTGTTCACTTAGGACCCTGTACCTCAGCGCATTTACATATAGAAGCAGCATAGCCTTAAACTAAACGTGAAATTGTAAATGTATAGTGGACTCGTGGGCCATAAATTTATTCGTTTCCCACTTCCGCTTTTACCTCAACTTCAGCCTACGCAAAGGTTCCGCAGAATTGCTAGACGGACGTTTGATTTTTCTAGACACTGTAGTATCTTTTTCTACTTGTAAAATTTTTTCTTCGATAATATTAGAAATGTCGATCCGGATCGGTGCAACATTTTTTGTTACACGTGAAACATTTTTTCCTACGCATAAAACATTTTCCTTCAATAACAGTAGAAATGTGCGTGCGAAAAAAAAATATTGCACGTGTTGAAAAAAAATGTTACAACATTATAAAAAAAATTACACCGAGCGTCCGACGCAATATACTAAGATTGGACGTGCAAGGTTCTGTCACTCATCGGTTTTTGCTGAGAAAATTGACGGTTTTTGCTACATTAATCAGTGAAAGAATATAAACTACACATCATAGATAAGTACGCCGAGTGCCTGACTGCAAACATGTCTTCCTTTGTTAAATGAAAGGCTTCCAAAACAAATACCTAAGATGGACATAGTACACGACTAAGACTCTAGCTTAGATGAATGTTTTAATAAATTTTAACTCCGTAAGTGATTATTAATAAATATGTTCGGTAAAAAAATATTTGCGCACAATTATTAACATCACGGAGGGGCAAAGAGCAAAATGATAAGAAAACCTGTTTTTTTACTGTCTAAAATGAAAAGCTACTGTGATTTTTTATAGGAGACCGTTTGACAAAAAAAACTAATTTCGTTTGACAATAAGTTGTAAAAGCAGATTTAACCTAGTTTTCAGTTTTTTATTTTTTTTCTAGTTATACATGACTTCTAATTTTTAAAAAAATACTACTTAAAAATTAAACTATTTAAAATTACTTGAAAGCTACCGTTGGCTTAAAAGCCCGGGGCCTTTGTCGCTTGCCAGTTGCCACCTCAAGGTCGAAGCAAAGCAAGTCACCAGTGACATAAACCGCAGAAAACCACCCACCTTCCCCCTCGCCCCACCGACGCACACACGACACGATGGCCTCGCCGGAGGTGGAAACCTCGCCGCCGTCCACCCCGACCACCGCATCCTGCCCAACCCCTCGACCTGTGGTAACCGCGCCAACCATGAGCCCCGCGCTGCTCCGCGCGACGCGCAGCGGCGACGAGCGGCAGCTCGTGAAGGCGCTCCTCGCGGACCCGGCCGCCCCCGACCTCGAGACCGCCGCCACCGCCGGAGGCAACACGCTCCTACACGTGGCCTCGACCGGCGGGCACGCGGCCCTCGCGGATCTCCTCCTCCGCCGCGGCCCGCGCCTACTCGTCGCGTGCAACGCCGCGCTCGACACCCCTCTCCACCTCGCGGCCCGCGCGGGGGCCCACAAGGTCGTTGCCCTCCTCATTGCATCCTCCTCCTCCTCCTCGTCACCGTCCTTGCGCGCCATCACCCGTGCCACGAACAGGCGCGGCGAGACGGCGCTGCACGACGCGGTGCGGGGCGGGCACGAGGCTGCGGCGCGCGCGCTGGTCGCCGCAGACCCGGGGCTTGCGGGGCTGCGCGGTGGCGCGGGGGAATCGCCGATTTACATGGCGGGGGCGGCCGGGTCCCTTGGGATGGTGCGCGTTCTTATAAAGACATATAGGAACGATGATGAGGAGGAGGTGCCCGTCTTGTGTTCGTGTACAGGCCCGGGCGGCCGCACGGTGCTGCATGCCGCTGTCCTCACGAGCAACGGTGAGTTCCTGACGAGTTATCGCGCAAAGTTTCAAGATTTATGTATGCTGCTTTGTACGAGATGAATTAGTGCGCAATTGGAGTGTTTAAGATCTAGGTGGTCAGATTTAGTTGGTTATTGTGAATTGAGGACTGAAGAAGCTTGCCAGAAATCAGTTTTTTTTTTTTGGAAATAATTGGCTGGACTAATCTGTAGTTGAATTGCAACCCAGCTGAAATTTGAAATCAGAATATCGTTTCTTGTAAAGCAAATGGTTGGGGGTATGATTGAGGTCTCTGTTTAATGCGAGAATTCGTGTTCACGTGACTCTGCTTAATTGTTGATTAGCTCGAACTCAGCCAAACTTGTACAGTTGAACTTACTGTGAGCTAGTGATAACTATTCTGGGTTTGGGGTGTCTCGGCAACACCGA